>OZ010599.1:39310114-39472614 GCA_963932145.1 Acanthosepion lycidas
TTTTTTTTTTTTTTTTTTTTTTTTTTTTAAATAAAAACAAAAATACTAAAGAACTCCAGACTATTTACCTAACGTGTTCTTTCCTATTTTTCTACATATCTGCACATATATATCGGCTCCCAAATTAAGGTCGAGCACTCTGAACGTTTATTTTTAAAATAAGAACTTTAAAAATATGGAAAAAGTAAATTTCGGCATTTCTCTGAAGAACATTCCACGCATAAACAAGCGGAATTATTTCTTTAAACTTTTGCAAAAAAAAGAGGAATTAATAAGAAGAACGAGATGGAAAGCATTCTTCTTCCTACGAGAGAATAACTTAACATAAAAAGAATATGAGGTTTACAGTTTTAAAAGTAAAAAAGTTGCACCATTTAACAAAAAACTATAGGAATTTGAAAAATGACCTACTCAATATAATCAATAACATCTCCTTTCAAAAAAAGAAAAGCAACTTCCAAAAACATCTAGACCAAATAGTCAAAAACATCAACGCCAGCGATAAAATATTAGTTAAGTCCGACTAAACGGGAAACTTCTACAAATTGACGGCAGACGACTACAACAAATTAATTAAAAAAAATTAACTAAGACTTATAAAAAAGCTCATAATAACAATATAAATATGGTAAACAGTATCAACAGAACTAATAAAATTATTACTGAAAAATTAAAAATAAGCGATATGGTAGACAAACTAGCTGAAAAGGAATGCTACACCACTCTTAAGGACCACAAACAAGATTTTGAGGAAGACCCCACTACCAGAATGATAAACCCAATCAGACCCGACATAGGAAAGATAAGCAAAAGAATCCTAGAAAGGACCACTAGGCAAATCAAAAACTGTCTTGGATTAACACTCTGGATTAATACCAAAGAAGTCATCAATTGCTTTACCAACATCGACAATAAGCCTGATTGCACCCTAATACTGTTCGATATTGTGGATTATTACTAGTCAGTACCAAGAGATCTCTTCACGACTGCCCTGGAGTTTGCTACTGTATATTCTGACTTAACTAAAGAAAAAATGAACATAATTCTTAGTGCAAAAAAATCTGTCCTCATCCATAATGGGGACCAATGGATTAAAAACACTAATGACAATTTTGACATCACCATGAGATCTTTAGACTCTGCAGAGTCTTCTGACCTTGTCGGTCTATTTATACTATACATTCTAACCGCGCACCGTGAATTAGACATTAAGGACATCGGGCTATACAGGGATGACGGGCTCATGGTAGTGAGGAGCTCCACAAATTTTAAAATAGATAAAATTAGAAAGATAATATATAGTGAATTCAGAAAACTAAACTTAAAATCTACAGTCAATACTAAATTAAAAAGGGTAAACTTCCTCGACGTAACTCTAGACTTAATGAACAACATATACCTACCTTACAGAAAACCTAACACTAATCCCTTGTATGTACACCCTAAGTCAAACCACCTTCCATCTATAATTAAGCATATACCCACATCAATAGAGAAAAGAATCAGAATGAACTCCGCTAATAAGGAAATATTCCAACAACACAGTAATTTTTAAAACACAGCGCTAAAAAATAGTGGATACAAAAACGCTAACATAAATTATAGAAACAATTGTACTAAGCAGAAGAAAAACAGGAAAAGTAAAATCATTTGGTATACTCCCTCCGTTCAACCAAATGGTTAGTATTAAGCTAGGGCATAAGTTCCTAGCTTTAATTGAAAAACACTTTCCTACTAACAGCAGACTTAGCAAGACCTTTAATAAAAATACCTTAAAATTAAGTTACAGTTGCAGTAAAAATCATTAAAAAAAAAAAAAAAAATCCTGGAAAAACACGTATGCCAAAACAGTATTAAAAAAAATCCTAAAATAAAATTAGACAAAAATAATGAAAAATTGTCTGATTGTAGAAACCCTGAAGACTGATAAGATATACATTGGTTCAACGAAGAATTAATTTAAAATTAGATGGAGACAACACAAGAGCTCATTCAATAATATTAGAAATAGAAATCAGACATCTCTATCCAAATATTTTTGGCATTTAAAAGAAATGAATAAAACACTAAAAGTAAAATGGAAAATAATAAATAGAACAAAAACTAGTAAAACTACCTGTGATGACCCATGCCCTTAATGCCTACATGAAAAACTACACATTATTAAGTTTCTAAATAATGAAAATTTATTAAACCATAGACATGAGTTAACGGTTTTCTGCCGACATCAACAAATTTTCGCATTAAATAATTAGCATAAAAAATTAAATTTCATAGTCTAATAAAAAGTTTAAAAGCTTAACCTAATCATAAGATAGAAAAACCCTTTATGAAGTCATCAAAAAAACAAACAAATTGTAGTTCAGTGCAATGCGTTTAAGTACGAAACAGCCCTTTAGAAAAAAATAAAAAGATAATAAATAAATAAATAAAATATAAAATAACACAAAATTCTCTAGACACTTAACGACATATTATGGTGCCAAAAGCTATCATTCGCTGTGACTGACCAGAAGATGTGCGCACATGAATGCCATTATTCGCTTTGAAATGGATACACCGACCCTACCTCAGCTTGACCCCTTTCCGAAGGTGACTGATATGTGGAAAAAATTAACTCTTAGGCCCCTTATCAAAATGGTCGCCTGTGCCGTTTCCATAGTAATTAATTTTGTGAATGAACATGCTTATAAAGTTGCGTAAATTTCAAGATTGGTTATTCCTAAATTTTCGCTTGAGGATTAAACAGGGCTTGATACTTTAATTCAATTTAATTTTAATAATTATATTGAGGTTTTTGGCTCTCGTTTTTGAAACATGAGAACTCTTATGTAGCGAAGGAATCATATTTTTTTAAAAATAATTATAATATATATATATATATATATATATATATATATATATATATATGAGCACTCCCAAAAATCCGAACATATCATAATTTAGACTTCCAAAAATTTGGACTCATCTTCAAATCCAAACATTTGTACAAACAAAATTAAATTATGAATTTTGTGTCCTAAACTCTAAAACGTAATAAAAATTTTAAGCTTTTCTCGTTTCTTAATACTTTGCTTAGCTTTTGGAAAGCATCTTTCCTTATCCCAATGTGCCTTCGGGCTTCGGTGTCTCATTGACAACCTACGATTAAAATACTACCGAGACCTTTAAATCTTTGCACTTGTACAGTAGAACTCCCCAAATCCGAACATAACATAATCTAGACTTCCTTGAAGTAGACTTCCTCGAAGTAGGCTTCCTCGAAGTAGACTTACTCGAATGTGAACTTATCTTTAAATCCGAACTTTTGTATTGACATAAATATGGAGCTCTTACTTCCTCGTAAAGTTAAATAATGTCGTACTCGCGTTAAAAGCGCCGTAGAGACAACTGTCATGAAGGCAAATGAAGAACGCAGCGAAATTCAGGAAGATCTCACAATGGCCGAATGATAGATTTATAAACTTGCATAAATTTTTTAACATTTCATAAAGTGTTTTAGTTTTTCACAAATTACAATATTTGTTTAGCACAAATTTTTTCATTACTATTGGTAGTCAATTATTTTTTTTTTTTTGTACATTCATGTATTCAATGTACACTTTAAATAAAAACGAATCTCCGTTCCAAACTACCTTTTGTATCCTAAACTCTAACATTTGATAAAAATTTTCAACTTGTCACAGCAGCCTTTTCTTCCTCGAATCCGAACAGTTCCCTCAATACCAAACAACTCGGATGTTCGGTTTAGAGGAGTTAGACTGTATTACTATTTTCTTAATAGTTTAATACTCCTTGAAGCATTTTCATTCAGAATGGCGTTATGAATTCTATACACCAAGTTGTCACCATTTTTCGCCTTTTTTCTTTGAGAAGTATGCATGCAGACATGGCACTGTTTTTAGTTTGTTCTTCCAGATTTATTTGTAGGCAAATACTCAACAAAGCAATATGTTCTCATGACTCCTAGTGTTGTCAATTCACCATTTAGACTAAGATCATGAATGAATGTCTGTATCATTGGGAAAAAGTTTAAATCATCAATTGATGATGCCTACCATTTAAGGGTTAATTGGAAAATATTTTTGGTAATTATTATCTGTGCTTTAATCTGGATATTTCCAGAAATGTCAACAAGTTGCTTGAATCAATCAGTGTATGCCTATTTCTTTCAGTAACCAAACTTATGACAAGTTGGATTCTGGGCAAGTACTTTGTTACTAGTTTTATATGTAGCATGTACCTTTTTTTTTTCTTTTAAGAAAATATGGACTCTATGACGCATGTTAATCATTTGTTGTCAGAAAACCATTTCTCAATTTTCATATTGTAAAAATTCTGAATGCATTTGTAATATGAAATTGTTTCAGTGTTACAATCTTCAAAAGTTATGATTTCCTTTATATATTGTAAAAGTAGTTAATGTGCAAATATGAACTTAGAAAAAAAATCTTCCGCTTGTTTTATTCAAATTTATAGAAAATAAATGCAGAGCAATCTTCTAGATGAAGATTAATTTTTTTAGAATGTTTAAACATTTATCAAAGACCTTTTTTTTTTTACAGTAGTTAATGTTTTTAAGAAATACAAAACGTTTCCTTGAAACTAGATTTGATTACGCGTTTCACCTTTCTAGGCTTCATCAACTCCAAAAACAAAAGAAAGAAATGTGTGTATGCTTAAATAATGAACCATAGTAACTTTTTCCCTAAGCTGGCATTTCACGTGATTAAAAAAAAGAAATAAAATGAGTAACTTAAACAAAAAAAAAAAAAAAAAAGTTAATATTTATTTTGTATCATTATAATTGTTAGTTCATTACTGGAGGTTGTTAATATAGTTCCCCATATTTTTGTATTGAATTAAAGACAAATCCCCCTCTCATTTTCAGAATGGCTCGAAAGCAAGGAATTAATCTAGCCTTTTCTTAAGTGAATTCATGACAAATTCTCATACAATCCTTCAGAATGAGTTGAAAGTAAAAGATTTATATGTTTTTTGGTTTGTCCATGTTTTCGATGTCGACAATATATGTTTTTAAAATAGGATATGGAATCCCGATAAAGTTTTTAAGAAACTTCCCAAATGGAAAATGTTCAATTAAAAATAGATTTGATTACGCGTTTCGCCATTCTAGGCTTCACCAGATCCAATAACAAAAGAAAGAAATGCGTGTATGTGTAGTAAATGCACAAATAAAAATGATTCTTTAATAATCATCGCTGCAACATTGAATTTTTAGACCAGAAAATGTTGCCTGAGTGTGCACGCCAAACGGGTAAAAAAACGAGAAAATTCATTTGTAAAGAGTAGTTTTTATGCTTATTTTAACTTTAATTAAGGACGAAAACTATAATAAAAATTTAAACTTTTTTTTATTAAAAAAGAAAAGGATAATAGAAGAAAATATTAGGTTCCTAATTTAATATTTTTGAATCCACAGTTAGACAAAGGTAAAGCCCTTTTTACGAGCTGAAGCAGATAGGATCACGTTGAGAAATTGAGTGGCCACCACAATCGTCACATCTAACAACACCAAACATTTTTTTTCAAGTGAGTTGTACTGAAAGATCTTGTTTACAGAATCAAACCGAGAATAATACCTGAATTAAAACAAACAATTTTTTATAGAATTTCCGAAATTAATGTAGAAATGCCTCAAATGCTTTATAGAAGTGTTCAGCGTTGTTTTGAACAGAAAGTGGAGCATTTTGCACATGCTACAGTGTTTGTTCAGTCAGTCAGTTATGTGCCATGCATGATACACGCTTATGTGATAATGTATCTTTCGATACATGACTGACGAGGCAGATTTTTTTCCCGCAGATTGCCATTTCTTTCTGCGGTAGGCCAGTTTCCATTCAAGACTATAGAACCGGTCTCTCCTGCTATTTACCCATAGCTTGGGAGCGGGGAGAAGAGGATGATTCATACCTTTCCCAAGGGTATTAGCACGTAAGTGAATGCAATAGATTTGACTGGAATTCGAACTCGGCTCTCCGATTTTTCAGTCCGAGTTACTCTAAGCTAAAGTCTACGGATCCTTTGAAGGACGTCAGTTACGATTCGACCTGGGGATGGATGGATGGGCTTCGCCAGATCTACTTTGCCCAAAGACACGCTACGTATGAATAACTACGTCGCCAACATTTTAACCCAGATGTTGACATGCAGCCGAGACCTGTGGAGGGAGTTGGTCAAGTGTTCAGTGACCACAAGTTTCTCTCTCGAGGAGGATCCGCCCTGTAATGTTTACAGGATTTTGTTAAGAATCTGTCTTCATTGGACAGATTGTCGGGGATCACTCTCAACTGCTTTGTAGATTTTTTTCAAATAGAAACAGTTGATGATGATGATGATGACGATGATTTCTTGAGCTCTGCCAGTAAATCTAACCCTTCTACTGTCTTTTCCGTGAAACTTCAATTCTCGCTAGATAATCTGATCGCTTTCCACGGTTTTCAACACAGAAGTCTCTTTCTCTTAGATTGGCTGTCAATACTACTATTTAACCCATAGCTTGGTGGGGATGGATACATTCCTTTCCCAAAAGGCATTTATGCGAATGCGAACGTAACAGACAAGATTCCGCTTCCTGTACCGATATGCGTTACGCTACTTGCCCACAACACATTTTATCCGTGTCAAAAATTCTCCCGATGCTGAAATGCGACCTCTACACTACAGTAAAGTACACTACAAACTCCCACTAAAACATGCAAGAATCTTTCTTCTTTTTTTTACGTTCTTTTTGCAACATTTTTAGCTGTTTGCACTGAATCGACCCCAGAGCCTCGTTTTCATCCCAAACATATATTATTAAGTACATTTACCGAAGCCCAAACTCGCATATTTCTAAGTAGAAGCAGACGATAACTATACGTTAAATTATGCTTTCACATCTACTCTTTTTTTTTTTTATCATCTTTGTCTATATTTTTTTTCTATGTGCAGATGTCATTTACTGCGTACATTTTTGCTACGGTATAAATTCCTTGCTGGTTTTGTTGTTATTATTACTTTTTATTATTATTATTATTATTATTATTATTATTACTTTTTATTATTATTATTATTATTATTATTATTATTATTACTTTTTATTATTATTATTATTATTATTATTATTATTATTATTATTATTATTATCTGGTTTTCTTTTCTTTTTTTTAATGCCTTTTACGGTGTCCTCTGGAATCAGGAGATTAGTGTCAAGTCAAGCATCAGCAAGCAAATATTTTAACGGCTCAATGCTAGGAATGGCTTGTCACTGATTCTACCTCT
This sequence comes from Acanthosepion lycidas, assembly GCA_963932145.1. NCBI lineage: Eukaryota > Metazoa > Mollusca > Cephalopoda > Sepiida > Sepiidae > Acanthosepion > Acanthosepion lycidas. Next base: position 39,317,399 of record OZ010599.1, read on the forward strand.
AGTGATAACTAACAACAAAATAAATAAAAGAATTACATTTGATATCTCTTGTTTTTAATCTACCAGGTAACTGACTTTCTCTATTCAATAAATAACTTCTCTCTCTCCCCTCTGCCCCCCTTCTCTCTCTCTCTCTCTCTCTCGAGGATCCACCCGGTAATGTTTACAGAATTTTGTTAAATCTGTCTTCATTGGACAGATTGTCGGGGACCACCCTCAACTGCTTTGTAGATTTTTTTTTCTTAATAGAAACGCGTTACATGTTATTTTTGGTGTAACCAGAGAAGACATGTATTTTTTTTTTTTATGAATATTTTCGGGACTCTGCTTATTGGGTGTGATTAACACGGTCGAAGTCTTGATGAGTTTTTCATCATTTTGGAGACTTGGCCGTTTGCAAGAGGAATGTTTTCTTCTTCTTCTTTCACTTCTTCTTCTTCTTCTTCTTCTTCTTCTTCTTCTTCTTCTAGTTGAGTGACTTTATGTAGTTCTTTAATGTCGGAGAATCCCTCTGCGACAGATTTTGAAATCAAAACACAGAAACTTATTTTTTTCGAGTTTTTCTCTCATCTACCTTATGAACATTGTGGTGATATTAATATTACTATTATTATTATTATTATTATTATTATTATTATTATTATTATTATTGTTGTTGTTGTTGTTTCTTCTTCTTCTTCTTCTTCTTCTTCTTCTTCTTCTTCTTCGGCCCTGTCGGCTGGGGCTTTAGAATACGCCGACTGCACCTCTGTAGAGGGGTAAGACCCCCTCCCCAATGAGGCGTCCTGGGTATGACGTTAAACTGCATCCAACAGCAAGGCCTCTGATCAGGAGGTTTTGAGGAGCGTGGAACCACCTCTTAATTGCTGGTGTTCCCAGGTCCACCTTGACCCGGGGTGGTAGCACCTGTTAGGGTCCCAGCTATGGGCAAATAGTGAACTCCTAGTTTTCCAAGTTTTACTCACGTCCTGGGTATGACGGTAAACTACATCCGCGTCCTGGGTATGATGATAAACTACATCCGCGTCCTGGGTACGGCGATAAACTGCATCCAACAGCAAGGTCTCAGATAATGTTTCCAGAAAAATAATGTTGTCAGCTATACGTTTTTGAAACAATAATGTTGCCAGCTCTAAGTTTTTGAAACAATAATGTTGCCAGCTATACGTTTTTTTGTAAAAAAAGTAATGTTGCCAGCTATACGTTTTTTTGTAAACGAGTAATGTTGCCAGCTATACGTTGTTTTTGTAGAAAAGTAATGTTGCCAGCTATACGTTTTTTTTTGTAAAAAAGTAATGTTGCCAGCTATACGTTTTTTGTAAAGAAGTAATGTTGCCAGCTATACGTTTTTTGTAAAAGAATAGTGTTGCCAGTTATACGTTTTTTTTAAAACAATAATGTTGCCAGTTATACATTTTTTATTCCATACAAAATAGGCATTTAAAATTCATATAAACTGGATTTGGCATTAAATAACCCACAGTGGTTGATATGCCATAAAACTCAAACAAACAAACAAACAATCATCTTCTTCTTCTTCTTCTTCTTCTTCTTCTTATTATTATTATTATTATTATTATTTTTATTATTATTATTATTATTATTATTATTATTATTATTAATATTATTATTATTTCTTATGATTTTTGTTGTATACACATTTTCTTGCGGGTCCCAACCAGCGATCTGGCTTAGAAATGGCTTCGTGATTTTCCACTGATCATTTTTACAAAAAAACCCCAAAAAACAAACAAAAAAAAACAGTAAAAAACTAAGATCACACACATTGTACATAGATAAAGCCGCTTCGTAATGTGTAAACTGTACTTGTGAGTAAAATTTGTCGTATTTCTTTAAGGCATGGGGCTACCAGGAATCCCTTCAATTAGTCTATCGGATACTTTTACAATCAATCCGAAGGTTCCAACTACAACTGGAATTGTTGATGTCCTCGTTTGCCAGATTTTTTAGATTTCCATTTCAAGATCTTTGTAGCTTGATAGTTTTTTGAAGATCTTCAAAGATTCATTACAATCTGCAGGAACTGCCATGTCAATAAAAAAGCACATTCTGTGTTTGTGGTCTTTGATCTCGTTATCTGGGTGATAAGCTTTGATTATTATTATTAATATTATTATTATCATTTTTATTTTCTTTGATTTCTGGCGTTTACACAATTCTTTCCGGGTCCCGCCCAGGGACGTAAGGTGAGAAATGGCATCATAACACTAACAAAAAAAAACAATTACATAGATAAAGCCCTTCGTAAAGTGTGGGCTGTATTTGTCAGAACAATTTTTTGTATCTCTTTAAGGCATGAGCTTCCAGGAATCCATTCAATTAGTCTACTGGAATCTTTTCCAACCAATTCTAGGGCTCCAACTACAACAGGGATTGTTGATGTTCCCATACGCCACATTTTTGAGATTTCTATTTCAAGGTCCTTGTATTTTGACAGATTTTTGAATATCTTCAAAAATAAATTGCAGTCTGCAGGGACTGCCATATCAATAAGGAGGCGCTTTTTTTGTTTGTGGTCTTTAATAACAATATCTGGGCGGTTGGCTTTGATTGTTCTGTCAGTGTGTATTGTGTAGTCCCATAGAATTGCAACAGGTCCTATCTCCGTAACCAGGTCTGGGTGGTGTTCATACCAGTTTCTTTCAGTTTTCTTCCAGTAGAAGTTGCAAATTTTCCAGTGCAGATATTGGCCCACTCTGTCATAATAATAATAATAATAATAATAATAATAAGGAGTTTCAAATGGGCGTAGAGATGCAAGCACAACACAATACACCGGCTGAAACTGCAAAATACTTAAAAAAGACAGCAAAGACGAATGCAACCGACCAGATACAGAAGCGATGGCAAGATAAACCGCTTCATGGCCAATACTCTGCCCGTATCAAACAAGCTGATGTAGACAAAACCCGTACCCATCAGTGGCTACGCAGTGCAGGGTTGAAAGCGGAAACTGAAGGTTTTATCCTTGCTGCGCAGGACCAATTCTTGCTAACTAGGAATTATCAAGCACATATACTAAAATACTGTGTCAGCCCAAAATGCAGATTCTGTGATAAATATCCAGAAACGATTGATCATCTTGTATCAGGTTGCACGATGTTGGCACACACTGAATATAAAACCCGACATGACAGAGTGGGCCAATATCTGCACTGGAAAATCTGCAACTTCTACGGGAAGGAAACTGAAAGAAACTGGTATGAACACCACCCAGACCCGGTTACGGAGATAGGACCTGTTACAATTCTATGGGACTACACAATACACACTGACAGAACAATCAAGGCCAACCGCCCAGATATTGTTATTAAAGACCACAAACAAAAACGGTGCCTCCTTATTGATATGGCAGTCCCTGCTGACTGCAATGTATCATTGAAGATATTCAAAAATCTGTCAAAATACAAGGACCTTGAAATAGAAATCTCAAAAATGTGGTATATGGGAACATCAACAATCACTGTTGTAGTTGGAGCCCTAGGACTGGTTGGAAAAGATTGCAGTTGACTAATTGCAGGGATTCCTGGAAGCCCATGCCTCAAGGAGATACAAAAAATTGTTCTGACAAGTACAGCCTACACTTTACGAAGGGCTTTATCTATGTAGTTTTTTTTTTTTTTTTTTTTTGTCAGTGGAAAGTGTCATGATGCCATTTCTAACCTTAGGTCCCTGGGCGGGACCCGGAAAGAAATGTGTAAACGCCAGAAATCAAAGAAAAAAAAAAAAAAAAAAAAAAAAAATAATAATAATAATTATTATTATTATTATTATTATTATTATTGTTATTATTATTATTATTATTATTATTATTATTATTATTATTATTATTATTATTATCTCTTCTGCACGGTTTTCCGTGTTCAACCGAAGATTTTACATTTTACATTTATGTTCTGTTGTACATCAAGTCGGACAACCTCAGACGGCGAGCATCTTTCGCAGTATATTTGCGGTGCCAAGCAACGCGGCCTCCAGGAGCGATGAGATACTAAGTTTTAATCCGATTTTCTTAACGTAGGACTTCAGGGTCAATGATAACTGGAACAATATTAATCCGAACGTCGAACAGTCTGGTAACTTTTATATCCCGAGGTCGATCTGTTAATAATAATCTTAATAATAATTATTATTATTATTACTTGTGTAAAATTATCAACATCGTCGTCAGCATCAAAACTGAAGCATTTAGGGCGCGTCTCTCACTGACATCGCATTTACGTATCATATTTGAGTTCATATTCGCTAGAATATGATTCTGAATTAATTTTCTGCCGTCTTCAGTTTAAACTTGGAGAAGAGAATCCAAAGAATATTTGCATTGCTTTCATTTGTTTTGTTTTTTTTTTTTGTTTTGTTTTTTGTTTTGTTTTGTTTTTTTGTTTTGTTTTATTTTTTGTATCCTACATCATTAATCATAAGATTTGGGGGTTTTAATTCTCTGTCGAGATTTCACAAACTCAAATTGAACAGTTTTAAAAAATATACAATTACAAATTGCCATAAATTTATATAAATAGCACGTGGCTACTTTTAGTTTTAATATGGTGTTGAGAAAACCTCAGTATATTCAGGGATAGTTCTATCTATCTATCTATCTATCTATCTATCTATCTATCATTTCAGATTTATCTATGATCGTACCAATTTATCACTGTGTATTCATCTCTCTGTATATCAGTATATAAGTTTTTTCACATCTATCTTTCTTTCTTTCTTTCTATCTATCTATCTATCTATCTATCTATCTATCATTTCAGATTTATCTATGATCGTACCAATTTATCACTGTGTATTCATCTCTCTGTATATCAGTATATAAGTTTTTTCACATCTATCTTTCTTTCTTTCTTTCTTTCTTTCTATCTCTCTATCTATCTATCTATCTATCAGGTTGGTGCAAAAATAATGTCGTTTTCTCACATAAAGTTGAACGTCAAAAAACGACATTATTTTTGCACCAACCTAATATCTATCTATCTATCTAGCTATATCAGTTTAGATCCATCTATGAACATATATATATATATATATATATATATATATATATATATATATATATATATATATATATATCACTGTCTATTTATATTGATGGGAATTTCCTTCCTAACCTTTCATTTAAGGTAGTCTGGAAAGTCGACAGCTTGATTATGTTATTATCTTCCTTTCTAGTTACATGTACTATCCATTTTCGTGGTTGTTGCTGTTAGAAGTCTTCAAGATTTTGTTTTTTGTTATTTGGTAAAGTTTTGTGTATGTGAATTTGTAGCGACGGGATTGTCTTCTTGAAGATCTAAAGAATTCATTTGCTTGAAGTCATTTTTTATTGATTTTTTTTTTCTCTTTTCATGAGAATTTCTTTTTTTTTTTTTTTTTTTTTTTGTCAGAACTGCAGTGTATCGATTACACACAGTTCTTAGTGCTTGGTTTGACGCGACAGAGATTTCTCGGTAAGGTCAAGCTGCTAGTGACATATTGCCTTGATGTTGCATCTACCGCAGATCTTCTGAATCCTGTCTGCCGAACTCATGACATAAGGGAGACAGTTCGTGTTACTTCTTAAAACCATCCGCTTAACACTTCTGTCTCTGACTGCAGAAGCTGATGTTGTTTGGAGGCTGGTTGTTATTTTGAAGGGAATATTTGATGCCGATCATCTCCTAATGGAATATGTGTCTGGGTCACCACTTATTATTTTTACCGTGTTGCAAGCAACGGCTAATCTCTTTCTTTACGCTGTATAGATGGTAAGGATTCAAGTTAAATTAAGTTTGATAGTCCAATATTAAATGGTTACAAACTGTAATTGTTACAATACTTAACAATCCTGGGGAAATCCAACTCGTCTCTCCCCAGTTAAGGGTAAATACTAGGACAGACTTGGTTCTATAGCCTAGGGTGGCAACCAGTCTAGGAGAAAGAAAACTCTGAATTTAAAACTGCATGTAACCCTGGCGAGGCACATACTACTATGCAACTAAGGAAATGATCATTAGCATTGACTCGATAATCCCGACTACGGTCGACTCTTTTTTTTTTTTTAGAACTCCGGTATCCGTTTCTCCTTGAGGACCCCCAATCAAAAGCCTTCTATTGTTGAATAAACATGCTTTTAAAATCTGATAAAGTCGCTAAGACGCAAGAGGTTACTGAGAGGGAAGGAAACGGAAAAAAATACCGAGGAGAAAGGACAATAAAAGAACAGGGTTGAAAGAGACAGTAGATACCTGTGGACAGTTGTATTTAAATTTCTGAACATCGTTGTTGGCAGGAAAGCAAGAAGTCGACATAACCCCCATCTTAGGTTTTTTTTCCTCTTCCTGATGATCATGGTTTCTCTCTTATTGCAATTGATAGTTCTTTTGTCTCGCTCTCTTCTATCATCCTGTCTAGGAGTTTCCTTTCCGTGTTGGTCATCAACCTAGTGTCATCTGTCTATCTTATATTGTTAAATTTAAGCCCACCGATAATAAATCATGTTAAGGGTCTCCGGTTCCCTTAGAGTACCCTCACTATTGAGGTTGAAATAATCTGGGGAGAGACACACCCTTGTCTCACGCCCCTTTCTATCTTTGTATAGCCGCTCAATTTATTTTCTATCTGCATGCAGCCGTTCCTTCTCGAAAGGAATCATACTCATCTCTTGGGAATGAATAGATATTAAATCGAATTGTGCCCATCATCTTGTTACGTTAAGGTAATTTCTAACCGGAAATAACACATGTCGTCATCAAATATTTATTATGGCATATAGTGTACACAGCAATAAGATGTACACTGTCCTTTCGAATATAGTGATTATTATTAAGTATCTTAACGAACGAAAAGAAATCTTTTTTGTTTTTGTTTCATATGCTTATGACTTACGACGGACTCCTCAGGTCAGAGAATCAAGAGTGGAAAAAGGTCACGTCTTCTTGAGGAATCGATCGATGAGATTAAGCAGACTGTAATGGCAGACAGCAACATCTTCAGACAATGTTTATAACTTTGAAAAAGTGTCATTAACATCTATCTATCTATCTATCTATCTATCTATCTATCTATCTATCTCAGTCTGTTCATATCTATCTATCTATCTATCTATCTATCTATCTCAGTCAAAATGAGAAACAATAAGATGTGGAAACAACAAAATGAGTCTTATTTATTATCTGGTTGTTCAGTTGATGTTGGAAACATAAGAGAAATAGTACTGAGTAAATTGTTTGGGGTCAAATGTAGATCAAATATGGATCAGAATCCAACAGAAGAATAAGATAAAGAATAAGTAAATTTTATACAGTCTTTCTTGTATCTTTGTATATTTTAGAAACATTATTAAGAAATGCACAACCCCAGTTGACCAAAAAAAAAAAAAAAAAAAAAGAAAAAAGAAAGATTAAGATTATCTATTATAAAATATTTAAAATGACTTATCCACATCAACAACAATAACAACTCACCAGCAAGATTTTGTAGGGGAGGTGTAACTCTTTTTTAATAATTATAAATCCCGTAATATATATATATATACAAAAATATAATATATATACAAAAATATAATAAATATACAAGAATATAATATATATAGAAAAATACAATATATATAGAAAAATATAATAAATATACACGAATATAATATATATACAAAAATACAATATATATACAAAAATATAATAAATATACAAGAATATAATATATATACAAAAATACTCATAAAAATGACAAACAGTAAAACGTGGAAACAACAAAATGAGTATAAATCGGTTGACATGAAGTGGAAAGACTATATCGAATCCATTGCTAAGTCAGCTACTAAAAAAATTGGTTTATTGTGTTGTGTGAGACAATTTGTCTCTCCACAACCTATCTTTCCTATCTTATCTATAACTCGTCCATGCAAAGAATATTGCTGCCACATATGGTCCAGTGTCCCTGTTATTTACCTTGTGATCCTTGATAAAATCCAAAGAAGAAGCAGCAATATTATTGGTCCTGATCTGGCCGTTCGGCTTCAGTCACTTTCCCACCGCCTTAAGGTTGCCTCTCTGTGTCTTTTCTACAAATACCTTCATGGTAATTATTCGGATGAGCTCTTCGCTATGATAACCTAAACTTTTTTCAATTTAAGCACAATACTAGACTGGCGCCGATTTCTCATTAATTTACACTTGAGCTGGCTAGATATATCCGTAAATTCTATGCTAACAGTTTCTTTTCTCGCACTTCTGGCTCATGAAACTCCCTTCCGGCTCCATGTTTTCCAGTCAACTTTAATCTGCAAAAATTTAAATGCAATATCAGTAGCTATCTAATGTCCTCCCGATTAATCTTTTCTCTTCCCGCTCATTATTAATGTTTCTGTTCCTAATCTTTCCACACCCTGTAACCGCCCTCCCTTGTGTCTTAGTGGCTTTATTGCCTTGCATGGTGTGATACCGATTAAAAAAAAGAAAGAAAAATATTTGGATAATGAGTGTCCAGATAATTCAGTTAGAAAATACAAGAAGTGTTAGTGGTTTACTTATCTCGAATTTTTGTTGTGTGCTAAGAGATAAATCTATTATAGCCTGAAAAATGAAAAGGAGCTGAAATTTTTGTTAATGCACGTGTTAACGACCTGTCCGCGTGAGCTGCCTGTCAGATAGTGAGAATGTCACGTGTTTGCGTTCGTAGAGGAGAAAAGTGGGGCAATTATCATTGGTTTAGAATGAATTAATGGTAATTATAATTGTTATAATTATTTTATCATAATTATTTTTGACACTATAATTAATTTTTTATGGGTACAACAAGCGTTAGTCAATCTGACGTAGTTTGTTTCAGAACGCTGACGACCCCACACCAACGTTTATACTACAATCCAAACGCCATAATTTAATATACTTTTGAAAGGTCTGATAAACTTTGATAAGGCCTTTATTTATTCTCTATATTGCATAACCGGATGGTTCGTCTTTCGGGTAGAATATGACAATTAAAATGAGATGCTATTTATAAACAATTCACTGGTAACCGATCTTCGCTTACAGCTGTTATGTATGAGGAAACATAATAGAAGAAGACACTCTATGGAGGCATCGAAAGAAAGGCAAGTTTGTTAGTCAAATTTGTGACAGATGTTTCCTTTGAGGCTTAATATTGTAATGTTGTTTTAGCTTCACTTCAGAGAAAGAAATTCATTTGACGAGAAGATGTTTTTGTCCACTGAGTTTTTTGCAAGTCTTTTATTAAGTGCGAAAAAAATGCCCCGTGTGCGAAGATTACTTTCCCAGAACCCAAATGAGACAGACGATGTATTTTATTTCTCAGCAGATCTATTTCAGTTCTTATATTTTTCAAAATAAATGGTGTCCACAAATTCTTTAGACAATTCCCAAAAAGTCGTTACGAAAAACTTAGAAGAAGTGGCAACTACATTTCGTTGCATATTAATTGTTGTAGAGTAGCTTAACATCCCCACAAGATGGCAGGGTCTAAGACTATTTAAACAGCACTTTCTCTTATTGAGGGAGGGCAGTTAACTCTGCTTGTCGACTTTCTGCCTCCGGGCGGAGAGGAACCCAGTCGAGGCTATACCGAAGGGCAGAGCCTCGTCTGGGAAGGTAGACAGTTACCCAACCCCATGTATACGATGTCGGATTTGCCCCACATAAAAATTAAACTTGTGCCGCATCATGACTCTTGAGGTGGTTGTTAAATACTGAGCAGTTAACGATTACAGTTAACTCTCCTTGTCGAACTCTCTGTCTCCGGGTAGAGAGGAACCCAGACTAGGCTATGTCAAAGGGCAGAGTCTCGTCTGGAGAGGTAGACAAATCCGACCCTGTGTATGCAGGGTCTACGGGGAATTTTTGCCAGAGCCTACGGCTTTGTGCTGCATCCTGCCTCGTTGGGATGTCTGGTAAATATCGAACAGTTAACGATTACAGTTAACTCTGCTTGTCGACTCTCTGTCCCTGGGCGGAGAGGAACCCAGACGAGGCAATGCCGAAGAGCAGAGTCCCATCAGGAGAGGTAGACAGCTACCCAATCCAGTGTATACGGGGTCTACGGGAAATTTTACAAAGAAAAAAAATAGATATAAAAATAGAATATAAAATAATAGCAAAATAAATTATTTTATTTTATCTTGTATTTTTTATTCTATATATATATATATATATATATATATATATATATATATATATATATATATATAGATAAATTCCCAGATCAATTCTGTGGACAAGACAGATTGGTATAAATAAAATGACAATTGGAAAAAAGATCTTAGATTTTGCCGACGCGTTTCGTCTTCCGACTTTCTGTTCTTTGGATTTTTTAATGTAACTATAACAACAAGAACATTTCGATTTCATTTTTGCCTTGAAAAAGTCGGAAGACGAAACGCGTCGGAAAAATCTAAGATCTTTTTTCCAATTGTCATTTTATTTATACCATATATATATATATATATATATATATATATATATATATATATATATATATATATATATATATATTATCTTTGTATATCTGTCTATCTGGGATATCCTGATTCCATTTCATAAAATGTAGTCGGTGAAATGAGATGCATATGCTTATATTCATCGAAATAAATTCATTACTGACTATAGATTTTTAAATTTTTTCTCTAATTATTCTGATAATTTGCTCTGTATCATACATTGAGCTCTCATACGAAAAGTCTTCTTTGGAATAATCCCTACCAATTACATTTTGGTATATATATATATATATATATATATATATATATATATATATATATATATATATGCTCTGTTAAAATAAACAACATCGATCTCTGTCCGGAGTACTCCCTAAAAAACATTCCATAAAATGAATTTGAAACAAAGCTCCGAGACAAACACTTAGAGGGTGATGATAGCCATGTACAGAGGGGCTTGAAATAGACTATCTCTATGTTGAAGTAATTTTCGTTTTTTTTGGGGTTTTTTTTTTTGCTGCAAAAAAATATATGCTCTGTTAAAATAAAAACATCGAGCTCTCTGTGGATCAGTCTTAATAATTAATATTATTAGGATCCACCCTGATTATATCAAACGAAGCGATTACCTGTACTATATATATATATATATATATATATATATATATATATATATATATAGGATTAATGCAAATATAAATTTTGTTACTTCGCTGATTGATGTTATTTTCAGCACCCGACTCTAGAGTTTCGTAGACGGAAGCTGTGGGCAATCGCTCCGTCCACTTGTCAGGAGATACCAGCAATTAACTTTATTTTCCCGTTTTGTGTTTAAAATAATTTATGCCGTTTTCTTTGGTGCAAGGTTGATCTTTTTCTTCTTTCATTTTGTGTGTGTGTGGGGGGGGGCGTGCACGTGTAAACGTGAGTGTGGCTTCGAGTGGTGACCTTAAAATTTTGGTTACAGGTCAGCCATCTTCAGGAAGTCTGTAATGTAATTGGTATTTACGGTTTGAAATAATTTCCCTCAAATCCTTTATGTTGAAGAATCTATCTTCTGGTAGCGGGTGAGGGGTCAACATTTTCGTGCATATACCACTGCGAAAAGAACCCCTTCTACCCATTGTTATGGATTAAATAGTCGGGTAGACTGTGAACTTTAGCTTTGGCTGGTAACGTGAAGAAGAGAATAAGTTCCGCCCCGTAAAAACTTGCTACCGAAACCATAGTAGCAACTCCCAGCGTGGAGCGACTGTTGCCTTGTTATCCCCATGGGTGAGGGGATTTAACCCCATCCTCGTTCGAGCGTAATGTGAAACAAGACTGAGTTTAAAGGGGTTGGTTGCCCATGTGTACATGAAATGGTAACAGAAAGTTTTGCAGGCGCAAATTTGCGGATGCTTCTGGTGCCTTGTAATGACTATAACCCTCCACCGGAGAAGTAATACCTGAGACGATGCCTCCCCACCCTTGGGCTCGATCACATAATGTTAATTTCAACCCCCACCCGGCACAAGAGAGTATAGAACTAAGGAGGAGGAGGAGGAGGAGGAGGAAATGCAAGGACAACTGATTTTGATAAGAGCATTTATCGACATGTCACATTCCTTGGTTGAACTAATATGCTTATAAAATCCGTCAATGCATTTGATATTACTGTCACGTCTGGTCCAGAGCTGTTGCTATATATTTAGAGATTCTTGATAAAATACAAATTATAATAATAATAATAATCTACAATGTTATCGGTCTTGACCTGGCATCTCATCATCAGTCAGATTCCTAACACCATAATGTAGCCTCCCTGTGCTTTTTCTATAAATATTTTCATGGTAATTGTTTGATGAGCATTCGTCTTTGGCACCCTGACTTTACAAATGTAAGCGTCAAGATCTAATCAATTGAAATGCAACCGTAAGTTCTATGCTAACAGTTTCTTCTCTTGCATTTCTCGCTTGTGGAACTCTTTTTCTTTTTTTCTTTTTTTTTTTTTTTTGTATTTTTGCCTTCCAGTTAACTTTGATCTTCAAAAATTTAAATGCAATGTCATCAGGTATCTTCTTAATTCCTGTTTTTTTTTTTTTTTTATTGTTCTCTTTAATAAAGTTTATTTTTTTCCTCGTATCCTTTGATACTCAGTAAACCCATGCATCTTGGTTGCTTTATCGCCTTCCTTAGGGTGAAGTAATTAAAAAAAAATCATCAGAGTTTGCAAAAAGCTACTAATGTATTTCGGAAACTTTCTCTCAAAGATGTAGACAGATGTACATTTGATAAAATCTAACTGTACTGGTTATGACGATAAACTACATCCAGCAGCAAGGCCTCTGATCAAGGGACTGGAGGTTCTGAGGATCGTGAAATCACCTCTGCTTTTGTCCCTAGGTCCACCTTGACCCGAGGTGGCAGCACCTGTTAGGGTCTCTGCTATAGGCAAATAGTGACCCCTATTCAAACAAAAAGAGTACATAATTATAATAAAATTACTAGCAGTACATTTTGGTAGTGAAACCAGTAATAACGTAAGAAAAAAAACAACAATACATTTTATGATCTAAAAACTATACATCTAAAAAATATACGTTTAGTCTGAAAGTATAAAATTATATATGAAATATTTGTCGTTGAAGGCATAAAATTGCGTTCAAAATAATTAGATTTTATATGTGCGTTGTGATGTAATGAATATCGACTCGGAATAAGAAATCGGGGATCCGAGTTCGAATTCCAGTCGAGTTGGTTGCATTTACTCTAAGTATGACACCATCTCATCTCCCTCCAGCTATTGGTTGAATAGTAGGACAGACTGGGTTCTGTAGCCTTCGTTGGCAACCAGTCTACCGCAGAAGGATTGGCAACCTACTGCGGAAAAATTTTCAAGCGATCTCTTCCAATGTGCCTTGAGCCACACTACAGCAGAGTAGTCTCATGAGATTAATATGAGAATAATATCTCACGTAGATGCGCAGCCTGTAACATGGAATAAGCGTTTAAAAAAATAAATTCACCATAGAGGTTGATATGTCTCTAAACAAAATCAGTCAATGATAGAATCTAAAGAAGAAAATGCAAGGTTATCGGTCCTGACCTGGCATCTCGATTTCAGTTACTTTCTCACTGTTGGAATCTAGATTCCCTGTGTCTTTTCTATAAGTATTTTTTATGATAATTGTTCGGGTAACCTTTCATTTTTGTTTCTTAGATTTTAGGAATTTAAGCTCAGTACTAGATTAGCGGCTAGCTCTCAACTTTTTACAGTTGAAATGGCTAGACATAACCGTAAGTTCTATGCTAATAGTTTCTTCTCTCACACTTCTCACTTGCGGAACTCACTTTTGCCTTCTTGCTTCCCGGTCAACTTTGATCTTCAAAAATTTAAATGCAACGTCAATCGTTATCTTCTGTTTTCTTAATTCATGTTTTTTTTTTTTCCTTAATAATGTTTTTCTTTTTCTTTTTTTTATAGTCCTTCATGCTTAGTAACCACTTCTGCGTCTTATTAGTTTTATTGAGTTGCTTGGGGTGAAATGTTTAAAATTAAATTAGTCCTAATTAATATACACAGAGGCTATTTGAATATGTCCCCTTGTTATGAGGGAAGGGGACCGCAAGGGGACTCTACAAATAAAACTCTCTCTGACTTAAGATCGTGGCATCAATCACTTTCGCACCGCCTTAACGTAGCTACCCTCTGCCTTTTCTAAAAATATTTTCATGGTAATTGTTCTGATTAACGTTCCTCTTTGGTACCTAGACTTTATGAATTTAAGCTCAGTACGAGATTAGTAGCTAGGTCTTATCTTTTTACAGTTGAAATGGCTAGACATAACCGTAAGTTCTACGCTAATAGTTTCTTCTCTCACTTCTCGCTTGTGGAACTGTCTTCTGATTTCTTGCTTCAAAAATTTAAATGCAACGTCAACCGTTATCTTCTGTTTTCTTAATTCCTGTTCTTTTATTGTTCTTGCTCATTAATAATGATTTTCTTTTTCTTATAACCCTCTTTGTGTCTTAGTGGCTTTATTGCCTTGGTGATTAAATGATTAAAAATAAATTCAATGTAGGAGTTACCAGACAAATATCCAGCAGGCCAGTTCAGCTTCCATAGGATCTTTTTCTTTTATGGGTCATGTCCCTAAATGACGTAGGTGATCATGGCTCTCCACATCTTCCTGTTACTTGTAGCTCTTAATAAGTTTTGTCTTTTTGTTATTTCTCCCAAACCCTGTTCTACCATCCATTTGCTCAAGCTCATCAAGTACGTTACGCGCTGCTTTCCTCTGTCTCCCTTTCCCTAAATCAGTCTTGTGGGTATCAGGTTTGCCAAGCCCTACTTCCTCATTACGTGTTCTATAAATAAAAGTTTTTCTTTTTATTTCCATTTTGGTCCATGGTAGCCTCAAAAAACAAATTTCAGTTACTTCAAGTCTCTTCTCCATCTTTGATAAAATTGTCCAGTATTCGCTGTCATACAGGAGGACAGATATTATGTAACAGTTCAGTATTCTTTTCTTTGTTTCCATGGATACGTGAGCTAAAAATCAGTGCATACAGGTGTGTGCTAAGACTCGCTGATTTGGGACCCTTTGCACCTGCTCATGGACTCCATGCTTCCCAAAACGAGGGTTTATTCCAACAGGGTAAGAAAGTGTTACTGCACCCAGGTCGAGTCACAATTTGTTTGAGGAAAGATTTCTGATGATTAGAAACTGTGAATAAACCGCCTACATAGAGACAGAAAACGACTAGATATACAGAAATAGAAGCTGGTGTAAGGCAAGGATGTGTCTTCACAGGGGACTTCTTCTTTTGTGTCTTAGCGGCTTTATTGCCTTGCTTGGGGGTAAAGTGATTAAAAACAAGACAAAATAAAATCAGAGGGTTCTACACAAAACTGTTTGGCCGTTTATAACAAATAACGAACAAACGAACGAACAAACTCTGCTTAAGTTTTACACATTTTTCTTTTTTTAGTTGTAGAAAAGAGTTTTAAAATATCAAAATATTTCGATACTCACTTGAGAGAGTAACAAAAGTCATGCCCCAAATGATACTCCAAATCCATCCGACTATGACGATGAACGTAATCATCTGTAGGAGGGCAGACAAGATGTTAAAGCAGAACGCCCGACCTCGCGAGGATACATTAGTACTGCCACAACAAAACACTGTGAAGGACGATATCAGCGTACCTGAAAAATGAACAAAAAATGTTTAATTATACATCAGTTGAAAAACTAAGATTTTTTAAAAACAGTAATGGTAATAGTGATGCTAGTCGTTTCCTTATACGGAAACAATCGGCATTCCTATTTGAAGTGCTTAATATTTATTTATTTGAAATCTTGATTTTTTATGACGGATTCAGCGTATGTGCCATCACTGGATTTATTCCAATTCCAGATTATAGTTTCTGTTTTGGCAAGTTATATCTTGAGTCCTACTTCTTGGAACACTTCGTAAAGATTGTTGATTTTCTGTTCAAGATCATTCTTATACCAATGAAGAATACCTATGTCATCAGCATAGCACCCCACCCACTCTACGTCATCATCAGTATACTGGCCTCGAGAGGGGAATAGTGACGATGTATTCTGTTCGTACATCTGAGATGTGGTATGAATTGCTTAACTGACAAGTGTCCATTAGGCAGGTTGATTTTTCACTGTTTTTTTTTTAGAAAATCATCGTTGCACTGGATGTGAAATTTGGGGTTTGATGTGATAAGTAATGACACCAAAAACTAAATTTATAGATTTTAGGAATTTTTGGAGCATTTAGTTTTATAAATCGTCTGCAAAAATGTACAGAAATGTCTAATTTCCGCAGGTTTTTGCTTGCAAACTGACTTCAATTTTTTTTAATTTTCAAGAATATGTTCAAATAAAGTTGATATCTTTTGTATTAGATACATTAAATAGTAAATATATTCAAACCAGAATTCTAATCATGAATCACCACAAGCGAAATATGCATTTTTTTACTGTATTGAATAAGTAAGAACTGTGTAAAAAAGATTGTAAAAGATTACAAAAATGGCTACTCAATGAAGAAGATTTGTTAGATCATTTGTTAGATAATAATTAATAAAATCAAAAAAATAGATAAAAGTGTATATAACACCATAATACTGCTGGGCACGAATTATAAGACAAAATGTTTTAAATTTGCATTGTTTATTGAAAATCGTATTAAGGATAATGCGCTGTAGAATATATTACATAATAATATAATTAGATTTCAGTTTATCTTTCCTTTGAAGTATATGAAGGTCTTATTTGATGGCACAATCATTTAGTAATAATGTCCTTGTGCCATGCATCTTGTCCAGATACAATTTGTAAAGCTTCAGTTAATTATAAATTTTATAAGGCCTTCACTGTTCATTGGGATTAAATTCCAATGCTACCATTTTGAAACTAAACTTAATCGTTAAACTCGCCCCCCCCCAAAAAAAATGAATAAGATTTGTTAGCCCATTTGTTAGATAATAATTAATAAAATCAAAAAAATAGATAAAAGTGTATATAACAGCATAATACTGCTGGGCACAAATTATTAGACAAAATGTTTTAAATTTGCATTGTTTATTGAAAATCACACTAAAACTACTAAAATATAACATATTATATCATAATATAGCTAAGTTGTTCAGTATAACTTCCCTTTGAAGTAAATGAAGGTCTTTTTTGATGTCACAATGACTTAGTAATAATGTGCATGGGCCATGCATTTCGTTCATATACAATTTATAAAGCTTCGATGAGTTATAAATGTTATAAGGCTTTCACTGTACATTCCAACGCTTAGATTTTAAACCTAAACTTAATCTTTAAACTCGTCTCCTCCCCAAAAGGGTCACGATTGGGGACAAAATATTTTATGTCTTTATTTATCGTGTTAATCTCCAACTTTCAAAGTGAATGCAATATCAGGATCCCAAAATCGACCTGACCTCGTACCCATCTTTTCGCAGCTGTGCTTGTATATGCGCATGAACATTGTCTATGAAGAGATTGAATAGATTAGGTCTCACAATTTCGCCTCGTCCTACTTCTGATGACATTTGAAACGTTTCGGTATTGGGGTCATCGTCAGATATGTACGACGGTGTGGACCGATAGAGTTTCTCTAGCAGACCTCGTCATTCAACGGATACAGAACTTGGAAGATGTTTTTTAAAGGACGAGAAGAGGAAGCCTCTGTTGGAATGGTCATATGTTGCTTGACCTTTTAAGAAATACAATTCCGTTTACCAAACAAAAACCAGAGTCTAGCGCAAGAAAAATTAACTCTTCGATAATCTATCATAAATATTTTGTGACAAATGCTAGGCTTGACGTTGAAACACACAGTAAAACCTCGTCTTCGATGATGTGTAAGAGTTAGTCACGGATTCAGTTGCTTTCCATTGCGATATGTAAGATCTCAAGCAACCATCTGCTATTTCACGTTGGTTTTATTTCGTAGGCATCATAAAGAAATACACTCGTAAAGAAGAGCAACTCAATCCAGTTAATTGGTATTGCAAAATGCATTCACGTGAACGACTAGTTTATTTATGACATTGCACTAACATCTCTAACACATTTCTGTAAAATTGATATATATATATATATATATATATATATATATATATGTATGTGTGTGTGTGTGTTTGTATGTGTGTATTATATGTTTACAGAAATGTGTTAATATATGTGTTATATATATATATATATATATATAATATGTGTTATATATATATAATATATATATATATGCACTACAGCACAAAAGTTTGAAGCCACCCCTAGAATTAGCATGGGATGAACTTGACAGAAGATTGAAAAAAAAATAAAATAAAAGAGCTCTTAGAGTCATTAAAAAAGAATGGAATCAATTACTAAATGATATTTTGAGAATCGTTTGCAAAGAATGCTGCAAATTTGTGCTGCAGTAATCAAGGCAAAAGGAGGAGATTTTGACTAGAGCAAAATTCAATCATAAAATGCTTTTTTCTTTTTGGCATAATAAAATTTCTAATACAAAATTATGTCTCACGTTTTTTTAACCATGTATAATAATTTTCTCTTATATTTTAGTTTGAGGTGACCCGTGGTAATTTTTTAAATTGTCCCCAAAAGTAGTTGTTTTGAATTTAATATATATATATATATATATATATATATATATATATATATATATATATATATGTGTGTGTGTGTGTGTGTGTGTGTGTGTGTGTGTGTGTGTGTGTGTGTGTGTGAAAATATATAGAAAATAGGAAAGAACTCGTTAGGTAAATAATCCAAAGTTCTTTAGTATTTTTGTTATTATCTTTAAAAAATAGTGCTCGATATAAAAGTAGAGCATAATTATAATTATTTATTTAAAAATTGAAGAATTGAAAAATATATTCGGCTCTTGTTTTGAAACATGAGAACTTTTATGTAGCGTGTTGGAATCATATTTTTAAATAAATAATTATATATATATATATATATATATATATATATATATATATATATAAAACACATTTCTGTAAACTTATGGTATATATACGTGTGTGTGTCTGTGTGTGTTCCTGTGCGCATTGATATTAAAACACAACGAATAAAAAAATATAGTGTCCTATCAACTAACTCTCTCACATCTACAATCGAAAAGAATGTATCTAAACTCAACATGAAATTTTTTACTGCTACATAAATGTGATTGACCCTGATCTGGCATCTCGTCTACAGTCGCTCCCTCACAGATGTGCCGTCGCCTCCCTCTGTCCTTTCTACAAATTCTTTCAGGGTAATTGCTCCGACGAGCTACTTTCGCTAGTTCCCAAACAACATCAATTTAAACGTGCTACTAGGCTGGCATTACGGTCCCAACGTTTCACTGTCGAAACGGTTAAATATGGCCGTCTCTTCTACTTCAACGGCCTCATGTCTCTCACTTCCAGTCTGTGGAATTTCCTTCCTGTTACTTGTTTTCCTGATAGCTATAATCTCCAACTATTCAAATGTAATGTCAATCGACATCTCCAGATGTCTTGATCTATTCCCTGTCCTTCTCTTCATCCTTTCCTCTATTACTCCTCTTTACCCTCACTCCCACTCTCTGTAAAACCCTTGCGTGCTAGTTGCACTCCCGCCTTGCTTGGGGTGAAATGCTTTAAAAAAATAAAGAAATAAAAAGGCTTTTACACCATGTCACCATTCCTGGCAGACATTCTATTATCACAATGTGTGATATCTATTAACGAAAACGATGGAAAGAAAAAGACACGAAATAAATTTGGTTAGATAGAAAAAGAAAAGTAAAACCACCAATATCCGTCGTTAGTGCGCATGTCTACTCATACCGACTTAACAAATTTAGTCCGATGAAACCCTGAAGGACCAATCGCATCACAAGTAAACTTTTCCCACTTTGTCATATAATTTACCCTATATTTCTTGATACATAAACATACATATATTATCTCATATATATAGTCACCCACAGACAAACTGTTTTGCAGCTAGACATGCGATTACTTCAAGCCAGGATCGGTGACTCTCACATTGAAGCCACAACCGCACGGTAGGTAGAGATGGAATTTTATATATTTATAAATATATATATCGTTCGCTGATTAAGCACTCTGGGGAAAGGAAATTTTTAAAACCGTAGCTGCTCCTGCATATAACGCATCGCTCTTCAGATACGCCTACTGATTTGGCGTTTATATACATCACGTATATAATACGCTATAAGATTAAAAGATTCCTTTTCTCAGTCGGTAGTTGATGTCAAATCGGTCGATTCGATCCCGGCTTGAAGCAATCGGAGGCCTGATGAGCTGTGATTGCGAAACTGGCTTGAATATATATATATATATATATATATATATATATATATATATATATGTATATATGAAGAAATATAGTCTTAAGGTGTGCTATATTTATGGGATAAAGTGCTCAATATCAGAGATAGAGCGTGTGTAAATATAAAAGTGAACATAGAAGTCAACACTTAGAGGCGACAGTCTGTTTCATGCTATATGCAATCGTCAGGCCACGACGATTGCATATAGCATGAAAGAGACTGTCGCCTCTAAGTGTTGACTTCTATGTTCACTTTTATATATATATATATATATATATATATATATATATATATATATATATATATATATGTGTGGATAGATAGATAGATCGATAGATAGAAGAGTAAATTTTTCTTGCGCTAGACTCTCGTTTTGTTTGGTTAGACTCATCCAACTCTCATAGGTCATATCAACTTTTACTAGCTTAATTAATAACGAATTTTGTATGGAGATACCCGGTGAGGATCGAGTTCGCAAGGAATGGTCAACCAGACTAGGCTCACTAACCATTGCCTCTCGATAAGAAGTTTGTATATTCTTAACCTTGTTAACTTGTTAGTATGTAAATCCTTTACGCTGCCCACAGATTGACATTCAAACACTCCGAAATTACGGTGCGAATGCCAAGCAGTACAGCATGCCGTTTCCAAGTTTCTGGCCGAGTGAATTTGCTCCATGGTGCTCTTTTTCTCATAGACAGTTCCCAACTGACCTAACTATACTGTGGAGTGGACCAAATCAAAGACAATCAACGCGCATGCGCGAAGTTTAAAATATAAAATGGCGACAATTTCCCCATCGCAACCTGTACATATATGATAAAATTTAAAAAAAACTGCTTTGTAACTTTATTTTAGTGATGTTGTTTCCATCGATTTTCTTCATGTGCATATCAATATACATTTTAATAATTCGTAGTACTCCAATTACTACTGGAATCACGCATTTTTGCAATTTCTATTTGTAGGTGCATATATTCTGAACGTTTGTCAAATTCTTTTGCTGACACGTTTGTTTTGTCCTTATCTTTGTTGTCATTATCACAACGTTTCAGTTCACTGGCCATGTCTAGGGATATCTCATCTTGTTCTTCTTTTAGTATCGCGCAGTTATTGCTCACCCATTGTCCAAGTAGACATTGACCGACCCAGGAATTTAATCCATAATTATTATGTCACCAAATTCACGAACTAGGCTATCTATCTATCTATCTATCTATCTATCTATCTATCTATCTATCTATCTATCTATCTATCTATCTATCTACATGTATGTATGTATGTATCTATTTATCTATCTTGCTCGGCCCGGTGGCTAGGATCAAAGTGTAGTATCTGCGCTTTGTGAGCTGCCGGGTCGGGTGTCTGTCGAACTCTCTGCTTGCAGAGAGGAACCCGGACGAAGCTCCGCCGAAGGGTAGGGTTTCGTTGGGGGAGATTGACGGAACTGGCCCACCTCGGCGGGTTTGGATGGTTATTTATTTTTGGCTGGGCCTAAGGGCTCAGAGATACCCACATTAAAAAGGCCTTGTGCCACATTCGATCCCCGTGGGTGGATTGATAAATACCATCTATTTATCTATCTCAATCTGTTTATATCTCTCTGTATATATTTCTATCTCTGTTTATATCTATCACAGGCTTTTCCTATCTATCAAGCTCGCTCTCACTTCATATCTATCTATCTATCTATCTATCTATCTATCTATCTATCTATCTATCTATCTATCTATCTCAGTCTGTTCATATCTATCTATCTATCTATCTATCTATCTGAGTATCCCGATAAATTATTTCATTGCGTATAGATGAATGCTTTCTGTTGTATATATCTACAATTAGCAGGCCCTGCCATTTCTTTCCCGCCATCTTTTTTATTCGTGTACGTGTACATATATGTACATTCCGACCTTCTAGTATTCAAAGATAATATGCGTATATCTCTTCTGTTGTCTTTGTATACACAAATGTATTCCTGGGATTTAAGCAAATACATCCGCTGAAATCTCGACCTAAAAACAATGAAAAAAAATAAAATAAATACAGGCTCATTATTTAACGTTTGTCTAACTTTTTACATTCACAGATGCATTTATGGCGAGATGTGGATAGAATCAAGATTACCGGCTTTCTGTTTGTTTGGCGCCGCTCCGTCTATATTCGCCAAATACTTCCGTTGTCTTGACTTTCAATAGAAAGAGATTTTCGGCTCTTGGCTGTCAGAGAGAGAGGGAGAGAGAGAGAAAGAGAGAGGGAGAGAGGAAGAGAGAGGAAGAGAAAGGGAGAGAGAGAGAGTTCTTTATCATAGTTTTTCAATTCATTCACCGAAACGGTTTCTGCGAGAGTGCGGCAGCGTCCTGGAGTTAAATTTTCTGAAAGTGTCTGGCCAAGAGGCGAAAGGTCAATCCCAACAAAAACGAATGAACACGTGTCCAAAAACGTAAATAAACAAAAATGAAGAAATCGTGTGAAAAACTTCTGAGCCGGAAAGAAGAAAAACCTTTCTTTCTTTCTTTCTTTCTTTCTTTCTTTCTTTCTTTCTTTCTTTCTAAGTAATTCTATCTATCTATCTATCTATCTATCTATCTATCTATCTATCTATCTATCTATCTGTTTATATTTCTACCTCTGTTTATATGTATGATAGGCTTTTCCTCTCTATCTATCCATCTATCTATCTAGCTCGCTCGCTATCATTTCATATCTATCTATCTATCTCAGTCTATTCTTATCTATCTATCTATCTATTACAGTAATTAATTCATTCATTCTATCTATCTATCTATCTATCTATCTATCTATCTCAGTCTATTCTTATCTATCTATCTATTACAGTAATTCATTCAATCTATCTATCTATCTATCTATCTATCTATCTATCTATCTATCTATCTATCTAAGTCTATTCTTATCTATCTATCTATCTATCTATTACAGTAATTAATTCATTCATTCTATCTATCTATCTATCTATCTATCTATCTATCTATCTATCTATCTCAGTCTATTCTTATCTATCTATCTATCTATCTATCTATCTATCTATCTATCTATCTATCTATATATCTATCTATCTATTACAGTAATTCATTCTATCTATCTATCTATCTATCTATCTATCTATCTATTAGGTTGGTGCAAATAATGTTCTTTTTTGACGTTAAAAATACGTCAAAAAACGACATTATTTGCACCAACCTAATATCTGTCTATCTATCACAGTCTGTTGGTTCTGTTGATTCGTGTTGTTCATGTTCTTAGGTCGATTGATTATGCGGCATGTCAACCTCGGTTCGGCCATTTAATACCGAATTTTGTAAACGGGCACCCAGTAATGAACGAACTGACTATCCAGTAGTAAAGGTCAGGAAGACAAACCTGGGTAATCGTTACCCACTCCCAATCGAATAACGTATGATAGCTTAAGTTGGTTGATTTTAGGTCATATCAACTTTTACTGGATTAATTGATAACGAATTTTGTATGGGGGTACCCGGTGAGGATCGAGTTCGCAAGGAAAGGTCAACCAGACTAGGCTCACTAACCATTGCCTCTCGCTAGGAAGTTTGTATATTCTTAAACTTGTTAACTTGTTAGTATGTAGAGTTATTTTCCAAGCGTAGCTTAGATGTGGCACAAGGCCGAAAGTATGGGGCACC
Organism: Acanthosepion lycidas; assembly: GCA_963932145.1. Lineage (NCBI taxonomy): Eukaryota > Metazoa > Mollusca > Cephalopoda > Sepiida > Sepiidae > Acanthosepion > Acanthosepion lycidas. The sequence continues at coordinate 39,341,363 of OZ010599.1, forward strand.
CAGTGAGGATCGAACTCACTACTCAGTCGTAATTGTTCTAGCGAGACCAACTTGCTAACCATTACACCACCTGGAGGTGCCCACTTGTTAGTATGTATATCTGTCTAAGAATATACTCAGATGATTTGTAAACATATATGCCAATTATACGGCTATATACGGGCGCACTTCTAAAACCCTCGATGGTCAGAGATTGGCGACTGAACTCTCTTCCGATCTTGTACAAACTACCCAATGGGGTAAAAACTGGCTGGTTGCATTCACTGCCTCGAAGACCAAGCTAGTGACATTCCATCACCGGCGATCTGACCTCGAACTACCGCCAATGAGTATAAACGGAGGTCTCCCGTGGAAGCACCGTGCCTTGACAGACTGTTGGCCCTGAAACTCACACTCGACCTCAAATGGAACTCATACATACGATCCATTGCTAAGGATGCAGTAAAATGGTCGGCTCCCTGTACCGCTCCAGTCACCCCTTCCTGCCATCCTCTAACTTTACAAGAGCCAAATCAGCCCCAAAATGGAATACTGTTGTCATATTTGGGTGAGAGATGGCCAGACCTCACTCTCCACCCTTGATAGAGTGCAAAAGCGTCTTCAAGCTCTTATGGCTGACGAACCGTCCATCCTTCAACCTCTCTCTCACAGACGGGATGTGGCAAGCTTCTCACTGCTCTATAGCTACTTCAACGAAAAGTGCTCGAACCAACGACATTCCCTGATCCCGGCGAGGCAAAGCTTCACAGCAAGAACACGCTATGTCGCTTACATAGTAGCAAACCACCCACATCCCCCTCGTAACCAATGCCCTGTGGAACCGACTCCCAACACAATGTTTCCCTGATGACTACAATCTTAACCTGTTTCAGGCTAGGGTTAACCGTTATCTTCCACCCCTATACACACAAATGGCCTCCAAACGTAACCCTCTATCTCGAGTGGCCCTCGGGCCTTGTAAAGAGTGAACCTTGCTGTAAAAGATATGATTATGAGAAATAACAGTTACATTTTTGAAAATGAATAAGGATTGTCTTGATTATGTTTGAAAATATTTCTCTGAATCACTTTTTATTGGGATATAACGATTTAAATAACTATATCATGCTAAAACATACAGCTTAAATGATACATACTATTCTAATTTAAGAGCATATGGTACCTTGAACTCCTATCGAGGGCAGTGCCAAATTTCATTAAAATAAACAATGGGTTCTTCAGCTAGGGCTGTTTTCCTGTTTTTGCAACATCTTTAACAGGCAATTCAGTAATTATTTTCGATGCACATTCTTATATCCATCTACGTATATAAACAAACACTTGCATATTATATTCCAACGATTATGTACGTTAAAAATAATAAATATGCGTGCACATTATGGCAATATTCTCAAATAAATATACATAACTCAACATATTTATACAATTCCCTACACTACATTACAAGTTTCATTTATAAACAAATATTTCGGTTGTTTGGCAACTACTTGATAGGCGAAGACGCTATCTGGTTGTGTCATTATGAGACGTAATCTGTATGGCTGGAAAATTGTGTCTTGATGGTAAATAAATAAATAGATGCACGCTGGTTTGCCGCTGTGTACGTATACACATTTTTTTGTATCGTGAACTGCTTTTTAATGAATTCAAATGAATTTATGAGCGGCCGAATCAACTGATAGATTCACTAAAGAATCTACTTAATTTATATTTTACATTTATAATTATATTTAGTCATTGGCATAATTTTCTGTTTTTAACAGCAATCGAAATTTGGGACTAGGATGGGCACTTCGGAAAGTTTTAATGGTTATCAAACTAATTTCATTATCCAGTAATAGGGCGTAGTTATATTAATCTTCACTGGGCGCTCTAAACTTATGGCCATGTGCCAAACAAAACAAAGCTTAATAAATGAAAAAAATGGCCTAGTATGATTGTATCAGAAGGTTTTATTGGTCGAGCATTTAAACTGAGTATTAATTTCGATACTCGAGGTCTTGTGCCAGACTTAGCTAAACTAAATGAATGAAAATATTAGGCCTTTAATGGTTATTGAGCATTATTACTGAGTATTGATTTCAATGCTCCCCGGGTGCCCTATACTGGAGGCCTAGTGCCAAACTTAGCTAAGCTTAATAAATGACAATATTAATCCAAGGACGAGCGCATGAGAATGTTTTAATTGTTATTGACTAGTCGACCATTAATGCTGAGTAGCATTTTTGGTGTTTACCGGATGTCCAAAACTGGAAGCCTTGCTGAGCTAAGGTTAGTCATGATTTGTTTGTTTAACGGCATATCTACCCGTTATGGGCCATATAATGCTGAAATTTTCTTGGGAGCTTGGAAGTATATTCTATCAAAGTTTTATTAACACTTGCATATAGTGTCAGTTTAAACTGACGCCATTTTTAATATATTTTGTCCATTTTGTTAAAAGTCCTATTAACTAAATTTTAAATTTCTATTAACACACATCCATCTGGGATCAATTTAAACTAACGCCTTCTTTTTTCAATATATTGTGGCTATTTGTTTAAAGTCCATGCTTTCTTGATTTCAGATGTAAACATTTTCAAACGGATTTCAATGAAAATGTTTACCTTCAAAAATTAAATTACACTTTCACTTTCACTTTCATTTTAAAATTATATTTCGCTTTCCAATTTCAGAAAAAAAAAAGAAGGATCAGGATTTAAGTGGAAGAAAAGCACCGATGAAACAGATTGAAAACAGGATTGAACTCAAATTTCGTCTAGCGAACACGTGTCACATATGGGCCAAAGACAAGTTATGACAGTGTGAGGAAAAAAAATGATTGAAATGAAGAATCCTTATCTCCAAAACTAATTCTCAGGTACTTCTTTAGAAGTAAGCAATTCTTTAAATTCTCTTTAGAATTAACCCAATCTTTAAAACATTCTCTTGAAGTAACCAATTCTTTAAATTTTCTTTTGAAGTAACCAATTCTTTAAATTTTAAGATATATATTCGTTTGTCCAAGGTTTGGTTTCAATGAAGATTTCGGTTCGTTTTGAGATAGCAAGATTTAAGGTCGTTTTGGGCAAGCAAAATTTAGGTTCCTTTTGGGCAAGACTGAAGTTGGTTTTCTGCAAGCAAGACTTTGATTCGTTTGTACAAGATTTCGGTTCGTTTCATACAATCAAAATTTATGTTCCTTTGTACAAGAAAGATTTTGCTTCGTTTTCTACACGCAATATTTCAGTTTGTTTTGTTGAAGAAAGATTTCCGTTCGTTTTTCGTTTGCATGAACATTATTATTCCAAATAACATTGATTTTAATACTAACGTATGTTCCAATAACTTGGACTGATTTTAAATGTGAAGTATGTTTAAGCGTTTAAAGAATTTTTTTTCTTTTTCCTTCAAATTTGACGGACATTTGGGTGATATTATTGTTCACCCATAATTGCTATGAATTAAATAACATGATCCAATAAAGAAATAAATACATTTTCACCAATAACACTGATTTATTTATTGCTGACTTTGATCCGTCTTAATGAAACACCCTTTGGTATTTACTTTACAATTGTTTAGCGTTTCTTTGATGTTCTCTTATTGGTTATTTCAACCATTTATAGCATGCACAATATATTTTTTATTATTGCTCGAATCAGAGGGATTGTAATTTTTTACGTTTTTGTTCAAGACTGAAGAGCCACTCAAGGTAGTGTTAATAATAAGGTTGTTTTATGTAAGTTATGTAAGTATATTATGAGGATATGTAGGGTAGACCTGTCGAGGTTAAGATTGCTATGGTCGGGGAAGCTTCCTTTCGGGAGTTTGCTGCACAAAACAGCTGTTCATGGGAGGAAGTTGTCCGAATGTTACTTCCTTTTTACCATTTGAAAGCAAAGGAAATAAGGATGTTCGACCCCTTTGTGCACAACATAGCGGGTCTTAGCTGTAAAGTTTCGAACTTGTGGAACTAAGGAACGCATCAGTACATTTTACATGGAAACAGCCATAGCAATATCGGTGAGCTTGCGAGATTGTGAGATTGTGTGTGAAAGGGGTTTTAGGGTGGAAAATAATTCATCACCGACAAGGCTGCTTAAATGCTATTAGAACGCAGTCAAAACTGGAAAGAAAGAGAGGGGCAATGACAAAAAATGACTAGCAAGTCATCAGTAGATAAATGGAGAGAGTCCACTTCAAATTGTTTTTCTGCTTAAATGCCGCATTTTCGTTCTCCGCGGGAAATATCAGATTCGCTTTCTTTTAGAGAAGCGCCCAGACTCCCAGACAATAAAAGAAGATAAGCGCGTTGCGTTTTAACTCATCGTTAATGAAATCTGAGAGTTTAACAGTAGGAAAGAAGAGTCAAAGCTTCTTGTCATTTGATAAGGATTCTTCTGTTTTCTTCTTTATACAAGAAGTCACGTGAACAAAATGGCGCCCGCCCAAACAGATCCTTATTGTTTACTGGGCGTTACGACGTTACAAAGCCAGTGATCATATTGTATTACAAACTCATATCATCGTACAGCATTTGATTTTTTCTTTCTTTTACTTTTTTGACTTGAACTTTTCTTATCAGCTGAACAAAAATCGAATATAAACAAAAACAAAAAAATAAGACAGACACGTATAAATACAGACGCACAAATCTAAACATATACATCATATATATATATATATATATATATATATATATATATATATATATATATATATATATATATATATATTTGTGTGTGCGTGTGTGCGTGTGTGCGTGTTTTTGTGTCTGTGTGTGTGTATATATATGTCTACACGTTGGGATACACAGACACAGCAATTGAATACAAACGAACAGAATCACACAGATACGCACACACCCAACTATACAAGAATTGAACTGTCACATATTTCTGGCTACACGTTTGAGCGCATGTGCATATATACACATATAGGTATTGTGTGTATGTATATATGTATGTACATACACACAAACGCACACACACACACATACATACACAAAAATATACGGCTTACAGCCACATCATGTGGAAACACTGGTTTCCGTACGACCACTGAAGTTAAGTAATGTCGAGCCTGGTCAGTGCCTAGACCGGTGACCGCTTGCAAATACCAGGTACTGTAAGATTGGATGTGCGGGTGGTGAAATGGATAATGGCTCCGAAGTGTTAATCCGAGAGTCGGGTTTCAATTCTCATCGCAAAAATATCCTTGAGAAAAGGTGTGTGTTGTAACCAAGGAAAGGTTACTGAATGGAATAACCAAAACAGATGTTGGGAATGAAATGGTAATCAACATCAACAAAATACCATACTCGCCAGCGGCGTGAAGTAGGTAAACCACTGCTAGGGGTGGTCTATTCTGACACCATATTACCCCCACTTACTATAGTGTCCAACGTATTTATGCGGATTGGTATTCACAGGTACGATATATAACAGTTGGTAACCTCGAGGTGTTGTAACGGTTAGCAAACTTGGCTCGCTAGAACAATTACGACTGAGTTGGGAGTTCGATCTTCACTGGGTGCCCCCTAATTTCGGCCTTGTGCCACATCTAAGCTACGCTTGGAAAATCACTATAACACTATGTATCCACCTTTTCTCCCCCAGGCTATGCATTAATTAGTAAGATTTCTATAACTAAATCATTTTTATCTGCATATAAAGAAGAAATTCTTACAACCTAAAAATATTTTCTGGCTTTAAATAACCTGTAAAGGGTTGCTAAGCCCTGAAAAAACGAATCAATCAATACGCGCGTGCGCGCACACACACATACACACGGAGAGACATCTCAGAATAAAGAAAATAAAAAATTGTCTTATTCAAACTAACTCATACTCTCTTTCTCTCACACACGCAGGCACACGTATATGTATATATACATATTTTTTATACATATATACATTATACATATTTATAGTATTTATGTGCTTAGATGTGACACAAGTGAGGATCGAACTCGCTACTCAGTCGTAATTGTTCTAGCAAGACAAGGTTGTAAACCATTACACCACCTCGAGACAACCAACAAATCATTCTCTAGGCGTAGCTTAGTGGTGGCACAAGGCCTAAAGTAGGAAGCACCCAGTGTGGATCAAACTCATTATTCAGTCGTAATTGTTCTAGCGAGACAATCTTGCTAACCATGACACCGCCAAGGGGTGCCCACATTATACATATGTATATACATACATATTTTTATTACTTTAAACGTTATTTTTAGTGGATACTCGTTTTTTAGTAGACGCCCCGAATGTTCGAGAAATCCTATTAAAGTAAAATTCGCGCTTTCTGGCAGGATTCGAACTTGCGCCCCTCTAGGCGGAAGGAAAGGGAGGGAGCTATCGTAATCAGCGATGCAGGTTCGACTCCAGCCATTCTATTCTTTAATAGGATTTCTCGAACATTCATGGTAGTTTCAACACGACAGTGCTCCTGCTCACAACGCCCTGAACATCCGGTGGTTCTTGGCCGAGATGAACATCGCCGTACTGGAAGAACCTCCCTATTCACTTGATCTTGCTCCATGTCTTTTTCTTTTCCTCAAGCTCAAGAGGATCATCAAGGAAACCCGATTTGAAGGCGTGGGCGCCATTAAGAGGGCCGTAACGACGGAGCGGAGGGGGCATCTCAGAAGAATCCTTCTAGCAATGCATAGAAACGTAGCAGAGAAAATGGAAAAGTGCATTAGACTCGAGGCGGGGATGACTTTGAAGGGGAAATCATGTAATTTCTTGCTTGGAATTGAAATAAATTGTTTGTGACACCAGACCAGTTACTTTTCAGACAGACCTCGTATAAACATATATATATATATATATATATATATATATATATATATATATATATATATGGCGTTCCCCCCAAAATGGACATTATTTTGAAATTTTTCCGTTCCTCAACAGCTTCGTCCAATGCCTGTTCAGTGTCGCATTATTATTTTTGATAAAACTTCGAACAGTCATCGCAATACAATGCAGAAGGATGTACACTTATCATTTATAGATTATGCAAGAGTAGAAAACAATTAAACATTGAAACCCTCGCTATGGTCATTGCAGAAAAAATTTATTTGGGATTGGCTTGGTCTAATATTGACACAGTTATTATTTGTTTAAAAGACTTTGAAGAAGAAAGCATTTTTTTTTAAATAACATTATTAGATATATTTTCACAGTGTTCCCTAAGAAGCCCGATGTAAATTAACATCAGACTATTGGCTTAATGAGCCATATAACCAAGCTAATGATCCGAATCGGGATGAATAGGGCGCAAAGAAGAATTAGACCCAAAACAGAATAAATAGGACAAGAAGAGTATGTTTTTTTTAAAGACACGGAAACGAGAAATATCAAGTTAGTGCAGAAGTAAAGAGACTAGAGTTGTAGAAGGACAAATCGTGGCTGCTTCAAAACGACAACGCACCTGCTCACAACGTCCTGAGCATTCGGCCGAAAAGAACATCGCCGTACTGGAACAATCTCCCTGTTCACCTGATCTTGCTCCGTGTGAGATTTGTCTTTTCACCAACAGCAAAGGGATCAGTTTTGAAGCCGTGGATGGTACCAAGAGGGTCGTAACAACGGAGCTGAGAGGCACCCAAGAAGAATCCTTCTAACAGTTCATAGAAGCGTCGCAGAGAAGGATAGAAAAATGCACGGAGGATTACTTTAGGGGGGAAAACTCAAGGAGGATTACTTTGAAGGGGAAACTATGTAATTTGTTGTTTGGGAATTGAAATATATTGTTTTTGACACCAGTTCCGTTACTTTTCAGACAGACCTCGTATATGGACTCATCTGTCGTTTTTCGACGTATGAGGATCCAGTAGTTCAGTCCTTAGGACTGAACCGCCAGACGACGTTTACATATGATTTGATTATAGTGGTGAAAGCCTGTGCAAAAGCAGGCCACACTTTTGCGAAAAGAATGCCGAGAACTGGCGCGCTTAGACTGGTTGCCAACCAAGGCTATAAGGCCATATCTGTCCAGCTATTTACCTGGAGCTGGTGAGAGGGAAGATATAGAGTCATACTTTCCTTACGCGTAAGTGAATGCAATGAACTCGACTCTCTGATTTCTCTCTCTATATATCTCTCTCACTCTCTCTCTCTCTCACACACACACACACACGCACATAAGCACACCACACACACACACACACACACATCTAACCATGAGACCCGGGTTCAAATCTCACCATGGTCAATTTGTCAGGAAGGAAACCTCCTGATGTTATCGGTCTGGAGGAGGCGACCCCATCGTGCGGCACTTTTGGAAATCATACCACGGTTGACCCAATCCTTGTAAGTGAAATTGGGTAGACGGAATATTTGCGGCCGTCGGTAGCTGTGAAGTCACAAGTCATCGTGACCGAGGGTTTGAGTGTGCTGGCCTTGTTCAAATTGATGATGACGCTAGATAACACGCTCTCTCCCAGAAACTATAACTAAGGTCTGCTCAGCATAGTTTCAGTATAAACCACAGGTTGGCCCTGTGGGTGTTGAACAAACACAAATGTGTCTGAGCGAGCGTCTACAATAGAGATTGGCTAGCCGCCCTAATTGACGGGTATCCTCGAATACGAGTGGCCAGCTATTATATCATATTATATATATATATATATATATATATGTGTGTGTGTGTGTGTGTGTGTGTGTGTGTGTGTGTGTGTGTGTGTGCACTCAAGGGATACAAGTACGCCATTGAAATATGTAAAATTATTTACGTTTGCCTATCCACCCACGCATCCTTCCCAGAGAGATAAGTATTAATGCGTACGTGAAAATTGCTTATCTGCTTGCGCATGCGCATACATTCCCCCATTTATTACGAGCGTCTGCGTTGTACGCACAGAGATATTCGTAACTCTTCATGTTAAGCTCGTTCTAACATTTTCATATTAGTCTAACTGACAACGTCATCATCGTGTCTGCCGCGCATCATCGCCCTCACGCTCTCCACTGACAGCATCGCCACCATCATCGCTGAATCACCCTAGCCGCATCATCATCATCATCATCATCATCGTATAATGTTATCGTGATAATGGTGTCAGTCGTGGATTTTCCCTTATATCATCATCATCATCATCATCATCATCATCGCCATCAAATTTCTATTATATGGTAATCATCAACCCATCACATGAACGTAGTCATCATCATTGAATCTTGATCATCACCACAACCACATTCAAGAATCATCATCATAATCATCATCATCATCGAATTACCTTTCATCATCATCATCATCATCATCATCATTACCATCGAATTACCTTATTATTATCATCATCATAATCATAATCATCATCATCATTATCATCGAATTAGCTTTCATCTTCATCATCGAATTACCTTATCATCATCATCATCATCATCATCATCATCATCATCATAATCGAATTACCTTATCATCATCATCATCATAATCATCATTATGATCATTATCATCGAATTACCTTTCATCATCATCATCATCATCATCATCATCATCATCGAATTACCTTATTAATATCATAATCATAATCATCATCAACATCGAATTACCTTTCATCATCATCATCGAATTACATCAACATCATCATCATCATCATCAGCAGCAGCAGCAGCAGCAGCATCACCGAATCTCTTTGCGGTCATATATAACGCATCACGAACCAAGTTTCAATATTGGCTAAGAAACAGCAAACAAAACCCAAAAATAAAACCACAAAAACAAAACAACAACAAAATAGCAACAACAAATCGGTTTCTCATAACTGCATACAGAATTAAGCTTGCGCGTAGCATGAATGTTGTAAGGGGAGTGGGGGGAGTGTAGTTTCCGAAACGTTCCTACTAGACACGAAGAGGTTATTTAATAAGATTCGTACCAAGTTTATTTCTATATTTAAGTCCGTCAATTCATATCCTTACCCACCATCACGTATATATATATATATATATATATATATATATATATATATATATATATATATATATATATATATATATATATATATGTATATGTTTTGTACCTATCACTTACAAGTGCTTTTACATTCAGTGGAGAGGATGAAATGGTAAGATAGGCAAAATGTTGGCTGCGAATGAAGAAGAATGTGATAAAAAGTAAAGAACAAGACAAACCGAAAGAACGCCATACCATCCTGTTTTTATTTTTTTATTTTTTATTTATTTTTAGTTAATATGGTATACTTTCAGCTAATAACAAAAATAAGTTAAAAAAAATAGAAATAAAACACCCACACGCACATACACACACAGGAATCTCCTGGCTCCAAGCTATTTCTCTCCAATTTCTAAATATTCTATCAGTTTCATATAAAGACAGAAAAGATTTTGTTTTGAGGCCGAATTTATTTTTGCCCATTAAACAACAAGAACAACAGCCACAATAAAAATGGCGACTAGTTGCTTCATCTACTGAAGTCTCTTTAATAGCATCTCGAAGAAGCGGTAATGTCCGTGGGCATCTCGTAATGCCAGGAAGTTTATGACAGCTGATCTGGATTTAGTGAAATTTTCGTTTCCGTTAGCGCTTAAACTACAAAAAGTCTGAGGTGTGTGGATTGTCAAATGTAAATTGTCAGAGTTAGTTCCATAAACGTGTGATATTACAATTCTTTCAATTGAAGTCATAAAAAAACAAATAACAAACGACAAAAAAAATGATAGTCGTACAGCCCGTGTGAGATAACAAGACATTGACAGATGATGGCTAGCAAAAGAGACAGGCAAATATATGAAAAATAAGAGACGCTTAATACTTTCAGGTTGGGTTTTAAATAGACCTAAATACGAAAAAAAAAAGTGCATTTAAATTCATCACTGCTTAGCTGTGAGAAAGAGGATTTTGGAGGGGTTGCTGCGATTGTTAAGAGACCCTCCCATATCTGTTGCAAGAGCAGGAAATATCCTCCAGGCTTTCTTCCAGATGTGGATGTGCGCATAGCGTAAAGGCTATCAGCGCTGAAATAAGGATCTGAATATCTGACTTCAAACGCCGGCGGAATTCGTTACGCTCACTTTTTGCCCATTTTCTCTTCTCTTCGAGATAGCAGGATAGACTTAGGTCTGTAGCTTTGTTTGGTAACTAGTCAGGTGAAGGATACTTCTGAATTCGAAACCGATAAGGCGTTAGGCTGGAAACACCACCCCGTAAAAAAGCCTACTTGCTACGGTTGCAACACCAACACTAACATACCGAAGCTATAGCCTTGTACGGCATATGGAGTGAGAAGTAGGCTGGAATCTATAGCCTTGGTTATCAACTAGTCTAGGAGAAGTATAATTTTGAAATCAAAACCGATTAGGCCTTGGGCTGACAACTCCAAGTCGTAAAAAAGCTTACTTGTTACGGTAGCAACACCAACACTAACGTACCGAAGCTATAGCCTTGTACGGCATATGGAGTGAGAAGTAGGCTGGAATCTATAGCCTTGGTTATCAACTAGTCTAGGAGAAGTATAATTTTGAAATCAAAACCGATTAGGCTTTGGGCTGACAACTCCAAGCCGTAAAAAAGCTTACTTGTTACGGTAGCAACACCAACACTAGCGTGGTAAAGTTTTGCTCGATGTTTAATGTTGGTAGCTGCATATGTATTACTGACACTACCCTTTAAACAAGGAGTTTACCTGCGAGGAGAGACGTCGCAGTAATGTCCCGATGTCGTCGATTTCTTGTTTGGTCTTCTTTCTCCAGTGTAGATGTTCGATCAGGATGTCGTCTCCTCGAACCCGTATTTTGTCTGCGTGTCGGAACTGAGTAGACTGAATCGCTTTTCGTGGGCCTACAACAAAGGGTCATATTTGAAATGTTGAAATCGCTAGATGTAACAGTAAATACTATTCTTATTGTTTCTGCTCTCGCACATCTCCCCTGTGGCACTCTTTTCCGACTTCTTGCTTTCCTGGCAACTCTGATCTTCAAAGATTTAAACGCGACATCAATGTCGCCATCTTCTGTCTCCTTTGAAGCCTGTTCTTTTATCGGCATCTGTCTTCAATAATGTTTTTTTTTTCTTCTCATATTCCAACATTCTCGGTAAATCCTTCTATCTTAGTTGCTTTATCGCTTTTCTTGGGGAAAAATGATTTAACGAAAGAAACAAACAAAAAACAGCCCAGTTCTTACTTTCCAGACTTGACAGAAATCCAACGCGTTTATATAAGTTGCAACACTCCGGCCCAGTAATATTTTTTATTTAACCTGACATTCTTTGTTAAAGTAATAAGCGACAGAAACTTATGGAATGTTGTGATCACTAACTGTTGTGAAGTGATTTCGCAGTGGAGGCTTGTATTTGTACTAATCGGTCCTAAAATAGGTTCGACGTACAAAACGTTAGGAAATTGATATAATAGTATTACGCAGAGCAATCTTCTTGTGGTCGCTGATACTTTCGTATTCGACTAACTGTCGTCCGACATCGACTGACTGACTCACTGACGATATTCAGTCGCCCTCCCACGAGGACATCATGTGGCACAAGGCCGGTTTAACGTGGGATCTCCGAGCCCGTGGGATCACCGAGCCCGTGGGATCACCGAGCCCGTGGGATCACCGAGCCCGTGGGCTCGGCCAAAAATATGCCAATTGAACCCGTATAAACGGGTTCAGGGTCGGTTTACCTCCCGGAAAGAGAAACTGCCCTTTGGCGTAGCCTCTTTCGGGTTCCTCCCCGTCCGAAGGCAGAGAGTTCAACCGAACAGACGGTCAGAAAGTGAGCGATTGACTCAACTGACAATATTCAGTCACCCCTCCCCACGAGGGAGTCATGTGGCACAAGGCTTTTTTAACCTGGGAAAATATGCCAAAAATATGCCCATTGAACCGTATAAACAGGTTCAGAGTCGGTTTACCTCCCGGAAAGAGAAACTGCCCTTTGGCGTAGCCTCATTCGGGTTCCTCCCGCCCGAAATGAGAAAGTTCAACCGAACAGTCGGTCAGAAAGTGAGCGACTGACGCAACTGAGGATATTCAGTACCCCCCACTCCTTGAGGGCGTCAGGTGGCACAAGGCCTTTTTAACTTGGGCTTTCTGAGCCCGTGGGCTCGGCCAAAAATATGCCCATTGAACCCGTATAAACGGGTTCAGGGCCAGTCTACCTCCCCGAAGGAGACTCCGCCCTTCGGCGTAGCCTCCTTCGAGTTCCTCCCGTCCGTAGGATGAGAGTATAACCGAACAGTCGCTCAGAAAGTACTGGGTCGACTGACGATATTCAGTCACCACCCCCCCGGGTGTCATGTGGCACAAGGCCTTTTTAACGTTGGCTTTCCGAGCACGTGGGCTCGGCCAAAAATATGCCCATTGAACCTGTATAAACGGGTTCAGGGCCGGTCTACCTCCCCGAAGGAGACTCCGCCCTTCGGGGTAGCCTCCTTCGGGTTCCTCCCGTCCGTAGGATGAGAGAATAACCGTGCAGTTGCTCAGAAAGTACTGGGTCGACTGACGATATTCAGTCACCACCCCCCCGGGTGTCATGTGGCACAAGGCCTTTTTAACGTTGGCTTTCCGAGCACGTGGGCTCGGCCAAAAATATGCCCATTGAACCTGTATAAACGGGTTCAGGGCCAGTCTACCTCCCCGAAGGAGACTCCGCCCTTCGGCGTAGCCTCCTTCGGCTTCCTCCCATCCGTAGGATGAGAGTATAACCGTGCAGTCGCTCAGAAAGTACTGGGTCGACTGACGATATTCATTCCCCCCCCCATGTGGGTGTCATGTGGCACAAGGCCTTTTTAACGTGGGCTTTCCGAGCCCGTGGGCTCGGCGAAAAAATTGCCCATTGAACCCGTATAAACGGGTTCAGGGCCAGTCTACCTCCCCGAAGGAGACTCCACCCTTCGGCGTAGCCTCCTTCGGGTTCCTCCCGTCCGTAGGATGAGAGTATAACCGTGCAATCGCCCAGAAAGTACTGGGTCGACTGACTGACTGACTGACTGACTGACTGACTGATTCTACTCCTACTTATTATAGGCGGGAGAGTCTATTAACTATAGAATAGGTGTGTTTCCCCATAACACCAACGCCCTGCAACGATATGACACATAAAAAAAAAAAAAGAAAATGATCAAGATATCGTGTCTCTCTGTACTTTGCCCTTTTAAATTCACTCTTTGCTTGTTTATATTATTGACATTGTTCGGACTGTTGTCCTCATCTTTATTGTCATATTCACGACGTCTCGGCTGTTGAACGCTCCGGCCTTCTTCAGGTGATTGGAATTTCGAACTGAACCCTATTTTTCGTTCACCAGGGTAGATTGTTCTTGGTCTACGTGTCATGCCTCTTCCGGGGGTTCTCCGTTATCTCCCCTTAACTCAACTTACCAATTTTTTGTTCATCACTACAGTAACTAGGTATTGAACTCACAATTCTTTGGGTGAAGTCACTGGATCCAAACAACGCTTTTATCCACTAGGGCCATGTGTCCTTGAAGCCAACAGTCCGAACAATGTAAATAATGTAAATAATTACAATACCTCATCTCAGAAATATAGATAGATGCTGAATAAGGACGGATCGTACAACGGCCGAAACGTCGTGAACATGACAATAAAGGCGAGGACAACTGTCCGGAGAATGTAAATAATGTAAATAATTACAATACCTCATCTCTAAATTATAAACAGATCTTTGCCTGTTCTTTTGTCGCCTTTAACGAACTTGATAGAGCAAAGAATGTCACCATTAGAGACATGAATATACGTATAGATATATCCCTTGTTTCGAACAGGATGACTTATTCATCTTTACAAGACGAGAGTTAAATGCTCCAATCTTTCGGTGTTGGATTGATTGATTAACGTGTTTTTTACAACCTATCAACATTTTGCGAGTTATTTTAAGCCAGAAAATATTTTTGAATTATAAGAATCTTGTTGAGATAATAATGATTAACTAATATAATTCCTACTAATTAACCCCTAACTGGGGGGAGGAGAATAAGTCGATTTATACATTTTACAAAGATACATTTTATCATTTCACTCCAAGCAAGGCAATAAAGCCACTAAGATGCAAGGGATTGCTGAGTTAGAGAATATGGGAAAAAATTAAGGAGAGAAGACAATAAATGAACAAGAATTAAGAGACAGAAGATAACGATTGACATTGTATTCATATTTGTGAAAATCAAAGTTGATTGGAAAGCAAGAAGCCGGAAAAAAGTTCTACAAGCAAGAAGTGCGAGAGAAGAAACTGTTAGCATAGAACTTACGGTTACATCTAGCCATTACAACTGTAAAACGATGAGACCTCGCCGACAATCTAGTACTGCGCTTAAATTCATAGTCTAAGCGGTAAGTTCATCTGAACAATTACTATGAAAGTAGTAATATAACAGCCATATATTATGTCTTTATTGCCTTGCTTGGGGTGAAATGATTAAAAAAAAGACAAAAAAAAAAAACGGGTAAAAAGAAAAGGAAGAAAAGACGAACAGAAAATAGGAAGGAAGAGAAAAAGTGTCTTTGTCCATAAAAGGAGAAATATTGCTTAAGAAATCTGTCATTGAGATCGATAGAAATATTTGCCTGTAGATCCGTATAAAAAGGTAGCCATCATTATTATCTTATTTCAGATGCTATGTTAAGAGTCATTCCTGTAGCAGAATTTAATGTTCTTGACGAAACGTTTAATTCCAAATCGAGGTTTATTCCAAATACTTGAAGACAGACTTCATGTATCGATTTCTAATGATAAAAAAAAATAATCTTTCTTTAATTGGAAGGAAAAATCAATATATCAAAGAATACTTTTGAGCCAATCTCTGGATATTCGACCAACGGTAAACTATAATAATTCAGAATCTAATTTACTCCTGTTCGACAACTAACTACTGGCAACAAAAGCCTAATCCAACCAGTTAAACTTAGCGTTATCAAAGTGTCTCTGTATACTGATAATTTAGTGTCAGGATCGCAGAGCGGTTCTCAATGTGCTTCTTCATCTTTTATACGCCGTATCCCTTCGGGACGTAGGCGATCATGACTCTCCACTTCCTCCTTGTATTTCTCAATATATTTTGTCCTTTTACTACTTCTCCCAAACCCTGTTCTGTCAGCTTAAGCTCGTAGGTATGTCACGAGTTGATTTATCTTGTCTCTCTTTCCCACTATCCGTCCTGTGAGTAACAGATTCGCCAAGCTTTCCTTTCCCATTACGTGTGCCAGAAATTTCAGCTGCCTCTTCCTGATGTTAATTATAAGCTTCCTCCTTGTTTGCATCCTCTCCAAAACGTCATCGTTGCTCACACGCCCGGTCCATGATATCCTTAACAGACTTCTTCTTTCCCTCAATTCGACCAGTGAGTATCATATTCTCCAAGCCCTCCTTTCTCATTACGAGTCTCAGAATATTCAGCTGCCTTTTCTGATGTTAAGTGTAAGCTTCCTCCTTGTTTTCATCCTCTCCAAAACGTCATCGTTGCTCACACGCCTCGTCCATGATATCCTTAACAGCCTTCTCTCTTTCCCTCAATTCGACCAGTGAGTATCATATTCTCCAAGCCTTCCTTTCTCATTACGATTCTCAGAATATTCAGCTGCCTTTTCTGATGTTAAGTGTAAGCTTCCCCCTTGTTTGCATCCTCTCCGAAACGTCATCGTTGCTCACATGTTCGGTTAGTAGTTTTTTAAAAGTTAATTATTTTCATTTTGTTTTTCTCGGAAGGCTTCGTTATTGCGTTCTCGTGTTAAAGTTGGCGTAGCCTAGTAAATACCCTAATCTTAATATCATGTAAATTTTTTTTCCATACACTGAAATTCATCCGATAACGCTTGATAGTCACCCCAGATAAAGAGTTGCAGTCGATGATGAATGAAGTGCCTAGCATGAATGGAAGAGAAGGCAGCAGAGTGTAAAGATTAGGAGGATAAGAGAACGGTAGATAACGATTGACTTGTGAAGGTCAGGATCCAAGCGTTCAAGGAAGAACACACGCTGGAGTCTGTCCCACAAAATAACAGCGGTTGGGAAAAAGCCGAGTGGAACTTTTTTCTTGCTTTTGGAACACGGAGGAAATAACAGTGATTTGCCTCCTTGGAAATAGTACTGCGCATAATAAATGTAAAGCACTGTAAAACTGTGTGTGTAAGATAGAGAAGAAGAATAGAAAGAAAAAAAAATCATATCTAATAGACAGTTACACAGGTTGTTGGAAGTATATAATATTTTAGAAATACGATATACTTGATAGGGTCACAAATGTAAAAAAAAAAAGGTTACGGCACCTTTTTATAGGCCATTGAATTGACGAATTAGTAACTAGAATGTGAGATTTCCTGATAAACAAGTAGTTCTATCTTCAAAAATACTTCATTGAGAATCCTCGCCGCTTTGGGCATGTGTCTGCTATAGGACAGGAGGAGTTTCACTCACTCACTACAGCCTCTCCGTCACTGACAAGTAGTAGGCAAAATTTCCCTGCTTGCGACAATAAAAGTAGCCAATACAGGCCATATGAATTGTGCTATTTAATACTAATAATTTTCTTCTGGTGAATATACAGCTGATTTGACTTTCAGTAAAAGACAGAGAGAGAGAGAGTGAGACTAATGCAGTCGTGATGATTGACGGAGGGACACAACCAATATAGCGCACGACGCAACAACGTCCGTAGCTGCCAAACACCAGTGTCACTCTCTGAAATAAAGAATGGAGCTGACCTTTATTTGCCATGAAAATAGCAACCCACTATTATATAGATTTGTATATTACATATTCTTTTACTAAACGTCAACATATTTATATGGAAGAAAAGTGCTTGTTTTTGCGACGGTTAAAATTAATTTAATGGTTTAATTTTAATTGTCAGACAAAGTTTTTTTCTTCTATCTTCTAGGCAACTGTCTCGAGATGGACATAGTTTATTGATTTAATTTCGTAGATCACTATATGTATAAAATAGGGTACAGAATCCAGACAAAGTTTGAAGAATATGACAAATGGAAAGCCATTTTATTATCCGTTTCGCCTTTCTAGGCTTCATTAGATCAAAAGCGAAAATAAGAAGTATCTATGAGTGTGTAGTTGTGTGTATGCTTAAATCATAAATCGGTAGTAATTTTCGCTAAGAAAAAGATTAAATTGTGCGACTTTTGTAAAAAAAAAAAGTTGTTATATGTTTTCTGTATCTTTTCTTTAGAATTTTCTTGTTCTTGTTTAGAAATTCTCCCAGATTTTTTTTCCATAGAATTTAAAGTAAATCAACATCCTATTTTCAGAATGGCAGGAAAGCAAAATATTGAGATCGCCTTTTCTGAATTGAATCTAACGTAAATCGTTACCTAATTTTTCAGAATGCACAAGATTTATATATATTACGTCTGACATTGTGTTTTACGCGTCGACAACATGTGTATAAAATAGAATCTATTTTGTACACATAGATAGATAGTTATCTATCGCAGCCTGTTCATATCTATCTATCTATCGCAGCCTGTTTATATCTATCTATCTATCTATCTATCTATCTATCGCAGCCTGTTTATATCTATCTATCTATAAGTTATTGACATTTGGAAAAATGTTCATGAAAGTATGTTTCCAAAATAATATCCGATATTATATTTCGCCTATATGGCTTCATCAGATGAATAAAAAAAAGTGTTGAGTGTGTATGCATTTGTGTGTGTTTAAAATAATTAAATCTTATATTATTTTTCATAAGCTGGCGTTGCTCGAGACTAAAAAAGAGAAAGAAAATTAAAAAATCGTTTAACATTTTATATTCTTCGCCTAAAGTGTCCGAATTTTTAGACGGAAATCTTTCAGAATGTGTAGAAAATAAATGAAAGAATTGTTTTTATCCATGCGTTCTTCGTGTCGACAATATGTAATAAATTTGTGCATGTAATCCCGACAAAGTTACATACTGTCGACATGGCGAACGCAAGGATAAAAACAATTTCTGTCATTTATTTTCTATGCATCCTGAAGGGTTTCCATCTTAAAACTGGGACACTTTAGGTGGGGAATATAAAATGTCAATCGATTTTTTAAAAAGTCGCTCATTTTCTTTCTCTTTCTTAGTCTTGAGTAACGCTAGCTTGGGAAAAATAATATAAGATTGAATTAATTTAAACACATAGAAATGTATACACACAACACATTTTTCGTTATACATCTGATGAAGCCATATAGGCAAAAGTGCATTATCGGATATTATTTTCGAAACCTACTTTCATGAACGTTTTTCCAAATGTCAATAACTTATACCTCTGTCGGGATTACATCTATCTATCTATCTATCTATCTATCTATCTATCTATCTATCTATCTATCTATCTATCTATCTATCTCAGTCTATTCATTTCTATCTATCTATCAATCTATCTATCTATGCCAGTCTGTTCTTGATCTATCTCAGTCTGTTCATATCTATCTATCTATCTATCTATCTATCTATCTATCTATCTATCTATCTATCTATCTATCTATCTCAGTCTATTCATTTCTATCTATCTATCTATCTATCTATCTATCTCAGTCTATTCATTTCTATCTATCTATCTATCTATCTATCTATCTATCTATCTCAGTCTATTCATTTCTATCTATCTATCTATCTATCTATCTATCTATCTATCTATCTATCTCAGTCTATTCATTTCTATCTATCTATCTATGCCAGTCTGTTCTTGATCTATCTCAGTCTGTTCATATCTATCTATCTATCTATCTATCTATCTATCTCAGTCTATTCATTTCTATCTATCTATCTATCTATCTATCTATCTATCTATCTGTGGTAGCATACCTACGAACGATAATGAGTATGCTCCCATTCTCATGAATACAGTAGTAAATACTGTATGTTGGTCTGCAGTTGAAGATTCATTGAAAACTTCACTTGACTCACTTCTAGCAGTTGACTACTTCTTTTACACGCCGCTGGCGAATCTTATATGTGTCGTTCGTGTCCTAAGTATTATCGTTCATTACCAATCTTCGTTTGATCATTCTATTCAGTAACCTTCCCTAGGTTACAACGCTATGTGTATAAAATAGGATACAGAATCCAGACAAAGTTTGTTGAATTTTTAAAAAATGGCAATGTTTGGCTATATCAGATCAAAAGGAAAAACAGAAATACGCAGATGTGTCAGTTCTTCAAACGTAAAAACGACAGACAAGTTTGATACAAAACCACACTGCCATCAATATTCGGCTATGTGGGTAGCTTTGATCGTTTGAAATTTGAGTAATATCATGTTTCCATAAGGTAGGAAATATGGAATCCCTGGAGGCATTAAAATCAGCCTGGTATACAAAATGATGGTGCTAATTCGGGTACATGAATGCATATACAAACATATGCACCTTTCTTTGTTAACATATATATCTTAGTATCTTTCGTGTCACAACTGACAATAGATATAGTTATTTGCTGGGATTGGGATTTTAGTGGTGAAAATGAGTCATATATTTAAGCTCCGCTTCCTGGCCTTCTCTGTCATCGATGAATATGTCAGTATGACTGGTAATAAGATTATACAAAAGGATGTGCCAAGTGATATTTTACGGCTAAAATCTTAATGCTTTTCAGGCTACCATTTTTGTGCCAAGCGGATAGATGTGCGGGTGACGTAATGGTTATTGTAACGAAAAAAGGAATCGATACAGGTTCAAATTCCGGTCGGGTCAGTTGTGTTCACTTTTCCAAAAATAACCTTGAGCCAGGCATGAAGCCATCACCTCCACGCAACTATAGGTTTGATCTACCAATCTAGGTAGGATTAACCTACGTAGATGGAAGCGGTAGACTGGCAACTGTAGCCTTGGATAGCGACCGGTCTATGAAAAAGATTACTCTGAATTCGAAACGGCGGAGATGGCAACGAAAACCCCTTGAAGAATTTGGGAGGAAGAAAAACGTTTTTTTTTTTTTTGTTTTTTTTTGTTTTGTTTTGTTTTTTGTTTAACCAGGAATCCTTGCATTCTTGCTAGTTGCTAATTCATCAATTCACGGGTCAATGAAAAGGCATCGCCACATCCAGCTTCTTTTTTTTATCTCTCTCTTTTTTCCATTTTTTTTTTTTTTTTTTTTTTTTGCGGGACTTGTAACCACCAGCTGATCCTTTCATCGAGAACTTACAGATGATAAAGAAACGAAATCTGACTGCTTAATGTGTTGAAATGAAATAACTGTGGTCAGAATTCGATGAGCTGATTACATTTCCCTATTTTTCAACTGGGAAAATGATTCATATAATCATTTTCCAGTTGTTGATGAATAAATAAATGATAGCTGTACGCATGAAATGATATTCAGATGGAAACACTTATTAGTGAAGTGTGTATAAGAAAAGACAAAAACAAAATAATTTAATCCTTAACTAAAGAGTACAGCCATTTGACAGCCATTTCCTGCATTTTTAGAACGATGCATGGCCATTTTTAAGCACGCAGAGCACTTTGGAATTGATTTGCAGCGCTATAGTTTTCTGTCAATCTAATTTACCATTTCTTTGATAAACATTAACATTCTTTATTTTCTTTTTTCTTTCTTCTTTATATCTCTTTTTTTTCTTGCTTTTTTTTTTCGTCCTTTCTTTTTCCTGTCTTTCTTCGTTCTTTCTTTTTCTTTTTTCTTCTTTTCTTTTTTCTTTTTTTTCTTTCTTCTTTCTTTTTCCTTTCTTCCTTCTCTTTCTTTCTTTCTTTTTTCTTTCTTTCTTCTTCATCGTTTTCTTTCTTTTTCTTTGCTTCTTTTTTCTTTCCTCTTTTTTGCTTTCTTTCTTGTCTTTTTTATTTTTCTTTCTTTTATTTTCTTTTGCTTTTACATTTTTCTTTTTTTCCTTCTTTCTTTCTTTTTTACTTTCTTTCTTCTGTCTTCCTTTTTTTCTTCTTTCTTTTTCTTTCTTTCTTTTTCTTCCTTTTTCTTTTTTCTTTCTTCCTTCGTTTCTCCTTTCTTTATTTTTTTCTTTCTTTTTCTTTCTCCTTTCTTTCTTTCGTCTTCTTTTCTTTCTTTCTTTCTTTCTTTCTTTCTTTCTTTCTTTGGTGCCTGTATTCTATCTTATCTTTGATGGAATTCCTCTTGAACTCTTCAGTATCATTCGTTTCTCTATCTCTCTGTATCTACCTCCTCCCCTCTCTCTTTTTGTGTCTCTCTTTCACAAAATATAAGAACATTTTACAAACGCCCACCAACCATACACTGAGCACACGCTGACAAATTGGCGGGCTTCAATTCAGACTGAATCCGACGGCGATTCACACAGAGCCACTATGTCCGACTTCATTACAAACAATATATATATATATATATATATATATATATATATATATATATATATATATATATATATTGATTATACAGTCTGTCTTCTCGATTGGGAAATACAAATTTTTGAGAAAGATTTTTATGAGCTTCTTTTGCTATTTGTCCGAACTCTGCTTATCTATGAATATTCATTCTCAACCAAAACAATCAAGTAGGTATTGCCAAGAACGGTTGTCTGGTCGACACTGACCCACGTTACCACGGCTTTATGGTCAGTCAGTTGCCATCTCCAGCTGTTCATTAGGCTGCATAGTAAATAAGATACTAACCCAGTCGAACGTTAATCAGCCGTTCTGGATTTTATGTGCCACGAGACTATCCGTGACCCGTTGGGTCAACCATGTTGTTTACTGTTTAAGTTTAGTTTCATGAAGAGTTTGTGAAAGTAGAGATATTTTAAAATACATTTATTTGCGGTTATTGGAGTTGCTTTCAACACAAAAAAAATTGCCTGTTTAAAGAAAGTTGAATAAAAATACTTACATTATAAACAAATCGCATTTTAAAATAATATTATAAAACATTGAAGTTGTTTTCAATATTAAAAAAAATTGCCTGTTTTAAGAAAGTTAAAATAAAAATATTTAAAATCGTGTTTGTTTAAAGAAAGCTGAAATATAAGTAAGCACGCACGCAATTACGAGAAGGTGGAAAGAGAGAGAGAGATTTTTCTCCATTTCCTTCTCTCCCCCGCTTCCTACACGATAATAAGTTCATATCTTTCTTCCAACCACTCTCTATATATTACTTCTGGCAAACACACAAGCAACGTTCACAGACTTATATTAATAAAGATGACACTTTGTAGACTCTCTCTCTCTCTTTTTCTCTCTTTCTGTCTCTCTCTCTCTCTCTCTCTCTCTCTCTCTCTCTCTGTCTTTCTATCTCTACTTGTCGGATCGTCCTGGGTATGACAATAAACTATATTCGACAGAAAAGCCTCTAGGAGGTTTTGAGGAGCGTGGAACCATCTCTTAATTACTGTTGTTCCCAGGCCTACCGTGACCTAGGGTGGTAGCACCTGTTAGGGTTGCAGCTATTGGAAAATAGTGACCCCTCAAACTGAGGTCAAAACATGAAAATATAAAAATACTTTAGAAAAAATTACCAGCAATATATTTTCATAGTAAATAGTTTAAAAATTGCCAGCAATGCATTATTGGAAAAAAATTGCCAAAGTTCTCAAGAAAATAAAATTTCGACATTAAATGACTCACAAGGAGATGATACGCCGTTAAGGAAACCCAACCAAACCAAACCAAACCGCACTGTCGGTCCGTCTAAGACAGGTGGTTCACAACCTGTTTTTGCCCAATGAACTTTTTTCATCATATGTCACCTCCTCTCTTCAAGACTGTCCAGCTCAATAGGTGCCCACCAAATAATATGCATTTATTACTGTAACTCTTCATTCTTTTCCATATTAGTACATACACCTTTTTTTTTCTTTTTTTTTTTTATCAATTCACCCTAAGCAAGGCGATAATGCCACTAAGATGCACGGGACTACTGAGAATGAAGGAGAACGAAAAGACTTTAGAAGGAACCGGAAACCCAATCATAAACAGGAAAAAAGGAATAAACCTCTACTCCTGTTCAAAAGACTGAGGAGGGTGCGAACCGGGTGATAGACGAACGTATCTACTACATAGATTATTGTTATAGAGAAGTCTTAAAAATTAATGGCAATAGAAAATGTTGATGAATTTTAAAAAATGTACAGTAATTTGTTTCAATTAATAAGTAATTATTAAATGCATATGGGCTTTCGGCAAAATGTAGTTGAAACACCAGCTCCGATCACCGAAGTTAAGCAACGTCGAGCCTAGATGGGTGACTGCTTGCCAATATCAGCAGATGTGCGTGTGGTGTAATGAGTAAGGGCTCAGAATTGTTAACGGGAGAGACGAGTACCAATTCTAGTTGGGTTCTTTATATTCAATTATGCGTAAATAAAGCTTTTCGGTTTTTTGGCTGGGATCAAAGTGTAGTATCGGTTCTTATCAACTTAATCTGATTCTCTCTCTTCATTTATATCTTCCATTCTTTCTTTTATTTTATCACTGAGACCATGTAGTGGTTTTCCTTTCTTTCTACGCGACCAAAAGCGAAATTGTCCATTATTTATGAGGTGCTAGCAGGAAGTAACAACCGTGCTAAATAACGAAAGGAGGTGCAAGAACACTTTTAATTGGATAAATACTCTGGATTTTATTTTATTGTTGTGCGGGGATACGGAGTAATCATAGGCTTTTTTTTATTTAAGAGCCCTTAGAATCTGTAGCCCCCAATTCCTGCCCGAAGAAGAGAAATATATCGAAAACACCTTCAAACACCTCCAATATTCAAATTATTTCCTATGCATTACTTTAGTTATAACAAGACTAGCAGCATGACCCGGCGTTGCCCATGCTTGATTCAAAAATCGTACGACTCATACAGCAATCGCTATCACTTGACTTAAAATATTTTTGCCCTTCCTTGCCTTTAAAAGAGTGCCCTTTGCCATGCTGATGTTGCTACATGCCTTACTTCTTGCCTATCTCTCAATGCGAATTTTTTCTAAGCTCTATACTAAACATCAAATCTGTTACGAAAAAAAGAACTAAACAAAATGAACACAAAACGATCAGCTTTAAAAAAAGGACTCGTAACTGGAAAAACCGAATGAAAAAAGAATGTTAACAACAAATACTTTTTCACACCCAACCCAGTTCTGCGGAATCAGAATCAACGTTGAGTTTAAGCAAGCGAATGAGCCAATTGGAGTAAAGTGCCATGCAGATTTAAATTTTCCCACTTGTGACGAATGCAGCTATCGATTTTTTTTTATGCTGGCATGCTAGTTAACATTCGTGTCAGTCAGCTGTTAACTCTAACGGTGGCCAATAGAATCTTCCCTTCCTATTCGTGGCAGCCAGCTATTGGCTCTCACTCTGGCCAGTAGAAATGGCCGCAAACTACATGAAAACTGCCGCAGAAGCATGAAAAATTGATATTTCCACTATCGATAGGAGTTGGGAAACACAAAGTCGGTCTTGGCCTTCCCCCTAACTTGGAGCATGTGCATGTAAATTTTGGTGCAAATCCGTCAAAAATTTCGGCCGTGCATTCGTTACACACACACACACACACATCCTACCTTTTATGGATAGAGACAATTTAAACCTTTGAAACTTGATTGGAAGAAATAACAAATTATATACGTACTTGTTTAACTTTTTGACTCAATACTTGCATTTCTTCTTTTTTTGTGTGTCGTGTCCCTTCAGGATGTAGACGATGTTGGCTCTCCACAACTTCTTATACTTGTAACTCTTAGTAAGATTTGTCTTTTGACAATCTCTCTCGGGCCCAGTCAGAGCTGAGCAGCAAACCGTTAATCATTTAATCACTTTAATTAACGAAGTTAACATTTTCACCAACGATTCAACCCGAAGCCAACCTTGAACGTCATCATGGCATCTCAAGAACTCGAATCTGTTGGTGTTGGCAAAGTTAAAACAGACAGTGCCACTTGACCTCAGCAAGAAGAATCTGAGAACTCAACGTTACCGGTTTAGTGATAACTTCCGTTACATTTTAAAGGGTTAAATGATGAACTGTGATGATCCTCAAAGTCAACTTAAATCAATGATTAACGGATTAACGGATTAACAACTGAAGTTTGTTAAGTAGATTACTGTTTCATTCTGTTACTAAGAGTATCAAATTCTACAAACCCTTTTTCTTCTTATGTCCGAGAATTTTCAATTTGATTTTAAGCATAATCGAAGCTTCTGCTTTCTTAGAATTTCCTCTTTTATCCACATTTCAATTCCATGTATTCTCAGCATCCCTCTGTAGAAGCATATTTCTGTGGCATCAAGTTCCTTCTTAATTTTTGACGAGATCGTCCAGTATCCACTGCCATGTAGGGAGATTAATATTACAATACAGTTCAGCACCCGTTTTCGTTTCTGGCGAAAATTTTCCTGATTCTTTGTTTGTTTTCTAGTTCTTTTACGCCTCCGGATTTCGCTGTTATATTTTCCGTCTCCAGTTAAAACTCTTCCCAGCAATTTAAATTTTAGCATCCTGGATTGACCCCCTTGCTGACAACCATAAATTCCGTCTATTTACAATTGATGTTTAGTTCTTTCTTCTTTCTTTCATTTAGTACCTTCTCTAGAAGTATCCATAGTTTCCTTTCTGTGTCCGCTATGAACGCTGTGTTATAGACATATTTTTGCTATTAAAATTGTGTCCGCCAATAATAAATGCTGGAGTGCCTTGAGGTAAAAGTCTGGTGAGACTTACGCCATTTTAGGCTGAATATTAATATTCTAGTATTATATCTACATTTTAGGTATTTTAAACATTTAAAATCAGTTACCATAATATGTATGGAAAAGAGACTAGCAAGCCTAATTTCACGATGTTTTCTGATCTGACTGCGATTTGGTTGTTCCCGCCTCAGCCGACTTCCGGTGATGGACGCTGATAGGATAAAAGAAAAAAGTAAACACGTGACTTTAAATATGTCGCGTTAACTCTGCTCTATTTATCAGTGCACTTTTATTAGGTTGGTGAAAAAATAATGTCGTTTTCTCACATAGTAACATATGTGAGAAAACGACATTATTTTTGCACCAACCTAATATAATGTCGGGGACGCCAATCCGCACAAATCTCAGAAAAAGGGGGAGATATAGAAGAACGCGTTTCGAACCATAGGTCTTTATTAATATTTTCCTCGTTTATTCTCTGCTGAACAGAGGTGTATATTCTCTTTATCATTTTCTCTTTCTCTCTTTCTTTCTTTCTCTTTCTTTCTTTCTTTTTTCTTTCTCTCTCTCCTCTTTCTCTCATTCTTTTTCTCTTTCTTTTTGTCTTTCTTTCTTTCATTCTTTTTCTCTTTTTCTTTCTTTCTTTCTTTCTTTCTTTCTTTCTTTCTTTCTCGTTCTCTCATTCTTTTTCTCTTTCTTTTTGTCTTTCTTTCTTTCTTTCTTTTTTCTTTCTCTCTCTCCTTCTCGTTCTCTCATTCTTTTTATCTTTCTTTCTTTCTTTCTTTCTTTCTTTCTTTCTTTCTTTCTTTCATTTATTTATCTTTCTTTCTCCCTTTCTTTGTTTCTTCCTTTTTTCTCTCTCTTTCTCTTTCTCTCTTTCTCTCTTTTTCTTTCTCTCTTTCTCTCTCTTTTTCTCTCTTCCTCTTTCTCTCATTTTCTTTCTATATCTCTTTCTCTCTCTTTTTTTTCTCTCTCTCTCTCTCTCTCTCACACACACACATACACAAACGCTTACACACATAGAATAAAGCATCCAATAAGGTAAGCGATTCAAAATGTTTGTTAACAACTTGTGTTTGGGAGTTTAGCGTCTGTTTATTAAATTCTTCCTGTATAATGGATGCGTGTGTTAACTGCATTCGCATACCTTATTGTGTTCATGCACAGGAATTTGCGCATGGGCGTAAAGCCAATGTGCACCCTTACGTCTACCCGTATGCTACCCTTCAGGAATGATACTGCTACTGCTGTTATAGCGACGTTGTAAAAAGTGTGCAGGTAGCATATTTATTATCGACACAGAAAACAGAATAGGAATGAATCCATTTCTTCTCCTGACCCTCAGCTATGGATTAAATAGTAAGAAAGACCAAGCTGTCTAGTTTTGGATAGAAACCAACTAGGGAATTATAAATTCAAAACTGTGAAGACGGTAACGGGAAACTACTTCAGTGTCTTTCATAAGCGGCCATTACAATTCCTTGATAAAAAAGAAAGAAAAGAAAGCTGTGGAGGTTCATGATTGTAGAAATTCATGGTAATTAAAAAATTATAAAGAAAGTGAAATTGTGAAGAGCCATGATCGTTTCTTGCTTAAAGTGCCACGCCATTAAAAGAAAGATACTTTGTGAGAGGTAAACAATGGTTATATTTTTTTCTTGGGTCATTCGAAAACTTTATGAAAACAATGGAATCGATATCTTCTGAATCTTCAAATCTACAGGGTGATTGAAAAGTAACTCCTTATTTTATGTATGAGTGGGCAGCCAGGAATCTTAACTTAACGCCCTGTGACTGTAGTGTTCAGCGTACCCGGATTAAAGGAGAATTTAATACGGGATACCCTGCCCACAAAATATAACGCAAATTTCAAGAAGAAACAACACGATTAGGAACGTTTGTGGAAAATAGAACATTGTATATTTATTATCTTGTGAATAGGGTAAAAAAGATTAATGCTTTAAAGCAAAAATGTGATTTTGACAAAAATGTCTGTGTTCGCTGTCTTTTAACAGAGTAGCAGAGTAATGTCTGTTTCTTTTGTTTTTGTATAGGTGTAAAGGAAAAGGGGCGATCAATTTAAGTTGAAAAAGAGAGTGTGGATGAGGAATAAAAGATAAAAGGAAAATGTACTTATGAATTGTTTTGGAGTCAGTTGTAAATTTGTTGTTGTTGTTGTTTTCCTTTCCTACTCCACTTTCGGCTCTTAGTGTCGGGTTGAGTCAGTGATGGAATTTACTGTCAGTCTTCTACGATCTCTGCGCCCTTCTGACTGGCAACTGACTTGAAACTCTGTATTTATTGTTGACATTTTTTCACACTGGCTCGTTATCTTTTTTTTTGGTTTAGCAAATCGCCTCCTTTCATTGGTCAGAAAATTAATTTCACACCTTATTGCGAAATCTGTTTTTAATCGTTTTGATCCGATTTTGCGTGTGTGCAAATCTACTTTGTGTTTTTTAGTCATTTGTTGGAATGATATAGGATTTGTATCCTATATAACTTTTTACTTTGGGCTTGGTTAAAGGAGCAAGTTTACTATGCCAAACGAAGATTTTGGAAGAACTTGAAGAGTAAATACAAGAAGTTATATCTTCCATGCCACAAGAAATCAGTTAACACAATTCCTGGGTAGCTCAAGAAGTTGCTAGTGAAATCTGGTGCCCATATTGAATTTTAAATAAAACCTCATGCTAAACACTTTTCCCTCATATCCATTTCTTGTAAAAATTATAGTTAATAAATAAATTTTAACTATTTTAGAATGAAGAGTTACTTTTTAGTCACACTGTACAACCGAAAAGGAAATTCTTTCGAATTTTTTATTTTGATTTATGCGAAAATTCTTTACGTTAGGCAGCAGATTTTGTTGCATGCTAATTCCAAGAAAAGAAGGTTCTTAAATCTTTCAGTTTCTTTCAGAGAAAGAAATCGGTCATGAAACATCTTTCCTGTAACGAGTGGAAAGTGTCGCAGACATTTTCAAAGTGGAGGCTTAAACAAATTGAGGTGAGCGAAAAGACAGGAAAAGGAAATCCATGCGCGTACGCGAGCACTCACACACACACACATCCCCGTAAACGCATCCCACACACATATATATATATATTTATATATATATATATATGTGTGTGTGTGTGTGTGTGTGTGTGTGTGTGTGTGTGTGTGAGAGAGAGAGAGAGAGAGAAACAGAAAGAGTCTAAGACAGGTAGATACGCAGGTAAACAGTGAGAGAAAGAGGGAAATGAAGATATATAAAAAAGCAAAGCTAAAGAAAAATAATGAAGGAAAGAACTCAATAGATCGAGAATTTTCTTTTTTCGTCAATTATGTCTGCATGTCTTTAGCTACAGAAATGTTGTCACGAAGCCCTGAACAAAGATCTGTTCATGATACTTAATTATATGTACGCCATCTTGAAGTACTCCTCAATCAGGCCCTTTCGTGCCATTTTCTCCAAATATTTTGTCACCTGAAGCAATCTTCATTGTCTCCAAAACAATTTTTATAGCATTACACACATTTTTTTCTCTCTTTCTATTTCGATTCTGTTTATCGTCTGCATATTCTAGGAAGACAATCTATTGGATTTAACTTCTGAAATTTCAGCTGCCACGTTAAAATGTATTTCTAGACGTTGAGTCGAATTCGTACACACGATCCATCGCTAAAGATGCTGGAAAAATGGTTGGTTCTCTGTACCGTTCTAGAAAGCACCCGATTCATCGTGCTACCCTCTACCTTGACAAGAGCCACATCAGGCCGAAAATGGAGTACTGCTGCCATAGATAGGCAGGCGACGCCCAGTCTTCACTTTCCAGTCACGATAGAAGTAAAAAGCGTCTCCACATGTTTGTGGGAGACAAATTATCTTCCACCCTACAACCCCTTTCTCACAGAAATTTACTAAAAATTTATTCTACTTTCATATTGACTAAAAGAAAGAAAGTGGACGCGACAGTGGACGCGACAGTGGACGCGATAATCGACGTGACAGTGGATTTCACTTAAAGTGATATGGCTTTATATTCTCTCCCAATTTCCGCGGAAGAAAAACCAGTGAAAAAAATTAACCGCTGACAATCTTCTTTTAGTTATTAAGAGTTCAAATCCGTCTAAAGCGATTGTTCTGCAATAAAATTATACATTTATAAGGATAGTAGACACCAACGCTATCACTTCTAACCACAACAAAACAAAATTCATAAACCCTTTAACACTTTACCTGTAAATAAATTACTTATTCCTAATACTAGGATCTTTACCATCACATCCAAGAGAATCGGAGATATAATTAGGAAGAAAAATAAATCAAACACCAAATTCAGAAGCAGGTACTTATCAAATAAATCGCTTACAATTGAAAAGCATTTATATCGGAGAAACATCACGAAATCTAAAAGCCCGTATATACGAAGATAAAAGAGATTTGCATTTAGCCAACTATTCAAACTCGCTCATAATACACAGGAACAAAACTGGCCATAACTTTGATTTTGCAAATGCCACCCTTATTAAAAAAAAAGAACATATTTCTTTACGTCGAAAGTACTTCGAGAGACTACTAATAACAATATTACCAACTAAACAAACCTCAAAAACATTATACTATATCGCCAAAGCTTATTGAATCGATTCTTAAAAAAACTGGTGCTTATCTAAAACAAACGGTATGTATGTAAAAATGTTTCCAAATCAACACGCGAAAAACTTCAAACATGAATAATCCTTACTACACACATCTACACACACACACACACGCGCGCGCGCGCGCGCGCACACACACACACACATATATACATTATCATCTGAATCTCATATAGACAAACTAGAATTATTATACCCTTACATACATAAGTGCTATGTAGTGGTTTCACAGTGGAGGCTTGTATTTTGTACTAAGTCGGTCCTAAATAGCTTCGACGTACAAAACGTTTGCAACTTGATATAATAGGTAATGACGCAGTAATCTAGTTGTGGTCGCTGATACTTTAATATCCGACTAACGGTCGTCCGACATCGACAGACTAACCGACTCACTGCCGACTGACATATTACTCTTACTACTCCTACTTATTATAGGTCGGAGAGTCTATTAACAATAGAATAGGTGTGTTCCACTATAACAATAAGGCAAAATTTACGGTTTTTCAGTTCAGCTTGGAGTCCGTTAATTTCGTAGGGGATGCGAAGGAGCTTTCTCAAGTATTTATTCTTGGACCATTGGATCCTTTTCCCTGTCTCAAGCATGAGTGTCCAAGTTTCACACCCAGGGAGGAGGATGTTAGTTAAGACGAATAGGACATTTAGCCGTAGTCTTATTTACCTTTTCATCTAAAAATTAACTTTTGGAGGAATACTAAAAGAGTACGACCCCCAGCTGAAAATTTTTCGACCTTACATTTTTCCTAAAGAGATTATTCTGATAGCTTGTCATTAAATTACTGATTTGGGGAAGATGGTATGTACTAAGATCTTTTCAGTAAAACCCAAGACAGAGAATTAACACGTTTAATGGCTACTGAAAACAAGAAAAACCCGTAATATTGAGGTTTAGAAATTAACCCTTTAAACCCCAAGCATATTTTATGCCTATGACGAGGAAACTGTGTGTAGATTTCTGAAGAGCCTCTCTTCGTATGCGGGTCGATCGAATCTCTGAAAACAAATTATCAAAAGGAGAAAGAAATTTAGAATATTCTGATGGTTGGTAATCAATTCCATGTCGTCAGTTGTTTTCTTCAAGTCGTTTTTTTTCCAGCCCTTGACTGCTTCAATCCTTCCGGGGGTGGGCCTAAGGGCAGAATAAACAGACCGATGATCCGTTAGCGGTGGCTCTCAGGACTTCCGACATTATCATGTCCGTCCACTCTTTGATGTTGTCTGGCAAGCTCTTGCGTTGCCGTTCCCGATTTCAACCCTGTCCGCCTTCAACCCTGTCTTTCATGATGGTCATGCAGAGACTGTTATGCTGTCTGACGTGGCAAAACCATACCATCTTCTGACGATTAATAGTGGCAAGGAGAGGTTACTGTCTACTAATATTACTACTGCCACTACTACTACTACTACTAATAATAATAATAATAATAACAACAACAGCAACGAACGAGAGAGAAGGAGAGGAACTTCTCTCAATGACACCCAGTGAGGCAGATTTTTATGCTGTTGTCGGTCTGCCTACCTGAAAGCTTTTCATTTCAACCCGCAAAATGGTTCGCGCTTCCTGGTGAAAACTTTTGCATTTTTGCATAAGCTAAATATTTGTTTGTCTGCCTAACCCCATTTTCTTGAAGCATGCAAAAGAAATTTGCGGCAGTTTTCTCTGTATCTTCTCCAAATATTCTTAGATTTCGTGAAGGCAGCCAGAGAAGGCAACGAAAGTAAAAATTCACTCTTTCCTCGTAGATAAATGGCTGATGACTCAACGAAACGATCAGAATTGTTGTTGTTGGTGGTGGTGTTGTTTTATACCCAAAGAGCCAAACGTAGTGATTTGGTGGTTCCATAAATGCAAAAAAAAAAAAAAAAAATTTTAGGAGAATTAGATTTAAAGTTGCAAATGTTGGAAATATCAACAAGCTGAAGTTCCTTGAGACATTCAATTTTAATAATCCCAAAATGTTTATGGTTTTCTCGGTGACAAATAAATTCCATCATTTTACATGAAACTAGTTATTTTTTACCAAAAGGTCTGTAATGTAATCGATCCTGACCTGGCATCTCGACTTCAGTCACTTCTCCATCGACGTGATGATGTTTCGCTTTTGGATATAGTGAACGCTTCCAATTGATCTTTATAGTGAACTGGTTCCCTGGCATCTCGACTTCAGCACCTATCAATCCACGTGACCTTTCTTTCCTCTTGGATATAGTGAACTCTTCCAATTGATCTTTATAGTGAACTGGTTCCCTGGCATCTCGACTTCAGCACCTATCAATCCACGTGACCTTTCTTTCCTCTTGGATATAGTGAACTCTTCCAATTGATCTTTATAGTGAACTGGTTCCCTGGCATCTCGACTTCAGCACCTATCAATCCACGTGACCTTTCTTTCCTCTTGGATATAGTGAACTCTTCCAATTGATCTTTATAGTGAACTGGTTCCCTGGATCTCGACTTCAGCACCTATCAATCCACGTGACCTTTCTTTCCTCTTGGATATAGTGAACTCTTCCAATTGATCTTTATAGTGAACTGGTTCCCTGGCATCTCGACTTCAGCACCTATCAATCCACGTGACCTTTCTTTCCTCTTGGATATAGTGAACTCTTCCAATTGATCTTTATAGTGAACTGGTTCCCTGGCATCTCGACTTCAGCACCTATCAATCCACGTGACCTTTCTTTCCTCTTGGATATAGTGAACTCTTCCAATTGATCTTTATAGTGAACTGGTTCCCTGGCATCTCGACTTCAGCACCTATCAATCCACGTGACCTTTCTTTCCTCTTGGATATAGTGAACTCTTCCAATTGATCTTTATAGTGAACTGGTTCCCTGGCATCTCGACTTCAGCACCTATCAATCCACGTGACCTTTCTTTCCTCTTGGATATAGTGAACTCTTCCAATTGATCTTTATAGTGAACTGGTTCCCTGGCATCTCGACTTCAGCACCTATCAATCCACGTGACCTTTCTTTCCTCTTGGATATAGTGAACTCTTCCAATTGATCTTTATAGTGAACTGGTTCCCTGGCATCTCGACTTCAGCAACTATCAATCCACGTGACCTTTCATTCCTCTTGGATATAGTGAACTTTTCCAATTGATCTTTATAGTGAACTGGTTCCCTGGCATCTCGACTTCAGCACCTATCAATCCACGTGACCTTTCTTTCCTCTTGGATATAGTGAACTCTTCCAATTGATCTTTATAGTGAACTGGTTCCCTGGCATCTCGACTTCAGCACCTATCAATCCACGTGACCTTTCTTTCCTCTTGGATATAGTGAACTCTTCCAATTGATCTTTATAGTGAACTGGTTCCCTGGCATCTCGACTTCAGCACCTGTCAATCCACGTGACCTTTCTTTCCTCTTGGATATAGTGAACTCTTCCAATTGATATTTATAGTGAACTGGTTCCCTGGCATCTCGACTTCAGCACCTATCAATCCACGTGACCTTTCTTTCCTCTTGGATATAGTGAACTCTTCCAATTGATCTTTATAGTGAACTGGTTCCCTGGCATCTCGACTTCAGCAACTATCAATCCACGTGACCTTTCATTCCTCTTGGATATAGTGAACTTTTCCAATTGATCTTTATAGTGAACTGGTTCCCTGGCATCTCGACTTCAGCACCTATCAATCCACGTGACCTTTCTTTCCTCTTGGATATAGTGAACTCTTCCAATTGATCTTTATAGTGAACTGGTTCCCTGGCATCTCGACTTCAGCACCTATCAATCCACGTGACCTTTCTTTCCTCTTGGATATAGTGAACTCTTCCAATTGATCTTTATAGTGAACTGGTTCCCTGGCATCTCGACTTCAGCACCTATCAATCCACGTGACCTTTCTTTCTTCTTGGATATAGTGAACTCTTCCAATTGATCTTTATAGTGAACTGGTTCCCTGGCATCTCGACTTCAGCACCTATCAATCCACGTGACCTTTCTTTCCTCTTGGATATAGTGAACTCTTCCAATTGATCTTTATAGTGAACTGGTTCCCTGGCATCTCGACTTCAGCACCTATCAATCCACGTGACCTTTCTTTCCTCTTGGATATAGTGAACTCTTCCAATTGATCTTTATAGTGAACTGGTTCCCTGGCATCTCGACTTCAGCACCTATCAATCCACGTGACCTTTCTTTCTTCTTGGATATAGTGAACTCTTCCAATTGATCTTTATAGTGAACTGGTTCCCTGGCATCTCGACTTCAGCACCTATCAATCCACGTGACCTTTCTTTCCTCTTGGATATAGTGAACTCTTCCAATTGATCTTTATAGTGAACTGGTTCCCTGGCATCTCGACTTCAGCACCTATCAATCCACGTGACCTTTCTTTCCTCTTGGATATAGTGAACTCTTCCAATTGATCTTTATAGTGAACTGGTTCCCTGGCATCTCGACTTCAGCACCTATCAATCCACGTGACCTTTCTTTCTTCTTGGATATAGTGAACTCTTCCAATTGATCTTTATAGTGAACTGGTTCCCTGGCATCTCGACTTCAGCACCTATCAATCCACGTGACCTTTCTTTCTTCTTGGATATAGTGAACTCTCCCAATTGATCTTTATAGTGAACTGGTTCCCTGGCATCTCGACTTACGCACCTATCAATCCACGTGACCTTTCTTTCTTCTTGGATATAGTGAACTCTTCCAATTGATCTTTATAGTGAACTGGTTCCCTGGCATCTCGACTTCAGCACCTATCAATCCACGTGACCTTTCTTTCTTCTTGGATATAGTGAACTCTTCCAATTGATCTTTATAGTGAACTGGTTCCCTGGCATCTCGACTTCAGCACCTATCAATCCACGTGACCTTTCTTTCTTCTTGGATATAGTGAACTCTTCCAATTGATCTTTATAGTGAACTGGTTCCCTGGCATCTCGACTTCAGCACCTATCAATCCACGTGACCTTTCTTTCCTCTTGGATATAGTGAACTCTTCCAATTGATCTTTATAGTGAACTGGTTCCCTGGCATCTCGACTTCAGCACCTATCAATCCACGTGACCTTTCTTTCCTCTTGGATATAGTGAACTCTTCCAATTGATCTTTATAGTGAACTGGTTCCCTGGCATCTCGACTTCAGCACCTATCAATCCACGTGACCTTTCTTTCTTCTTGGATATAGTGAACTCTTCCAATTGATCTTTATAGTGAACTGGTTCCCTGGCATCTCGACTTCAGCACCTATCAATCCACGTGACCTTTCTTTCTTCTTGGATATAGTGAACTCTCCCAATTGATCTTTATAGTGAACTGGTTCCCTGGCATCTCGACTTACGCACCTATCAATCCACGTGACCTTTCTTTCTTCTTGGATATAGTGAACTCTTCCAATTGATCTTTATAATGAACTGGTTCCCTGGCATCTCGACTTCAGCACCTATCAATCCACGTGACCTTTCTTTCCTCTTGGATATAGTGAACTCTTACAATCTTAAAATTGATCTTTATAGTGAACTGGTTCCCTGGCATCTCGACTTCAGCACCTATCAATCCACGTGACCTTTCTTTCCTCTTGGATATAGTGAACTCTTCCAATTGATCTTTATAGTGAACTGGTTCCCTGGCATCTCGACTTCAGCAACTATCAATCCACGTGACCTTTCATTTCTCTTGGATATAGTGAACTTTTCCAATTGATCTTTATAGTGAACTGGTTCCCTGGCATCTCGACTTCAGCACCTATCAATCCACGTGACCTTTCTTTCCTCTTGGATATAGTGAATTCTTACAATTGATCTTTATAGTGAACTGGTTCCCTGGCATCTCGACTTCAGCACCTATCAATCCACGTGACCTTTCTTTCCTCTTGGATATAGTGAACTCTTCCAATTGATCTTTATAGTGAACTGGTTCCCTGGCATCTCGACTTCAGCACCTATCAATCCACGTGACCTTTCTTTCCTCTTGGATATAGTGAACTCTTCCAATTGATCTTTATAGTGAACTGGTTCCCTGGATCTCGACTTCAGCACCTATCAATCCACGTGACCTTTCTTTCCTCTTGGATATAGTGAACTCTTCCAATTGATCTTTATAGTGAACTGGTTCCCTGGCATCTCGACTTCAGCACCTATCAATCCACGTGACCTTTCTTTCCTCTTGGATATAGTGAACTTTTCCAATTGATCTTTATAGTGAACTGGTTCCCTGGATCTCGACTTCAGCACCTATCAATCCACGTGATCTTGCTTTCCTCTTGGATATATTGAACTTTTCCAATTGATCTTTATAGTGAACTGGTTCCCTGGATCTCGACTTCAGCACCTATCAATCCACGTGACCTTGCTTTCCTCTTGGATATAGTGAACTTTTCCGATTGATCTTTATAGTGAACTGGTTCCCTGGATCTCGACTTCAGCACCTATCAATCCACGTGACCTTTCTTTCCTTTTAGATATAGTGAAATCTTCCAATTGATCTTTATAGTGAACTGGTTCCCTGGATCTCGACTTCAGCACCTATCAATCCACGTGACCTTGCTTTCCTCTTGGATATAGTGAACTTTTCCGATTGATCTTTATAGTGAACTGGTTCCCTGGATCTCGACTTCAGCACCTATCAATCCACGTGACCTTTCTTTCCTTTTGGATATAGTGAAATCTTCCAATTGATCTTTATAGTGAACTGGTTCCCTGGATCTCGACTTCAGCACCTATCAATCCACGTGACCTTTCTTTCCTTTTGGATATAGTGAACTCTTCCAATTGATCTTTATAGTGAACTGGTTCCCTGGATCTCGACTTCAGCACCTATCAATCCACGTGACCTTGCTTTCCTCTTGGATATAGTGAACTTTTCCGATTGATCTTTATAGTGAACTGGTTCCCTGGATCTCGACTTCAGCACCTATCAATCCACGTGACCTTTCTTTCCTTTTGGATATAGTGAAATCTTCCAATTGATCTTTATAGTGAACTGGTTCCCTGGCATCTCGACTTCAGCACCTATCAATCCACGTGACCTTTCTTTCCTTTTGGATATAGTGAAATCTTCCAATTGATCTTTGTAGTGAACTGGTTCCCTGGATCTTAAAGCCTCCTATGGCCATTTATCTCAACAGATTTTTAAAATCCAAAGCTTCGTAATTATCTCTGTAACTTCTCTTTATTGTATCTTTTTAACCATTCTTCCATGCATTGAATAGTGCTGCCATGTCTGGTTTCGTTCTCTGCCTATATATTTTGAGATTCTTAACAAAATCCAAAAATTATGTTACTTGTCCTGATCAGGCATTTCAACTTCTGTTATTCTCCCACCGCCACTATCATAAGATGTTCCACTGTGTCATGACAAACAATTATTCTTGTCAGAATCCATTTTGCACATTTATAAATAAACCATTTGAATATTGCTGCCATATCTGGTCTGGTTCTCCTACTATATATCTTGAAATTCTTGACAAAATTCCAAAGAAGGGTTTGTAATGTTACCGATTCTGGCCTGGCATCTCGGTTTCTGCAACGTGACGTGGCTTCTCTCTCTCTTTTCTATAGGTATTTTCATATAAGAGTATGGATATCACATAGTAATACAGGACTCTTTTTTTTTTTTTTTTTTGTAATGATATTTTCCAGTAACTCAGCACCTTGGCTGCCCTTTGGAATGCTTCTTTCGCTAGTCCAATGGATGTCCGGATCTCGGTGTCACATTATCCATCGTCTGCTAAAACGCTTCCCCGATATTTGAACTTTTGCTCAAAACAGATAAATGTAAATAAATTTCGAATGTGGAACTGGTAACCCGTCTTCAAATTCCAATTAATCTGTTCGGTTCTATCCCGCAGTAATGCCCTCGTGACTTCATCTCTCCTCCGCCGCAACTGGGTGTTAAATTAGAAGGATGGACTGGACTCTCTAACCTTGTGTAGCAGAATAAAAGGAAAACTCTGAATTCCGAACTGCATAAGCCTGCTATACCCTATCAGACTGAGTGTCATATTGGGCGTAATATGCTTGAGGCCCCAGGCTCTTCTTTTGGTGTGTCGTTCTTTCACTAAATAATAATAACAATAATAGTAAAGCGTGCAGCTTTGTATAAGTAGTGTCTCGATTAGAGTCGTCCGTCCGTCCGTCCAGACAGTCACAACGATACCAGCCGTTCAGCTGAATTAAAAAGAGGCGAAGGGATGTGCCACCGACATAATAGGTCCGACACGAAATACGGCTTAATTGCATGAATAAGCAAATTGAATTCACCTTCCGTTGCCCTGTGAACGCGCAACGAACCCTTCCTAGTTTTACAATGAAGATCGGTGCAGACGGTACGTGAAAAACAACGTCGTGGGGCGATTTCTTCCGGCCAGTGCAAAGCTGAGAGTAGAACCCAGTTGTATGCTTTCAGTTGTAGAAACGGGTAGACTTGCCGTGGTTAAAAACGAAGGAAAGAATTTAATGTTATTTCAATGAAATTAGTAAATCAATAAAAGATTATTTATTCCATCTTTGTCCATGAAAGCATTTCGGTTGTAAAATCTCAAACGGAAATAAATACGAAACATTGACGCAGTGTAATTTAAAAAAAAAAAATCGCTTGGATATAGTGAACTCTTCAAATTGGCCTTTGTAGCGAACTGGTTTCCTGGATCTTAAAGTCCCCTACGGTCATTTTTCTAAACAACTTTTAAAAATCCAAAGCTTCGGAAATTTCACTCTAACTTTGCTTTTTTTTTTTTTTTTTTTTTTAAATCTCTTCAAAAATTCGTCTGTTGAATATTTCTGGCATATCTGGTCTGGTGATCTTTATATATATAGAAAAGAAGGATCTATAATGTTACCAATTCTGTCCTGTCTTAGAATCTTGATTTCAGTCACTTTCCCACCGCCGTGACGTGGCTTCTCTCTGTCTATTCTACAAATATTTTCATGGCAATTGTTCTGATGGGTTTTGCTACTTGGTGCCTTAATTGTATGAATTTAAGCGTAATACTGGATTGGCAATTAGGTCTCACAGTATTACTATTGAATTAGCTAGATGTAACCATATTAACCATTCTAATGGTTTCTTTTCTCTTTTAACGATTTCTTCCTTCCATGCCACATACAAACCAATCTCCAAAAATTTAAATGCAATGCCAATTACCATCTTCTGTCTTCCTGAAACCTGTTCTTTTATTGTCTTTTCTCCGCAGCAAAGTCTTCTCATTCTTTTGCATTCTCAGTAATCCTTTGCGTCTTAGTGGCATTATCGCCATCTTCTACTTTCCTGAAAAATGTTTTTGCTGTTCTGTCTCTTCACTAAAGTCTTCCCATTCTCTTTCGCTCCCAGTAACCCCTTGCGTCTTAGTGGCATTATTGCCATCTTTCGTCTTCCTGAAACATGTTCTTTTAAGGTTCTGTCTCCTCATTAAAGTCTTCTCTTTCTCTCTGTGTCTCTGTGTGTGTGTGTCTCTCTCTCTCTGTCCGTCTCTCTCTCTCTCTCAGTAACCTTAGTGGCATTAGGTATGAAATGATTAAAAAAATCTGCCTATCAATTCACCCCAAATTTTGTTCTTTACTTCGATTAATAAAACCCACCTGGGTAAGCTACTTCAAATTAAGCATTTTCGTGT
This sequence comes from Acanthosepion lycidas, assembly GCA_963932145.1. Taxonomy (NCBI): domain Eukaryota; kingdom Metazoa; phylum Mollusca; class Cephalopoda; order Sepiida; family Sepiidae; genus Acanthosepion; species Acanthosepion lycidas. Next base: position 39,382,156 of record OZ010599.1, read on the forward strand.
GTTTCTTTATGTAAAATCGCTTTATAATGAGCTAGACAAAATCTTAGCTGAATTAAAACTAATTTTGTATTTCATGTTAAGATACGAAAGAGTTTCGTGTGCGCATGCGTGCACATATAAATCTTTCCAGTAAACGTAAACAATAAATAAATAAATACTATATCTGACACTTTTGCTGATATTGAAGAAAGATGGCATCGACCCAAACCACTGACCTCTTCTTTTTCTTTTGCCCTCAAACTTTTTTTCATTTGCTTTTACTCTAATACTTTCGTTTAATGTTGATAAGTAGTATCCAGACGCATGCGCATTAAGCAGGATTTAAATAGCTTTCTGTACACGTGTCTTCAGATAAAAATAGCGTTTCACATTCTTTTTTCTTTTTTTCGCCCATAGTTTAGACGGAAGTGGGTTTTAAGAGAATGAAATCGGGTGGAGCTTGTGACATAATTGTAATTGTGTGAATACTCTCATCCCAATTACTCTGGTTGATTTTATGATATGTCAACCCTTACTGGGTTGCATAATGTCAGGGTACTTTTCAGTTCGCCCACGCCGCTGCCGAATGTGACACAAAGCGGATTTAATGGCAATACCTTAAGAAAAATGCCCAAGCCTTCTCAGCACTTCCAGTTTTAAGGACGCCTCAGGCGACGGGCAATAAACCCAGCGTCCTCCCGAAGGAGAGGTACTGTCTGGGGTAGGAGACTACCTATAGTTTGAGCTTAATATTATTTGAAACGACCACAGCCAAAAACCAGAAAGGAGCGGGTTACATAATGTCAGTTGTTGTATAAGATACTACTCACTAATAATAGTCAACGAGACTGACCCCCGTTAATCACAACACCACGCCGAGCTAAGATATGCTGGGTTTTTTCTTCAATGATTTCACCCTAAGCAAGGCTGCATTTAAATTTTTGAAGATCGTAGTAGACATGAAAGCAAGAAACAAGCGAGAAAAGCGGGAGAAGGAACTATTAAAATAGAACTTGCGGTTGCATCTAGCCATTTCACCAACGAAATTATTAGACCTAACTGCCAATCTAGTGATGCGCTTAAATTCGCGAATTCGAGGTACAAAATAGGAAAGCTCGCCAGAACAACTACCATGAAAATAAGTGTAGAAAAACAGTGGGAAAATGAATGAAGACGATATGTCAGGTCAAGACTCATAACGTTGCAGATTCATTTGGATTTTATCAGAAATCGCTAGATATATAAAGGAAGTATCATTTCCGATGTGGGTGCAGAATTCGATGTCTATTCTTATAACATGTCAACTGTTTATGGGTTATTTAATGCCGGATTTTACGGGGGACACGTGGTGAAGATTAAGTTCACTAATCAGTCGCAATTGTCAGCCAGACAAGTCTTGCTAACTCTTACTCTATGGCAAGGCACACATTTTATATTAGGTTGGTTGATTTTACAATGTGTCAACACTTGTTGACTTATTTAATGTGGAAGTGCCTCTCTGTGACACACCAGACGAGGTCGAAAAATCTACTACTATTGGTAAGGAAAGGTTTAGTCAGCCATATAACTAAAAAAACGACTCCAAAAATCAAAATATATATATATATATATATATATATATATATATATATATATATATATATATAAATGTATGTATATATATATGTATATATATATATATGTATGTATATATATATATATATATATGTATATATATATGTATGTATCTATATATGTATCTATACAGACACACACACACACACACACACACACACACATATATATATATATATATATATATATATATATATATATATATATATATATATATATATGTTGCGTCGTTTTTGGTGCAGCCTCGTTTTCAGTAACCGTTACAAATGACGTCAGCGTATATATAATGTATTAATAATATATATAAGAATTATATATATATATATATATATATATATATATATATATATATATATATATATGGAGAGAGAGAGATTTATATACGTAAACATTTTACATATATATATATATATATATATATATATATGGAGAGAGAGAGATAGAAAGAGAGAATGTGTGAGTGAGCGAGAGAGAGAGAAAGCCTGCTCAAGGTACTGGCAACTCAGTCGGCTCAAGCACCATCAAGACTGAAGGCGCCATTATTCCACCGTGTTATGTGTTTGGGATCATCCGAAACTAAAGCTTATAAAAACATACTTGCGGTCGTTTAGGACTCAAGAGAGATTGGTTATAATGCTTATAGAAAATGATCTTGTAAAGAAGATAGGTGTAAGAAGTACCATGAAAAGATTTACGGATCTGAAAGCTAGAAAATAAATGTTTTAGGTCGGATAATGAATGAATGTTTTCTTTAAATTGTATATTGTAATAAACTCGTTATTCTACATGTCTCCTGAAAATTAAAAAAAATTATACTTGTAAGGGCGTCGAGGTTCAGCTTGCCCTGGGTGCCACCAAACCTTGGGCCGCCACTGTATATATATATATATATATATATATATATATATATATATATATATATATATATATATATATATATATATATATATATATATATATGCTCCTGAACAATTTATTTCAGTTGAGCTCTCTGGGGAGGAAGTGTGGGTTTGTAAACAGTGACTAAATTTTACTGGCTTACTAGCTCGTCGATCACAAGATCTATGCTGTTAAATGTAAACAGATCTTTTTACTTTAAACGCCATAGATCTTGTGACCGACGAGCGAAACTTTTTATCGCACACCAAAATGTAGGTAAACGTATATGTAGCAATGATTATATATTCTTGCACTATATAACCACAGTGTTATATTTACTCCCCATGTATGAATTTGACAATTATTTATTTGCTTGCTTGCGTATGCACACCAGCACACGTGTATATGCGTGCTTATATCTACCCGTTTGATCTGTCTTATAACTATACATACATATATATATATATATATATATATATATATATATATATATATATAAAGAAATATAGTCTTAAGGTGTGCTATATTTATGGAATAAAGTTCTCAATATCAGAGATAGAGCGTGTGTAAATATAAAAGTGAACATAGAAGTCAACACTTAGAGGCGACAGTCTGTTTCATGCTATATGTGGCCTGACGATTGCATATAGCATGAAACAGACTGTCGCCTCTAAGTGTTGACTTCTATGTTCACTTTTATATTTATATATATATATATATATATATTACAGGTAATAAATCTGTTGGTATATAATCCAAGTGGATCCTAGTAATATAAAATATTAAAACTGATCCACAAAAAGTTTTCAATGTATTTATTGTAACAGAGTATATAAATTTCACTTAAAATATATATGTGTGTGTGTGCGCGAGCGCGCACGCGTGCGTGTGTGTGTTTGTGTGTGTGCGTTTCATAGAATATGAAAGATAAGAAAAATTTGATGACTTTTTCTAGTATTCTTAAAAAAGAAATATTCAAGAAACATATTTGAAAGAAAGATTGCCATCCCAATATATATATATATATATATATATATATATATATATATATATATATATATATATACTAAAACCTAACAGCTACTCATTCTTCCTGCAAAGGGATATTTGAAAGGACTAAATATATATTGACCATAATGTAAAAATCAGCGTAAGCCTGCCTCATTAACGAGAGAATGTCTTGGTTCAAATTTCACATTGGATGGTATATGCTAACGAACCATTATACATAACCTTTGACCTATTCTACTAATGCAGTCAGTGTCGCGCTGAAATTTAAGATGATAAAATACGGAACCAATATGATGGAACGGTTTCATAAAAAAATCAAAACAAAATTTCGTTTAAGCATGAAACAGACTATCACTGTTAGGTGTTGACTCCAGTGTCCACTTTTATATTTACATACATACGCTGTAACTCTAATATTGAACACTTTCGAATATACATATAGCATACATGAAAACTACATATATATATATATATATATATATATATATATATATATATATATATATATATATCATAAAATTTATTGATATATATAAAATTATATGCAATTTAATGTATGTCAAGGTAAGCAAACCTTTGTCAATAAGAGCGCTCAATAAATATCTAGGGCAAGGATTATTGTCAATAAATAAATAAAGTTCACAATACTTTACTAGGACCGACTAGAAGTTTCACAGCGTTAATTCTCCTCACAATCAGATAAGAATAATCGTATATTATTTCTTTCTATGTATCTATATTAGTCTGTTCTTATCAATCATATTCTATACATATCCAACTATCTATCTATCTATCTATCTATCTATCTATCTATCTATCTATCTATCTATCTATCTATCTATCTATTAGTATGTTCATATCTATCTATCTATCCATTTGTTCACATCATAATTTATTCATATCTATCTATCCCTCTCTCTCTCTCTCTCTCTCTATATATATATATATATATATATATATATATATATCAATTTGTTCATATCTATGTTATTCTGTGCATAGCTATTTATCTATATATCTACCAATATCTTCATATCTTCATATCTATCTATCTATCTATCTATCTATCTATCTATCTATCTATCTATCTAATGCTATTCCTATCTGTCTGTCTATATACCTATCTCGTCCTGTTCATATCTATCTATCTATCTATCTATCTATCTATCTATCTATCTAATGCTATTCCTATCTGTCTGTCTATATACCTATCTCGTCCTGTTCATATCTATCTATCTATCTATCTATCTATCTATCTATCTATCTATCTATCTGCGTATACGTGTCTGCGTGCGCTGTGCATGTGTTTATATGTATATACGTATATTATAATATTTAACTCTTTAACATTTAAACTCTCTATTCTACATCCATCCGTATTACTGAACAAATTCAAAATGTTATCATACGAAATAATCTAACGTCATTTATAAAAGATATTTTAAAAATCTTACGTCATCATGAACGTATTTTAAGATGAAAAATCAAAATCTGTTAAATAATAAATGTTGGCAGGGAATGGCAGCTTCAGTTACTGATACGCAGTATCTGTTTATTTAAGACATTTCATACCGAAAAAGACAATATTCGGAAAATGAAAAATTGGACCTGGTCTGAATTATAACATACGCAAAAACAAACGCCAGCAGATATATTAGGTTGGTGCAAAAATAATGACGCAATAATGTCGTTTTTTGACGTTAAAAAATACGTGAAAAAACGACATTATTACGTCATTATTTTTGCACCAACCTAATATTTAGAGACAGAATGCAAACATTATGGAAACGGATTTGTTGTCAACAGTAAATGGAGGAATAATGTTGTACATCGATATTGGAAATTATGTCTATAATACAGCTCACTGTTCAAGAAAAAAAAAATACGAATGGGTCCAGAATGTCCAGCTAACAAAGCCATGGAGTTTTACTTTGAAAAGACTGACTTCAAAAAGTTCAGAGGTTATCCAAGAACCACCATAGTCACAACGCTGAACTGATTCATTCAAAGAACAAGGTAGAAAGATCCCACTTTTCCTTTGGAGAAGTTTACAATCAAGGAAGTTCTTCAACGAATCCGCAAACTCGCAGAGGACAGAGAAGGCTGACGAAATATTGTAGAATCAGTATACAATGTCACTGAAGATGAGAGAATATGTTAATTAATAACCTCAAATTCAAACAGTTTTGATGATGATTATAAATAAATAAATAAACTTAATTCATTTAGTATCTGCCGAAGAATGAATTAAAAAAAATCATAAAACTCCGAGTATGGATTCATCTTAGGTAATTGAACTCTTTTATTCTATTACTGAAACTAGTATATATATTGTGGATTCCGCGTGAAAAATTGGTCTCCAATAAATGACAAACGCAAGTATTTAAGCTAAGAAATTAAATGTATTTACACAAAATACAAAAGGTAATGCTGTTAGTAAAATCCAGGAACGCCGGTTAGTATTAATCTAAGATCGCTATATACAGTCTCGAAGTAAACTTCCTTAGAGTCGGGCGTCCTTGTAACTGACTTCTAACGTCAACTCAATCACAGTGTCTATGTACTTTCCACTCTGTTCCTCCACCCTCTTCCTCTACCCTGTTCCTCCACCTTCAGACCTTGACTGACTGTGGCTATTTTATGGCAGCAGGACGAGTCCATTTATATCAGAAAAGGGTGGACTCCATAATATATATATGATGGACTCTCCCGTCGTATTCGATGTATGAGGGTGAAGCAGCTCAGTTCCTAGGAACCGAAAGCCAGACATCAGCACATATGATTTGATTATAGTGGTGAAGGCTTTGTGCAGAACCAACCACACTTTTTGAAGGGCCAATTACAGATTTTGAAAATATATTTCAACTCCGATCTGCGTCTTTCTTGTCGGCTGTTGAATGAAGACGCTAAAAGCACGTACCTGATATCATTAATGCTATGAAACGACAGGGAAGTTGTTGTTGTTGTCTAATGTATCTTAAAAATGAGTGCACAAAAAATCGGAGAGACCGATAACAACGTTTATTCTGCCCAGCGGGTACTCACACACACACACACACACACACACACACACACACACACACATATATATATATATATATATATATATATATATATATATATATATATAAAACAAAATGAAAACTACATGTCTATCCAGACGACTTACATTAAACCTATCCGACCACAGCGCCATCAGAACCCATTTATACAAACACACATAAACTTACCAGACTCTATCCGAAACATGCTAGTAGAAAATACAAGCATAATAACCTCATCCAAACGTAATAAAAAAATTTCCAAAACAATGGAAGCCTTAATAATAAAAAGGAAAATTCCAACACTCAGCAATATTAACTATGAATGTGCTGTGCTGACTCTGTTCAAAAAATAAAACATCCATATAATTCTGGAAGCAAACACAAAACCCACACATCCAGTTAAAAAGCAAAAATAAAATCACCCTTGATAATGGCTAAAAGTATAGCCGAAAGCGATCGGAATTACAGAACATTTGGACAGTTTCTACACACTGTGTCTAGAAAAGAAAAGACTTATTCGGAAACAGGAAAAAATTAAATAAAAAGTTTAATCAAAGTACCTTGTTTGTCGTCTTTAATGAAACATGTATAAATGAAGGATTACTGCTGAAATGCATATATATATATATATATATATATATATATATATATATATATATATATATATATATATATATATATATATATAATTTAAGCTACTTTTATACAAAACACAACAACACCTACATGCCATTTACAAACAAAACATGGCCTAGTGGTTAGAACGTTAGCATTCTGACCATGAGGCCCGGGTTCGAATTTCACCATGGTCGATTTGTTGGGAAAGAGACTTCCTGATAAGATCGGACTTGAGGGGTCGATTCCAGCGTACAGCACCTTTGGAAAAAAACCATACCACGGCTTGACCCAAGCCTTGTAAGTGAAATTGGGTAGACGAAATCCTTGCACGATGTGACAAGTTATCGTGGCCGAGGGCTTGAGTGTGCTGGCTTTGTTCAAGTTGTTAATCACGCTAGATGACGCACTCTTTACTTTAAGGTCTGCTCAGCATATTTTCAGTATAAACCACAGGTGGACTCTGTGGGTGTTGAATAAACACAAATGCGCCTGAGCAAGCGTCTGCAGCAGGGATTGGCTTAGCGCCCAAGTAGACGGATATCCTCGAATACGAGTGGCCAGCTATATATAACAAACAAAATAATAATATTTGAAAATTGCTAACAGTTTAACCGAAAGCAATTAAACCTTTTGAACAATTTTTACATTCATTAACTGCGAAAGAGAAAACATTTGTTTGCATACAAGAAAAACATAATAAAAAAACTAAATATGTGTACCATATCAATAAGCAAAGAACAAAAAATATATATGTCAGTCAATTGTGTGCCATACGTGTATCACAGTCATGGGTCCTTATCTATAACTACAGAATTAACTCTTCCTAGCACTATGTATACTACACCTCTCAAGAGAGAGGGACGAATCAAGCCGAGCTTCTCGGCTTAAAGGTCGAACTCTCTGCCTCTGAGCAGAGAGGAACCCGGACGAGGCTCCGCCGAAGGGCAGAGTCTCGTTCGGGGAGGTTGACCAACCCGATCCCGTTTATACGGGTTCTAGGGCATTTTTTTTGGCCGAGCCTACGGGCTCGGAAAACCCACGTAAAACTCGTTCTTGTGCCACATCTTTCCCTCGGGGGGGCAAGTAAATATCGAATCGAGCCGAGCCGTTTCGGCTCGACGGCCGAACTCTCTACCTCTGAGCAGAGAGGAACCCGGACGTGGCTCCGCCGAAGGGCAGAGTCTCGTTTGGGGAGGTTGACCAACCCGACTCTGTTTTTACAGTTTCTAATGGGCATTTTTTGGCCGAGCCTACGGGCTCGGAATACCCACGTAAAACTCGGCCTTGTGCCACATCTTTCCCTCGTAGGGGGGCAAGTAAATATCGAATCGAGTCGAGCCGATAGTAGTTCACTCCAAACCAGACTGACAGTCATACTAACACCTTCCACATCTTGTATTATTATTTCGTGTAATATACCTTCGTTATTTCTACTCTTGTGTTCGTGTTGTTCTTCCTTGGTCCTAACCTGGACCATAACAATCACGTATGGCACATAACACGAGGTTCTTGAGCTTGGACGAAAGATGGACTTATAAATATGCAAGATAGATTCTTGCAAGAAAAATTGCCCGGCACGATAGAGTGAACCAACTTTCCTAGCAGTAGACCTAGCAATTGATAAAAAATAATCTTTCCATTTCATGTCAGCAGAGAACGTTAGCCCAAGAAGGCGTAACGAGTCACTTTCCTGGAGGTTAGCATCAGCCACGCACAAAGGGATCTCTCAGGTTATTGATAGAGAGCAGTTTCGTTTTGGAGGCGTTAAAATTAGCAACCCATTTCTTGCCCCAGTTAACAGCAGATTTTAGGTCACTTATGACCTTATCGAATCGATCAGACTTTCTAGTGAGACAAACGAAAATAGTTGTGTCATTAGCATAAATACCGAAAAGAACTAATGAATTTATTTTTAATGCCACATTTTTATTATTTTAACAATTATTTTTAGCGGACAACCGTTCGGATTAAAACTAAAATCCATTAATTCTTTAGAAATTTCTTTGTTTACGTTTCGGATGCAAAACTGAGCCGACATGTGATTCGGGAAAATCTAAACGAGAAAATGTGCTTCAAAGGCGAAATAGAACCTTGCTTTATTGTGAAGCTCTTCGTGATCGAGCTGTGAAAGTACGCCTGATCAGACGGTGGTTCCTCCTGCAAAGGAGGACGCAGGTTCGAATCCTGTCGGAGCGCATATTTTTTAGTAAATTTTCACGAGTGAGCAGGTCGATAGACGTAATGCACACTATTTAAAATAAGAAAAAGCAGAGTGGCTATTTCAAACACGGGTATCCACTAAAACTAACGTTTGAAGTAATAATAATAATAATATATAATATATATGATAAAGTATAGTTTTAGACTATGCTATAGCCTAAAACTATACCGTGTAGATAGAGTGTCACAAACTCACATGAGTACAACTAATTATGTTAACACTGTCACTGATATTGAGCGCTTTCCAATTAGTACCGTGCATATATAATATATGAATATGTATAGAAATTGCACACACACACACACACACACACACGCGCGCGCACACACACACACACACACACACACACTAGACCACTTTAAGGTTCCATTATAATAATTTATTTCACCAGAGCCCTTTTAAGGGAAGCTGGATCATCAGATAACACTTCCAAAAAATGAAACGAAAGATGAAATGAAAATTCACACTTTTGACGGGTAGTATTACTTAATAAATTATTATATTATTAATTAATTGATTTAAAATATGTTTTTTGCTACACAGTTCTAACCATGTTTCAAAAATGGAAGCTAAATTATATATATATAATTTAATTTAATTACAAAATTAAATTCGAAGCTTTTAGCTTCCATTTTTGAAACATGGTTAGAACTGTGTAGCAAAAAAACATATTTTAAATCAATTAATTTATAATATTAATGCTCTGTAAATTTACATTGAGCACTATTTTGTAAAAATAAAAATATGTATAAGAACACCGGATTATATATCTTACTGTTCTTTCTTATATATATATATATATATATATATATATATATATATATATATATATATATATATATATATATATATATTCATATGATATATATATATTATTTTAAAAAATCCAGACGACATGCATTTAACGGATGTTAGATTTCATTGAAAAATACATCCCTACCCCTACCGAAACGTAACTAATAACTGATACATCAAAATACAGCCATAATGAACACACAAACACCCCTTGTTTGGTTGAATTGGATTTCTCTGTATCCTTGGAAACGTGAATTATGATTTTTGCTGCGTCTTTAAAACCCAGTAATTTTAAAAGTTACTCCCAAATTCACTTGAGGATGAAATGGAACGAATGTCTTTAATTTAATTACAAAATTAAATTCGGAGCTTTCAGCTTCCAATTTTGAAACATGGTTAGAACTGTGTAGCGAAAAAACATATTTTAATTCAATTAATTTATAGTATGTATATATATATTTCTATATATATATATATATATATATATATATATATATATACATACATACTATATATATATATGTGTGTGTGTGTGTAAGAGAAACTGTTGATACATGCCTTTTCCAAAGTGTTCGAAAGTAACCCTACCTGCACGTGGGAAGAGATTAACAAAACAAACACGTATCCTGCTTCTGAAGATTGAAACCACTTTTGAATGTCTTTATTGATTATTTTGTCCCCAGGAAAGATTTAAAAAAACAAAACAAAAAGCAAAAAACTGTATTGGCGGCATCAAGCGAATGCCACCGAGTACAATTTCCTTTCTCAGGAGAAGTCGAAATCTTTCTTTCACCGTCAAAAATATTGCTTTGTCTTCTACGAAATCTTAAAATCCGCTTGACAGATATTCACGTTCGCCTGATGGACGAAGATTATATGTTGTTGTTTTTTTTTGCGCTATAAGCGGACTTAACTACAGCTTCCTATTCGCCGATAATCTATTTTATGAGTAAATTGGCAAATGTTTTTCTTGACATGGGCATAAATTATCGTAAATGTCAGGTGCCAAGGGGGAAAATCCAGTTAACAGCGAGTCAAAGTTTACGCCAGCGTTGCCTTAGAAGAGGAAGATTGCTTAAATGTTCGTTTTAGATTTTAAAAGCATGCACACCACACAGTCAGACATTAACACGCGTTATTTATCTCAAGAAGAAATATACATTAAAAAATCGAAAATAGCTTTAAAAACCTTCAATATTGTCATATTGTGTATTTGGGCAGCAACCCTTCTTTTATACAAGTTTCATTAAAACAACTGACAAGATTAAGCTTTCTAATTAATTTTTCTTGTGTTCGTATAAATATGTTCTCTTCTAGTCGTAAAGTGTGGAAAATATGTCCGATTGTTCTTTATATGCGAGCGCTTTCCGCTATTCTGTTAGCCATTATCAGGGATGTTTTTTTTTAATTGAACATATACATTTTTTAATAGTGTTAAACAAAGCGAGGCTGTAAAGCCACTAAAACACAAGGGGTACTGTGCGTGGAAGGATTAGAAAACAGAAACATTACTATTATTTTTAGCTTTTTTTTACATGTGAATGAGCTTATTATATCTTTATTTTCTATGAGATGGAGTTTGGTAGGTTTCCATGCGCGTTTAAATGAGTCCTAATTGAGGTATGGTTAAAGAAATGTAATGTGAGTCTTCTCGATAGGCATGTAGTATTATGCCCAATATAATTATTCATGAATTTGGTTTGATCAGGAACACAGTTCCTTAAGGTACATATGAATTCATAAATAATATTGTTTCTCTGGAATTTGGATCTTGTAGGTGAGATGTTGCTGCCAATGATAAGGTTAAATGTTTTAATATTTTTATAATGAATAAATAATTTAATTTTCTTATTCTGCACGACTGGGATTGTTCTTACAACTTTACGCCCAGAAAAAAGAAAACACTTATACGAACACAAGAAAAATTAGCTTAAACGCAGTACCTTATCATTAGTATTTAATGAAATATATATATATATATATATATATATATATATATATATATATATATATATATATATATATATGTTGAAATATAGTTTTAAGGTTTGCTATATTTATGGGATAAAGTGCTCAATATCAGAGATAGTGCGTATGTAAATATAAAAGTGAACATTGAAGTCAACATCCAAAGGCGACAGTTTGTTTCATGTTAAACGCAATCGCTAGGCCTGACAATTGCGTTTAGCATGAAACAGACTGTCGACTTCAATGTCCACTTAATTATACATACATATATATATATATATATATATATATATATATATATATATATATATACATATATATATATATATATATATGTGTGTGTGTGTGTGTGTGTGTGTGTGTGTGTTTTATAATAGTGTTGTTGATGTAAATTTACAGTTGGTAAAATATTTTTCAGGATTCTGTCGAAGTATGATCGATGTAAAGAATTAGGTTCATTTTTAATTAGGATGGCATCTGTAAAATCAAAGTTATGCCGAGTTTTGTTCCTTTGTATTACGAGTGAGTTTAAAGCGTTGTACAAACGTAGATCCCTTTTATGTTCATAGATACGAGCTTTTAGATTTCGAGATGTCGCGCCAATGTAATTGTTTTTACATTGCAAGTAATTTATTTGATAAATTCGAGTATCTGAAGTTATTTTTCTCTCTAATTATGTCTCTGGTTGTATTGGAAGTGGTAGTAAAGACCCTAGAAATGGGGATAACTTACTCATATTCAAATTTTGTAGATAGAAGATAGCATTATTTTTAAATTTTTTTTTATTAATTTTGTATTGTTGATGTTATAAATGTTATCGTCGGTGTCTTGAAATTTTTTGCCAATTTTTTGGGCTTTGTGCGTCCGTTTTTTAACGTTGAGCATGAAATGATGAGGGGTAGTAAAGTATTTCTCTTCTTCACCTAAGAGAAATATTTTACCAACTATAAACACAAGTCTAAATCACAATATTGCATTCACCAAACCTTTACTAAATCCATTCTTAAAGAATCTAACGTATGATTGTCTACCACTACCCCAACCGGTGTTTACGTAAAAGCGACCCCCCTAAATCAGGGGTCGGACACCTTTTGCTGCTTATGTGACGACTTAGGGGTTCAAAAACATTCACTGTGCCAACAGCAAAATGTATTTTTATACAAGCCAAGGTCAAAATACCTGTTCTACAAAATATTTTATTTAATAATAAAGGTTGTTCCAATAACTTGGACCGATTTTAAATGTGAAAATAAGTTTAAGCGTCTAATGATTTTTTTTCTTTTTCTTTCAGATTTAAAAACTTAAGTCTTTGGCAATTTCAACCATGGAAAGATTAACAATCAAACAACGTGTTAAAGTTTTAAGAGTGCAATTGGAAAAATTGTTCGTAAATTCAAACAAACTGGGTCGGCGGCAGATGTGAAAACACCATTGTGGGCTCATTTACGCCGTTCAGCTGAAAACATTGCTGCAGTGCACGAGAATGTGGCCGAAAATCCAGGCATCTCTATTCGTCATCGCATGCAGGAATTGAACCTTTCCACAACAACGTTACATCGTTTCCAATTGCACTCTCGTTTGGTCGATTATGTTGACCAAAAAAATCGCGAAGTGCGCGAAATGCATTTCTGTTTGATCGTCCATTTTCGTAATAGGCTTCGATAACTTTAACACGTTGTTTGATTGTTAATCTTTTCATGGTTGAAATTGTCAAACGCTTAAGTTGTTAAATCTGAAAGAAAAAGAAAAAAAAATCATTAGACACATTTAAAATCGGTCCAAGTTATTGAAACAACCTTTACATTCAATAATATGTAAACCACATTAATAGAAATAAAATGATTTAAAAGTGTTTTTTAAAGTTTTTTATTATTAATGGGAGTCCAACGAATGAGCAATTTTGAAACAGCTAAATATCTTCGTTGCGTTGTAGTAGTTATTGGTTCGGACTTCGTGGTGTCATTTGCGGCTGTGTGCCATTGAAAATTCCCGTATGTGGTGACCCCTGCTCTAAATCAAGATGAGGATAATTAACGTAAATAATTCCTACTAGACACACACGCGTTATATACTGGTTACCCAGTACAAAAAAGGGTTAAACTCAGGAAGAAATTTATTTAGCTATAATGATTCATGTACAAACTGAACGATAACAGTAGATGTTCGAAATGTTTGCCTGAATGATCAACACAAAGTCGTAGGCTTTTTTCAAGGTCATGAATATTCAAGAATTTCATTCAAGGTTATTCAATCTCAATTACTCCTGAAAGATAAAAGTGTGATAATAAATTTTCCGTTTTTTTTTACTGGGCATCCTGTACATCATCAGTCGAATCCAACATTGACTTGGGGTTGTGGTGGTGTGTGTATGTGTGTGCACGGGCGCATTTGTGATCGAACAAGGAACAAATCCTAACATCTGTCGGATTCTAATTCATATTTGATCTCTATTTTATCCCAATATATATATATATATATATATATATATATATATATATATATATATATATTGTTGTAGCATGCCTACGGACGAAAATAGGTATGACCCCTTCATATAAATACAGTATGAGAGAGGCAGAGAGGATCCCATTTTTACTTTGTTTTGGTGTCAGGAACACGCATCCAAAAACTTGTAAAAAGTACTTTTGATACACACACACACACTCTCTCTCTCTCTCTCTCTCTCTCTTTCTCTCTCTCTCTCTCTCTCTCTCTCTATATATATATATATATATATATATATATATATATATATCAAACTTATTATAAAACCCAGGTTGTGTGTGTGTGTGTGTGTGTGTGTGTGTGTGTGTGTGTGTGTGTGTCTGTTCGTTTATATATTGGATCGGATTTCCTACATTTTTCAACCAATTTCAACAAAACTTCACAGGACTACGTAAAATTATCTTGCGGTGGTTCTGACAGTGCCAAAAATTGGAAAAACAATAGTTTTTGCACGAAATCAATTTGAAAACACGATTAAGAGGCATCGCTGTTTCGAGAATGAAAGGGGGACAACTCATATCGAGTTATACTTATTATAAAACCCAGGTTGTTTGTGTGTGTGTGTTCGTTTATATATGGGATCGGATTTCCTACATTTTTCAACCGATTTCAACAAAACTTCACTTTTTTTTTGACAGGTAGAGTTTCTTATTGTCTTGCACACTTTTTTCTTTATTTTTACATTCAGAACGCTTTAAAAATTTCATTTACAAGACAATTGTTTATAATAAAATTCTATTCAATCGGTAGACTCATAACGATTGAAAACAATGTTTTTGTTTGAGTTTGGGTTTAACCAATTCGTAAAAAAAACCCCAAAAAACAAAAAAACAAAACAAAAAAAAACTAATTAAGACATACGTGTCCGTCAACCTTAAACAATAATCTTTGTCAATTTTATTTTTCAGTCTTTATGATGGTCGATACTTGATCTATCTCTTACTGTTACATCCCCGGGCAACGCCGGGCTCTACTGCTAGTATATATATATATATATATATATATATATATATATATATATATATATATATATATAAAGTCGTCCAGGCCTTAATAAGACAATAAAAAAGAAATGTGCCTTGTACAAATTATTGGAATTAAAGTCGTCAGAAAAGCTTTTCAGCACCCCATCTTATATAGGAAATGAACTTGCCAAAAATACAACCATGCACACCTTACACGCGTACCTGTGCATTCTGGGTAAGAACATCCAGTACAAAATTGATTTCTTATTCTTGTTGACTTTGTGTGACACTTCACAATTGATCGCATATTATTGACTTGAATCTCAGAATTTTACCCTGAACTTCGCTGTTATCTGACCGCCGCCATATTTGATGTGATTATTATTTTTACTTCTATGCTTATCTGTGTTCAAAGAAATAGTAATAAAAATGGCGTCTTTTTCTTGTAAAATGGCGTCTTTTTCTTGTTAATCTTTTTTACCATTTTATGAATCAATGCTGTAAGTATCGTTATCAGCATTGGAATCTATCGATTCAACCATAAATGACGCAAAAAGATGAATTTTTCTTCTTTTTAAAAAAAAAATCATGCCACAATGAATAAAACAACAAGAGAAAATTCGTAGATCTATTAATAATCGAAAAATAGTCATTTCTCGTCTGATATTGCACAAAAATTAACGTTCGGGTCTTCACGTCAACAATCAGCTTTTGCTTGAAAACGATTGGTTGAAATCGATAAGTTACACTGATTATGGCGTTCAGCATTTTGTTCGTCAATTGCGTATTTTACAGGCAGATTTCTTTTATCTGTGAATTTCAATAAGAGGATTGTAGCTACAAGGTTTACTTCACTGTTCATCAATCAAAACAAACCATATTGTTCAGCAAACATTTTGTTATGGTTTTCTAAGAGTAGCTTAGACGTCGCATAAGGCTGAAAGAATGGGGTACCCAATGAGGATCGAACACACTAATCAGTCGTAATTGAACTAGCGAGACAAGCTAGCTAACATCACGTCGGAGTGCCCAAAATGCTATTCTAGGCGTAGCTTAGATCTGGCACAAATCCGCAAGTCAAAATTTCCAAAGATTTAATCAGTAAAAATTTCCAAGGGTTTAATTAGTAAAATTTCCCAAGGATTTAATCAATTAAATTTTCTAATGGTTTAATATGTAAAAATTCCCAAAGCTTCAACCAGTAAAAATTTCCAAGGGTTTAATCAGGAAAGCATTTCCAATGGTTTAATATATAAAAATTTCCAAGATTTCAATCAGTAAAAATATCCAAGAGTTTAATTAGTAAAATTTCCCAAGGATTTAATCAATTAAATTTTCTAATGGTTCAATATGTAAAAATTTCCAAGATTTCATTTTCTAAGGTTTTAATTGGTCAAAATCTTCAAGGGTTCATTCGCTATGAGTGCAATTAAAACAATAACTTTTATAATTTCAATTAGCTTTTATAGAAAATTATAAACTCGAATTTGGTTAATAAATCCAATTCAGGATTAGGGAGAATATCTGAAAGAGACAGTTTGAAATCTCAAGAACACATAAAACAAGAAAGACGGCCTGGCAAATTTAACACACTTATGACATACCGAAGGCAATAGAAAGAGTAAGTAAGCCATTTAACGTGCTTTCTTGAATGAATGACATGGGCAGATAGGGTTGTAAAAAGGTTAAATGCTACTTAGAGCAACAAAAAGCAGGAATTTGTGTAAAGACATGATCGCCCCTGTCCTCAAAATGCATTGACATTTCGTGCGATGCATTTTTCAAAAGACTTCTTTTATGGACAGTGTCCCTTCAGGATGTGAACGATCATGGCTCTCCACAACTTTTTAGCACTAAACAATCTTTCTTCTCTTGCTATCCCTTCCAGACCATATTCCGTTATCCATTTACACAAACTAGTTAGGAAACTTTTTGTTTCCTTATATTCTTCTTGCCTTCAATATGTACTGTGAGTGCCAAATTCTCCAAACCATCTTTCCTCATTGTTGAAACTTGACTAATGCATGGAATAATAATGCAACACAAAATGTACTTAGAACAAAATGTATTGAAACAAGAAAGTGTACACAATATTTACATATAGTCTTTTGTATATTCCTGGGAAGACCGTTCCTGGAATGTGTGTTGACTGAGTCGCAGTCGGGCAGAGTCTCTGGTTGAATCCTTCCACTCTCTTCCCGGTACCAACCATATTTATATGGTCGGTACTCCACTATGCAAATTAGGTGGATCCTACCACAACACTCGTAAAGTGACCTAGAAATTTCAACTGTCTCTGATTCTTAGCATGGGTCTCATTCTTGCTTCTGTTTTCCTTAAAGCGCCCTCGTTGTTCATACGCTCACGTTGTGGTATTCTCAGAATCTTCCTTTAGAACCAGATATTTGGGGAAATTGTTCAGTGCTCACTGCCACATAGGAGTATAGTTTTTACGTTCAACACTCTTTTTCTTTTTCTTTTTTCACATATTTTTTCTACGGTATACTACATCCGGCATGAATGCCCCTGATAGGCAGGTTTTGGGGTCAAAACACTATGAAAGTATAAAAATAAATTTTTATAGTAAAAACTAGCAGTAGAGCCCGGCGTTGTCCGGGGATGTAACAGTAAGAGATAGATCAAGTATCGATCACCATAAAGACTGAAAAATAAAATTGACAAAGATTACTGTTTAAGGTTGACGGACACGCATGTCTTAATTAGTTTTTTTTGTTTTTGTTTTTGTTTTTGTTTTTTACGAATTGGTAAAACCCAAACTCAAACAAAAACATTGTTTTCAATCGTTATGAGTCTACCGATTGAATAGAATTTTATTATAAACACTTGTCTTGTAAATGGAATTTTTAAAGCATTCTGAATGTAAAAATAAAGAAAAAAGTGTGCAAGATAATAAGAAACTCTACTTGCCAAAAAAAAAGTGAAGTTTTGTTGAAATCAGTTGAAAAATGTAGGAAATCCGATCCCATATATAAACGAACACACACACACAAACAACCTGGGTTTTATAATAAGTATAACTCGATATGAGTTGTCCCCCTTTCATTCTCGAAACAGCGATGCCACTTAATCGTGTTTTCAAATTGATTTCGTGCAAAAACTATTGTTTTTCCAATTTTTGGCACTGTCAGAACCACTGCAAGGTAATTTTACGTAGTCCTGTGAAGTTATGTTGAAATCGGTTGAAAAATGTAGGAAATCCGATCCAATATATAAACGAACAGGCACACACACACAACCCGGGTTTTATAATAAGTATGATACCAGCAACACATTTTTGAAAAAAAAAAATTACCAGGAATACATTTGGAAAAAAAAATAGCAGCAATACATTTGACTCTCGACAAAACCATCTTTGCAAAAATACTTCAATGAAACCTAACCTACAAACTGATTTCTTACAAAGAATACATATTCTATTCATACAAACCTATCCTAAAAATCTTGTTGGTATTAAATAACTCATTCAGATGTTCATATACCATAAGACAAAACAAGCCAAACAACGAAGTTTTCTCGTTTTTAATACTTTTTTTCGCTTTTGAAAGGAATCTTTCGTTATTCAAGTTCACCTTCGGATTTCGGTGCCATAATCCGTTAAAACACTTCGTAGATATTTTCTACACTTGCTTGATTTTTACATTTTTTTTTTACATGTGTCAGTTTGTTTCTCTTGCTGACCAATATTCATTCTCTCTTTTTACAATTCATAGTCCTTTCTTTCCGGTTTATTTTACTACCTTCTAGTTCATGGGGTTTCTTTTCTGCGTTTGCCATCAACACGGTGTATTCTGCTTATTAAAAATTGTTCCCACCAATAATAAATCCGAACAGAATTTTTAACTCTCTTTGGATTGTACCGTTGCATAGGTTAAATCAGGAGTTCCCAACCTTTTTGGCGTCATCACTCACATTCACATGGAAAAATTTTCCACTACCCATCTTTATAATAAATATTCAAAAGCATACCGAAATTGTGTAGTAAAAGTTTGTTACTGGTTCGTAAACTGACTTTATGATGTAGTAAAAAATACCAAAGGGAGGTAACAAATAACGCTGACTGTTGCTACTACTACTGCCGTATTAAAGGACAAACGAAAGAAAATTTGGCCATTGTATATATTTTAGTTTTATGCTTATGGTTAGTGTTGCAAGTGTTTTCAAAAATTGTTTTCGTAAATATAAAATTAACAAGAATATACACTACTAGCATTTAATAAAACAATCACTATTTACATTATACGGACTATTTTGCTAATCTTTGTTGCCATATTTATTACAACGTTTCGGCCGTTGTACGCCCCGGCCTACTTCGGGTGGTTGGAATGTCGAACTGTACCCTTTATTTCGCTCACTGGGGTAGACTGTTCTAGTTTCACGTGCCATGTTTAATGGATGTCGGTTATCAGTTATCTCCTGTTAATTCACCTCTTTTTTTATCTGCATTTTTTCATCTACTCTAAGCCTTCCCTCTTTTGATAGAAAGCTGTGGAGAGTCATGATCATCCACGCCCTGAAAGGGCATGGCATGCAAAAGAAGAAGAAAGAGTCAAAACTTAAATATGGCATCTAAAAGAAAGGGAAAAAGTGAAAACCTAAACTTTATCGATTTCGACATTGACACGGAAATATATTCCGTGTGTTTGGATCTTTAAAAAAAAAGGTGATCAAGTTTTAAATCTTCATTTCTTGGATAACAAACAATAAACCTTATCGTCTTAAGTTAATCTTAAATTAATCGCTACATCGAGTGGATTTGCCTAAACCCAAAATATAAACGTTAGGACCTGAACAGCGTCTTAGATAATTTAGTCGATCCAGTCGGCGTTTGAATTTATTGTGGTTGTTGTTGCTTATCTACCGTTTACAGTTGTTGGATTTGAGTACTCGTACATACAGGTACGCATATACATGTCTATATATATATATATATATATATATATGTGTGTGTGTGTGTGTATGTATGTATGTATGTGTGTGTGCGTGCGTGTGTGTGCACAATAACACAATATATGTGTGTGTGTGTGGACAATAACACAATATATATATATATATATATATATATATATATATATATATATATATATATGTGCACAATAACACAATATATTAGATTGGTGCAAAAATAATGTCGGTTTTTGACGTATTTTTAACGTCAAAAACCGACATTATTTTTGCACCAACCTAATATATATGTGTGTGAGTGAGCACAACAACACAATATATATATATATATATATATATATATATATATATATATATATATATATATATATATCTGTGCACAATCACACAATATATATATATATATATATATATATATATATATATCTGTGCACAATCACACAATATATATATATATATATATATACACATATACATATATATATATATCTAACAATATATTATATATATGCACAATAACACAATATATATATGTGTGTACAATAATAACACAATGTATATATACATGTATACATACATATATATACATATATATATATATATATATATATATATATATATATATATATATCAACATTTATATTCGAAAATTTAAATGCAATGTCAATCGTTATCTCCTATCTTCTTAATTCCTGATCTTTTATTGCTCTCTCTCTCTCTCTCTCTCGTTAATAATGTATTTTTTCATATTCTCTCACCCTCAGCAGCCTCTTGATTCCTAGTGGCTTTGTAGCAATATTATTATGAATATTATTATTATTATTATAAATAAATCAAATAAAGTTTAGAATAATAAAAATAATGAAAATTATAAATAAAATAAAATAAAATAAAAACGTTTTACAAAATAAATTAAACAAAAATTTAAAATAATAAAATGGAACCAGTATACAAAAAAAAAACAAAAAAAAAACTGTTCCTGCCGGAAATATGGACATCCCACCAAAAGACGTTAAATTCAACCTCTTCACCACGAACCTTGGTACGGGCAACACGTGTCCGACTCATCTCTGTTATATAGCGTGTAACGACACGGAATAATTTTTCCCTTTTATTACATGTAACACAAAAAAATTGTAACTTAAAAAATACAGGCACCTATACACACAAAATATATAAATAAATTCTTTGAAATGAACATACAATTTACCATCAATTTCCTGTTATTTCTGTACGTTTCATATTCCTTTCAAGAATGGTTTTATCTGCATGAATACAAAGCTAATTTCTGCTGCTATGACGTGAGTGAAACCTCACAAAATTATGGTGACGTGCATAACAAAAACAACCTATTTACCCACAGGTTTATTGCCTTACTTGGGGTGAAATGATAAAAAACAAATATGTACAGAAGGATAAGGTTTAAGTTGGATGTTCAAGAGTTCAAATGTAAATACGTTGGTGCATACTATAGATAGATAGATAGATAGATAGAGAGAGAGAGAGAGAGAGAGAGACAATGTAAATATATATGCATACGGAGAATGAAATCAGTGGTGTGAGTTTAATTTCCGGCTCTTACATTCTGTTTTCACTTCATACACATCCATTCGAAAAAGTCAAAAATCCAACTATTCTTTCCTCAGATATATGGATTAAATAACAGAGCAGAATGGGTTCTATAGCTTTATTTGGAGAAGCACTATCGAAGTAGTAAAACTCTGAATTATAAATTATGAATATAATGAAAGTCTACTCCACTACCTCTCCTCAAAGCAATGCACGGTTCGCATATATTTAAGAAAAAGAAGTTGGGGAGAGCCATAATTCTTTTCGTCCTAAAGCGGAAATATTACTCTGAATTCAAAACTTCGAAGAAAGCAACGGAAAAGCAACTCACTATCTTTCCCCAAAACAACTATGGCAGTGCACACTTTAAGCACATTTAAGGAAAGATAGTTGTGGAGAGCTATCATTGCCTATATCCTGATTAGAGAAAGATTGTTTTAAATTCAAGACACTGGAGAAGGCAATCAGAAAACATGCCTCTGTCTCTCACTAGGACAATTATGGCAATGCATAGTTTATACATATTAAACTAAAGGAGGTTGTGGAGAAACATGATCAGTTGTGTCCTAAATGGACATGGTACTCAGAGAAAGAGACAGAGAAAGCAGGAAAGAAGAGACAGAGAAAGGGAGAGGGGGAGAAGGAAAGACTATTGGAAAGAATTATAATATACAAATTTGAAAAAGCACTGACGAGATTCTTAGAACAAAATTCTTCTGGTCGTTATTTTTTTTATTTTAAAATAGAATCGCCTCTGGCAGACTTTTCGCGGTGTAACGCCCGTATATATATATATATATATATATATATATATATATATATATATATATATATATATATATATTCCCTCTGAAAGTAATCAAATTTGATCCAAAGAACTTACGACGTATCAACCTCAAAAAGATTCTTTAGAAAAGCCAAGGTTTAAGGTCAATAAATAAATGCCAAGCACGAAGAATAACGTCCATGGAACAACAAACATTTGTCTTATCTTCTGCTCGCCTAAAAGTATCAAGAAGAGCAGAACAGGCCACTTTTATCTCTAGAAGACCTGAAAGTCTTTGAGATAACGGCTATATCACATTGAAACATTGGTTCTCGTACGAATACCGAATTTAAGCAACGTCGAACCTGGTCAGTAACTAGATGAGTGACCGTTTGGGAATACCAGGTGCTATAAGCATGGATGTGCGGGTGGTGTAATGGATAATGGTCCCGTATTTTAAAATCGCTGAGACGAGTTCCAATTACCGTTGGGTTCGTTATATTCACTTATGCTCCTCGGAAATGTATGAATCCACCTTTTCTGCCCCAGGTATGGGTTAATTAGTATCACTAAACCATTATTATCTAACAAAGAAATTCTTACAATCTAAAAATAATTTTATGGCTTTAAATAACCTGCGAAGGGTTGATAAACTGTAGAAAATGAATAAAAAAATCAATGAGTCTTTGATATTCAGAAATAAGAGTTATTAGTGTCAAGAATCTACAATTGGGACTCGGGAAACTAGAATCTATGCCAGTGTTTCTCAACCGCTGTGCCGCGCGAGCCTCTTTCACGGCATATATATATATATATATATATATATATATATATATGTGTGTGTGTGTGTGTGTGTGTGTGAACGCAGTAATGGCACAGCGTTCGTATTTGAATAAATGAATAAGTTATTAATCTTTTTATCCCACATTAGCTAAAAAGTCTCTATCAGTTTTATTGCAATTTTTTTACTTCATATTTATGTGAATTAGGCTTCTCAACCCTAAATAACATCGAAAAATAAGAAGCGAGAAAGACTGCGCCCAACTAAAGAAGAAATAAGGGTCTGCATTTCGCACATTCGACCAAACATTGAAGAAATCGCGAAAAATAAAACACACCAGGCACAGGTTTTACACTAAACAAGCTGAACAAATATCTGAACAGAAGCATTGAAATAAAATAAGTTCATATTTGTGTGTGTGTATCATAAAACATCTATGGGTTTATTTCATAACATTAAAATCTATGCCCTTTAAAAATATTGCGAATTGTACCGCGATATTTTCATTTGCTCCTAGGTGTGCTGTTGCTTAAAAAGGTTGAGAAAAACTGCACTAGATGAATTATAATTGAGTAGTGTGTTCGATTTTCACTGGGTGCTCTATACTTTTAGCCTTGTACCAAATCTAAGCTAGGCTTAGACAATCAATCAATGTGACGGATAGAAGATTCATTCTTACTGTAGATAATATTAGGTACAGTAAGAGATTCACAGCATGTGCCGCGCTATCCTCTTAAGTGTGCCGCGAAATATTGTCACAGCATATATATATATATATATAAATATATATATATATGTGTGTGTGTGTGTGTGTGTGTGTGTGTATGTGTGTGCATGCGTGTGTGTCCGTGTGTGTGTGTGTGTGGAAGTAGTAATGGTACAACGTTAATATTTGAATAAATAAATATTAAACTTTTTTCAAATAATTCTTTCCACTATTCTCCGATTATGTTATTTTAAATACTTCGTTTTTATATTCATTTTTTTAAAAAAACGTATTTTTATTTTTTAAATTTAACTTTTTAAAATTTATTTGAAAAAATGAATATTAACTTTTTTCATATAACTGTATTCAACATTCTTTGTTTAATTCAAAATTTATGGTTTTATTTCATAGCATTAAAATGTATATCCTTTAAAAATTTTGCTGCCGGTACCGTGGTATTTTCATTTACTTCTAGGTATCCCGTTGCTTAAAAATGTTGAGAAACACTGGTGTAAAGAAGAGGACGCACGGCGTAGTTGCTGGCTTGCTTTCTGCGTATGCGTAGATACAACACTTTCTTCTTTTTTCCCAGAATTTTCTTTAGATTTGTTTCGTTTGTAACTTATTGAATGGATTGCTTGATTCCAGATCTTCGTTCTTTGAAATCCAGAAATGTTCACGAGACGTATCCGGTGGTGGGTTTTAACCAAATTTAATCTTTTTGTTCTTCTTGTTCTTGTCCTTGTTCTTCTTGTCCTTGTTCTTGTTTTTGTTGTTCTTCTTTTTCTTCTTCCTTCTTCTTCTTGCTCTTGTTCTTCGTGTTGATCTTGTAATTGTTCTTTTTGCTGTTCTTGTTCTTTTTGTTCTTGTTCTTGTTGTCCTTGTTATTATTCTTCTTGTTCTTGTTCTTTTTGTTCTTGTACTTGTCGTCCTTGTTATGATTCTTCTTGTTCTTTTTGTTCTTGTTCTTGCTGTCCTTGTTATTGTTCTTCTTGTTCTTGTTCTTTTTGTTCTTGTTCTTGTCGTCCTTGTTATTGTTCTTCTTGTTCTTGTTCTTTTTGTTCTTGTTCTTGTTGTCCTTGTTATTGTTCTTCTTGTTCTTCCTCTTGTTCTTTTTGTTTTTCTCCATTCTGCTTGTTGTTGTATACATGTATTATAGTTTCTCTTTTTGGGACAAGTGTAAATATTTGTATATAATTTTGTGGATAACTTCTCAAAGAGATTTCTGTACTGTTGTACAGAAATCTCTTTGAGAATAAAGCAGATTTGTCATTCCTTTTTTTCAGCAATTCGGTTCCATCCGTGTATTAATGTGTTGCTACACCATGGGTATCATAATGCCTAGAATGGATAAATTCAAACGGGAAATATTCCTTTCTTGCATTGCACCCCCATTATCTAAATGAATAAAACGCTTAAAAGTAAAAACTCACATCACCTATACATAAGTAGCATTTGACTCCCCTTAGGGACACGGATAAATCAAGCTAGATGTTACTGTTGTAGTTTCATTTTTAATATTAGAATTCATAAAATATAAGGAGCGAGTGTCACGAAGGTAGAGGATTACTATTAAAAGGATAATGATAAATGAGGTGTGTAATAAGAATGAAAGGGGAGGTGGTCGGAAATGGAAATTATCAGGATATGGAGGATAAAGAAGAATTGACCTTTGATTTGAATTGTAATGTAGAGAGTTACTGTTAAAATGGTTATGATCAATGTATAGATTGATATGAATGGAAGAGGAGTGGTAGGAAATGGCGATCAGGAGGATAGGTAACAAATGATCTTTTATTTGATGGTTTAATTTGACGATATCAGTTGCAATTGCGACGAACAGCGGAGTTAAAGTTAAACATTTAATAAAGAATTGTTCGTTAAACCTTTCACTCTGCTCTATAGTTAACCTATTGCATGTCATGAGCCGCATTTGGGGATCTGTTAAAATTAAACTCACTACATCTTATTCCTTGTATTCACATTGAATTACTTACATACATTGCATTTACAGAGGTATATTTTGCTTAGCCTTTAAAGTTTTTTTTATTATTAGCCGTATCTAATCATAGAAGACACTTTCTGTCGTAATTTTACATTTCACGAGTAGAAAAATAATGACTATTTTGAAAAGTATTTTTTATTATTTCTAATCAATATTAGTTTTTGATGTTTTATACATATATATATTGGATGTTCTAGTTTCTATAAAGTTTCAAAGTACCAGATATTCGAAGAAAATTTTAATATTGTATGTTGTTTTAACTCCTAAGACACCTGTCTGGCCCAAAAATGAGCCTTAAAAAAATTTGGCAGTTAATGGGTTAAATTTAACTTCAAATGAGTTATTTAATTAATTTTTAATCGCGTGTAACTACAGTAATTACTACCTGTTACTTCAAGTTATTTATGATTCTCCGAGATCGAAAAACGGACGGACGGACGGACACACGTTCACTGCGCTTTATTTATATAGAAATGGAGTGGTTTCCTGCGGTTTCGAATTGTCCTTCTAGACGAGTTGTCAACCAAAGTTATAAATCCCAATCTGTTCTGTCAAACAGAAAGAGCAGATTGGGTTTTATGTGGATGCCATAGCTATCGGAAGTATCCATGCCTTCTCCAAGGGCATTTGAGCGAGTTTCATTTTTCTGATGATAAAAATACACGGCAAGGATATTTCTTTTGGTTGTTAAACTGATTTTCTTTTGTAATTTTTAAGCATTTCCTTTTCCCAGTCTGTGCCTACTACTCAGAAGAAAAAGTAAATGTTTGTTGTCCAGTGCTATTGGAATCTGAGCTGTGCAGAACAGTTAATATCAAACATATTGCTGTGCCAAAAACTAGATTGGACGAATCAGATTCCAGTAAGATATGAAACATTATATGAAAGTCTATAAATGAATGATAGTGATAGTGTGGTTTGGGTTAGAAGCAGCGTGAATCTGCAACATTTTTTTTATGAAAACAAGAAATCAAGTAAAAAGGAAGTGGGTGCGGTGGACGCTATGCAAATGCGTGCCTAGCAACATCCCGTATATCAGTCTGCTTGTAAGAAAAGACCCTCGTTGAAGGACAGATTTGTCTGCATGTGGACGTCTTTGTGAATGTATAGACGTCATATCGATCAATGTGATATACGCAGGAGAGTTATATTGGCAAGGGAGAGAGAGAGAGAAATCAATGATAATCATAGGGAAAGTTTAATGTTAATTGAAGAAGAAGAAAAAGAAAATTAAAAAGAAGACGAAAAAGAAAAAGACGAAAACGAAGACGACTACGAAAAGAAGAAGAAAAAGAAGACGAAAAAGAAGAAGACGGAGAAAAAGAAAAAAGAAGACGAAAAAGAAGAAAAAGAAGACGAAGAGGAACAAGAATAAGAAGAAGAAAAGAAAACGAAAAAGAAGAGATAGAAGAAGAAGAAGAAGAGAAGAAGAAGAATGATACCAAAAAGAAGACGAAGAAAAAGAAGACGACGAAGACGAAAAAGAAGAAGAAGAAAAGAAGCCGAAAAAGAAGAAAAAGAAGACGAAGAAGAAGACAAAGAAGACGAAGAGGAAGAAGAAGAAGAAGAAGACGAAAAACAAGGAGACGAAAAAGAAGAAAAAGAATATGACGAAAAAGAAGAAAACGAAGAATAAGAATAAGAATAAGAATAAGAAAAAGAAAAGAAGAAGAAAAAGAAGAAGACGATAAAGAAGAAGACGAAGAGGTAGAAGAAGAAGAACTCATTCAGGTCGCGTATTATGAGCTTTACTCGTATATGGAAAAGAAACAATCACCATAAACGAATTTTGTTTATAAAGATCTTGAATATTTAGAAAAACAGATTCTTACAATTCCACTGACGTTCGTCAAAAATCTCAATTAAAATAATAATGAATAAAAGGAAAAAAATAAATGAAGCTCTAATTTAGATTTAATTTAATGCTAATTAAATTAAGTACATACAGACACACATAAACAGGCAGCGCACACACCTGCACATACATACATGCATACACAAACGCACTCACTTACGCACGCACATGTCACGAATACAAACGCATACATAAACCCACATATACAAATATACCCATGCATGCACACGCGTAAACATAGACAGGAGCAGGCATGCAACTACACACGATTATACTCTCGCACATACACAGTGATATACGCACACACAAACATACACAGCCACATACACACAAATACACACATTCATGCTCGCATAAACGTACACGCGCTATAACACAAACATCTACACAGACACATATGCATACAAGCTCACACCTGTACACACGCATACATATACACACACACATGCGAATACAAACATGCACATACGCATGCACACAGCTACACCCACTTACACTCTCACACATACACACATGCATTCACATCTTCGACTTGGTGTAATGGTTAGCAAGCTTGTCTCGATAGATGATTTTTTAACCTTTTTACCCCAAGTAATGCGGGAGTGCCACTAGTACGCAGGGGTGACAGAGAATGAAATTAAAAGAAAAGACTGGATACAGAGGGGATTGAGGAAAGGATAAGAAGAAGAACGGTGATCAAGGCATCAGAAGACAGACATTATATATAAATTTCTGATTCTAATTATCATGGAAGCAACTAAGAGGAAGGGAGTTTCACTGTCGGGAAGTGTGAGAGTAGCTGTTGGAGTAGAAGAGGCGATTACATTTAACTGTTTCAACAGTAAAAGGTTGGGACCGAGATGCCAACTTAGTAGCCCGCTTAAATTCATGCACTCTGGGCACCAGTGAAAATAGCTCATCAGAGCAGATGCCATGATAATATTTATAGAAAAGACAGAGGGAAGCCACATGTGAGAAAGTGACTGGAGTCGAGATGCCAAGTCAGGACTGTTCACATTGCATATCCGTCTTTGGATTTTGTTGAGAACCCCGAGGTGAACAGCGGGGTCAGCTGACCATATATGGCAACAATATTCAATGCACAGACGAATGGTAGATTTGTAGATGTGAGAAAACGAGAAAAACCTTACTACTTGAGTAGTGAGTTCAATACTCACTGCGTGTTCTATACTTTTGACCTTGTGCCGCACATAAGCTACGCTTAATAAATCACACAAGGCACGCACATAGACACAAGCGCATATGCAAGCATAAAGACACATATGCGAATACGCACTTACATTCTCACACACACATACAGACATACTCGCTCAAATGCATAGGCTTGGATGCACACAAACACAAATACATACACTCAGGCGCCTATAAACACACGCAAACAGCCACATCTTTTTATCAATTTGGCGGAAATCCATCGAAAACACCTGTAAATTATTATCTAGTGACAAACGAAAACAAATTCCGTTTATACAAAACTGGATGCGCATATTTTGAATATATATTTTTTACTTATTAATTTATATATAATACAGTAGAACCACATTATCCACGGTAGATAGATTTCCGCGCGGATAACAGCGAACCATGACGTTATGTTCAAAATTTTTTACAGGCTAATATTCGGATAATATTTTAGGCATTTTCAAGGTGTGTGTGTGGGGGGGGGTAATTTTCCGGGTGTAATGAGGATTAATAATATATTTTTTGTTTTATTTACTGTGATGAGAGGCAACTTTTTGTAATCGTAATCTCCTTAGTGGAGTTTTTGTTAGTTTCCGAACATGGCCATGCAGTACGTACGCGATGCTGTTTGTTTGTTTGTTTGTTTGGGTTTTATGGCATATCAACCACTGTGGGTTATTTAATGCCAAATCCAGTTTATATGAATTTTAAATGCCTATTTTGTATGGAATAAAAAACGTACAACTGACAACATTATTTTTTACAAAAAACGTATAGCTGGCAACATTATGGTTTCAAAAATGCATAGCTGGCAACATTATGGTTTCAAAAACGCATAGCTGGCAACTTTATGGTTTCAAAAACGGATAGCTGGCAACACTATTGTTTCAAAAACGTACAGCTGGAATAATCTGAGGCCTTGCTTGTTGGATGTAGTTTATCGCCATACCCAGGACACGGATGTAGTTTATCGTCATACCCAGGACATTCAAAAACGTATAGCTGGCAACATCACTGTTTCAAAAAAAGTACAGCTGGCAACATCACTGTTTCAAAAAAAGCATAGCTGGCAACATCACTGTTTAAAAAAAAACATAGCTGGCAACATTACTGTTTCAAAAAAAGCACAGCTGGCAACATCACTGTTTCAAAAAAAGTATAGCTGGCAACAGCACTGTTTCAAAAAAAGTACAGCTGGCAACATTATTTTTTTCAAAAACGCATAGCTGGCATCATTATGGTTCCAAAAACGGATAGCTGGCAACATTATTGTTTCAAAAACGGATAGCTGGCAACATTATTTTCCCAAAAACACCATCTGAGGCCTTGCTGTTGGATGTAGTTTATCGCCATACCCAGTACGCGCATGTAGTTTATCGTCATACCCAGTGTCGAACAATCACGTGGTCAAGATAAACACTCAGTTGTGGAGCAAGCTGAGGTAAAAAGTAATTCAACCTTGAGAAAGAGAGATATTTATGGTGCAATGGAGCATCTCATTGTGCTAAAGTGGGATAGTCCATTGCTTGGCCTGTGATTGGCTGCTGGTACCCGAGTGGAGGTATTTCTATATAAATACCAGCTTGATTCATCAGTTAGTTTGCAGGGTTTGTATTAAGTTACAACCTGCTTTATTTTTGTCTGCCAGCTGGACGCTAGCTGGGACTCTTACGCCGGTAAGTGCTGTTTATTGTCTTGTTATTCTACAACCCAGGACGTTCAAAAACGCATAGCTGGCAACACTATGGTTTCAAAAACGCACAGCTGGCAACATTATTGTTTCAAAAAAGTATAGCTGGCAACATTATCTTTCCGAAAACATTATCTGAGGCCTTGCTGTTGGATGTAGTTTATCGCCGTACCCAGGACGCGGATGTAGTTTACCGTCATACCCAGAACGTACGCGGTGCTGCTAAAGAAAATTTCGCCTGTTAGGCTTCACCATTCATTATTTCATTATTATTATAATAAGTAACGACAGCTTTGGTAAAATACAAGATTTCATCCTTTTAAACAAACACAAATGCATACACATGCAACTCATTTTTTCGTCTTCGATTTGGTGAAGCCACATAGGCAAAATGCATAATCGGATGTTTTTTCAAAACATACTTTCATGAAAGTTTTTACAAATGCCAGTAATATAAAAGGTATTGGGAAAGGTATTAATCCTATTCTTCTCCCTCCAGCTATGGGTAAATAGCAGTACAGACTGGGTTCTATAGCCTTGGGTGGCAACTTGTCTAGAAGGACAACTCCGAATTCAAAACCTGCGGTGGATCGTTTGGGGAGCTTGTCACACGTAGTGCACCAGGTATTCTGTATTCGGCCCTTCAAAAAGTGTGGATTGTTCTGCACGAAGCCTTCGCTACTATAGTCAAATCATATGTGCTGGTGTCTGGGCTGTCGGTTCCGAGGAACTGAGCTGCTTGACCCTCATACGTTGAATACGATGGGGGAGTCCACCATATGTATATATATGTTACTAAATTACACACATGTGGCTGTGGATAATGTATCTACTACCCTTTTATCAGACTGAAGGTCATGATGGGTCTATTACATTTCGTATATTTGTACCCCAGCGTCACTTTGTTGGTTTGATGCCTTCTCACACAATAAAAAGAAGAAAAAGAAAAAGAAGAAAAAAAAGAAAAAATGAAAAAAAATAGAAGTAAAAGACAAAGAAAAAGAAGCAGATGAAAAGAAAAAGAAAAAAAAATAGAAGAAAAAGACAAAGAAAAGAAGCAGATGAAAAGATAAAGAAGAAAAAGAATGAAAAAATAGAAGAAAAAGACAAAAAAAAAGAAACATTATGAAAAAAAGAAGAAAAATAAAAGAAAAAGAAGCAGATGAAAAGAAAAAGAAAAAAAAGAATAAATTGTGTTAAATAACAAAAAGTAGGTAATTTGTTCGATGATTTTCTAATATATTAATCCTTATTGGATAATTTAATTCCGAACAGTGTACGGGTCCCCACTGATGATCAAAATCACTATTCAGTAGTAATGAATAACTATACTAGCCTCGTTAACCATTACCCAACAGATGACCAATGGAAGCGAACGACCCCCAGCGGCAGCGTTCTTGTCTACCTACAAGGTACATCTTAGCGTCTCTTGGTGAAATAGGAGAAACAGAGAGTGACAGAATATCACTGCCTATTTACAGGCTTAGAGAACTTCCCCTAGCGGCAATTTTTTTAAGGAAAGTAAGCGGAGTAACCCCAGAGACCTGCTTTCATACGTATGATTGTTATTACAATATTTATTTAAAGTTGTTAAGCTCAAATATTTAATGACGCGGCACGGAAATTTTCACGATAATTTTATGGTCGTGGAACTGGCAAAGATCTTATTCAATCATTAACTTTAGAATTATTTACTGATCAGAAAATTCAAATAGCAAAACGGTTAAATTTCCACGGGCATTTTTAGTTAAATATTATGGGTAAATTTTCATGCACACAAGGGAGACAACTCGTCAAGTACTGCTTGAGATGGAGTTAGAATCAACAGAGGAAATAATTCGTCTGAAACACAGTCCGTGTAAATGAAAAGCGTAAATATAGAAAGCTTAGTTGTTCCAGAAGAAAAAAAAAAAAAAGGCGAAAAAGATACAACGTACAAATGGAAGTCAGTCGAGATGGGGGTTGAGAAGAGAAACGAAACCACGCAGGCCGTTGTAGAGTCTTTCTGCTATTTTGGGAGGCTACTTTTAGAAAGTTGATGTTAAAGAAGCGGCGCCACTTGTCGGGTAACATTTTATGACCAAGTGGATATGGGTGGGTTTGAAGATGTATAGGCTAAAGCAGAAAAAGAAAACTATAATTTTTTTATGAGTGAGATGAGGTTAACTCTGCCAGTATATATTTTTATAAAAATAGATACCTCAAAAAAGAAAAAAGAAAAAAAAGAATTGATACCTAAGGTTTAAAATACTTTTAAAAAAATGAAAAAATCTTTCTTGAAACTTTTATTTTAGTTTTAATTCCAAGCTAATAGATTAAATTTAATGTTTCCAATGTACCTTGCTGTGTTTCAAACCGAATTTGTACTAATTGAAATGATTTATTTTAAATTGCTAAAATCGGCAATATTTACAAATCTGTCAACATAATTCTCTATATTAAAAATCATTCAAAAATAAAATATACTTTTCTGAAACATTAATTGAGAAAGATTAACCGATATAAAGTTTAATTAATCTGATTTAAAACAAATATAACTTTTAGTTTAAAATATCACAGAAAAGCATTTTTTAGCACAAAGGTAATTGTTTTTATGAGGTGTTGACACATTTATCGATAATCTGACAATTGTGAAACTTAGATAAGGGCAAAATAATTTTTAGCTGCCCAGTAATCTTTAAAAATTCAAAATATTTTAAACATTCTAATATTTTATTGAATTTTGGGTACTTTGACTTTATAGTCTTACTTACAAAGACGCTTGTTGAAGAAATATTAGAAAACTACCAATAAATTTTAAATTTACGATAGTTAATGCTCTTATTTTCTGATAATGTTGTGTATGGACATCCGTATTTACAAAATTCGGCACGTGTAGACACACGCAAAAATACTGGGGGTCGTTAAATTGTAGTAAGCTTTACCATTTATGATTAGTAAATATAGTTTTTACTTAATAATAATATCACCTGACCACTACAAATTAATACAGAATTTTAAACTTTATAAATTATTAGAATTAAAATAAAAAATAGAAACAATTCCTGTAAAAAGTCATTATTCATTTTCTGAAGACAATAGTGTCCAAAACATAACTTATTAAACAATTAGAATATATCTTATTAAGCAATTAAGAGCAATTAAAATATATCATATTAAGCAATTAAGAACAATTAAAATATATCTTATTAAGCAATTAAGAACAAATAAAATATATCTTATTAAGCAATTAAGAACAATTAAAATATATCTTATTAAGCAATTAAGAACAATTAAAATATATCTTATTAAGCAATTAAGAGCAATTAAAATATAACTTATTAAGCAATTAAGAGCAATTAAAATATATCTTATTAAGCAATTAAGAACAATTAAAATATATCTTATTAAGCAATTAAGAGCAATTAAAATATAACTTATTAAGCAATTAAGAACAATTAAAATATATCTTATTAAGCAATTAAGAACAATTAAAATATATCTTATTAAGCAATTAAGAGCAATTAAAATATATCTTATTAAGCAATTAAGAACAATTAAAATATATCTTATTAAGCAATTAAGAACAATTAAAATATATCTTATTAAGCAATTAAGAGCAATTAAAATATAACTTATTAAGCAATTAAGAGCAATTAAAATATATCTTATTAAGCAATTAAGAGCAATTAAAATATATCTTATTAAGCAATTAAGAACAATTAAAATATATCTTATTAAGCAATTAAGAACAATTAAAATATATCTTATTAAGCAATTAAGAACAATTAAAATATATCTTATTAAGCAATTAAAAGCAATTAAAATATATCTTATTAAGCAATTAAGAGCAATTAAAATATATCTTATTAAGCAATTAAGAGCAATTAAAATATATCTTATTAAGCAATTAAGAACAATTAAAATATATCTTATTAAGCAATTAAGAGCAATTAAAATATATCTTATTAAGCAATTAAGAACAATTAAAATATATCTTATTAAGCAATTAAGTACAATTAAAATATATCTTATTAAGCAATTAAGAACAATTAAAATATAACTTATTAAGCAATTAAGAGCAATTAAAATATATCTTATTAAGCAATTAAAAGCAATTAAAATATATCTTATTAAGCAATTAAGAACAATTAAAATATATCTTATTAAGCAATTAAGAGCAATTAAAATATATCTTATTAAGCAATTAAGAACAATTAAAATATATCTTATTAAGCAATTAAGAACAATTAAAATATATCTTATTAAGCAATTAAGAACAATTAAAATATAACTTATTAAGCAATTAAGAGCAATTAAAATATATCTTATTAAGCAATTAAGAGCAATTAAAATATAACTTATTAAGCAATTAAGAGCAATTAAAATATATCTTATTAAGCAATTAAGAACAATTAAAATATATCTTATTAAGCAATTAAGAACAATTAAAATATATCTTATTAAGCAATTAAGAGCAATTAAAATATATCTTATTAAGCAATTAAGAACAATTAAAATATATCTTATTAAGCAATTAAGAACAATTAAAATATATCTTATTAAGCAATTAAGAGCAATTAAAATATATCTTATTAAGCAATTAAGAACAATTAAAATATATCTTATTAAGCAATTAAGAGCAATTAAAATATATCTTATTAAGCAATTAAGAGCAATTAAAATATATCTTATTAAGCAATTAAAAACAATTAAAATATATCTTATTAAGCAATTAAAAGCAATTAAAATATATCTTATTAAGCAATTAAAAGCAATTAAAATATATCTTATTAAGCAATTAAAAGCTTTTCAAGTCAAATAATGTCATAGTTTATGTCATTTTTTTATTTTAAGAAAATGTGATATTTCCTGCTTTAAATCTTTATAACTTTCCTCCTTTTTCTATTCAACTAATAATTCACCAACCACGTGGCCGTGTAAATGCTTTTGAATTCTGTCAAGGCCTTAAAGTTTTTTTGGGGGGGAGGCGTCCTATCTGACACTTGTAAAGACAGAGCATAGCAGAATGAATCAGAACCTTTCTTTCAAGGTACCAAGTTCAGTTTTTATGACTTAGGTGTTCCGAATCATACAATTTCCTTAAAGGTTTTATTATTATTATTATTATTATTATTATTATTATTATTATTATTATTATTATTATTATTTCTTTTGATTTCTGTTGTATACGCATTTCCATTCGGGT
This sequence comes from Acanthosepion lycidas, assembly GCA_963932145.1. Taxonomy (NCBI): domain Eukaryota; kingdom Metazoa; phylum Mollusca; class Cephalopoda; order Sepiida; family Sepiidae; genus Acanthosepion; species Acanthosepion lycidas. Next base: position 39,418,441 of record OZ010599.1, read on the forward strand.
CGCAACCAGAGACCTAAGGTCAGAAATGGCTTCATGACATTTTCTACTGATCATTTTGTAAAAAAAACAGAAAAAATAATCACATATTTTCCATGGATAAAGTCCTTTGTAAGGTATTAGCTGTACTTGTCAGTACATTTTTTTATATTCCTTTAAGGTATGGGCCAGCAGGAATCCCTTTACTGAGTCTATTGGAACCTTTTCTAATCAATCCGAGGGCTCCAACTATAACTGGAATTACTGATATCCTCATGTGCCACATTTTTTAAATTTCCATTTCAAGATCCTTGTATTTTGATAGTTTTTTTTTTGGAGATCTTCAAAGATACATTACAATCTGCAGGGACTCCCATGTCAATAAGAAAGTATATTCTGTGATCTATATTATAAATTATTATTATTATTAATAATATTAATAATAATATTATCTCCCTTTGTTTAATACAATCCCTTAATGGATAATTACCCGAGAAGCAGTATAACTGACAGTTTTAAATATAAGCATTCTGTTTGTACAATGTTAAGTGATGCTTGTGCGTTCTCTTTATTTTCTTATATCTTTTTTACATTGCTAATATTCTTTTGAGTAGATCAGCATTCCACTTAATGCAATTTGGTGAATCTCTTGTAAACACGGGCTGCCATGGGATCTTCGTCATGTACCATTTCGATCACACGCAGGGCTTTAATTATTATAGGTATTTTCTGTTCCTATTCTTATACATACCATATTCTTTAACAGATTTATATGACACTGTGAGAAGGTAATTATTTTCATTGTAGTCTTTAATTACAACTACTAGTCTATTAATCTTTCATATCATGCGAGCGACTACTAACTGCTGCATTGTTGGTTCAGCGGCAAGTAAAACACTTCCCACGACAGGATAGTCTACTAAGGAAGGTGGTTCGACATCAAGTAGGATTTAAAACGATACCGGTCAAAAGTGCGTGTAAAACTTCTTGCCGGGCCAATCTTGCACAATGGGGTGGACTGGGTCTCGTAGCCATTGTGTGCAGCCAGTACTGTGATAACACCATTTATACTTTTGTTCCCAAATACTTGTTGCAAAATAAAATCATTACATTTGCCTTGATAAAAATCCATCAGAAGACAAAATACGTTACCTATGACGAGTTTTCCTTTTCTCTTTATTCTCATATATATATATATATATATATATATATATATATATATATATATATATATATATATAGTACAGGTAATCGCTCCGGGTGGATCCTAGTAGTATTAATTATTAAAATTGATTCACAGAGAGCTCGATATATTTATTATAACAGAACATATGTATTTTTTACAGCAAAAAAACAAAAAACAAAACAAAAATTACTCCAAGATGGGATAGTCTATTTCAAGCCGTTCTCTACGCGGCTATCATCAGCTCCAGAGTGTCTGTCTCGGAGCATTGTTTCAACTTTATTTTCAATTTCAGAAAAATTAATAAGTTGGCGCTATCTAATTAATGTGTTTGGAACCAAGCCTTGTACTTATAAGGTGAAATTATATAAACACTTGTTAAATAAATCGAGTACAGAAATATTAGATTATATGTGTGTATATTTTTGGCTCAATTTATCTCTCTCTCTCTCTCTCTCTCTATATATATATATATATATATATATATATATATATATGTGTGTGTGTGTGTGCGTGTGTGTGTGTGGTGTGTGTATAGACTCCACTAAAAAATGTTTAGACACTTCAGGGAAGAAAACACTTGTATAGGTGTTGTAATACTAAATTTATTCAAACATCACGAGATTAATACAAGTTACCTTTGAGCTCTACAATCACCAGAGATGCTCAAAATGGTGGCCTTTTTTCTTCCAGACATTTATGAGTACCATGAACTACTGGTTGGACAATGTTGGCCAAAGTGTCCAGCGGGATTGCTTCACATACATTTTCAATTTCTTTTCTAAGGACCGCCTATGTAGCCGGTTTCCTGCCATACACAACAGCCTTTAGGATTTGTTGATGCTACAGCCATGAGGGTAATGTCATCTGTCGAGAAAACATCGTACAACAGTAAACAGTGTTATCGCAATTTGATAAAACTACAACAGATAAGTTTTTCTTTTCTTAGAGTGTGTATACATTTTTTTCTGGCAGACTCTCTCTCTCTCTTTCTTTCTCTTTCTGTCTGTCTGTCTGTCTCTCTCTCTCTCTCTCTCTCTCTATATATATATATATATATATATATATATATATATATATAATGAAAAGGCTTAAACACTAATATTCCATGGTCATAATTTATTCCATTGGAATTGTAAATACGATCCAATTCCTCAGACCTACAAATTCAAAAAGAAAAGAACCCCGGAGTTGTTCTTTTTCTTTGTACCAGAGATTTAAGGTACTGGACGATTTCTTTCGTCCTGTCCGGAAGTTTATGGTGTTTTCGTTTTTTACATTTTTCCTCTGATGCTAATTTATTTGAAAATTGCGCTATCCATCGAGTATAAATAGATTTACATCATATATATATATATATATATATATATATATATATATATATATATATATATATATATATATATATATATATATATATATATATATATATATATATATATATATATATATATATATATATATATATATATTGTTTATACGTTATTTTTAGAGATATAAATATTTAAGTAAATTGTCTGTTTATAATAAAAAATATTAACATTTACCGGCCTTAATGTTCTTAATGCTGTGTATTATATACAGAGCATTTACTTAAATATTTCTATCTATAAAAATAACGTATAAACAATAAATATATTAAGATAATTGTTGGACTACTCCATTCCATAATATATAAAGACATTATATATATATATTAAAGACATTTTTTATGTTTAACGTTCTTTTTATAGATACAAGTATTTAAGTAAATGCTCTGTTTATAATAAACAGTATTAAATAACATCTACCGGCCTGAATGTCCGAGAAATTTTCATAGAAAATATTCGTCCTTGGACAGGATTCGAACCTGCATCCTATACGGAACCGTCATTTACGCTGACGTGCCTAACTGCCACCAAGGATCGTTCGGCAGGCAAGGTCAAATTTACTGCTTATAAACTTCAACCTTTCCTACCGAACGAATTGTCGGACTTTGTCCATTTCGTAATATATATATATATATATATATATATGAATGATAAAATAATGTCTTATATGATATCATAGACTTTTTTGCTACATAAACAACAGCTGTGCCGTTACAAAGCCTTCATAAAATGATGTCTCTGCGGTCAAGCAAGATTTTCCAACGAAAATATCATTACCCCTAACCCAGAGTGCTCCGCCTGCAGCAGTAAGTTGCAATATTGCCACATTGTGTTGGTTTTCCTTACAGGTTGTAAATGCCAGATGAAATGGCAGCTTCATCGTACATGCTCTCCCCACAACTTTACTGTAAACGCTCATGAAACTAAAAATGTGATATATATATATATATATATATATATATATATATATATATATATATATATATATACACTGACGTGCTAAAAGTTATTTGCTAGTGTTATTTTGGAACCGCTTCAGACTTAACATGGCACCGATTCCTCTAGCGGTCAGAAGACCTCTGGAGAGATGTTGAGTCATTTCGCTTATAGCTATCAACAGGACACTGATATTTGTCTTGTGATCAAACAAGTCTTGACACAACATACCATAAATACTCGATGGGTTTTTATGTCGGACAAACGTGTTGACCATAGCTTCTTCTATGTGACATGTTCTTTCACTACTTGGACGATAATGGCTCTCCACAATTTCTTTATTCCAAGGTTGGGAACTCTTGATTTAACAGACCAATGCACAAGCAACAAATTGAAAATGTAAAAATCTAGCAAGTGTAGAAAAATAACTATCTACGAAGTGTTTTAACGGATATGGCACCGTAACCCGAAGGTGCATTGGAATGACGAAAGATGCCTTTCAAAAGCTAAAAAAAAATATTGAAAACCAGAAAAAGTTGTTTGGTTTGGTTTGGTTTATTTTGTTTTACGGCATATCAACCTCAATGGATTATTTAATGTCGACAAGATCTTTAGGTTAGGTTTGTATGAATAGAATATGTATTCTTTGTAAGAAATCAGTTTGTAGATCAGGTTTGGGTTTATTTTGTTTTACGGCATATTAACACCTCAATCGGTTATTTAATGCCAACAAGATTTTTAGGATAGGTTCGTATGACTAGAATATGTATTCTTTGTGAGAAATCAGTTTGTAGATCAGGTTTCATTGACAAGAGAGTTTTTGTCGTGAGTCATATGTATTGCTCGTAATATTTTGTTTTCAAAAATATATTGCTGATAATTACGAACCAGTAACAAACTTTTACCAAACAATTTCGGTATGCTTTTGAATATTTATTATACAGGTGGGCAGTGGAAAATTTTTCCATTTGAATGTGGGCGATGACGCCAAAAAGGTTGGGAACTCCTGATTTAACCTATGCAACGGTACAATCCAAAGAGAATTAAAAGTTCGTTCGGATTTATTATTTGTGGACACAATTTTTAATAGTATATGGTTAGCAGAATACACCGTGTTGATGGCAAACGCAGAAAGAAAACCCCATGAACCCCTAGAGAAGGTAGTAAAATAAAACGGAAACGAAAGACTATTAATTGTAAGAAGAGAGAATGAGTGTTGTTCAACGAAAGAAAGAGACCAAGGCACAATGAATAAAGAAAGATGCCTTTCAAAAGCTAAAAAAAGTATTATAAAACGAGAAAACTTCGCAGTTTGGTATGGTTTATTTTGTTTTATGGCATATGGAAATCTGAATGGGATATTTAATGCTGACAAGATTTATAGGATAGGTTCGTATGAATAGAATATGTATTCTTTGTAAGAAATCAGTTTGTAAATCAGGTTTCATTGAAGTATTTTTGTATTAGGTTGGTGGAAAAATAATGACGTAATAATGTCGTTTTTTGACGTATTTTTAACGTCAAAAAACGACATTATTACGTCATTATTTTTCCACCAACCTAATAAATAGACATTTTGTCGATCGCCAAATGTATTTATGGTAATAGTTTTTTCCAAAAATGTGTTGCTGGTAATTTTAGTATAAAAATCTATTTTTGCACTTTCATAGTGCTTTGATCCCGGTTTTGGGGTTAACTATTTGCCCATTGCTGCAAATTAATTCATAGCTGGGGGGTGGGAGAAGAGATGGCGTCATAATTTTCCTGAGGTTATTTGTGCGTAAGTGAATATAATGACCCGACCGGAATTGGAACTCGGCTCTCCGATTTGCAATTCCGAGCCGTTATCGACTACACCACCTGCACATCCAAGCTTACAGCACATGATATTTTCAAGCAGTCACCCATCTAGGTAATAAATATGTTCGGAGTTGCTTAACTTTGGTGATCATACCGGAAACGGTGTTCCAAAGTGACATGGCTGTAAAACAACGATTTGAAGAGATAAACACTTGGGGTCTTTTTTTCCTGCCCAATAATGGCCATAGGGAATGCAGCCAGAGAATAGTCAAGATATACAATGGTTCCGTGTAGGTTCGATTCCTGCTGGAGGACACATATTTTCTATGAGATTTCGCGGACATTCATATTGTTTATTATAAACAGAGCATTTACTTAAATAATTGTATGTATAAAAATAACGTATAACCAGAATATATATATATATATATATATATATATATATATATATATATATATATATATATATATATATAAAAGTGAACATAGAAGTCAACACTTAGAGGCCTCTAAGTGTTGACTTCTATGTTCACTTTTATATTTACACACGCTCTATCTCTGATATTGAGCACTTTATTCCATAAATATAGCAAACCTTAAGACTATATTTCTTTATATATATATATATATATAAAGACATGTCTCATTGAATAATTTAAACAAGTTTTGTCTACTTAGTTTCAATAGGATCCTCTCATATTCACGGATAAACTTTTTAGTATCTGTCTATATTTTCTGAGATTACATTATTATGTATATTATTTACATTACTCGGACTATTGTCCTCATCTTTGTCAGCATATTTATCGCAATGTCTCGGCCGTTGTACGCTCCGGCCTTCTTCAGGTGGTTGGAATATCGAACTGAACCCTTTATTTCGCTCACTGGGGTAGACTGTTCTAGTTAGTTGCCATGTTTAATGTATGTCGGTTATCAGTTATCTCCTGTTAATTCCCCTCTCCAAGTTCTCCACTGTCTTAACCGGGTATTGAATTCACGCTCCTTCGGTCCTGTCATTGGATCTAACCAACGTCTTTATCCACTGTGCCATGTGTCCTTGCACATGGCACTTTTTAGTATCATTATTAAAGGAAGAGAGAAAATTACTATGTCGATACATACTCATTTATTCCGAGTACTTTCGACATTAGTAAATTGTCATCATTAGGGTGTTGTTTTTTATAAAACAATATTGTTGTGTTCATCTGGAAGCTATTTTTTTTTTTTTAACTGTGAAGTGAAAAAACGCTGACATTATGACCGTACGATTTAAATTTCACGTTGTAAACGGCAGGGGAGGAAACTAAGTTTTGAAATGTCCATGTGAGTTTTTTTTTCAAAGAAAAAACTATTAGCGAAAACCTAGATATTTTAAACTATCTACTGTAAAATAGGTAGACAAAACTTGTTTAGATATTCAGTAAGACATGTCTTAATGAAAAATGCCGCCAAAATATATATGCAATATATATATATATTGCGATGGATAAATTGTCTAAAGTAGGCAAAAATGAAAATAACACTGACTACTCATTTTAACAGCCATATTTACTAAAATTACACAAAAACAAAAAACATCTTGATATACTAAAGAATACATTTATCCGATAAAATCGTCATTGGCTTCAACCAAGGCATTCAGGGGACTTCGGAATCTCCTGCAACTCTTCTGGACGGTCTCCTTGCTTAAATTGTTGAATGTTGCTATAATCCTTGCCTTCATTTCATCTTTGTTTTGCTGGTCTCTGGCTCAAGAATTCCAGTAAGATATCTTTAATCATTTCTAAGATACAACGGTTCAGGGCTTAACCTAACAATTGGACAATTTTGCTGTTACACGATTTGGACAATTTTGCTGTTACATCCACTATATATGAGATAGCGATATATATATATATATATATATATATATATATATATATATATATATATATATATATTTTATATATATATCAAGAAAAGTAAATTGCATGACATGGTGGAAAAAAGTTTACTTGTGACGCATTTCGTCCTTCAGGACTTTCATCTGGCTGAATTTGTTATGTTGGTAGAACAATACATGCGTACAGCAGAGACGTTCTGGCATGTGTAGTTCTACTAACGGATGAAGTTCTTCAGGACGAAACGTGCCACAAGTAAAATTTTTACACTTTGTCATACAACTTCCCCAATTTATATATATATATATATATATATATATATATATATATGTGTGTGTGTGTGTGTGTGTGTGTGGTTGACCCTCCCGTTCATGACCTCAAATCGAAACAGTTTTGATGATGATTATAAATAAATAAATAAACTTAATTCATTGAGAAATCTGCCGAAGAATGAATTAAAAAAAATCATAAAACTCCGAGTATGGATTCATCTTAGGTAATTGAACTCTTTTATTCTATTACTGAAACTAGTATATATATGGTGGACTCTCCCGTTGTATTCGACGTATGAGGGACAAGCAGATTAGTTGCTAGGAATCGACAGTCAGACACCAGCACATATGATTTGATTATAGTGGTGAAGGCTTTGTGCAGAACAATCCACACTTTTTGAAGGGTCGAATACAGAGACCTGGTGCACTACGTGCCACAAAGTTCCCAAACGACCCTACGCAGGTTTTGAATTCAGAGTTGTCCTTCTCTTACACCAGTTGCCATCCAAGGCTATAGAACCCACTCTGTCCTGCTATTTACCCATAGCTGGAGGGTGAAGAAGAGGATTAATACCTTTCCCAAGGGTATTAACACGTAAGTAACAGATTCGACTGGAATTCGAACTCGGCTTATATATATGTAAATTCAGATATAAATGTATGTATCCTTTTATTTGTATGAATTAATTCATCCCTAGTAAGGCGATAATGCTACTAAGACGCAAGGGGCTACTGGGAGGGGAAAAGGATGAAAAATAAACACTTCAGAAGCAACTAGAAACTCAATCTTAAACAAGAAACAAAGGATAAACCTCTACGTCTGAAAGACTAGGCGGGTGTGTGAACCGGGTGATTCACACTCCTCCCTGTTCTGCAAAGACAATAAAAGAAATGTGGAGAGCAAAACCTTTTATACCGACACGTTTCGTTCCGAGGAGAATCTTATCATGGCAAATGTAGAAATTTTATTTAGGTTCCTTTATTTATGCACACGGGAAAAGGAACACCGAGAAAAAAAAATAATGTTGTACGTACAAATGTTTATGAGATCGCTGTGAAATATCCGAAAATCTCTCAGCGGTAAAGAAAAGGAAAATGGCAAAAAAAAAAAAAAAAAAAAAAGAGAAGAAAATCAATAACAACAACACCAACAATAAATCTCTTCCAATTAACAACATAACAAAATTTTAAGTCACTTAGCGTCATCCATAGTTTTCATTTCCTTTCTTTAAAGCCGAGACATTTTTGAATATTTTAGACCGATCTCCAATTCAAACTCTCTTCTGACGTCTCCCCCTTATCTTTGAAATTTATTTACTAATTATTTAATTATTTTTTTCCTCCTCGATAGAATTGGATCGCCTATCGCCCGGTTCACACACCTCGTTCTTTTGAACAGGATATTGTTTTAGCCATTGTTTGGAGCCTAACGTTATTTTTTCTCAGCGTTACTTTTTTTTCTGTCCGTAAATACAGGATCCTAAATAAAATTTCTCCATTTGCCTTGAATTAATTCCTCAAGGAACGAAATGCCTCGGCATAAAATGTTTTCCTCTTGTCATTATATACGTAAGGAGAAAGAGTGAGAGCGGTTCAATTCGTAACAGTAGGATCAGATTGGGTAAGATAGAGAAGAAGCGAATTAATTAGATGAGTAGGCATACAAAAAAAAGCCACTAATATCGAGGGTAGACGCAGAAAGACATTATCTAACAAAGATAAACGGATTTAAAAATAGGAATGCACAGAGTGAATTAGTTGGAACTTACATCACGCCATCTATCGATCGACTGATGGACTAACATGCACAGACCGAGACAATTATCTTTCTTGTTGCAGACAAATGCAGAAACTTGCAGAATATCAAGAAGGCCGACAGATTCTTATTAATCTTCTCGGCTTAGGCCACGTCATGTTGAAACACCGGTTACCGCACGGCCATCGATTCCACTCGTGGTCAGAAGACCTCCGGAGAGATCTTGAGCCATTTTATTATAATAGAAGCATATGGCTACATCTCGTTGACAAACGCCGGTTACCACATGCACATCGATTCCACTCGTGGTCAGACCAACCCCGGAGAGATCTTGAGCCAATTCTATTATAAAAGAGGCTTACGGCCACATCTCGTTGAAACACCGGTTACCGCACGGCTATCGATTCAACTCGTGGTCAGACCAACCCCGGAGAGGTCTTGAGCCAATTCTATTATAAAAGAGGCTTACGGCCACATCTCTTTGAAACACCGGTTACCGCACGGCCATCGATTCCACTTGTGGTTAGACAAACTCCGGAGAGAGAGATCTTGAGCCATTCTATTATAAAAGAGGCTTACGACCACATCTCGTTGAAACACCCTTTACCACACGGCCATCGATTCCACTCGTGGTCAGAAGACTTCCGGAAAGACCTTGAAACATTTTATTATAATAGAGGCTTACGGCCACATCCTGTTGAAACACCGATTCCCGTACGATCACCGAAGTTCAGCAATGTCGAGCCTGGTCAGTACCTAAACGGGTGACCGCTTGGGGATATCAGGTGCTGTAAGCTTGGATATGTGTTTGGCGTAATGGATAATGGCTCAGAATTGTGAATCGGAGTGCCGGTTTTCATTTGGCTTTGTTATAAAGTGATCCATAGCCTATTCGCGTTTCAACATACGCGGCTTCACACATTCACGGATTTTTCTTTAGAACATATGTACTTGTTATTCCAGGTAACCCAAAATATTCGAGTGTTTTTCTGAAAAACATATGTACAAATCATTCCTTGAGAACACCCTCAATTCGCCTATTTATATCGATAGAACATATTTAAAATATTCTTGTATTATTTTCCTGTTATTAAAGTGACTTAAAACATATAACAGTCCATTTTTATGGTAAAAATTAGCAGAATTGTAGATTTTCAGTGTAAAAAACAAACGCAAAAACATGCGTAATGCTTGGGCTTTGTTATTTGTTAGGGGCTGCGGCTGGGGTCTTAAAAGTGGCTTATGCTAAGTCTTGGGGCATCATCACAGTTCTGTTTTTAGAAAATGTTTTAAACTTTATATTTTATGCTTTGTTACACATATTTTATACAGTATTTTCCACGCTTGTACCGCTCTATGGTGTAATTAAAAAAGGTATGAAGGAAAATTTACCCTAAGCGTATGGTCACCAATATTATTTTTCAAAAATGTTTTTATTAGGTTGGTGCAAAAATAATGACGTAATAATGTCGTTTTTTGACGTATTTTGAACGTCAAAAAGCGACATTGTTACGTCATTATTTTTGCACCAACCTAATAAAAGAGTCTGTAATGTTTCTAAAGTGTTTAGGATGAAAGTTCAAGGCATATGGGGTTTTAGCAATCAAAATAGGTACTTATAAGCATTTTTAGGTGTTGGGGGTACAAGTATTCGCGGATTCTAACTATTTGCGGCCAGTTCTGGTCCCTAACCCCCGCGAATACGTGGGACTCACTGTATTCACTTACGCGCCACTAACCTTGGGAAAGGTATGAATCCATTTTGCTGCCTTATTATGGGTTAATTAGTAAGATTTGTTTGGTTGATTCGTTTTCTACAGCATGTTAGCCCTTTGCAGGTTATTTAAACTTACAAAATAATTTTTGATTGTAAGGGTTTTTTTGTTTGCAGATAATAACGATTTATTGATACAATCAGTCAGTTCTGTGCAATGTGTATTATACGCTTAGGCGATCATGTATCTTTCGAGGCAGATCATGTATCTTTCGAGGCAGATTTTTCCCCGCAATAGGCTGCCATTTCTTTCTGCGGTACACCAGTTGCAATCCAGGGCTATCGAACCCTGTCTGTCCTGCTATTTACCCATAGCTGTAGGGAGAAGAAGAGGATTCATACCTTTCCTAAGGGTATTAGCACGTAAGTGAATGTAATGGATTCGACTGGAATTCGAACTCGGCTCTCCGACTCCTCAGTCCGAGCCGCTATCCATTACTCCACTGAATAAAAGTCTTACTAATTAATCCATACCTGAGGGTAAAAGAGGTGGATTCATAACTTTTCTTAGGTTATTTGCGCGTAATATATTTTTTTAGATAATAATGGTTTAGTGATACAAGTCTTTTGGCATTCATGATGGGACCCAAATTCTGTAAATAAAAAAACAAGAAAAAGTAAAAGATTTTCCCCTAACCTCTGCAATCCTGAAATTCTCCCCGGGGTGTCCCCTTCACTCCAGTTGAGGACCCATGAACTAGATGTAACCATATGTTCTATTCTAATAGTTTCTTTTCTTCAACATCTCGCCTGTGGAACTTTCTACCGGTTTCTTGCTTCCCAGCCACCTACAATCTTAAAAAAATTAAATGCAACGTCAATCACCATCTTCTGCTTTCATGAAACCTGTTCTTTTATTGTCCTTTCTTCTCACTAAAGTCTTCTCATTCTATTTCATTCTCAGTAATCCCTTGCGCCTTAGTGGCATTATCGCCATCTTCTGCTTTCCTGAAACATGTTCTTTTATTGTTTTGTCTCCACACTAACGTCTTCTCATTCTATTTCATTCTCAGCAACCCCTTGAGTCTTAGTGACTTTATCACCATATTCTGTCTTTCTGAAACCTGTTCTTTTATTGCCCTTTCTCCTCAATAAAGGCTTCTTATTATCTTTCTCTTTAAGTTAACCCTTGCATCTTAGTGGCATTATCGCCATCTTCTGTCTTCTTGAAACCTGCTCTTTTATTTTCCTTTCTCCGGACAAAAGTCTTCTCATTCTCTTTCATCCTCAGTAACCCATTGCGTCTTAGTGGCATTATCCCCTTGCTTGCAGCGAACTTAAAATTTGCTCCAATCAGAAAAACATTCTCGTAAATATTCTTCGTATTTGTCGCCGTTTCCCAGATTTCAAATATTGATGATTTTTTTAATCATTTCGCCCTATGCAAGGCAACAAAGCCACTAGGACACAAGGGGTAATGAGACAATATGAGAAAAACTACTATTAATGAGAAAGTAAAATAAAAAAAATAAGAATTAAGACAAGAGATAACGATTTCCTCAAGAATCATTTCGCTTAACAAAAATCAAAATTCATTTCAATTAGAAAAAAAAACAAAAAAAAAAAAACTTTCACGTATTTGTAACTAGTTCTTAGATTTCGAATATCGGCGATTTCCTAAGGAAGTATTATGCTCAGTCGCACTCTAGGTTCGTATCAACAATAAAATCAAGCATTCTTTTAAATATTCTTCGAAGTTGTCGGAGTTTCTTAGATTTCGAACATCAATGAATTTCTTACTCTGCTCAGCCGCGCCCCAGTTTTGCCTCCATTGGAAAAACAAACATTTTTTTTACAAATATTTCTCGTATTTTTCATCCTTTTCTTGATTTCAAATCTCGTCTATTTTGTAAGGAGACGCTCGGCTCTGCCATACTCAAGGTTCTCTGTAATCAGAGAAACACATCCTGTTAAACTCCGAAATGGTTAATTAAATTCACCCAGGCTTTCCTTGATCATCTCCGGAACTCGTCCACACACACACACACACACACACACACACACACACACACACACACACACACACACACACACACAATTGATAGGCCCACCCACGGGCACAAATACTCATAAAGTGAAACGTTTATCGACCTTCATTTAATCACAAGAACATTCGCTCTGTTATAAATACGACATTTCCTGCCCACATACTAACTCCGTCTCAGTGGCGCTATACAGCTTATTATATATCCGAATGCAAGATAATACTTTAAAATGATACTGCGCATGCTCATCACTTGCAAAACTATCGGCTGCCTTAATCAAATTAGCTTTAAACCTAGTCACGTCTTAAGTCATTAGCATATCACTGGAAGAGATTTCTAGGTTGAATCGGTGACTCACAAATCTACGGATGTCTTCGTGTAATTTAAACGCGTGACGAATGAACACAGAAGAGATTTTATACTGAGTATTTTTTTAAAATTAAGCTATTAGGTTGGTGCAAAAATAATGACGTAATAATGTCGTTTTTTTACGTATTTTTAACGTCAAAAAACGACATTATTACGTTATTATTTTTGCACCAACCTAATACATTGATACACGGTTAAATGCATGCAGACACACTATAACAAATGCATTTATTTCTCATTGTTTATAGTTGAAGAGGCGAGTTCGAATGCCAGTTGGGTCCGTTACATTCACTTACGTAGATATTCCCTTGGGAGGGATATAAATCCATCTCTTTCTTCCAGCTATGGGTTAAAAAAAAAAAGGGATTATGTCTGGGAAAATATCTGTTATTTTTTCTTTTAAATTTTCCTCTCAAAAAAAAAACAAAATTCTTACAGTATGTTTCGACTTAGAATAACGCAGAAGGGGTTGATTAGATGTAATAAAAAAAAAACTAGTCAACTCTAGTATCAAATTTCACCTATTTATAATAGACAGCTTTGTAAAAATTATGTACAATAGGCAATGTAACTACAAATAATTATCTTTTCCTAAAATGTTTTTCACGTGACTATAAATTAACTAATCCAGATCACGAATATAAATATGAATTTGATCTAGGTTCAGAGGGCGTTCCAATTTGCTAATTAATTATAAATTGATCCCCTTGTAATGACAAAAGTACGCAGGTGTAGACTTTAAGAAGGCTTTATTCAACTGAAAATACAAGGTTCGCGTATAGTGTCCTTTTATAGTCCCAGTAAACAGAAATAGCCCTCTCAAACAGAAGAGTACCAAAACAAGGGGAGACCACACTTGATTATTCATAAAACCCCCTATGGAATCCAAAACAAAATATGCTCATATCAGGTAATTTCTTAAAAAAAAAAAAAAAAAAAAAAAGAAAAAACACACACACATGCAGTTAAAAGGTTTATTCTAAAATCGGACATTATTTTTTCCAACAACCTAGCAGTTCGTAACAATTAAACACTCCAGATTACGAATTGTTAGGTTGTTGGAAAAATATAATGTCCGATATTAGAATAAACCTTTTGTGTTCTAATTTAGTATTATAATAGTTGCCTAAAAATACGTTACTCATTAAATCGTCCTCTTTGTTAATTTTATAGCAATCTCTTTCAGAATTTAATTTAAATGGTTTGATCATGACGAAGGACGCAAAAGCTTTTCAAAACAGAAATTGCACCAACAGAAGTTTATGATGACTCTATGGGGGTCCGCCATTAGCGTTATCCATCAAATCTTTCTGGAATCTAACCAGAAGCATCGTTGGCGAAGTTTGCTATTAGCAATTGGATGAAACGCTGAGTTTGGTTTGGTTTGGTTTGGTTTGGTTTGTTTTACGGCATATCAACCTCAATGGGTTATTTAATACCGACAAGATTTTTATTGCTGATAATATTTTTTTCAAATGTATTGCCAGTAATTTTTTTTTCCTTCAAAAATCTATTTCTGGTAATATTTTTTCTTCAAAAATGTATCGCTTGTAATTTTTTTTTTTCAAAAAAATGTAGCTGGTTAATATCATTTTTCAAAAATGTATTGCTGGTAATAATTTTTCTTCCAAAACCTATTGCTGGTAATAACTTTTTTACAAAGTATATCTGGTATTATAACCTATTTTTACATTTTATATATTGTTTTGACTCCAGTTTGAGGGTTAACAATTTACCCATAGCTGGGACCCCAACAGGTGCTACCACCCCGAGTCAGGGTGTACCTTGGAACACCAGCAATTAAGAGGTGGTTCCACGCTCCTCAAAGCCTCCTGATCAGAGGCCATGCTGTTGGACTTAGTTTATCGTCTTACACAGGACGCGGATGTAGGTTATCGTCTTACCCAGGACGCGGATGTAGTTTATCGTCATACCGAGGACGAGAAAAGCAGATTTAAGCAAAACACCACATTTTGAATAAACTGAAACCAATTAAAAGTCTAAATATGTTTTCTTGGCATGAATCAAAAACAGTGATATCTAGTCGAAATATATCTTTCTTTTTATGTGCCGTGTCCTTTCAGGACGTAGGCGATCCTGGCCCTCCACTTCCTCTTATCCTTTGAGGCTCTCAATAGGTTTTGTGTCTTTGCTAACTCCCCCAGACCACGCTCCGCCATCCACGTGCCGATGTCCGCCAAGTATGCCATGCGCTGCTTTCCCCTGTCTCTTTTTCCCTCTATTCGTCCCGTGAGTATCAGATTCTTCAGGCCTTCCTTTCTCATCACGTGTCCCAGAAATTTCATCTGCCTTTCCCTTATGTTAAGCATAAACTTCCTCCTTGTTTTCATCCTCTCCAAGACCTCATCGTTGCTCACATGCTCGTTCCAGGATATCCTCAGCACATCTCCGAAGCCTTGAGTCTCTTCTTCATCTTTGAGGATAACGTGCAACATTCGCTGCCGTATATGAGGACAGATGTCACGTAGCAGCTTTGTCACCATAAAAATCCTCCTATTTCGCAGTACTTTGCCCAGCTTCCGGAATGCATCCCAATCCGTCTTCGGATCTTAGCCTCGCACCTACCATCCTCGGTCAGAACATTTCCCAGATACTTAAACTTCGGCACATGCTTGATTTTCACGTGTCTAAAATCCTTGCTGCCATTAAGTTTAAAATAGATAAGAACATTTAATTTTTCATGTACTTTTTTTCTTCTGAAACATTATTTTCTCAAACTTTTTCAGCATTTCATCAAAACAGACATATTAAAAGAAAGAGAGAAAAAGAGATTATATATACATAAATGCCACGTTAATTTAAAAAGAACATGTCTTTACGTAGAAAATACTTCGAGGGAATCATGATAAATATTTTACCAACTATAAACATACGTCAAAAACACTCTATTTTATCACCAATCTTTACTAAATCCATTCTTAAAGAATCTAACATACGTTTGTCTATCACTACCACAGCCCGTGTTTACGTAAAAGCGTCCGCAAAAAAATATGCGGAAAATCACCAAACATAATTAATGCCTACGAGACACACACACGCACGCACGCACGCACGCACGCATACGAATATATATTATCACCCGAATCGCGTATAGACAAACTAGATACTTACGCATATAAATCATATACGCGAATGTAGCTTGACAAGGTAAAGGAACGTGAAGCCTACTTAACAAAGTAGAATCAAACGCAAAAAAAACTTTCTTTTCCTCTACATTTCATTGTCTGATGAAGCATTAATAAAAGTGAAATATGTTATATTTATAAACGGTTTCTGCTTGTTCTTTATCCTATATATATATATATATATATATATATATATATATATATATATATATATATATGTGTTCTTTATCCTATATATATATATATATATATATATATATATATATATTTAAAGAAAAACAGATCACTTTAAGGTACCATTATACTAATTTATTTCACCAGAGCCCTTTCAAAGGACGCCGGATCATCAGATAGCACTTACAAAAATAAAACGAAAGTGTGTGTGTGTGTATGTGTGCGTGTGTATGTGTGTGTGCGTGTGTGTGTGCAACGAGCCATAATTTCCGATCTTTCATTCATTATGATTCGTTGCATACACACTAAAAGTTCTTTTTTTTAGTTCGTATGAACCAGGATGAAAAGAAAGAAACATTTCATTAAACCCACCGTTTCATTTCCAAATCCTTTTCTTTTTTCTTTCCTACCTATCCTCATAATGGAAACTTCTTACTTCCTCCCCTTACGTTCATACAATCTCATTCAGTAACACCCTATCCTGAGTGGCTTTTGGACCTTGTACTTGTTGATCAGTTAAAAAGAATAAATAAAAAGCAACTTATTTTTTTTGCCCAGACGTTACAAAGAGATGAGTTTTGTATGTGCAGGTACATAAAATAAGCTTTCTATTGATACCAAACTTGATGACATCAGAATTTATTTCCGGTTCATGCGCTTGGACTATATAGGTAGAAAAAGAATAAATGTTGATAAAAGTAGTTGAGCCTTCTCCAGTATCACATCAGAAGGGTTTGGGAAGCCAGTCGAGGGTTTCGGGTTTAGTTAGCGCCGGCCATCTTGTAGGTTTATTTTGAGACTGTCTTTTTCGACGAAAATAAAATCACTGAATTAGTACCCATAATCTTTTCACAATTTTCATATTTTTAATTTTCCTATTTCCACGTGAAATACCCGGGCTTAACAATCTTAACCAAATATTGCAGGTAAATTATTCAAAGAAGTAAGAGGGTACAAATGAAAAGATTTAAAATTGAAAAGGTTTTTAGTTTCACTGAAGTAGATGTTCCGTTTTGTTTCTTCCTTACTTTTTCTCACTGAAACCAAACAGCGTCTTTTCCGTTTTTCTTCGCGACCAAAACGGAATAGTCCTTAATTTATGTGATACTGATAGGGAGTCATATTTCTTTCTTTCTTTCGTTCTTTCTTTCTTTCTTTCTTTCTTTGAAACCAAACAATGTCTCCAATATGTCTTTTCCGTCTTTCTACGCGACCAAAACGGAATAGTCCATTATTTATTAGGTACTAAGAGGGCGTCTTCTTTCTTTTTTTCCTTCTTTCTTTCTTTGTTTCTTTCTTTCTTTCTTTCGTTCTTTCTTTCTTTTTCTTTCTTTGTTTCTTTGTTTCTTTGTTTCTTTCTTTGAAACCAAACAATGTCTCCAATATGTCTTTTCCGTCTTTCTACGCGACCAAAACGGAATAGTCCATTATTTATTAGGTACTAAGAGGGCGTCTTCTTTCTTTCTTTCTTTCCTTCTTTCTTTCTTTCCTTTTTCTTTCTTTCTTTCTTTCTTTCTTTCTTTGAAACCAAACAATGTCTCCAATATGTCTTTTCCGTCTTTCTACGCGATCAAAACGTAATAGTCCATTATTTATTAGGTACTAAGAGGGCGTCTTCTTTCTTTCTTTCTTTCTTTCCTTCTTTCTTTCTTTCTTTCTTTCTTTCTTTTTTCTTTCTTTCTTTCTTTCTTTCTTTCTTTGAAATCAAACACTGTCTCCAATATGTCTTTTCCGTCTTTCTTCGTGACCAAAACGAAATAGTCCATTATTTATGAGGTACTGAGAGGGCGTCTTTCTTTCTTTCTTTCTTTCTTTCTTTCTTTCTTTCTTTCTTTCTTTGTAACCAAACACTGTCTCCAATATATCTTTTCCGTCTTTCCTCACGATCAAAGCAGAATAGTTCATTAGGTATTGCCAGGGCGCAAAGTAAGTGCTAGCTAATTAACCAACCAACCAAGGGACGAAGAAACAAGCAGAATTAAGATATGGTTGCTTATTTGATATATTTCTTCTTCGGAGTTTCACGTCACCATTGCAGTAGCCGTGTCTCCCCTTATTACCAATGCGGCGCAAGTGAACTATTTACAAATGACAATGTCGTCATGGAGAAATTGTTAACCTCAGACCGCTTTTATCACATAGCAGCCACCATACTAGGAAAGTCTAGATTACACCCGAGATGATATTCAATGTGCTCTCGGACGGCGCGTGCCCAGGCCACAGGATGCACTAAATGGCTTGCTTGGATTGAAAGCCATAAATACACAATTTCAAAGACACTGAGACTGTAGCAGGAAAACTAAGCGACAAATGGCGTCGTATGAAAGCAAAAACATATTCAAAAGAGACAACAACATCAGCGATACAATATGGAAAATAAAAAGATAAACATGGAGGAATTGCCATAAAATGTTTTCTTTAGCCACTTTTTTTTTTTAAAGAGTTTACCCCAAGCAAGGCAATAAAACCATTATGATCCAAAGGTCACTGAGTCTGAGGAGATATATAAAAAAATCATTATTGAGGAGAGAGAACACTAAAAGAAAAGGAATTAAAAAGACAGATGATAAAGATTGACATTGCATTTACATTTTTTGGAAATCAAACTCGACTGGAAAGCAAGAAGCCGGAAGATAGTTTCACAAGAGAGAAGTGCGAGAAACTCACTTCCGGTTTAATAATTTATCTTCTTTATTCGTCAAACTATATTCGAATCAGGATAAGTAGCACCTCAGATAAAATTCACTCAGGAATTTTACAATTACTTAACCGTCATTTTGTTAATGAAAAGTAAATACAGATTCAGCATGCATCTGATGACAAAGCAGTTATCACTATTAAAAAAGAGTTATTTGCTCTTTATCCTGTTAATGAAAAATAAGTACACATTCTAAGATGTATCTGACGACTTAGTAGTTATCACTACTGCAAAAGACTTACTTGCCCCTGATTTTTCTAATAAAAATCAATATATATTCTATTATTTTTTACTGCAAAAATTACTTCAACATGGGAATAGTCTATTTCAAGCTGGTCTGTACACAGCTATCATCAGCCGCTAAGACTTAGGAGCTGATTATAGCTACGTAAAGACCAGCTTGAAATAGATTATTCCCATGTTGGTGTAATTTTTTTTTTCTGTAAAAACTACATATGCTCTTTTATAATAAATACATCGAGCTCTCTGTGAATCAGTTTTAATAATTAATATTACTAGGATAATATACTAAAGGATCTATTACCTGTATATATTCTCTAATATATTTGCATTCGGATGAAAATGGCGGCATTCCTAAAAAAATATTTTCTTAGAAAACTCCACTGCATTAGCCACGGACAGGCATAGCTGAGATCAATAGAAGAGATTGCCCAGGCAATAATCTATTTTGCGTAAAAGTAATAGAAGTATAGCTATGTTTTATCGACTAACCTCCGCTGGCTTGCGGCTATACCCAGTTATGGCAAAGGTTTTGGGAGTAAACCCTGAGTCCCTAATACAATCTGACGTACAATATCGTTCTGGCAGCCCCTGCGACAAATGCCGGTGTCAGGCTGTATTGGACGCTATCTTTCCCTTGGACAACATAGGTGGTGTGAAGAGGAGAAACGTCCGGTATGATTAACCGCCGATATCTCATAAAAACCCTTGCCCGGGCCTGCGCCCTAGAGAATACACTCCAGCGTCGCCTCAACACGACGGAAAACACGGGAAGCAACAGTCTGCTGATGGGAGGATTCCGAATGGCCTTCTGTCCTGATTAATGGGAAGATAGTGACCTTATCTGCGCCTGAAGGACATCTGCAAAAGGGACATGAGGGCGATGGATATGGGTATCGAGAGGTGGAGAAGACGTCGCCAAAGATCGCTCACGATGGAGACGCGATTTACACCGATGACTGGAGACGCGATTTATCCTTGAGGGGAGAAGAAACGGAGGCTTGTTGTCGGGAAGAAGCGTGCTCGAAGGTTAGGAAACAACACGGCAAAATCGGGGTAGAGCTTCTTGACACGCATTCGTGTGAGCATGTAGAGCATGTAGAGCTGCTGTGCATCCACCAGCATAAATTTGGGGGCGCAGATCTGTGGTCTCACGAAACTGTCAGATGCCAAACACATGGATCATACAAAAGCTTTTGATAAATTACTTAACAAAGAACCGTTGGAACTGTGAAGCAATCTTGACATATTTAGAAAGGATATTAGATTAATCCAGAACCTATACTGGCAGCAAACCGCCTGCATACTGATAGAAAATGAGTTTAGTAAATATACAGAACTAGAAAGGGCTCTATGAACAATAATATGTATTCTCACTGGACTTATTCAACAGTATAGGTTGTGAGGCGCTTCTGAAAGAAATAGAAGTCCTACAAGGTTTCACTAATGTTGACCACAATCATAACAACCTAAGATATGCAGATGATACAGTGTTGATAGCAGAGACAGAAGGGAAATTACCAGAATTCCTACTGAAGGAATATATATATATATATATATATATATATATATATATATATATATATATATATTATGTTGGTCACACAACAAACTCACTTTCCCGACGCTTGACACTACATTTGAAAATGAAACATTTTTAGGCATTTAAAACAACATGCAAAAACAAAATACTTGTCGAAAACACAATTATACTTCGACATGAAAACAATAGACAAAAACTAAAAATCCTTGAAGCATTATACATCAAACAGTTGAAACCCAACCTAAACAAAATCAATTATGGCATCTCTACAAATATTCTTAAATGTCTATAATTGGTAACATAAGAAGTATAAGTATGGTAAGCCATTGGTATAAACCAATGGCTTACCATACTTTATACTTCTCAATTCACTCTCGTGTGGTCACGTGTGACGTCATGAGATGCGGTGCGATTTTCGCTTCTAGCGTCTTTATGCACGTGTTTATCGTTGCTTAGAAATCATCTATGTAAACATTGACAGGCTATCATTACTGTCTTGTCCGTATATTGCTTAATATGTTGTAATTGACATCTTTGATAATGGCTCATGTAAGCCGAAAGCTTAGATTGTATTAAAATAAAAAATATGGATCAATATTGTGAATTTCTTTCTTCGTTCAGCGATAGTGTTATTAAACTTACCAGTTGTTACGAAAAGATTTTACATAAAATAAATAGACAACACTTATAATATTTAATGAAACGTGTATCAATGAAAAGATGCTGCCTAAATACACACAATATATATATATATATATATATATATATATATATATATATATTCTATTCTAAAAAGGAAAAGCTCCATATGCAAATTACAAATTGAGGATACCAAAATCAAACGAGTGCAACAATTTAAATATTTGGGAAGTGTTTTAACAGAGAGCGAAAAATACGGTACTGAAATCCGAAGGCGGGTTGAGATAGCGAAAGATGCCTTCCAATAGTTAAGCAATGTATTATGAAACAGAAAAATCTCGTTAGAAAGAAAGAAAAAAATGTACAAAACACTTATGTAATATCAGTCCACTTGCATTGCAGAGAATACTGGACAACTCCCCATAGATGAAAAAGAGACTTGAAGCAACAGAGACAAAAAAATATATTGAACTCTTATGTAACATCAGTCCTTGTAAATCAAGAGACTTGAGACAAGAAAAATGTGCTTCTGCAAAAGGATGCTTATGGATGCTCCATGTACCAAACATGTGAACAATGACGAAGTTCTAGAGACAATGGAAACAAAAAGGACACTTATACTTAACATCGGGAAGAGAAAATACCATGGATGGAACATGAAGAAGAGACTTGAAGCAACAGAAATATGGTTCTACAGAAGGATGCTGAGAATACCATGGACCGAACATGTGAGCAACGACGAAGTTTTAGAGAAAATGGGAACAAAAAGGACACTTATACTTAACATCGGGAAGAGAGAATACCATGGATGGAACATGAAGAAGAGACTTGACGCAACAGAAATGTGGTTCTACAGAAGGATGCTGAGAATACCATGGACCGAACATGTGAGCAACGACGAAGTTTTAGAGAAAATGGGAACAAAAAGGACACTTATACTTAACATCGGGAAGAGAGAATACCATGGATGGAACATGAAGAAGAGACTTGACGCAACAGAAATGCGGTTCTACAGAAGCATGCTGAGAATACCATATGACATATGAGCAACGGCGAAGTTCTAGAGATAATGAAAAAGAAAAAGGACACATATATTTAACATAAAGAAGAGAAAGTTGAAATTTCTAGGGTACGTAATGAGGAAAGGGGGCTGGGAGAATTTGATACTCACATGACAGATTGAAGGCAAGTGGGAGAGAGGAAAACAACCTACCTAGAGTAAGTGGACGGCGAAACAAAGTTTAAGTGAGATAACAAAAAGACAATATTTTTTAAGAGTTACAAAAAAACAGGAAATTGTGGAGAGCCATGATTGCCAAAGTCCAGAGGGGACACGACACATCGAAGAAGAAAAATAGAAAGAGTAATAGTATTTGTCATTCAGTAAGAAGAGATTTTAACAAGGATCAACGTAAAGAAAAAAAATAAAAATGAATTTTCAGAGGACATGTTCATGATCAAATCCGTATCCGGGCCTTGTCACTTCTGTTGGGGGAAGCATCCCGTGGTTGACCTCGACTACTTCTTATCACTGGGCCATGTGTGACCGAGGTATCTGGTCAGATCGTCGCGTCATCTTGCCTTTGGCCATTCTCTAGTTCTTTTCCACTGCCTTGGTGTCTACCCTGCCGCTCTAATTGTCTCTGAAACGAGAGACGAAAGACGTGGCCACCTCGTTTATGTTTGCTCTTCCCGATGGTCTTGATTATGTTCTTCGCTCCAGTCTGCTGTCGAATCCAGGTTCTTGTCACGTAAGCTGATTTTGAGCCCCGTTTTACGTTAAACCACTACAAGAGTCTCTGCTGTGGTGGTGTTGGGCGCTTATGTTTCACTCCCATCACCGACAGAATATCTATATTCAGTAATTACTGATGCGAAAATTCTACAAGCTGGAACAGTTTTTTTTAACGTGTATTGTGGTTGAAGGTTCAAATTTAATGTCAGATGAGCTACATTCCTTAGTTTCACATTAGTGCCGCCATATATAGGTCTGAGCTGTACAATCTTATCTTTCCAGCGTTCAAAAGTGCCTGCGCGGCCTTGTGAGCGATTAATAGTTTCCCACCCTACAACCAGTTTCCCACAGACGAAAAGTCGCAAATATGCTTCTACTATATAAGCTGTGTCCATGAAAAAAACTCTGATGAGCTACTTTCCCTAATTCCACTAGTTCAGAGATTTACAGTTAAGACCTGTCATGCCACATCGGAGGAACTGAATCATCTTCATTCTCTTCGTATTCCGTTAATAAGAAGGACGTTCCATTCAAACAGTTTCTTCCCAAGAACAGCTACTTTGACTTTGACTTTCTGTGTAAGTGGAGTTATTTAAGTCATTTTAGTCATTTTCGTACCAAGCCTAGACAGTTCAGTTTATCCTGCTGTTTAATTCATAGCTGGGGGATAAAAGATGGATGCTTCTCTTCAAGATATCTATTTTCAACAATCTTATTCAGTACTCCTCTACCTTGAGTAGCTCTCGATCCCTGTATTGGGTAAAAAACTGTAAGAAATAAAGTTCAAGCGCTAGGGGAGGGGCGTTATCATAGGCTTTGCATCTCCTTCGGGAGGGGGCCAAAATATTATCTGACGCATGAGGCGTTCCCAAAAGGTCAAGTGCCGAGGAAGCTCAAACAATTTTTGTCCCCAGCCCACGTACTCTTCCACTCTAAACTCTAATGTGTTGCATTCCACTCGAGTAGGCGTGCGGTTAAAAAACCCACAAGAACCACCCTTATCCCCGTAAAAGATACTTTTCTTTGAAAAACAAAACAAAACAAAACAAAAATTTCTTTCATAAATCGCCTTCTTGCAAAAGGCCCAACACGCTGGCAGATATCATGTAAAGAGAAAAGAAGGATAAAAAGACCTAAAATTTTTATTTATAAAATAGGCAGTAAAAAAAATAAGAATAAAAAACACTGGAAATAATGCAACATCAGATGAAAGAGTGGCAACAACGCATGGACAGCGAGGAAGATTACGCAGAAAAAAAATTAAAAGCAGATAAAAAAACTATCGAAATGCCGATGATTACGTAGAGGATACCTGAAAAGAGAAACGGGATTTTTTTATTATTGCAGCCGAGAATGATTCCCTTAAAACTAAAATCAAAGCAATTTTAAATGCCATACCACTTCATGACATAGGTGACTATGGCTCTCCAAAGAAACCATTTTTTATGAATTACATGTGAATTAACATGACTTTCTTGAGAAGATAGGGAATAATTCAAAACCATGTAGAAAGTAACTGGAAGCCGCAATCGTAATTGGCCACTACCCAATGCTAAAGAACATTGCTATATAAACCAGCTGGATGAAGATGAGTTGGATTCATAATACTCCCAAGGACATTAATACAAAAGAGAACGTCTCAAACTAGGCCGGAATTTTAACAAAAGAGCAAAAATAGACAAAGCAATCACACAAAATTGTCGTTGACAAGGTTACGACGATAACATCTGAAAAGAGAAAGAACACTCTTATCATGTAAGTCGGGAATAAATGCATCCGAATCTATTATATTAAAGTCTAAATATACCTAAAAAGATAGCCAAAACAGCAAATGTGAAACAAAATTAGGACTGAATACGGGATTATGCTATATATATATATATATATATATATATATATATAAACCAAGATATGGCAGAAAAGTAAATTTCCTATGCTGAGAACGGTGCAAATGATTTGGATTCGACCGTAGAAACAGATGACATGAATGAAAACCAGACTTTAAACCGAGAAAATAAGAAAGCGTGAGATACTCATCGACGCTGACCCCCAGTCTAACCACTCGGCCATAACGAAGAGAGTGGAGCTATTGTATCAAAAAAAAAAAAAAAAAAAAAAAAGAAGAAAAAGGAATGGCTGCTAGAATCGTATAAAATCGAGTAAAATTTTGTTATCTGCTGACAGAGGTGTGGATGGGGATCTGCGAGAAGATTTAGCGAAATGTGGGACATTTCAGGAGACATCCAATCTGCAGGAATAAACAAAAGACATCTCAGTTGAGTGCCGTACGTTATACACGATTCGGCGATCATGTCCCTTTCGAGTCATGACTTAGGCGGAAGATTTTACCGCAGTAGGTTGCCAATTCTTTCTGTGGTAGACCGGATGCCAACCAAGACTATAGGATCCAGTCTGTCCTGCTATTCAACCCATAGCTGGCGATGGGCGAGAGAAAAGATAAATTCATTGGTATTTGCACGTAGGTGAATGTAACGAACCCGACTGGAATTAGAACTCGACTCTCCAATTTCTCATTATGAATCGATATGCATTACACCAAAAACACACGTATGAAACAACAATAGCAACAACAAATGAGGGGTCAATATCTGCCCTGGAAAATATGCAACTTTTACGGGAAGGAAACTGGTATCAATATCTCCAGTTCCGGTTATAAAGATAGAACCTGTAACAATTTTATGGGATTGACTCAATAATCAAAGCTAATCGTCTAGGCATCACGATCAAAGACCAGAATGTGCCTTCTTATTGACCTGGCAGTTCCTGCAGATTGTAATGTATATTTGAAGATCTTCATAAAATTATCAAAATACAAGAATCTTGAAGTAGAAATCTCAAAAATATGGCACATGAAGACACCAATAATTCCAGTTTTAGACTCACTGACAGGATTCCTGGTAGACAATGCCTTAAAGAAATACCAAAAAATTGGACTCACATGTACAGCTCATACATTACGAAGAGCTTTATCTATGTAAAATGCGTGTGATCTTAGTTTTTTTTTGTTTTGTTTTTTTTGTTATAAAAATGATCAGTAGAAAATATCATGAAGCCATTTCTGACCTTGGTGTTTGGCTGGGACCCGAAAGGAAATATGTATACAACAGAAATCCAAGGAAATAATAATAATAATAATAATAATAATAATAATAATAATAATAATAATAATAATAAAGCAAGAAAATGCCCCCTCATTGAGGTGACTGTTCTTGGTAAACATAATATCAAGGTCAAAGAAATTGAAAAGTTTCAAATGTTCACTGCCATCAGGATTGAGGTTACTATTATTGTCCCAGTTATTATTCGGGCATTAGGATGGGGTTCATACCATCGAACTTCATTATATATTACCCACATTAAGAAAATCAGAATAAAATCTAGTGTCCCATCGCTTCATAAGTCCGCATTGCTTGGCGCTGTAAATATTCGGCGAAGACTTTTGTTGCTTGACATCGTAGGACTTATCGGAGCCGCTTCGACCTCAAGATCTCCGGTTTAAAAAAGAAAAACGTGTCAGAAGAGAAGATAATAATAATAATAATAATAATAATAATAATAAACAAAATGAATGCCGTAACTCTTCCAATATTTTTCAACAGTTAAGAGAATAGTGTGATTTAAGAAAAGATAAAGAAAAGAAAAAACGCAATGTTTGACAATGTTAAACATTATTTCGACAGGATGTCTGTCTTCAACAAGTTATATTGAAACAATTTTTTCAAGTATAAAAATATGCAAATCTACAAATATTATAAATCTTTGTACAAATTTTGCTTGTCTTGTAATGAAAAACCATTTGTACAAAGACTTCTAATTGTTATACTTGAAAACAATTTTATACTTGAAAAAAATTTTATACTTGAAAATTTATTTTAAATATAACTTGTAGAAGGCTTTCTGTTGAAATATTGTCTAACACTGTTTTTTTCTTTTCCTTTTCTAATAATAATAATAATAATAATAATAGTAATAATAATTCCAGAAGAGCGCGATTTCCAGAAAAGAAAAGAAAGGAAAAGATAGTGTTTTAATATTTCAACAGTATATCTTCTTCATATTATACATGCAACAAGAATACATACAAATAGGAAAACAAGTCTATATACAAACGTCGTTTGTCTTGAAGAAACAAAAACGATTATGCTGTTGATTAACGCGACAACGCAAGTGACTGGAATGCAAGTGGAACACGAATAACATAATTGGAAACGTGCTCATGTTGAAATTTTCCGAGAGTTGATTAGTTAATAACAGCGATTAATTAAACTGCTTAGTGTAAATCTGATCGAATTCCATTCTCGCTGGCCGCGTTTCATTTTCCTTGTTGCGTTGATTACCAGAGTTGTCCGTCCCAAATCAAATACACGTGAATGGCCTCGTCAAACTCTCTTTGACGACTCTTCAGGATTAGGCTAGGCCTTCACAGCCATCTCCGCCACAGACCCCAAGGTGGTGGTGGGGGGGATGATGATCAGGATGCCCGGATGAGAGTCGGGGTCGACGACTAGTAGTGTAAACGATTTTGTTTTTTTGTTTTGTTTTTTTGAAGACACGTGATTTTTTTCCAAGTAAATCGAGATTTAGGAACAGTTAATATGATGGAAATGTTTTGTTTTTTTTTTTTTTTTTTTTTTTTTTCATTAATGCCGACATGAAAAGAACAACATCTACAGAGAATGAACGGACAGCCAAGTTATGCACATTGTACAACGACATTTAACGAACTATCAATGAAATTCCATCATTTTCCATAAAAGCTTTGAAGAGCTTGGAAGACCTGCAACACTCGGGAGTTAGCAGAAGACAGGAAGGTTTGGAAAGGGCTGATTAGAATAACGACAAAGTTACTGAGAAATTACATTAATTTGCAATGTACTTTCAATGATAATGATGATGACAATGTATTATATATAACTTGAAGATGGCGGATGTACTGTCGAAATATTAGATATTGTTAAACGCTGTTTTAATATTAAAAGGCTTACGTCAATCATTTTGATCGACAATATCAACAACAACAATAATAATAATAATAACAATAATGATCGGATGAAAGAACTGATTGTTTATTTTCACTATTTATTTATTATTAGAATGATTGGCAAAATATCGGCTAATGCCCAATTGATTCGAACTTTATAAAATGGTAAATAATAAATATTCATTTATAGTTGGTTCACATATTTTAATAATTTAGTAATTTTTTTTTTAAATTTATGAATAAAAAAATCTTTTCATATTTATTTCTTTATTATATGATAAATAATGTATTACATTAGTTTTTATTGTATTAGTTTTGACAATGTTGTTAATATAAAATTATTCTTGTAAATAAACAATCTAATAATTTGTTGTAAATTTTCAAGAACAAAGAAAAATGTGTAAATTCGTTTTCATATATTTAGGTTTTATTACAATTCTAATCATCGGTTTTTAAAGGAATAAACATTGCTGGGGAGTGAAGGTAGTTAAAATAATAGCTGTGTCACTGAAAACATTGCTGGGGAGTGAAGGTAGTTAAAATAATAGCTGTGTCACTGAAAACATTGCTGGGGAGTGAAGGTAGTTAAAATAATAGCTGTGTCACTGAAAACATTGCTGGGGAGTGAAGGTAGTTAAAATAATAGCTGTGTCACTGAAAACATTGCTGGGGAGTGAAGGTAGTTAAAATAATAGCTGTGTCAATGGAAAAACCCGTCCTTTTGACACCCCGTCTTTTTTTGCGAACGCGAAGGTCTAAGTTTATTGTCTAAGATATTTCTGAGTTCATATTTAGCGAACAAAAGACATTCAGGTTCACACCTCATTTTCTTTGGTTTATAAAACAATCGGCGCTTCCGAACTAAAAGTAAACGAATTACATTTATACTTTATCTTGATATATATATATATATATATATATATATATATATATAGATAGATAGATAGATAGATAGATAGATAGATAGATAGATATTTGTCCTTTCATCTTTGGCCCTTTGCTGCATCTTTTCTATTTCCGGTCTGTTGAGTGAAAGTTTGAAAGTTTTCAGAATCTTGTCCAATTTTTCCGAATAAAAGACTAGATACACTGTGTAACCTAAAACATGTTTTAAGTACAATTCCCTCACAAAAAAACAAAAAGATTTTCAATCTGAAAATATTTAGAGAAGCAACGACATTAATACCGGTGAAAAGTTTCGGAAAGCGTTCCCTGACGGTTGCATGTAAATATTCAGTGAAAAAAAGATTTACTTGACACCATACAATTTATTTAGGATGAGAAAGTAATGACTTCTCCGGTGGTCAGGCATTAAAAGTTGACAACTACATACCGTATATGTCGGCGTACATGGCGATCTTTTAACTTTAAATAATGTCCCCCCACAATAGGTGGCTGTCCAGGTATAAAATGTGAGCGCTAAATCCTGCTGTTTATGGTAAGTTGTTAGCATAGAAGATCGTGTTTACCGAGTAACAATGAATGTGTCTGGTGGACTATGGTAGGAGTAACGGTGTGTGTGGATTGTGGTAGTTAATTGACAACATCTCGCCCCTTTTTTTTTTTTTTCGATGATGTTGAACAAAAATACGACAGGATGTGTCTCAACAAGCCGTTTAAAGATCACCTTCAAGAACAATGGAACGAGTGGATGTTTAGCGGGAAAAGTAATTCAGGTTACTGTAATAGCCTACCGAAAAAGCAGCAACCAGCTCATAAGGTATTGTAGATTGTGGTAGATAAGTCACAACATCTCCTTACAGTTTTGTTTTTTTCATAAGAATTTGAGAAGCTTAATGAATTAATTTAATAAATTCAATACAATATATTTTAAAATACGATTTGACAGGGTCGTACTGTATGGCGAATATAGCCCGAAACTTATATTTTAACTTGAAAATTTAGGGGTCGTCTTATACGCCCAGTCGCCTTGCACGCCAGCATATAGGGTATTTACAACTTAGTAGACGCCACCAAATACCTATACAGATTCTATCATCGGTACATTTAATGCAATAAAACTTGTAAAAAGAAGAGAAAAACAAAAACATTGATGTTGTCTCTAAGAAACCAAAATCGAACAAGGACTTTATATAAATATCTGACTTCGTGGGCTAAATTTTGATAAAGGACAGTTGTCGAATATGAAACTTGGGATAATGGAAAATAATTCTAGACGAATTATTGGCTTGGGACGTTGATATTTATAACATTGATGTACGTTGTCTCCAAGAAACCAAAATCAAACAAGGATTTGATATTAATACCTGACTTAGACTGCACATGCTAATCGCTTTGGAAACAAGCTATAAACGTTTTGGAAATGGTTTTGTTATCAATGATAAATGGAAGAATATAGCATCTATTGATACTGGACGAACAACCATAGTAGACACAATGAACAAGGACATTAAAGGAACTATTCAATAAAATTCTGCCATTGCACGTAAAACTTGAAGAACTAGGAAGACCGGCAACACTTTCGTGAGTTAGCACAAGACAGGGTGGTTTACGGACGACTTCTAAGAGATATTTACAAATCATATTGCCACATCACATCATATTTTCCTCGATCATGTTTTCTCATTCTGTTTCACTCCCGGTAACCCTTTGCATCTTAGTGGCATTATCCCCTTGCCTGGATTAAAATGATTAAAAGAAATCTCGGCAAAAATACATCAGAAACTTTTCAAATAACCAACACTGCTTATGGATTAATGTTTTGAGAACGCGGAGAAGATGAAAGAGGCTGTGACGGAAACATCTTCAACTGAGACAAGGGATGCCTGAGGGCCCCAAAAAGGTGCTTGAGCTCTTCAACAAATGCAATAAAGTCGGAGGGTCTTAATTTGAAGGCGATTAGCGTTTTCTATTTTTTGGAAATAAATACATATCTCTACTAAATGTTTCTAAAAACTTATGTAGTTGTGGTGGAAAGAAACCATAGTTCGTTGTTGTTTTTACTTGGCGGTATATCAACATCTTTACGTTACTTAATGCCGAAGTCCAAATATTTTGCACGCAATTTTTATATTATTTTTGGAAATAATTATGGTTTAGTTACACAAGTTCTACTAATTAACCCATAGATGGGGAAAGAACAAGTGGATTCATACCGTTCCCAAGGATATTTGTGCGTAAGTGAATATAACAAACCCAACTGTAATTGGAACTCGGCTCTCCGATTAACAATTCCAACCTATTATCCATTACACCACTTGCACATCCAAGCTTAGAGCACCTGATATTCCCAAGCGGTCACCCATCTAGATATTGACCAGGCTTGATGTTGTTTAAATTCGGTAATCGCACGGGAAACGGTCTTACTAATTAACCCATACCTGGAAGGAGAAGAGGGTATTTGCGGGTAAGTAACTATAACGATCCCAACTGGAATTGAAACTCGGCTCTCCAATTAACAATTCCGAGCCTGTATCACTACTCGCACATCCAAGCTTGCAGCCTCTGGTATTCCCAAGCGGTCACCCATCTAGATACTGACCCGGCTAGACGTTGCTTAACTTCGGTGATTGGACGAGAACCGGTCTTTCAACTTAATATAGCCGTAATCAATACGAACGGTACATCCAAGCTTACAGCACCTAGTATTCCCAAACGGTAACCTCTCTAGGAACTGACCTGGCTCAATGTTGCTTAACTTCGGTGATCGGACGAGAACTAGTCTTTCAACGTTATTTGGCCATACCAACGGCACATCTAAGCTTACAGCACCTGGTATTCCCAAGCGGTCACCCATCTAGATACTGACCAGCTGACCGCTTAATTTCGGTGATAGTACGGGAACCGGTGTTCCAGCATGGTGCGGCCGTAAGCCCTAGGCAACCATAATTTCTCCCCGTCGAAATCCTCGACTATAAAAGAAATAGTCAGACCTTACTACTCAAATTTTACTCAAATTACATTGAATAAAACTTTAATATAAGTGTAAACGTCCGTCTGTTTTTCTTTACGGTAGTGTATTTTGTATACGTGTATTTCTATTTTGTTTCCTCAACTGTGTTGTATAAGAGGCGTTTCTCATAGTTGTTATTTCATTCTTATGGGCGTTGTTGCTTAGTTTCTGAAATCAGTCAAGATATATAACGTAAACTAAACAAATCAAATAAAAAGTTAAAAACTTGTCTTCCCGGCTTAAAGTTTCGCAGATATCCGCTCATCATTTGGTGAGATAGTAAGATAAAGTAATTTGTTAACAGATATCATACACTGCTTAAAAGAAGTTACACATAAAACATTAATCTTTGAAGTCTTTTTTTCTTTTCTTTTTTTTAATCTTATCCTCCCGTAAAGCCACTAAGAATAGGGTGGGGGGAATGAAACAGTATTAAGGAGCAAGTTCAATAATATAAAAGGAGTCAAGAAGACAGAAGATATCGATTGACATTGCATTTAAATTTTTGAAAATCAAAGTTGGCTGGATAGCATGGAGTCGGAAGAGAGTTCCACAAGCGAGAAGTGCGAGAAAAGAAACTGTTAGCATAGAACTTACGGTTACATATATCCAATATATCTTAATAAATGATGAGACCTTTCCGCCAATCTAGTACTGCGCTTCAATTTATAAATTTTAGGTACCATAGCGAAGAGTTCGTCCGAACAATTGCTTAAGTTATTTTTATATCAAGTCTATAAAATATGACAGCTGTAATAAACACGATAATAACGAACACATTGCAGAAACCCGGAAAAAGTCATTTTATATATATATATATATATATATATATATATATATATATATATATATATATATATATATATATATGAATATACATAATATCCAACGTCGATAGCACGACTCGGAGTTTCATGCGGTCTTGCAATCTTCAGGTACTGAGTATATTCTGGCCGTTATGAGGATCGCGGTCTTGTGGTGATGGTTTAAAATTGTGTTAAGACTTGTTTATTTAATTATTGTTGCCTAGAATTAATTATTTATAATTTATATCATTCAATTTCTGAAGCTCAGTCAACGAACTTTAATCCCATAGGGATAAACCCGTTTTTTCTTGTACAAGTGAGTAATCACGTAATCTAATTTGAAATTGTTCGGTTATACGCATCAGATAATATTTTTTTTATAATCGAATCATAGAAAGGGATGCGATTAAAAAAAATATTAATAAATTATTAATAAAAAAAATTAATAAAATTGTTGTAACCTAGAAAGGGTTACTGAATGAGGAATAATTAAAATGGAGTTTGGAAATGAAATTGTAATCTTTATAACATCAACAAAATACAATACTCGCCAGCGGTGTGAAGTAGGTAAACCACTGCTAGTGGTGGACTACTTAGCATATTACTCCAACTTACAATAGTGCCCAACGTATTTATGAGGATTGGGACATATCCATCAGTGTTCATAGGTACGGTATATAAAAAAAAAACTATTAATAAAATTAATAAATTATTATAGTGAAGGGTTCTATCTATTTATGGTAATCGTAATATTAGCCGTTTCCTTGTAAGGAAACAATTGCCATTGCTGTTGTCGATAGACGTTTACAAAATCTTTTATAGAACGTCAACCTGATTGATGGGCCATTTCCTACCTAACCTTTTGTTTGGAGTCATGTGGAACGTCAACATCTTCTTGATGGTCGGAGATTTACTATAGATGACCTTGCGATCAATGTCTACAGAGTGCCTTGATTGTAAGGTCATCTATAGTAAATTTGCGCCGGGGCTATTACAACATTTTACCATTCCTGGCAGATCTAATATCACAGAGTGGAATACCTACTAATAACGATGGAAAGAAAAAGGAAAAGACTCTAAATTAAGAAAAAGAAAAAGACTCTAAATTAAATTTAAAAAATTCTAAAAAAAAAAATAAAATTCTAAAACCCCTCAGAACCCATGTTCTTGTGCATATGTAGTCCTAGCAATAGCACAAATCTAGTCTGATGAAGTCTTGAAGGACGAAACGCGTCACAAGTAAACTTTTTCCACTTTGTCATACAATTTCCCTAACATTGCTCTTGATATATAAAAATATATATCGTTATTTCAAGCACACACACACACACACACACACACACACACATACATACACACACACACACACACACATATATATATATATATAGGGAAGAAGTTATAGCTGTTCCAACGACAGAAAAGTGTATATTTTAAAAAGAAGATAAACCGCACACGCTTTTGGTTGAAATGTGGATTTTTTATTTTAAAATATATATTATACTCTATTTTCTATAATTCTGATACACGCGTTTCTAGTTTCGCGACCTTCTTTAAGCAAAGACTAGATATTTCCACATATTATTAAAATTAATATTTTTTGCTTGCTATTGATTCAAATGTCTTATATATATATATATATATATATATATATATATATATATATATATATATACTACTGGGGAAAAGTTTGGGGTCGCCGTGTATTTCTTTAAAAAAAAAACAACTTAAAATGAGATTTTTCTTTGCTTTTTTGAAATGTTGAATTTTTTTTCTATGAGTATCATTATATTTTGTGTTCACCATTAACTCTTCCGTAGACATTTTGAGAATACGAAAATGGCTGAAGATTTGATTCAGGTCAACGTAATCATGAAAAACAACAATATCAATCGATTTTGCAAAGACTTGCTATATCATCTGGTTTACGTATAATCGATAAAATTTCCTTTCGACAAGACAATGATACAAAATACTCTTCTAAATTATGTCAAATTTACCTCGAGTCTAAAAAAAAAAGAGCAAAATTTTGTAACTTATAACTTGGCCGCTTCAATCTTCTGACCTCTCTTCAATTGAATTAGTATGTAATGAATTCAATAAGAGAGTTCGAAGAAAATACCCAAAGCGTGAGTGTGAGCTTTTTCAGTGCATGAAGAATACTTGGGAAGGTCTGTTATCTACTTTTCTTCAAAAACTGTTGGAAAGAATGCTAAGATTTTGTAAAGCGATAATTAAGTCAGGTGGTGGTTTTATTGACGAAAACCATATGATGCTGTTATATAATAATTTTTATATTTAAGTGCTTATTTTTTGTCAAAAGCAAATACACTGTAGTTACTGAAATTTTACTTTTTAATTTAAAAAAAAACTACAAAAGTATCTTATTTTAAGGGGTGTTTTATGAAATACAAGGTGGCCCCAAACCTTTTACCTGTAGCACACACACACGCGCGCGCGCACGCACACACACACACACACACACACACACACATATATATATATATATATATATATATATGCAGGTTTCATTAAATATGAGAGACAAGGTACTTTGATTAGGTTTTTTATATAATTTCTCATATGATCTTAATTGTTTTTCTTTTCCGTAGATAAATTGTACAAAAACTGTCCAAATGTTTTATTTCTCCAAACGCTTTCGGATATACCTTTAGCCATTATCAAGGATGAATTATATGTACTGTTAACTGAAAATGGATTTCCTCAAGAGAGCGCACGAGAGTTCATCCTCTTGCACGCTTGGGTCCTGTCACTGGATCTAACCAACGCCTTTATCCACTGTGCCATGTGTCCTAAAGAGTGTGAGTTCAATACCCGGTTAAGGAAGTGGAGAACTTTCAGAGGGAAAATTAACAGGAGATAACTGATAACTGACATCCATGGCACGTGGAACTAGAACAGTCCACCCCAGTGAGCGAAATAAAGGGTTCAGTTCGACATTCCAACCACCTGAAGATGGCCAGAGCGTACAACGGCCGAAACGTTGTAATAAATATGGCGACAAAGATGAGGACAACAGTCCGAATAATGTAAATAATGTACTTAATACCTCATCTCAAAATATAGACAAAACACTTTGTCGTATTTCATAAAACTTGCGCGAAAGAAAGATTGCTGCTTAAATGCACAATATATTTTTATATATATATAAATATATATATATATATATATATATATATATATATATATATATATATATATATATATATATATTGAACAATAAAAAAATTAAAATCTTTAGACACACTGGGTTGTAGATTAATATTCTTTCGTTTTTTTTTTTTTATTATTCCATTTAGATTCCTCGACTAGTTTCGACCAAAATGGCCATCATCGGGAGGAGAAATATTTCTGCTTGCTGGTATATATATGTGTGTTTTCGAGTCTTTTGTCTGTTTTTACTGTTTGTATGTTTACTCTATGTATAAATACGAATTCTTTAGCGATATTTAACAAAACTTGTCCTGCAACTCATTTATTGCAATGGTCATGTGCTATAGAAATTTAAATAAATATATACAAGCATAAAATACTCGAGTAGAGAATTTTCTGTCTTATAATAATCGAACATTCCTTCGTGTGCCAAAAATTCTTCGAATTTAACCAATAAACGCAAAATGATTTGCACAAAATAATTAAACCTTTTTTTGGTGGGGGAAATTGACGTTTTATTAGTCTTCATAAAGATAAACAAATTTTACAGCAAAAAATGCGGAAAAAACTACAATTCTGAATGTGAAAAAAAGAAATAAAACAGAATCGAGTGTGTCTTTTGTTTCAAGGAAATTAAACGCTTATTCACACGAAGATCAATACCGGAAACGATCATCAGAACCGGAACACTTAACTTGATCAATTTCCCGCCATTTATTCAAAAAGAGATTGGAGCTAATTGTGTAGACTGAAGGTCAGGATGTTCTCGTTCTCCCATTTAGCCTCTCAGAGTTATGTCCTCTTGACTTCGCGCATGCGTATTTAAGTGTTTAGTTTGTTAATCGAGAATTTATTGTACAGTTTCTACCGCAGGAAATGACCGTACAGAAAATGAAGTAATTGTCGGAGCATTTATAAAGATGCCTAATTAAATAAAGATAGCCATTTGCTTAGATATGCATAAGCGAAATAAAGCCCAACGTCATTCTCTCTTAATCTCGGTGTCCTTATTTCTCTGCCACTCTCTCAGGAAATCTGTTCATATTTATTTATCTTAGTTTCTTCATATCTAATTTTATACATTATCTATCAACATGAGAAAAAACACAAAATACTACTACTGTTACTACTACTACTACTACTATTAATACTACTACTACTACTACTACTACTACTACTACACACATATACTTCTTTATTTTTTTGTGCCATGTCCTTTCAGGACGTAAGCGATCATGGCTCTCTACCTCCCTCTATCCCTTGCAGCTCTCATCAAGTTCCTTCCCTCTGCTTCCTCCCCTAGACCACGTTCTGTCATCCACTTCCTTAAGTCCGCCAGGTATGTCACGCATTGTTTACCCTTGTCTCTCTTTCCCTCTATCCGACCCGTGAATATCAGATTCTCCATGCCCTCATTATGTGTTCCAGAAACTTCAGCTGCCTCTTCCTGATATTAAGTATAAGCATCCTCCTTGTTTGCAACCTCTCTAAGATCTCATCGTTGCTCGCACGCTCGGTCCATATCGTTAGCATCCTTAGTACGATATACATTAGCATCTGAACCCCACATAGATAAACTAGAATTATTATACACTATATATATATATATATATATATATATATATATATATATATATATATGAAGCAACGTTTACTTTTTTTTTCAGTTAGGCTTGGAATACGTTAATTTCACCTCTTGAATTCCCCAACGCCTTAAATTATCCTAACGTTTGTTTAACGAGTCGAATGCATGTGAAACATGGCTAACGAATAAAAATCAAACAACGCAAAAGTAAAAACTCTAAAATTTATTTAGTCTTTTCTCTATATCTCATCAATGGATGAAGCTTTAATAAAAGCGAAACATGTTAGATTGATAAATGTTTCTACTTTAGTTTATCATACTGTCGGATTTCGATCCATATTTAATCCTTCCTACCTACCTATCTATCTATCTATCTATATATCTATCTACCTATCTATCTATCTATCTATCTATCTATCTATCTATCTATCTATCTATCTCAGTCTGTTCATATCTATCTATCTATCTATCTATCTATCTATCTATCTATCTATCTATTTATTTATTTATCTGTCTGTCTGTCTGTCTGTCTGTCTCGGTCTGTTCATATCTATCTATCTATCTATCTATCTATCTATCTATCTCAGTCTGTTCATATCTATCTATCTATCTATCTATCTATCTATCTATCTATCTCAGTCTGTTCATATCTATCTATCTATCTATCTATCTATTTATTTATCTGTCTGTCTGTCTGTCTGTCTGTCTGTCTCGGTCTGTTCATATCTATCTATCTATCTATCTGTCTGTCTGTCTGTCTGTTTGTCTGTCTGTCTGTCTGTCTGTCTGTCTCGGTCTGTTCATATCTATCTATCTATCTATCTATCTATC
Source organism: Acanthosepion lycidas (assembly GCA_963932145.1). Lineage (NCBI taxonomy): Eukaryota > Metazoa > Mollusca > Cephalopoda > Sepiida > Sepiidae > Acanthosepion > Acanthosepion lycidas. Next base: position 39,457,228 of record OZ010599.1, read on the forward strand.
TATCTATCTATCTATCTATCTTGTCTTCCATCACTTTCCCAGTGCCATAACGTAATACATAAAAGACGATATGACTTGTCTACTGTTTCCCAGGCACACGATCCTGGAGGAAGACGAATATTTGACTAAAACGCTGTTAATTACGACAGCGAAGGTTGGATTGAAAGAAAACCTAAGAATAACAAATTTAAAATAAGATAACCCCGCCTATAATTGTGCCTCCAGTAAACAGTCAATATTCAACCTAATTACAATTAACGCTGGATACATCTGGAAGAATTGTTCAATTATGGTGATCCAATTGTTCAATGAGGCCTGAGATGTATTTGTCAAAATATTATGACGAGATTGCAATACAGTAATTCCTCAATTATCCGGACTTCTTCGGAAAGGTGTTGAAAAAAAGATGTTCGGAGAAGTCAATATTTTAGATTAGTTTAAGAGTTGGATAGTTGAATAAAAGTTTTATTCAATGGTAGAATTGATGAACACACGTCCTATGTCAATAATTACAATGGCGAGGATTGAATTCCAAGAAAACGTAAGAATAATAACTAATAATTTGAATAAAGTAACTTTGCTTATTATTGTGCTAGATCCACCCTCGATAGGCAATTAATATTCAACCTAATTACAATTAACGATGGATACAGTAAGAAGATGATGATCGGACTCTTTAATGAGGCCTGTGGCGTACTTGTGAAAATATTGGGTTTAGATTTCATCACTATTTTAGTCAGTTAGGCTTATTTCATTTAAATAACTGTTTTATTCAAGCCGTTGTCGGCCTCGAGGATTCTGTGCCCAATAAGCGATAGTTAACGTAAGAATTCAAAAACCAACTTTCTAACAACCCAGTCTTTTTTATTCTTTTTTTTTTACGATGATGTTCACCCTGTACAATGCTCAAGAGCCACTTTATGTAGAGGGTTACAGAGTAAAATCCACCGTTTTTGCGAATACATATGGAAGGTAACGGCGAACTACTTGTTCGATAGTGAAAATGTCACATGTTTGTGTATAGCGAAGTAAAGTGTGGTCGATTTTCATTGCAAAGTTTGTTGGTTAATTTGCAGATGAAAACTCAGGCTCAGTTTGCAATAAAAATTTCCCGAATACTTATATTTACGTGTAAATGTACATGCTTAATTCGAATCTGGCTTGATAAATTTGATAAAATCTACCGTTTTGGAGTTATCGACAATAAAAGTTCGGATTCATTCGCGTCGTTAGCAGCAGCCATTACTAGCGTTGTCTGCATACATTCGCTGCGGAAAGCTAAGGGCGGATGAAAATGGTTAACGGCCTATTTTTATTACTGATCTTACTTGTCTCAACTCATCGCAATTACTGTGGAAGAGAACTATATTGCGTGTGCAATAATCAAGACAAGTGAATATCCACTCATAGCTTTTTCGCAGCAAATGTATGCAAACAACGCCAGTAATGGCTGCAGCGACGCGAATGAATTCGAAATTTTACTGTTGATAACTCCAGAACAGTAGATTTTAATAAATCTATCAAGTCATTTTCGAATGAAGCATGAACATTTACATCTAAATGGAAGTATTCGGGAAATTTTATTGCAAACTGAGCACGGGTCCTAATCTGCAAATTAACCAGTTTGCTTTCATGGACGCAGATGCTGTATTATCGATCGTGTATTTCAAAACATTTTTCTTTGCAAAGTTCCCTTTCGTGGTCTTAAGTGCTTCACTATTGATGGCTCATTTTAAATCTTCCAGTTGCAATGTGCGCTTTTGCGATGATGTTTTTGCTAATTTTCAAAGGGTTAGTTTGCTAAACAAGATTACTCTTCAATGGGAGCTCCATGAAAATATCCTAATGCTAATATTAATCCAATTAAATGAGAGAGAGAGAGAGAGAGAGAGAGGACAGAAAAATGGAAGGAGGCCCTTCTATAGCTGTGGATAGAGCGAACTGTGTGTAAATCTTTTTAATGCAATTCCATAGTTTGGGTTTGTGTTAAGCGGAAGACGAAAAAGAAAAAGACAATCGGAACAAGAAAAGGGAAAGAGGAAAACTCGTTGCCATGGCAACAAGCATCTCTAACTAAATCAGCAGCCGACAATATGATTCAGTCACCTACAAATTTCGGCAAATAGAGAGAACCATGTGTTTTTAGTTTTTACTTACATTTTTACTTGTAGTTTTTACTTATATTTTTTGCTTATATTTTTAGGAACTGCTCCTGCTTTCTGAAGTTTTTTTTTTTTTTTTTTTACTATTTAATGTGCAAAATATTTCTTTATTTGTGTTGCGAGGAAAAATATTTTGCCTCTGTAAAAATAAACGTAGTAAACTACATTGTATTTTGACCTCTCTGGAGAATATTACGATGTGACTAATTCAATAAACATCATATTTGGTGGTGTCTCGCTGCATTTTTGTGGTCACTGTTAATATCAAAATTATCAGTTATGTTCAGATCGAATAGGTTGATTTATTCGTTGGAGCTCACTTTTTATTTTTTTAGAAAATTCATTATTCAGTAATCGAATAGTTTGAATTATTAATTGTAGCCATTTTTAAATTCATTATGAGTTATCGAATAGTTTGAATTATTCATTGTAGCCATTTTTTAATTCATTATGGGTTATCGAATAGTTTGAATTATTCATTGGAGCCATTTTTAAATTCATTATGGGCTATCGAATAGTTTGAATTATTCATTGGAGCCATTTTTAAATTCATTATAGGTTATCGAATAGTTTGAATTATTCATTGTAGCCATTTTTTAATTCATTATGGGTTATCGAATAGTTTGAATTATTCATTGGAGCCATTTTTAAATTTATTATGGGTTATCGAATAGTTTGAATTATTCATTGGAGCAATTTTTAAATTCATTATGGGTTACCCAACATATTTTCCCCCGTATTAATGTTACCACTTGGTACATTTAAAATCTGAAACGAAAACAGATTAGTTGCAAAAGGAGAAGCGAATGTCATTGATTTCTGTTTCTCAGAATTTGGAGCTGAGTGCTGATTCAACTCCAAATCTTCTTCTGTTTGACGTGTCCCTTCGGGATGTAGGCGACTATTACTCTCGACAAATACCAATCCTTTACAGCTCTTCTCCCCCTATCCTCATAAATTCTGCCCCTTACTCTGCAAACCTCTACTTCGAGTGGCTCTTGGGCCTTGTGGAGGGTGGATATTATTGTAAACAAAAAGCTCTTCGCAATGTTGCGGAGGTTTGAATTTTGGTGTAAAATATTCTTCCAAAAAATAAGCTTCTTAAGTACAATGTTATTGCTCTTTTTAGCATTGCCGGGAGTTTCCATTTTTGTTTAAGCTAGTGTCGGAAGTCTGTATTTTGATTATTTCATTATTTTCTCTTTGAGTGACATGCACTGTCCATTTTAGCTGTTGCTACTTTTGGAAGTCTTCAAGTGATCTGGTCTTTATTATTTATTGAAGTTCTTTACTTACGATTCTGTAGCATCAATCTGCAATGTCCGATGAAATACACTCCTCTCTCAGATCAACAGGGTTCATTTACTTGAAACCATTTCTGATTATTCATTTGAGAAAACGATTGGATAAAGCTGATAGTTTAGACATTCCCGTAAGAGCTGGACGCCAAGCGTGACATTGATATGAGAATCTGACGCAGTTATTTAAGCACATGACTTGAGATCTTAAGTTAATATTTGCTTTTGTAGCAACTTCCGGTGTTGTACTAAACTACTCCTAGCAGAGAATATGCTGTTTAATTTCCTTCTCCTATATCGAATTCATTAGGGCTAATCTTACAGTAATAACAAAACATAGATATAAATACATATAAATAAGACATTAATACACCCAGAAGCGAATGCATGTTGATAATTACTGCCGAAAAACAAAATAAAAAGATGGCGTAAGCTCTCATGCGGCCAACTTTTCAACCAACATCCATTAATAAATTTTGAAAGAGATGACAGAAACGACGATATAAAATGTTATAAAATTAATTCTTATCTAAGAATTAATTTTAAAACATTTTATATCGTTTTTATTATTATTTGTATTATATATTTTAAAATACATGATACAATTACCAATATTATTATATCATATATTTTAAAATTTATCAATTTTTATTTATTGTATCATATATTTTAAAATTTATCAATAGTTCTTTTTGATAAATATCGATCGAAAAGCTTACTCCATAATCAATCCTGTCGGCGATAAACTACATCCGCGTCGTGGGTAAGACGATAAACTACATCCGAGAGCAAGGCCACTGATCAGAATATTTTGAGAAGCGTAGAACCAGCTCTCAATTGCTGGTGTTCTCAGATTCACTCTGACTCATGGATGTAGCACCTGTTAGGGTCCCAACTATAGGCAATTAGTGCCCCCCCCCAAGAAACTGCAGTCAAAACACTATGAAAGTGTAAAAATAGGTTTTAATACCAGCAATACGTTTTTGTGAAAAATTATTACCAGAAATACATTATTACCAACAATACATTTTTGAAAAATATTACCATTAATAATAATCTTGTCGAAATTAAATAACCCATTCAGGTGTTGATATGCCGTAAAACAAACTAAACCAAACCAAAGCGATAAGCATTCTCAAAGCAAATGACAAATCCGAGTAAGAAATAGTTACCATCGGAACATTCCGGCTTAAAAACCTTGTGGTTAGCTTGCGAAAAAAAAAAAAATGAATAGTTTAACACTTAATAAAATTTTCTAAGTAGAAAGATTGGCATTGTAACGATTTTCCTTATATTTTCAATTACGCTATTATATATATATATATATATATATATATATATATATATATATATATTGAAATAATAAGAAAGAACAGTAAGATTTATAAGCCGGTGTTCTTAGCAGTTATTTTTATTTAAAAAAAACAGTGCTCGATACAAACATTAGAGTAAAATATTAAAATTATTTTCTTTTAAAAAAATATGATTCCATCGTGACACAGAAATTTCTATGTTTCAAGACTGAAATTAAAATTGTAAATTTAATTATAAAAAAAAAAACTTAAAATCTAGAGTTTCGTTACATTGTCAAGCGATGCTAGGAATAACTTTCGAAGAAATGTACTTAATTTATAAGCGCAGACAATCTTAATATTTTGAGTTGTTAAGGTGAAAGAAAATTCAATCTATTTTGATTAGGAGTGGTTGGGCTTTAATTCCCCTAGAAAAATTATAATTTTAAAAAAGAAAATAATTATAATATCATTTATATATACATTATCACTGAGAGAAAATCGCCATATTGATACATGTTTTTTTTTTAATCCTATCTAAGCTTTCGGTTTCCATAAACCATTATCAAAGATGACAATTACATTACAATATATTAAACAATACACGGATAAAACAATAATGATAATCTGTTTTTGTTGCATGAAAGATTTCCAAGCAACGACAAAATCTTGTATACCACACCACACCACAAAATCGCTTTTTTTAGGCATTTAAAACAACATGCCTGGCCGCATACACAATTCCGGAAATTTCTCGTTGAAAACAAAACTATACTTAAGCATGAAAACAATAAAGAAAAACTAAAAATTCTTGACATATACATAAAACCTAACCTGAACAAAATAAACTATGAAATCTCCACAAATATACTTAAATGCCTATAATTAATAACAGAAACCATTGGTTTATACCAACGGCTTTCCATACTTAATACTTCTCGTTTTGACTTTCGCGCGGTCATGCGTGACGGTACGAGCTGCGACGCGATTTTCGCTTCCGTGTCTCGTATACACGAGTTTGTCGCCGCTTGGAAATCTTTCATACAACAATCTTAACCTCTTCATGTCTAAGGTCAACCGTTATCGAGCTTACATATCCTCATAATCTGCACTTGCTTCCTTTTCTTACGGCCATAACACAAACTACATTAAGTAACTTGATTGACTCTTTGGCCTTGAATCCGGTGATCAGTAAACAAATGAAAAATATCATTTTTTTTCTCTTTTTCAACAAGATTTTCAATGTCTTCGCTTCTTCGTACTATGGTTAAATTATGTATCACTAAAACTATTAATGTATCCCTACATTTGTATGCATGTACACATACACGCATGTGTACGCAAACAATTACACTGCAAGCACACACACACACACACAAACACACGTAGATATTTTTTCGTGCACGTCGGTAGGGATGTTTATCAGGGACGAGCGCAGTTGTGACGGGCTCCTGAAAAGTAAACATTTTTCTCCTGGGAATAGAATAGGCAGCTTTTGAATGGTTCGTTTCGATAGCATTCATTGTCTCCCTTGACATTACTCCGCCGTTGACGTTTTTCTTTTCTTCTTGTGTAAAGTACAGGACTGGAAGTCACGTGTCAATAATTTATCAACACGCTCGAAACCTCTAAAGGCATCTCGGAATTACGTTAATATATATATATATATATATATATATATATATATATATATATATAGATAGATAGATAGATAGATAGATAGATATATATATTGAACAATAAAAAAAAATATTAAAAAATGAAAATCTTCAGACACACTGGGTTGTAGATTAATATTCTTTCGTTTTTTTTTAATTATTATTTCAGTTAGATTCCTCGACTAGTTTCGGCCAAAATGGCCATCATCAGAAGAAGAAATATTTCTGCTTGCTGGTAGCAGTGAACTACAGAAATGAATGTCTTGATGGAGAAAATGAACTTTTGTCTGTAGTTTTCATTTGTTTTTTTTTTGTTTTGTTTTTTTATCTTTTTAACATGAATGTTTTAACATTCCTTGTGTTCGTCAAACAGTCTCTTTTAAGTTGTTATTTGAGATGAGAGCTGAATGGATCTATGCTTCCCTGAATTCCCTTTGTCAGTTTGACAGTTTTATTGCTTCTGGAGAGGGGAAGTGTCTCTGTTTAGTGTTTGTGTGTGTGTTATTTGGTTCTTAGGGAGTGAGTGAGTATGATATGTGTAAGCGTGTGTATTGCTGTGGGTGTGTGTTATTTGGCTCATTAGGGAGTGAGTGAGTATGATGTGTGTAAGTGTGTGTGTATATATATATATATATATATATATATATATATATATATATATGTGTGTGTGTGTGTGTGTGTGTGTGTGTGTGAGAGAGAGAGAGAGAGAGAGAGAGTGTGTGTGAGTGTGTGTGAAAAATATATAGAAAATAGGAAAGAACTGGTTAGGTAAATAATTCAAAGTTCTTTAGTATTTTTGTTATTATTTTTTAAAATAGTGTTCGATACAAAAGTAGAGTATAAATATAATTATTTATTTAAAAATATGACTCCAACACTGTACATAAGAGCTGCCATGTTTCAAAACAAGAGCCGAAAACTTCAATATAATTATTTGAATTAAATTGAATTAAAGTACTAAGCTCTATTCCATCTTCAAGCGAATTTCTTTTTTTGGAATAACTTATTTCTGAAATTTCCGTGTTTTATAAGCATATTTATTATTAAAATCAAAATTTCTATGGTAACAGCTAGAGCAAATTGTTTAAAGAAAAAGGGGTGTAAGGTGTTAATAATTTGTATCAATATCTCGGTTACATTCGCATTTGTATCAATATCTCGGTTACATTCACATTATATATATATATATATATATATATATATATATAGGGTGACCCCAAAAAATGGGAACTTTTTAACAATCCAATAAAACCAAGAGTGATGGAAGAAAAATATTTTATTCATAGTAATTGAAACCTTAAAACATGCCATTTAAGAAACAATGATGGAATTTTCATTTTTTTTAAATTACGTCCTGTAGATGGCGTCCTCCTGTACGCATGCATTCTTGAAATCCGCTGTTGAGATTCCTCATTGACTGCTGCAACATCTCAGCTGGGATACTGTGAATTTTATCTTGAATTCTAAATGACGAAATGTTTACTTGCTCAGGGTCACTGTCTCGCAGTGTTGGCACTTGCTCATGTCTGGAAATACGCACTTCAAAAATTCCCGTTTTTTGGGGGTCACCCTATATATATATATATATATATATATATATATATATATTCACAATAAATTATTCTTCCAGGGCGAGCCAAAATAAATACATAAAAACAAAAAATAAACAAGCACACACACAACACAACACAAAAATGGCATAACGATTTGTCGAGTGTATCTGACCTGACATCTCGACTTCAGTCACTTTCCCATGACTCTAGCATAAATTCCCTGCCAGTTAAGTCATGCAAGTGTCATATATGATTCACGTCTTTTTCGATTCATGACTGACTAGGCAGATTTTCCCGCAGTAGGCTGCCGTTTCTTTCTGCGGTAGACTGGTCGCCAACCAAGACTATAGGATCCAGTCTGTCCTGCTATTCAGCCATTAGCTGGGAGAAGAGATGAATTCATAGCTTCCCAAAGGATATTTGTATGTAAGCAAACGTAACGAACCTCATTGGAATACGAACTCGCCTCTCCCTGTATCTTTTCTATAAATTCTTTCATGGTAACTCTTCGGATGAGCTTTCCTCTTAGGTGTTATTTTATTCCCCCCCCCCACAGACAACGAATTGTAAATATGGGGACTAGTTAGTATTTTCATAGAGACAAAGAGGTATTATGGTGTTTGTAGTAAGAAAGGTACGTATGAATGGTTTGTTTTGGTGTAAGGAATATTGTTTTTTACGATTGGGTCAGTGCTTGCGGCTAGCTAAGTTATAGTTAAGACAGAAGAAGACCGTCCTTTCCCCAATCCCCTTTTCGGCCTTGTGCCACATTTCTGTATTGTACAGAATAAATATCGCTTTTCTCTTTGGTCACTTGACTTTATAAACTTAAGTGCAGTACTAGATTGGCAGTTGAAATGGCTAGATGGAACCGTAAGTTCTACGCTAATAGTTCCTTCTCTCGCACTTCTCGACTGTGGAACTCTCTTCCGGCATCTTGTTGAATCGTTGACAATCTAAGATGCATTGAATATTGATACAGCTGGTCTGGTGCTTTTGCCAGTCATTTAACGAATCTAAATACAGAACAGTAAAAGGAATAAATAAACTAAAAATCGATTTTATTTACTATACTTTGATGCTGTTTGTATACTCTGTATACAGTATAGGTAATTTTACCCATTTTATTTATTTGTTTTGAAGATAAAAACAATCACGATTAATGTTTTCATATAATATGGGCACATGGCTGAAAGATTAGAAAGTTCGCTTTCAGGTATCACATTTGAGCGGATCTTGAGCCTTATGTTGGGTGCACATTATTTAAAAAATATCTTAGTAATGTTTCTTTTTTCACTATCCTTTCCACTCTATGTTCTACCATCCATTTGCTCAAGCTTGTCGATATTCCCTGTGAGTGTCAAATTTTCTAAGTCTGCTTTTCTTGTTAGAGAAAGAGAGAGATCTGGGTTCGAATCTCACCATGGGCAATTTCTCAGGAAGTTGACTTCTTGATGTTATCGGTCTTTGTGTGGTGGGGCGATCACAACATGTGCATGCGGTACCTTTGGAAAACTCCTGAAAACCATGCCACGGGTTGACGCAAGCCTTGCGAATTAAATTGGGTAGACGGAACATCTTGGGAGCACGTGACCGAGGGTTTGATCGTCCTCGTCTTGTCCAGAGAGTTTATCACGCTATGTAATGCACTCAATCTCAGAAACTTCAACTAAGGTCCGCTCAGTATAGTTACAGTATAAACCTCAGGTGGGGTTCAATGGGTTTTGAACAAACACAAATATGCCTGAGCAGGCGTCTGTGACAGGGATTTACTAGCCGCCCTAATAGACGTGCATACTCGGATAAGACTGGCTAGCCCTTATTTTTATTTTATTTACAACGTACAATACCAAGTGGTTAGGTCTTTTTTTTTAATTATTTTATGGTATTTTTTTTATAGTCGGTCATAAGTGCGGTCGGTCCTTAAACGGGTAAGTCGTTAAGGGTTATTGTTGATTTGAATGTTCAAATCTAGCAGGGGATAACGAGATGTAGCTGTTATTCATGTCACTGTAAATTTCACCCAATAACAATCTTGTCCTTTCACGTTATCTTCTGTCGCGATATACATTACCAAAGAAGAGCTGGTGATATTGACGATGGGTTCATTGTTAGGTTCGAGTCTTTCAACGTCATACTATCTCGTCCACATGAACCCCCCGCCAACGGGGCGTATCACCAGTAGAAAACTAAGTTTAACCTTCGTTGCATTACGCCATCTTGACCAAGAATGATAATAATGACGCCAATTTGTAGTAAATGATCAGCACGCTAACCGCTAGGATATGCTCCTTCATTTTTTGTCTCGTTTATATGAGACGGCATCCTGATTTCGAGCCTTCAGCTCTTTGGTTATTAGAAAACCACTGCAGAGACAAGTTTGAATGGTAGGAAACAGGTAATATTTACACGTTAAAAATTAAGAACAGTTGGCAATGCTTGGTTTAATAAAAATTCAAGATAACATGACTGTTAATAAAATTAGGCGGTTCGGAAAATAATGACGTACGAATTATGAGTCAACCAACCGCGACAAGGAGAAGTTTAAATGGGAGGAGACTGAGTTCACAGATACTTTATCATCTATTCAATTAGTTTGTTCGGAAAATAATTATGTATTTTACGATTAAAACTGAGTTAACCGAAGCTGAAATAAATCAAGAATCAAGTTTGAATGTTTGGAAATAGCGTCTAGAATTAGTTTATTTTCTCTTTTATTTAGCTATTTAGGTGTTCGGAAAGTAATTACGTATTTCACTGCTACGAATTATGAAAAGCAGTGAAGAAGAAGAAGATGTAGAAGAAGATGCAGAAAAAGAAGAAGAAGAAGAAGAATCTTTAAAATTTGAGAATTGTTGACAATGCGTCATCTCAAATCGTCGTCCATGCATTGAATATTGACACATCTGGTCTGGCGATTTGTTACGTTTTTAGCTATTCTAGATAAAATACAAAGAAGAATCTGCAATATTATTGGTCCTGACCTGGCATCTCGGCTTCAGTCAATTTCCGTTTTCCATAAATATTTTCGTGTTAATTGTTCTGATGAACTTTCATCTATGGCGACAAAATCTCATCAAATTACAGTTCAAATGGCTAGATGTAACCCTAAGTTCTATGCTAATAGTTTCTCGTACTTCTCGCCCGTGGAACTCTCTTCTGGCTTCTTGCTTTCCAATTAACTGGAAACTGATCTTCAAAAATTTAAACGCAGTTATCTTCATTTTTTTTGTAATTGTTTGTTCTTTTATTGTTCCCTCTCATCAATAATGTTTGTCATTATATATATATATATATATATATATATATATATATATATATATATTCCTTCATACTCAGTAAGCACTTCCCTGCATCTTAGTGGCTTTGTTGCCTTGCTTTAGGTTCTTATTATGAAGCTGTTCGTTAAAGCAGAAGAAACTCCAACACAAACAAAATTTGCAGAAAATTCTAGATTTCAATTAATAGGTAGAAATTTTATTTGCTGTATGCTTAAATATAGCTAGTATATCAGGATCATCTTAAATATTACGAGCGTCCTGGGTATAACGATAAACTACATCCACATCCTGGGTAAGATGATAAACTACATCCGCGTCCTAGGTAAGACGATAAACTATATCCAACGGCAAGGCATCTGATCAGGAGGTTTTGAAAAGCGTGGATCTCTTAATTCTAGTGTTCCCAGGCTCACCCTTACCCGAGGTGGTAGTATCTGTTAGGGTCCCAGGGATGCGCAAATATTTGCCCCCCGCCTAAAAAAAAAACTGGGGTCAAAACACTATGAAAGTGTAAAAATGGGTTTTAATACCAGCAGTGCTTTTTTTTATCCAAAATTATTACTAGCAATTAATTTTTGAAGGAAAAAATTGTTTGCATTATTTACATTATTCGGACTATTGTCCTCATCTTTGTCGCCATATTTATTACAACGTTTCGGCCGTTGGAATCTCCGGCCTCTATAATACCTCATCTCAGAAATATAGACAGATACTGAAAAAAATTATTACCAGCAACACATTTTTAGGAAAAATATTACATGCAGTACATTCTTCGAAAGAAACATATTAGGAGCAATACATTTTTGAAAAAAATTATTAACAGCAATAAAAATCTTGTCGGCATTAAATAACCTATTGTGGTTGATATGTCGTAAACCAAACCAAACCAAACCAAGCCAATCACATATTACGAGCTCACTTCTTTATACGGTCCCTTCAACGATGTCTATCAGATTTAAGGAAATAACTATCGCGGGAAGCGTGTTATTTTAGAAAATTGGCTGATTTCAAAAGGAACATGTGTTACATCTACTTAAAACTTTTAAACAATAGTTCGACTTTTTTTTAGCCTTCCATGCATCCGTATATACTGCGCAAATGTTTTTGAATGTTTCTATAGCAGTACTACGCTTTTGGAATTCATACAGTAAGCAATAATGAATATGTTACCGTTTAGAGTCATAATCTTCCATGGTATTAAACTGTGAAATGCACTATAAATTACACACTGTCGGATAGAAGAGTCCAATTAATTCTGGACACAGTTTCCTTGCATTCAGCCTTGGTGCTGCCTTGATTAGTTGATTCATAATTCATAGCAGTGAAATACGTAATTACTTTCCGAACACTCAAATAGAAGAGAAAATAAACTAATTCCAGACACTGTTTCCTAACATTCAAAATTGGTTCTGTCATTTCAACGTTGCTTGACTCATAATTCTTAAAAGTGAAATACGTAATTATTTTCCGAACAAACTAATAGAGTAAATGATAAAATATCTATGGACGCAATTTCCTACCATTCAAACATGTCTTTGCCGCGGTTGGCTGATTCATAATTCGTAACAGTGAAATACGTAATTCCTTTCCGTGGCAAGACAACCTTATTACCTCCCTTGTCTTATGCCAAAACTGCAGTTCAGTTACGTTTAATAAAGGCACATTAAGCAGAACTAGACTCCGAGTTTTCATTACAATTTATTGAACTTTTTTTTTTCTGAGAGATTTATCCCCTGCTGGTGAGTTATAAATCCAGAAGGAGTATCAGCTCTCCCCTGAAGCAATATCTCTCCCTCTTAATAGTAACGCCGACACAATGCCATTGAATTCTCCTGAGGAACAAGCCCCGCTAGTGACGATTCAAAGGTCGACACCAGAACAGCTCCCTCAAAAAGAGAACATACTACCACAGATTCTGATAATCATAATTCTGATAATTCAGAATCAGAGAGTCCCACTCCAAGAAGGAAACAAAAATATGAGACGAAATACTTCTGGGCAACTGTTCCTGTAACACCTGAAAGCCCAGATCAGCTGCCACGAGACGATCCCAGACAATTGTCAAGAGACCCAGTCACCTGGATGAATTTGTGTCGGACTAGGAGAAAACAAAGCCGGGGAGAATGTGGTAAGACAACTCGATTACCTCCCCTGTCCTATGATTTGTATAAATAAGTCACGCCATCTTAGCCAAAACTCTTAGTAAGAATTTTCAGTTACGTTCAATAAAGGCACATTAAGCCGAACTAGACTCCGAGTTTTCATTGCACATTTCGAACACAATAATAAAAGAAATGATAAACTAATTCTAGACGCAGTTTTCTACCATTCAATCTTGTTTCTGCCATGGTTGGTTGACTCATAAATTATAACAGTGAAATAATTACTTTCAGAAAAGCCTAATATTACTGTAGACGAATCCGAGTTGAAACCATCAAGCAAAATAAGCGATTGTAATAAATTATCTCAGATTGTGTATAAATTAGTGCATGAACTGTGAAATCTTCTATAAACGACACATTGTCGGGTAAAAGAGATGCTGAATTAATTCTAGACGCAGTTTCGTATCATTGAGCCTTGGTTCTGCCTTGATTGGTTGACTCATAATTCATAACAATGAAATACGTAACTACTTCCGCAACAGCCTAATAGATTCAATGGCGTCTTATGGAAGCATACAGCTATTTTCTCTTGGTGTGTAAGCCGGTTTGCATCTCGGATCTTTATAAATTGTCTTGGAGCATTCGGTAACGCTAGAGTTAGCGTATGGGCAAATATGAAAGATATTTACAGTCAATAAATCAACGAGATTGTTGGCTTCTGTTTCTAAAAATGTTGTGTCTTGTCAGCGGAAATTAAAGATTACAATCTGTTTATCACCCGTGGCAATACAATTTTGGCTAACCTTTCGCGAGTTGCTTCCGGGGCGCTCTGGTCTGTATATTCATGAAACATCGTCGAAATGTTATCTTCTTGTATTCTGTGTCCCGAGTCATGGAGGTGAAGTGACCTTAACTAGAGGAGATATCGCTAACATCACGCAAGTGCGTTGGACGGACGGTTCTATGCTTTTCTCTTCTAATCCTGTTAATCACGTGAATTAAATATGCGGCCTAATGTGACGGTTAGTGGCTCGGAAGAAGGAACTGGAGATCCGAGTTCGAATTCCGTTGCATTCACTCTCGCACAAACACTATTGGCGGAAAGATATAAATCCATCTCTTCTCACTAATTAAACAGCAGAACATACCGGTCTCTCTTGCCGTGGTTGGCAACTAGTCTAGATGAAGGTTAACTAATAATTCAAAACCGGTTCGGGTGCTAATTAAACGGGAATTAAACTTTAAATCTCATTCTCTTGACATTACAGGGAAATAAACTGTAGATCAAACAATTACCAATTTTTGTACTGGTCCACTTTTTTTATTCTGGTTCACTTTACTCCTTCTATCTAGTGCAGTTCTAATTACTAGTTATTGTAGATTATTGGACAGAATCTGTTAGTTACTAGAGAACTGGCTTTGCATCACATCTATGTCTGACTTTTTCATATATTTATTGATATTGTCTTTTTACAGATATATTTTTAGTTATATCTGAAAGTTTTCAAACACTTCCCAGCCCTGTCGGCTGTGGCTCTAAAATACGCCACCACAGAGGGTAAGCCCCCTCCCAGGACACCAATGAGACGTCCTGGGTATGACAATAAACTACGTCCAACAGCAAAGTCTCTGATCAGGAGGCTTTGAGGGGCGTGGAACCACATCTTAATTGCTGGTGTTCCCAGGTCCACTCTGACTCGGGGTGGTAGCACCTGTTAGGGTCCCAGCTATGGGCAAATAGTTAATCCCCAAACTTGGATGAAAACACTAGGAAATTGGGAAAATAGGTTTTAATACAACCAATACTTTTTTGTGAAAAAAATATTACCAGCAATACGTTTTTGAAAAAGTATATATATTAGCAGAAATATAATTTTGAAAAAAAATATTACCAGCAATAAAAATCTTGTTAGCATTTGAACTATTTATCTATCTATATAATAAGTATTAGGTTGGTGCAAAAATAATGTCGTTTTCTCACATATGTTACTATGTGAGAAAACGACATCATTTTTGCACCAGCCTAATAATAACGAGAAGA
>OZ010599.1:39477614-39502614 GCA_963932145.1 Acanthosepion lycidas
ATGCAAAAAAAAAGTTGGCTTAGATTGCTCTCTGTCTAAAATGCAGTCCGACATCACAAAATTTTGTTGTAATAATTGGAAGTGTTATAGTGAGCATAGCTAATGACAACAAAATGTCAAGTAGTCCATGACAACGAAGCTTTAAGTAGTTCAAGTGCCAGGAATTCTATTTTATTTGATAGTTGGGTATAGCCATTAAGTTCCAATAAAGAGAAAACAGAAATATATATAAAAGGAAAAATAGAACATTGAGTGCTGCGATGTCCTTCGTGGTCGAATGGTAAAGCACACTGGATCAAATTGTAGTTTTCCCAATAAAGGGGGATACCAGGTTCGATCCATGTCGGGAGACTCATTTTTCTTGACTTAGATTTCTCGAATGCGCAGGCGGATAGACTTATTTATTATTTATTCGACCCAATGTCGAATAAATAAAAATGGGCGTCTATTTCAAATACGAAGTATCCAATATAATAACGTTTGGAGTCATAGAAATATATACGTAGTCAGATACATTAACTTTCATGTGTATATTTTATTTCTCTCTAACTCATTCTCTCTCCCTACATATATGGTTATCTCTGAAGGTCACATGACATATCGATCATATAAATATTAGCATATTTGGAAAATGCTGCCTTCGTCGGTGAATTAATGTCAGATTTATTGCGAAATCGTTGACTTGCATAATCCAATCTGACAGGATACATAAATATTTACTGCTAGCAGCATTGCCCGGCGTTGTGCGTGCTTGATTAAAAAATCGCACGACCCATACAGCAATCGCTATCACTTGACTTAAAATATTTTTGCCCTTCCTTGCCTTGCCGTGCTGATGTTGCTACATGCCTTACTTCTTGCCTATCTCACACTGCAAATTTTTTCTAAGCTCTATACTAAACATTAAATCTGTTACGAAAAAAGAACTAAACAAAATGAACACAAAACGATCAGATTTAAAAAAGGACTCGAAACTAGAAAAACCGAATGAAAAAAGAATGTTAACAACAAATACTTTTTCACACCCAACCCAGTTCTGCGGAATCAGAATCAACGTTGAGTTTAAGCAAGCGAATGAGCCAATTGGAGTAAAGTGCCATGCAGATTTAAATATTTCCCACTTGTGACGAATGCAGCTATCGATTTTTTTTCATGCTAGTCTGCTAGTTAACATTCGTGTCAGTCAGCTGTTGGCTCAAACGCTGGCCAATATAATCTTCCTGCCTATTCGTGGCAGCCAGCTATAGCCAAACTACATGAAAACTGCCGTAGAAGCATGAAAATATCGATTATTTCCACTATCGATGGGAGTTGGGAAATGCAAAGTCAGTCTTGGCCTTCCTGCTAACCTGGAGCATGTGCATGTAAATTTTGGTGCAAATCCGTCAAAAATTGCATTCGTTACACACACACACACACACACACACACACACACATCCTGCCTTTTATAGATAGAGATGTTGTATGGTGATCACCTCAGATCATGTACAATAGCTTTGGTTCTCAATGCTCAATGTCCTTCAGAAACATTTTTTTCAAATGTTTGTAATTCAAAGAAGCCAAGGGAGCCATGTGCAGGTTCTACTTGATTGGTGACCCCCAAACCGGGGGTGTAGCTCCGCGATTCATCCGATTTCATTGACGACATCAACAGCCTTACACGCGCACCTAGGAGAAAAACTGTTGAACTAGCAGTTATATAAACACCTACTCGAGGGAGGAGAGTCTCTGAAACATCGCAGGTGAGAATGTAAGGTCCACGATTCGCGAAAGCACGATAATCTGTCGAGAGTTGGTGACGAAGTTAGGAGTTTGATAAAATGTAATATTAAATATCAAAGAGTGGGTTTGATGTTATTATTTGGTCGGTGCGTCTATTTCATGATGCTATTATAGTTTCGCACTACCATTGATAGCCAAAGGTGCCTTCCAAAAGCTAAGCAGAGTATTAAGAGATAGAAAAACTTTGTGAGAAACAAAGAGAAAAGTACTGAATGTTAAGTGATATCTATTCTCCTGCATGCCAGTGAATGCTGGACAATTTCATCAGTGTTAAATAAAAGACTTGAAGCAACAGAATTGGGGCTCTACAGAAAGATGCTGAGGATACTATAGACCGAAGATGTGAGCAACGACACGGTTTTAGAGAAATGGAAACAAAAAGGAAACTTATGCTTAACACCAAGAAGTGACAGTTTCTGAGGCATGTAATGAGGAAGGAGGGCTTGGAAAATCTGATACTCCTAAGACAGATTGAGGGAAAAAGGAACAGAGGAAAACAACACATAACGTAAATGACAAGCTTGTCAAAATGGATGGTGGAACAGGATTTAGAAATAACGAAAAGAATTTTATTTAGAGCTGCAAGGGATAGGAAATCGTGGAGAGCGATGATCGCCTAGGTCCTGAGAGGACACTGCACATCAAGAGAGAGAATGCGACAATGCAATACTTACCTTAATCATACAAATGTCAATGTAACCTAGCACAACCGTATTTTCTTTTTATATGTGGACCGCTTATAGCTAGCAAATTTTAAATTTGACCATAAACGATTATACAAGTATCAATTCGCTGATCCAAAACACCAGAGCAAGCACAGAACTTGTGGATTGATTAAACGATTTGTTTTTTACGGTTTACCAACCCTTTGCTGGTTATTTAAAGCCAGAAAGCATTTTTTAGATTGTAAAAATTTTGGGGATACAATAACGCTTCACTTATACAAGTTATACTAATTAACCCATATCTGGAGAGAGATTTAGAATTCGGCTCTCCAGTTTCGAACCATTATACATTACACCACACGCACACCCAAACTTATAGCACTTGGTATTCCCAAGCGGTCACCCATCTAGGTAATGACCAGGCTTGACGTTGTTTAACTTCGGTGATCGGACGGGAAACTGTGTTCCAACATGATGTGGTTGTAAACCAATTTGCATGGACTAAAATAAGATGTTCTAATTTGCTGCCCAGTCCTCGTTTTCTAGCTTTGGCAGAATTCAAAAGCGATTACGCGGCCTTGTGGGTGATGAATTATTTAACCACCCTGCAACCCTGATCTCACAAATCAAACGTTTCTAGACTCTCATGATATTCCCATGGCAAATAATTAGACTTAGTTCCACCAGTTCACAGTTAAGTCCCGTCAGGCCACATCATCTTCATTCCCTTCGTGTAAATGAGTGGCAGAGATAGCAAAAAGATAAAAAATTTACTAAAGACTATAAAAGGCAGGAGATCGTGCAGGGCCATGATCGCAAACGTCTAACATGGCACATAAAAGAAGAATGGAGATAGCAACTTTATGAAAAACTTACTACAGAAACCATAGCTAGTGAAACAGACTCCCGAGGGGATGCTTCCCCGATCACAACAATTCCATTCAACCGCTATCGATCCTCCATATCCTCATAATATGAACTTCTTACCCGCTTCATTTACGCCCTTACAACAATCTAATCCGGTAAACCTCTAACTTGAGTGGCTCTTCGGTCTTGCATTGGATGAACAGTTATATGATAAATATAGTTACATAATTGCACACTCACAGACGGACATATTAGCGTAGATATACGTAAAGTATGGCTTTTTATTTAAAAGAAATCATTCTTACCTCCACAGCAAGGCGATAAAAGCCGCTAGGATGCAAGGGGGCTAGTGAGAATGAGATAAACAGATAGAACAATAAAAGAACAGGATACAAGGCGGCAAAAGATAGGCATGGTAGAGTGTGGGAGTCCGGGTAGAGTGCAGGAGGCACGGTGGAGTAGTGGATAGCAGCTCGGATTGAGAAATCGGAGAACCGAGTTCGAATTATTACGTGCTAATACCCTTGAGAAAGACATGAATCCTCTTCTTCACCACCCAACAGGACAGACCGGGTTCTATAGCCTTGGATGGCAACTGGTCTACCGCAGAAGAAATGGCAACCTACTGCTGGAAAAAAAATCTGCCTCGTCAGTCATGTATCGAAAAATACATGATTGCCTACGCGTGTATCACGCACGGCACATAACAGACTGAATTGACAGGAAAGCGAGATGAACAAGGTTTCCACAAGCGAGAAGCTTGAGAGAAGAAACTATTAACATAGAACTTGCGATTACATCTAGCAATTTCAGCAGTGTCATTTTCTGACCTATCTGCCAATCTAGTACTGAGTTTAAATTCGGGAAGTTAAGGTATCAAAGAGGAAAGTTCACCCGAACAAGTACCCTGAGAATGTCAGTACAAAAATAAAAGGTTCGCATTTATACAGGAAGTTACTATGTTATTTTCAAATACTCACCTTACTGAATGCTAAATTTCGTATATACAGTAAACTCCGAATGTATTCAAAAGAAACATGAAACAGTCAGTAGCCACCTATCTTTAAGACCACGCCTTTGTTACTTTTGTCCTGACATATTTACCCTATGGGAAACACATTGTCTTGTAAACATATACAGGAATAATTTCCTTTCTCTTCTAGTCTTGAAAACGAAAATTCGGATCCTTCCAGATGTTGACTGATTTGATTTGTTTAATGGCACATCGACTTCTTATGGAACTTTGAAATAATAAAAATAGGTTATACGTTATTCTCCTTTCACAGTTGAATACATGGTAGATGATACTCAGCTTTTGTGCATATACATGTTTGTGAGGACATAATTACTAGAGGAGGGGATATGGGTGTGTTAGGTTGGAGTTTTGTTGGAGTTATATTTTCGAATACAGTTTGATTTCAAAAATTGCCGGATATTATATAGATTAATACCTTAAAAGAGTTCCTTCGTGCTGGTTGCTTGGTTGGTTTTGTTTAGTGGCATATCAACACCTCTATGGGTTATTTAATGCTGAAATCTAAATAATCTGAACACAAAGCTTCAGCTAAATATATTTTTAACGCAATTGTAAACTTAAAACTAAAGATAAAATTTATTTCTGGTATTTTTACTACATAATGTTTTGTTTTGTGGGCTTCGCTATTTGCCTATAGCTTGAACCCTTACAGGTGCTACCACCCTGGGGCAGAGTGGACATGGGAACAACAGTAGTTAAGAGGTGGTTCCATGTTCCTCAAAACCTTCAATCTCTTGATCAGAGGTCTTGTTGCTGAATATAGTTTATCATCATACCCAAGACTATGAAGCTATTTAAGAACATGGTGAGATATATACACTATTCATTGCACTATCTTTGGTGCTAATAATTTTATTTTTCTTAACGAATAGAGAAAAACAGAACACATGAATTAAACAAGGAGTCAGCAGTGGTTAATTTTAAATCACTGAAGAGACAGGGATTATTTTCTCTTCATTTACACTTTATTTTTCACCCTTTCATAAAAAACGGCATTTTTTAATTTTTTTAAAGAATTATCACACACACACACACACACACACACACACACATACACACATACATATTTCTAGCACATAAAACTTTGTTACCAAGGACCGAATTTAAAATGTTATAAAACTTCAACATATAAAAATTTATTTACAAAATTTGTCTATATTTCTGAGATGTGGTATTGTAACTATTTACATTGTTTCAGACGGTTGTCCTCATCTTTATTGTCATATTCATGACGTTTCAGCAGTTGTACGCTCTGGTCTTCTTCAGGTGATATATGTTGAAATTTCGATCATGATCTTTTTAATATCTAATTTCTGCATTGCGATAATTGTTCTTGGTAGAATATAGTGGAGTGGTTTCCAGTTGTCTTCTCCATAGACATTATATCCAAAGTTGGCCTTCCTGTAGACTTTCTGCCCACCAAGACTAGAAAACATAATTTCCCATGCAATTTAACCCATAGCTGGAGTGAGATTGGGTGGTTTACGTATTTCTCAAAGTAAAAAAAAAACTGCAAAGTGAAAACAAATGGTTTCGGTCGAAATTCCATATTCTGCACTGTTAAAGAGCACACCACTTGCACTTGATGTGACTTGGGTTTCAAACGGAATAATCCAGAAAGATACGCATAATTCGTGCTCTATAGATCTATTTTAGCTTATCTTAAAGCGTGCAAGGCATTTAAACATGCTTATCTCTGAGAGCGTCTTATACACCCTTATCTCTTATGTAGCGTTTTATAAACGGGTAACCCGATGAGGAAGATAATGAAAACGAATCCTTTGAGGAAGAAAACGAAATAACAAAATAAAACAAATGTCAATAATTACTCTTAAATTGTTACCTAAATATTCTTTCAATAAAGTAAAGACTGTTTCTGGTGATTTCCTTTTAAATAATACCAGTGATTTTTCCATCTTGGGTATGACAATAAACTACATCCGCGTCCTGGGTAAGACGTTAAACTACGTCCAACAGCAAGGCCTCTGATCAGGTTTCGAGGAGCGTGGAACCACCTCCTAATTGCTGGTGTTCCCAGGTCCACCCTGATCCGGGATGGTAGCACCTGTTAGGGTCCCAGCTATGGGCAAATAGTTATTCCCCAAACTGGGGTCAAAATATGTAAAAATAGGTTATAATACCAGCAATAATTTTTTTTATGAAAAATTATTACCGGCAATACATTTTTGAAGAAAATAAATATTACCAGCAATAAAAATCATGTCGGCATTAAATAACCCATTGAGTTGTTGATATGCCGTAAAACAAAACAAACCAAAGCAAAACCAGTAAATTTTTAAGGAATCGCCCACATGTCTTTTTTTTCTTTTGTTAACATTATTTTTATTAAGGAAAAATCATTATACAGGGTGTTTAAAAAAGAATACGCCAAAATCATTACACTGTTTTTTCAGGTCTATAGCATTGTAGTGGACTCAATCAGTGGTTATTTGATAGAGTAGTTATCAAAGTTTGATTGGGTGAACGCTGTCGTTAGTATAACTTCCGGTTCAGCTGAATTGTGGGAAGATCAATCAAAATGGCGACTCCTCAGTAGAAGGCGTTTTGCGTACTTGAGTTCGCGAAAACAAACGCCATTTTTACGGCGCAGGCAGATTCGAATGACTTCATTTTTCAGCAAGATGGAGCACCACCCCATTGGCATCTCGGGGTTAGAGCTTATCTGAATGAAAACGTGCCTCAGCGATGGATTGGGAGGAGAGGTGCTAAAGACCTTGCTCTCTGTGCTTAGCCTGCCAGATCCCCGGACCTCACTGTGTGTGACTTTTTCTTGTGTGGTGGTATGTTAAAGACCAAGTTTATGTTCCAGCACTTCCAGCAAGTATCGATTACTTGAAAGATCGAATAACAGCTGTAATCAACACGGCGGACGGTGACATGCTGAGGCGTGTTTGGGAGGAATTCTCATATCGGCTTGATGTTGTCCGCGCTGCCGATGGTGGCCACATTGAGCACTTATAAAACATGAAATGAAACTTGAATGTATATACAACACATGTGTTCATGCTAGAGGTTTGTAATTTTTTTCGATTTTGACACATCACGTGATGATTTTGGCGTATTCTTTTTGAAACACCCTGTATATTTCACCCTGTTTTTTGGACTCAAGATTTCGCGAATTGCATCGACGTGCAGACGTCTAAAACCTACCCCAAAAGGTGTCACCTGTAGAATCTCTAAACTCTGTATTGCTATGATTGTTTTGGGAAAAAGATAGCTGAGTGATTTCCCTTTGCCTTCCCTACGGTACTGAATCCAAAGTTGTCCTATGCAACCTTTTATGTCTCTCATGCAAAACCAGACATATTTCTACTTTAATTTAATCTCGTCTCGATAGAACTTATACCGGGTGTAACAGCAAAATTGTCCAAATAGTGTAACAGCATAATCGTTCACCCAAAAAATGTTTAATATCTAAAAACCAAGAAATTAATTGAGTTTCTTTTTTCCAGGTTTTCAGATATTTAGCCATCTTGACACTATTTTTTCGTAAGAATCACTGAAAAACCTTTTGAGTTATTCAGCTAGAAAAAGAACGCGTTAAAATCGTTTTATGTCAGACCCCGTTGTCTTCCCAAATGAGCAATGGTGAGAGGAAAAAGATCATTTAGATTTTCAGTAATGGTACCAACATTCATATTCTGGCTTCCATTTTCAAACTCCATTCAAGAACCATCAAGAGAACGGTGAATAAGTTTAAAAAAGAGGGAACAGTAGAGAGGAAAACTGGATCAAGAGTCACAACAGGAAAAGGGATCATTATTTTAGCTAATATGTAAAGAGATCAATTAGAAAAAGATCCAACTCAATCCATAACAAGTTTGGCACGGAGAGAGGTGTGTCGGTCGAAAAAGCAGTGAAAAAAAGACTTGACAATGAAATTGCACGTGAAACCTGTGAGGCACCTTGTTACTACAGGACAGAAAATTAGAAGGTTAGATATGGCGAAGTTCACCTTGAATAAATTATCCTGGAATAATAATAATAATAATATATATATATATATATATATATATATATATATATATATATATATGAACTTTATTTCAAGCCTTCATGAGCTTCCGATCCTTAGCTATGATTAATTAATGATGAACATGTCATTTTCGTTTATGATCGATTACATCACGATTCTTCTGTTAAGCTTGGAGAGTAATTATACATTGTTACTGCTCAGAGTAGAGTCCAATAGTGTTATAAAAACCTCGGAGAATTCCAGTAAGATATCTTTAATCATTTCTAAGATACAATGGCTCAAAGCTTAACCTAACAAATGGACAATTTTGCTTTTACACGATTTGGACAATGTTGCTGTTACGGTATCTACATTTTGTTTTGTTTTTTACTCTCATGCAAGCCGAGTCTGGGTGAACCGTTTTTGACTGCAACAACAGCAGCAATCAAAAAATGACAAGCAACAGTAGTAGCAGCACTAATCAGCCGGCAGATTAGGTTTAAGACTCCATGTTCAATACAGCAAAATATCTAGTGGATTAAAACGTTGGTTCGTGAATTGGTGACATAATAAAATAGTGAGTTCAATCCCTGGGCCGGATAGTGTGTATTTAGACTAAGTTGAAACAGGCGAACCGAGCAGTACTAAAAATAAGATCTAGACAAGATATCGCTAGACATGCACGGTAGTTTAAATAAAGAGTTCAGTTCAGAACTGCCTGTAGGTTAACCAGACCGATATACACCTGACGAAGGCCGGTGGGGGTGCGCAACGACTGAAATATGATAACAACAACAAAAATGAGGCGACAATAATGCGAATATAAATAGTCTAAATATGTTACCTAAATATTCATTATCATGGGACTGATGAGGACGATAATGATGATGCTTGTTTATTAAAAATAATAAAGAAAAGACTGATATATCGTGAAACAAGGACAAACTATTATACAATGAAATTAATTATTCGTAAAATAAATTTGTTTTTTGCTGTTTATTTTTTTAACGAAAGTCAATAAGAAATTGAAAGAAGACGAACTCGTGCTTTGTGAAATTCGAATAAGGACAACTGTGTTATCATTCGAGATTGGACGTTTAATAAATGCAATTAAGAAAAGCATTAACTTTCCAAGAGAGAACGGAGTCATCGGGCGATTGGAGATTTCTATCATGTCTGTCTGGAGGTTAAACAATAACCAGGTACCTTTCAGAAGGAACATATTGCACAGATGGCCTTAAAAGAAGATGGAAGCTGAGATTCTTCTGAAACCGCATGAGTTTTGAAATCGTTGACTTGTTTAGTCATTTCTACTTACTTTTTCTTTGTTTGTTTTTTTCCTTTATTTTTGTAGATAAAGTTTTATTCTATTTTGGTCTTCCTGGCAGTAGCTGCTATTTTAACTGCCTAAAGAACTGCAAGTTTTTTCTTTTTTTTTTTTTTTTTTTTTTTTTTTAATACCTGGAGTGTCCTAAAAGCATATACTTACCTGGCACATGCCAGGTGAGGTTTTATCACCTCTCAGTTCCATCTCTGTCTTCAGACAGAGTGCGACTCAGTTGCAGCTCTATCGGAGGACAGAGGCGCAACTGAGGAAAATCACACTGTAAGGTCCTGGGAAACAGATGCCCGTGGCTGCACCTACACATTGCACTAGAAAGAGAGAGCGAGAGAGAGAGATGGATCGGTACTCGCACAGAGGCCAGCGCAACCGACGGTTGCGTATGCTCGGAAAACTTTTATCTTTAGCCCGGGTGTACGCTCTAGTATTCCCCACATTAAACCTGACCTTGTGTCTCATCCCATCTCAGTGGGGAGACAAAAGTAAATATCTACTTACCTGGTACAGGGGTTAACCATTACAGAGGCGTGGTTAACGTCCCTGTGCTATAAATGGAGCTATGATTCTCCTCATTTTAAATGGGAGAAGTTTCTCAGCCCTGGGGATTCCAACTTTGCGGCAGTACCTCCCTCAGTACATTAAGAGAGGTTGTGTCGATGTAATATTGATGTCAGCGAGAACAGTGACCGCGGGGGTTGGGCAAAAATCAGTTTTTGTCCTTGGTCCATATGCTATAAGTATGCCGTATGGCGCTCCCTACGTTAAAACGACCCTGTGTCCCATCCAGCGTCAGTAAGGAGGAAGGGTAAATATACTTAAAAGCATATGCATGTATACACAATTTTACACGTGCTGCCAAATAGAAATAAAAAGCATTATCTAAGTTTCTGATAGTTTATAGAAGTTTTCTAAGAGTAGATTAGATCTGGTATAATGCCGCAAATATGGAGCGCTCAAACTCACTCCTAACTGATCTAGCGAGAAAAGCTTATTAACCATTACATATGCATCTTTGCAGGGATTAATTGTTTGTCCGTATGTAACATAACTATTGGTCTACTTTTAGTATTGAACCCTTATTTTAAATTAAGGTTATGAATATTTGAATTTATACTTTTCGTTCTCATTAGATTTGGATATGTGTGTGTGTGTGTGTGTGTGTGTGTGTGTGTGTGTGTGTGTGTGTGTGTGTGCCCTTTTTCGTCGATGGCGAAATATAAGGCTATATATATATATATATATATATATGTATATATATATATATATATATATATATATATATATATATATATATATATATATATAAAACAGTAAACAAAAAATGAAAGCAATAAACAAAAACTAAAAATTCTTGAAGCTATATACATAAAACAGTTGAAACCTAACCTGAACAAAATAAACTATGAAATCATCACAAATGTACTTAAATGCCTATAATTGATAACAGAAGCCATTGGTTTATACCAACGGCTTCCCATACTTAACACTTCTCGTTTTCACTCTCGCCTGGTTATGTGTGATGTCATGAGCCACGGTGCGATTTTCGCTTCCAGCGGTTCGAATGCACGAGTTTGTCGTTGCTTGGAAATCTTCCATGCAAACAAAAACACTATCATTATTATGTCCGTGTATTGTTTAATATATTGTAATGTAATTGTCATCTTTGATAATGGCTTATGTAAGCCGAAAGTTTAGATTGGATTTAAACATGTATCAATATGGTGATTTTTTTTCGCCTTTCAATGATAATGTTATTAAGCTGATCAGACGATATGTAAGGAATTTACATAAAGTAAATGGACAAAACTTGTTTATCATTTAATGAAACATGCATCAATATATATATATATATATATATATATATGTGCGTGTGTGTGTGTGTGAGTACACTTTTTCGTCGATGGCAGACACTTCACTATACAGTATCTGTTTGCGAATACTCAGACAGTTCCTATACAATATGGTTGGGAATTCTTAGACAGTTCCCTATACAGTATCTGTTTGGGAATTCTCAGACAGTTCCTTATACAGTATGTTTGGAAATTCTCCATAATTGCCAACGTCCGAGTACTTTCCGTGGAAGTAGCAGGAGAAGTGCGAGAGGTTTGCCATATCCCGCTTTAGGGAGAGATTTACATCACACCAAATAGAACCAAAAAGGAGCATAATATTTAACATTAGAAAGAGACAGTTAAAATTTCTAGGGCACCTAATGAGAAAAGAGGGCTTGGAAAATTTGACATTCGCAGGACATATTGAAGGCAACGGAGGAAAGCAGTGCATAACCCCCTACCCAATGAGCTTGTGTAGAGGGGTTGGCAGAACAGGGAATAGTAGAGAAAGCAAAAACAAAATTTACTAAAAGTTACAAAGAATCGGAAATTGTGGAGAGCCATGATCACCAACGTCCAAAATGGTACATAGAAGAAGATGGGGTTAAACTTAACTTTATAAAAAAAAAACATGTTACGTGAACCATAGCAACATGTAGTGTCGTGAAACTGAAATCCTATATATTACACAGGGGAGTACACAGAATAAACGAAAAACAAAAAAGTGGGTGGCAATATCCTTATCTTGTCTCAATCTTTAATTAGCACATCTTATTCCATTGGTAAAGAAGAAGTTCCTCTCAGTTCCCCAGAACTGGTCCACTGTGGAACAGATACATGAGATGTATCCCCGATCACTATGGTCTTAACCGCTTTAAATCTCATTATCTATCCTACATATCCTCATAATATACACTGCTTACTTGATACGTTTTCTATGGTTTATCAACCCTTTGCAGGTTATTTAAAGGCAGAAAATATTTTTAGATTGTAGCAATATCTTTTTTAAATAATAATGATTTAGTGATACAAGTCTTACTATTAACCTATAGCTGGAGGTGATTAGATGGATTCATATGTTTCCCAAGTGTATTTGCGTGTAAGTAAATACAACGAACCCAACTGCAATTGGAACTCTGGCTCTCCGGTTAACAATTCTGGGACATTATCCATTACACCACCCGCACATCCAAGCTTACAGCATCTGCTATTCCCAAGCGGTCACCCATCTAGGTACAGATCAGAATAGTCATTGATTCGTTTTCTACGGTTTATCGACCCTTTGCAGGTTATTTAAAGCCAGAAAATATTTTAGATTGCAAGAATGTTTTGTTTTTTGAAGATAATAATGATTTAGCGACAAAAGTCTTACTAATTAACCCGTAGCTGGGAGGAGTAGAGATGGATTCATACCTTCCCCAGGGGCATTTCCGTGCAACTGAATATAACGAACCCAATGAGAATTGGAACTCAGCTCTCCATTTAACAATTCCGAGCCATTATTCATCCAAGCTTACAGCACCTGGTATTCCCAAGCTGTCACCCATCTTGGCACTAACCATGCTCGACGTTGCTTAACTTTCGTGCCTGTTTAATTTGTTCTGAACACTACGTTTTCCTTTATTTGCGTGGCCTGTTGGTAGTTGATATCACGCGTCGAATGAAGGTTGTATTTTTAACTTTTCCGGAAGAGAGCCAATTTCCGGAAATACTCGCTCATTTATTTGCATCGCCATGACAAGGAAAATCAAAGTTTTGAAAATGGCTGAGAGCGTCTCTGGGAGATGAAAGAAATGTTTCAAGTTTCCTTGCGTAAATGTTGTGAGGTAAAAGCAGTTGTTTCGCGATTCAAATAACAAGAATGTCGAGAATGTATGTGGATAAGTAAACTGTGAGAAAGAAAGAAAGAAAGAAAGAAAGAAAGAAAGAAAGAAAGAAAGAAAGAAAGAAAGAAAGAAAGAGTAAGTGAAGAAATTAAAAGAAAGAAAGGTAAGAAATGAAAAGGAAGAAGAAGAGAAGAAGAAGAAGAAAGGAATAGTACGGGATGAAATGAAAATAAATAAAGAACGAAGGAATTAGAAAGAATAATAGAAGAAAGAAAGAAAGAAAGAAAGAAAGAAAGAAATGGTAGGAATGATGAAGAAAGAAAGAAAGGAAAGAAAGAAAGAAATGAGGAAAAAAAGAAAGAAAGAAAAAAGAGAGAAAGAAAGAAAAACGAAAAAGAAATAGTAATGGTAGAAAGAAAGACTGTAGAAATGATGAAGAAAGAAAGAAAGAAAGAAAGAAAGAAAGAAAGAAATAGAAAAGCAGAAAAGCGAAAAAGAAAGAAAGAAAGAAAGACTGTAGAAATGATGAAGAAAGAAAGAAAGAAAGAAAGAAAGAAATTGACAGAAAAGCGAAAAAGAAAGAAAGAAAGAAAGAAATGAGGAAAAAAGAAAGAAAGAAGAAAGAGAGAAAGAAATAAAAACGAAAAAGAAAGAAATAGTAATGGTAGAAAGAAAGACTATAGAAATGATGAAAAAGAAAGAAAGAAAGAAAGAAAGAAAGAAAGAAACGGAAACATTAAGAAGAAAGAAATAGGAAGGGGAGAAAGGAAAAGAAAGCAAGCCAGGAAGAAAGATTAAAGGAGAAAATGAAAAACAAAAAACAAAAAGAAAGAGGAAAGAAAGAAAAGGTAAACACACACAAAACAAAAGAAAGATTCCAAAGAGACCAAAACAAATTTAGATTAAAGAGGTACAGAATGGAAGAGAAAAAAGAAAATTTAAACAACTAAAAACAGAAAGATAAAAAAAAAAGAAAAGAATGTGAATGAAGTAAGGAAAACAAAGGAAAGAGAGAAAAAAAGATTGAAAAGTGGAAGAAATAAGGATAGAAAAAAAAGAGAGAAAGATAAAAAGAGGAAGAAATATGGAAAGAAAGTAACCAGGGGAAGGAGAGGATGAAATAAATTAAACAATAAGAAAAAGAAAGAAAGAAAGAAAGAAAGATAGAAAGAAAGAAAAGAAATAGTAATGGAAAAAAGAAAGAAAGACAGGGTAAAAAATGATGAAGAAAGAAAGAAAGAAAAAGAGGAAGAAGAAAAGAATTAGAAGTCGTCAAGAAAAAAATAAAATGCAGAAAAACAAGACAAAAAATAGTACTCAGAAAAGAAAAGCGACTATCCAAAGAAAGTCAAGAGAAATGAAGAAAAAGAAACAAATTCTCTTGAAAGAATCAAGGAAATAAAAACGGATCAAATTAATGCAAAACTACTTTTTTCGTCCTTTTAATACTTAATATCCATGAGATTATGTATGAATTCGTTTTCAATATTTTGCTTTTATTAACACTTAAAACCGAATTCTTCACGCTAGTTCACTCAATATCACTTCGATAAGTTCAAAGAACATCTTTCCATTTCCAGACTATATCAACAGGCTCGACATTTACTTTTGAAATCAAAACAAACCATTTTTGTAGGCTATCGTTTTATAATTGAGTACAGAAATTCCTTGTCGATATTTCTCCCAATTCTGTATACACTAGAGGCCAAACGTTTAGGGTTACCCTGTGGATTTAACAATTAGTAAGTTTCATGCCTTCTTTGGTTTAATTAACTCCTACTAAGCTAGGATACTGGAACTATTTAACCAATTAGTGTTCAGTTTTTTTTTAGAGAGGGTGTGCTACTTAAATTTAATATCCATCAGCCCTAAGATTACCATTAGACAACAAGACAGATTAGCAAAGAGAGCTAAAATTTTAATGAAACATTATTTAGTAATAGGTTAATTTCGTTATTATTATTATTATTATTATTATTATTATTATTATTATTTCCTTTGATTTCTGGTGTGTACTCATTTCTATGCGACCAGAGAACTAAGGTCAGAAATGGCATCATGACATTTTTCACTGAGCATTTTTTTAAAAATCGTGCGTATTTTACATAGATAAAGCATTTCGTAAGGTGTGGGCTGTTCTCGTGAGAACATTTTTTTTTTGTATTTCTCTACTAAAAATCCCTTTATATTGGAAACATTTCCAACCAGTCCGAGGACCCCAACAACTGGTATTGTTGATGTTCACATTTTTGAGATTTTGATTTCAAGGTCCTTGTATTTTGATATCTATTTGAAGATCTTCAAAGATACATTGTAGTATGCAAGGACTGACATATCAATAAGGTGGCACATTTAGTGTTTGGGTTTTCTAATCAC
Organism: Acanthosepion lycidas; assembly: GCA_963932145.1. Taxonomy (NCBI): domain Eukaryota; kingdom Metazoa; phylum Mollusca; class Cephalopoda; order Sepiida; family Sepiidae; genus Acanthosepion; species Acanthosepion lycidas. Next base: position 39,493,317 of record OZ010599.1, read on the forward strand.
GATGTCTGGGCGATTAGCCTTGATTGTTTTGTCTGTGTGTATCGTAAAGTCCTATAAAATTGTTACAGGCCCTATCTCTATAACTTGGTCTAGGTGGTGTTCATACCATTTTTTGCAGTTTCCTTTCAGCAGATGTTGAAGATTTTCCAGTGCAGATATTGTCTCACTCTCTCATGCCAGGTTTTATACTCAGTGGGTGCCAATATCGTGCAGCCTGATACAAGATGATCAATTATTTCTGGATATTTATCACAAAATCTGCATCTTGGGTTAACATAATATTTTAGTATGTGTGCTTGACAATTTCTAGCTAACAAGCATTGATCCTGTGCAGAAAGGATAAAACCTTCGGTTTCAGCTTTTAACCCTGCATTACGTAACGAGTGATGGTATGGGGTTTGTTTAGTACGGGCAGAGTAGTGGCCATGAAGCGGTTTATCTTGCCATTGTTTCTGTATCTGGTCGGTTTCATTTGCTTTTGCTTTCTTTTTTAAGTATTTTGCAACTTCAAATGGTGTATTGTGGCTTCCTTTATTACTGAATAAAGTCGCTTCCTACTTCCATGTACACATGTTTATTAAATAATGTCGCTTCCTGCGTTCATGTACACATATCATCATCCAGTCTTCTGTAGTTTCCAGGTATCGTTGAAAGCCAATTGTTGCAGTTTTGTAAGACAGTTCTAGTTGAACTAATCCTCTGCCTCTTTTGGATCTGGAAACATACAGATGATCAACATTACCTTTGGGATTACGCATGCGGTGGGAGGTGAGAAGGTTGTCTTGTTTTGGCGTCCATTCTCTTAATATCAGCAATGGTCCAGTTAACGATGTTGAAACTGTATTGTACCGTAGGGAGAGCCAACGTGTTTATGACCGATATTCTGTTTTTTGAAATCAGCACGCGCCTGTAGGTTTTTTCCTTCATATGGGTATGCTGTATTCCATCCTCTTCGCTAATTCCTGGGTACTATTAGGCTTCATTTTGTTCCAGTTCCCTATTATTATTATTATTATTATTATTATTATTATTATTATTATTATTATTATCAGGTTGGTGCAAAAATAATGACGTAATAATGTCGTTTTTTGACGTAATATTATTATTATTATTATTATTATTATTATTATTATTATTATTTCTGTTGTATACATATTCTCTTCCAGGTTCCAAACAAAGATCTAAGCTCAGAAATAGCTTCATGACATTTTCCACTGATCATTTTTGACCACCCCCACCAATAAAAAAAAAAACAAACTAAGATTGCACAGAATTTACATAAAGAACTTCCTAAGGTGTGAGCTGTACTTGTAAGTACATTTTTTTGTGTGTGTGTGTGTGTGTGTGTGTGTTTCTTTAAGGCTTGGTCTAACAGGAATCCCTTCAATGAACCATTTCCATTCAATCCGAGGGATCCAACTAAAACTGGAATTGTTGGTGTCCTCACGCGCCACATTTCTGAGATCTCCACTTCAAGATCCTTGATAGTTTTATTAGGTTGGTGCAAAAATAATGACGTAATAATGTTGTTTTTTGACGTTAAAAAATACGTCAAAAAACGACATTATTACGTCATTATTTTTGCACCAACCTAATATTAATATTATTTGTGCATGTTATGTTTCCTTGTTTTGAATCCTGTAGAGCCGGGTTCAAACTATGGTCCTTAGACCCTATAGGAGAATTGTTATTTAATTGATAGCGCTTTTCTTAGTATATGGGATATTCCTAGTAAGGCGATCTTCCGGATAACTTGTATGTTGATGTTACCTGGGACACTGTTAGTAAAATTGTCCATTCCTTTTCTCATGAGGCCCAGTGCTCCGAATACTATTGGCCCAGTCTCAGTCTTCATTCTCCACATCCTGTTAATCTCGATCCCCATTATTATTATTATTATTATTATTATTATTATTATTATTATTTTTTGTGTGTTATGTTTCTCGCTTTGTATCCTTTATAGCTGGGTCCAAACTATGGTCCTTAAGCCATATAGAAGAATTGTTATTTAATTGATAGCACTTATCTTAGTATATGGGATGTTCCTAGTAGGGCGATTTTCTGGGCAAATTGTATGTTAATGTTACCTGGAACACTGTTAGTAAAATGGTTTATTCCTTTTCTCACGAGGCCCAGTGCTCCGATTACTATTGGTTCAGTCGCAGTCTTCATTGCCCACATCCTGTTAATCTCGATCTCCAGGACTAATGTATTTGTAATTATAATTATTTTATTTCCTTTTATTTCTGATGTGTACTCATTTCTTTCCGGGTCCCGCCCAGTGACCTAAGCTTAGAAATGGCATCATCACATTTTCCATTGGAAAAATAAATGACATAGACAAAGCCGTTCGTAAGGTGTGGACTGTACTCGTGACAACAATTTTTGTATTTCTTTAAGGCATTGGCTTCCAAGGATCCCATCAATTAGTCTACTGGAATCTTTTGGAACCTATCTGAGGGCTCCAACTACAACGGGGATTGTTGATATTCCCATGTGCCACATTATTATTATTATTATTATTAATGCCATTATTATTATTATTATTATTATTATTATTATTATTAATATTATTATTAATATTATTATTATTATTAATGTCATTATTATGATTATTATTATTATTAATGTCATTATTATTATTATTAATATTATTATTAGTAGTAGTAGTATTAATATTATTATTATTAATGTCATTATTATTATTATTACTATTAATATTATTATTATTATTAATGTCATTATTATTATTATTAATATTCTTATTATTATTAATATTATTATTATTATTAATGTCATTATTATTATTAATATTATTATTATTAATATTATTAATATTATTATTAATATTATTATTATTATTATTATTATTATTATTAATGTCATTATTATTATTAATATTATCATTATTATTAATATTATTATTAATATTATTATTATTAATAATGTTATTATTATTACTATTATTAATATTATTATTATTATGATTGTCATTATTATTATTATTATTATTATTATTATAGTGTCATGCATTGACTTAGTGGGAATTCTGTTCTTGAGGAATGGTGTCAACAAGTCGACTCAAAATTCAAGAACATTCCAGAAAATCCTCGAAGAGTAAATGATTTCTTTTTTTAGGCAGGTTTCTTTATTATAATTTTTAAAAAAAATCTTTTTGGCCGGCATTTGCTTTATAATAATATGCCGGGTCACAACCAATGACTTAGGCCAAGCGAAAGGTTTATTCATTTATTTACTTATTTTTACTGTTTTGCACTTAATTAAACAAAAGGCAACTATTGACTAAAAATACTTAAATGGTAAAAGCTCTTCGCGAGATATAAGCGGTGGTTATTAGAATTATTTCGTGGAGAGATGGTGCGCCAGGACATTTGTTGATTTGTTTTTGAGTTCCTTTCTTTATCACACCCAAAGCTCCAGCCACGAAAGAAACAGTTTTAAATTTTTAGTTCCACATTTTTTTTCTATTTCCATCTCCAGATCTTTATTATTATTGTTATTATTATTAACAGTTAATAGAAGAGCGCGATGTAAGAAAATAAAAAACAGTGTTTGACAATGTTAAACAATATTTCGACAGTATATCCCTTCTCTTCAAGTTATATATTTTTTTAAATTTCAAGTATAAATACATATAAATCTGCACAAAATTATAAGTCTTTGTAAACGTTACTTGTCTTGTAAAGAAAAAAAAATGGCGGTACTGGAAATGAACTTCACGCTGGCGGTGTTTATTTCGTTTTGACGCGTTTATATGACTTGAAGAAGACAGACGCACTGTTGAAACATTGTCAAAAACTGTTTTTTCTTTTTCTTTTCTTAAACTACGTTCTTCTCTTAACTGTTGAAAAATATTGGAAGAATCACGTCAGTCATGTTTATTATTATTATTATTATTATTATTATTATTATTGTTGTTGTTGTTGTTGTTGTTTTATTTCCTTTGGTTTTTGGTGTATACTGGTTTCTTTCCGGGTCCCAACCAGAGACCTGAGTTCAGAAATGGCATCATGAAATTTTCCACTAAGCAGTTCTGAAAAAAAGAAATCACACATATTTTACATAGATAAAGCCATTCATAAAGCGTGGGCTATACTTGTGAGTACATTAGTTTGTAATTGTTTAAGGCGTGGGCTACCAGGGATTCCTTCAATGAGTCTATTGGAGTTTTTTTTTTCCAATCAATCCGAGGGCTCCAACTACAACTGGGATTGTTGATGCTCTCATGTACCCCATTTTTGAGATTTCGATTTCAAGGTCCTTGTATTTTGATAGCTTTTTAAAGACCTTCAAAGATTTATTGCAATCTGCAGGGACTGCCATATCAATAAGGAGGCACAGGTTGTCTTTGAGGTCTCTAATCACGTTGTCAGGGCAATTAGCTTTGATTGTTCCTTCTGTGTGTATAAGTCCCATAAAATTGTTACAGATCCTATCTCCGTAATCGGGTCTGGGTGCTGTTCATATCAATTTCTTTAAGTTTCCTTCCCGTAGAAGTTGCAGATTTTCCAGTGCAGATATTGGCCCACTCTGTTATGCTGGGTTTTATATTCAGTGGCTGCCAATACCACGCAACCTGATACAAGATGGTCAATTGTTTCTGGATATTTATCAAAGAATCTGCATTTTGGATTAACACAATTTTTCATTATGTGTGCTTGGTAATTTCTAGTTAGCAGGCATTGGTCCTGTGCAGCAATTATTATTATTATTATTTTTATTTTCTTTGCTTTCTGGCGTTTACACATTTCTTTCCGGGTCCCACCCAGGGACCTAAGGTTAGAAATGACATCATGACACTTTTCACTGACAAAAAAAAAAAAAAATTACATAGATAGAGCCCTTCGTAAAGTGTGGGCTGTACTTGTCAGAACAATTTTTTGTATCTCCTTGAGGCATGGGCTTCCAGGAATCCCTGCAATTAGTCTACTGCAATCTTTTCCAACCAGTCCTAGGACTCCAACTACAACAGGGATTGTTGATGTTCCCATATGCCACATTTTCGAGACCTCTATTTCAAGGTCCTTGTATTTTGACAGCCTTTTGAATATCTTCAAAGATACATTGCAGTCAGCAGGAACTGCCATATCAATAAGGAGGCACCGTTTTTGTTTGTGGTCTTTAATAACAATTTATTATTATTATTATTATTATTATTATTATCATCATCATCATTATTATTATTATTATCATTATTATTATTATTATTTAATATATAATAAAATGAAACACTTCAGGTAGAGTAAGTCCCTCTGGCTCGATGCAAGCTAGTAAATTTGTTTTGAAAAAGTATGCAACCTTTAATTTCTAGGCGATTCTTCCATATCGAGAGGGTGGCACAAAATTGTTGGCCTATCGTGTATGTTTCAATGAAAACCAAAAATTTTCTAAGTATTTGAAAGAATTATTTACATCATTTTCATTCCGACTAATGTCCTCATCTTTGTTTTTATCACAAATTTTCGGCCGCTGTGCTCTCCGGCCTTTTTCAGGTGTCTATCGATCCCGGTAGCTTTCATGGCATTTCGAAATGAACCCTTTATTTAATCTACAGGGTTAGATTATTCTACCAACCTACCCACCGTAGATTAAATAAAATTACAAAGATGGAGATATGATTGCTAATGAAATCCAATATGGATAACTCCTTGTATACCAGAAATTTAAAAGAATATTTTTTTTAATTATTTAACTACTACTTAAAACCCACACCTTCCGAACATTTTGAGTCAGTTATACTGTTCCTGTTCTAGTCTCATGACATTTCAAAACATTTGCCAATAGGTGTTTTGGGATGTCAACAAACATTCATTGCCACTTTTGTGATGTCAACGAATACTCATTTTCACTTTCGTAAATGCTCGTTGTAGTAGAGACTTTGTAATCGCAGATACAACTATAGTAACGCCGTTGAACAATACTAATGTCAGACATTTTCGAATAACACTCGCACTAATAGTACTTGCTCGATAATACTCGCTCGAATAGTAACCACCGAATAGTGATCAGTATAAAGAAATAGTATAGTGAATAGTATAGAAAATGGCAAGCCGTATAGTAATAGAGGATAGAATAGAAATAGTGATCATTTAGATGTCACGTTAATTCCCATATATACATTCCCTTTGCCATCACGTGATCTACTTATTCAAACTGCGATCGCCGGTTTTTGCTCTCTGGCGATCCGTGTTCAAACGCCAGTGTCGGTAGCGAGATTTTACTCCTATGCAACAGAAATATATAAAAATGTAAGTTCAAGGAATCCTCGTCGCCACTCTTGTGATGTCAACGAATATTCGTTGTCACTTTCGTAAATGCTCGTTGTAGTTGAGACTTTGTAATCGCAGATACAACTATAGTAACGCCTTTGAACAATAGCGGTGTCAGACACCTTCGAATATTACTCGCTCTAATATTAATCACCGTATAGTGATCTGAATAAAGAAATAGTGTAGTGAATAGAGTAGAGAATAGCGGTCCGTATAGAGGATAGACTAGAAATAGTGATCCGAATAGTAATAGACGATAGATTAGAATAGAGATCATTTATACGTTACCCGATTGCCTACTTATGCGTTTCCTCTATGGTCACGTGATTCACTTAATTCAATAATGGGATCGCTTGTGTTTGCTCACTGGCGATCTATGTTCAAACTCGGCAGCAACACTTTATTCCTATATAACAAGGTGATCATTAAAATAAACAAGGGGCTTAGAGAGGGAATAGACTAAACTTTCCTCTAGCCTATAATGCCTATAAGTGAATAATTACGCCACCACGACTCAACTTCAATTGCCCTATGTTAAGAAAATACAATCCACAGTTATGTTCTTCTTGTAAACACGACTAATCATAATTTGGACCTATTTATAAAGTGTCTCCATTGAAGTACTTTTAAAATTTCAAGGTTGAACGCCACTGAAAGTTTACGTGCGAAAAAAAAAAACAGGTTCTACAGAGGGATGCTTAGAATACCACGGACGGAACCTGTGAGCAACGTGGAAGTTTTAAGACAAACAGAAACAAAAGAGACGTTTGCACTTAGAATCAGAAAGCCATATTTGGAATTTCTAGGACATAATCAAGACACGAGGCTTGGGGAATTTGATATTCACAAGACATATTGAAGGCACAACAGAAAAGTGTAAAACATCGGCTATTCTACCTAACTAGCTCGTGTAAGTAGACGACAGAACTAGGAGGGACATTAATAGAACCAACACCACTGAGAGCTATAAAGAACAGTGAACTGCGGAGAGCAATGATCGCCATAATCCTGAAGGGACACGGCACAAAATACGATCGAGGAAAGTAAAATCCATTGCTCACAACCGACTAAAAAGGAATCATGAAATAGAAAAAAATACACGCTTATCAATAATATATTGGACCGGTTATATTTTTTGAAAGCGAACCACATTCAGTCCCAGCATTTTGACTTTCCTCGATCGAGTTCCGATGGGTGAGGGGAGATAACTGGTTGGCTCATCTTCATTATTATTATTATTATTATTATTATTATTATTATTATTATTATTATTATTATTTCCTTGAATTTTTGTTATAGTCACATTTCTTTACGGGTTACAAACAGACCTAAGGTCATAAATGTCATCATGACATTTTCTACCGAGCATTTTTTTAGATAAAAAAAAGCCATAAAAACCTAAGATGATACACGTTTTACATAGGTAATTCTTTTCATAACGTGTGAAGTCCATACTGTACTTGTGAGTCTATTTTTTGTATTTCTTTAAGGCATAGACTGCCAAGAATCCTTTCCATGAGTCTATCGGAACCTTTTCCAATCAATCTGAAGGCTCCAACTACAACTGGAATTATTGATGTCCTCATGTGCTACATTTTTTTAAATTTCCACTTTAAGATCCTTGTATTTTGACAGCTTTTTGAAGATCTTCAAAGATACATTACAATCTGCAGAAACTGGCATGTCAATAAGAAAGCACATTCTGTTTTTGTTGTCTTTCATCACGATGTCTAACTGATTCATTTTGATTGTTCTGTCTGTATGTATGATAAAATATCATAAAATTGTCACAGGTCATATTTTTGTAACCGGGTCTGCGTGATCTTCATTTCTTGCAGTTTCCTTCCCGTAAAAGTTCCATATTTTCCAGTGAGCACATTTTTGCTTAATCTGTCATGTCGAATTTTATACATATTGGGCGCTAACACTGGGCAACCTGATACAAGATGGTCAATTGTTTCTGGATATTTATCACAGAATCTGCATTTTGGGCTAACACAATTTTTCAATATGTGTGCTTGGCAATTTCTAGTTAGCAAGCATTGGTTCTGTGCAGCAAAAATAAAACGTCCAGTTTCAGCTTTTAACCCTGCACTACGTAACCACTGATGGGTACGGAGTTTGTCAACATCAGCTTGTTTGGTACGGAGTGAGGGTTTATTAACCATGTACAGGTTTATCTTGCCACCGTATTTGCAATTTGGTACATTGCATTTTCTTTTGCTCTCTTTTTCAGGTTCTTTGTGTATTATGGTGTATTTACACTTCTTCACCCTCTTGAGATTCCCTTTTTGGATTTGTTGGTTTCCTTTATTACTGAATAAAGTTTCTCATTTCTTTCATGTTCTTTGACACAGATCATCCAGTCTTCTGTAATTTTCAGGTATCTTTTTAGTTTTGTAAGACAGTTCCAGTTGAACTAATCATCTGCCTCCTTCGGATCTGGACACATACAGACGATCAATATCAGCTTTGGGATGATGCATGCGGTGGCAAGTGAGAAGCTTTCTCGTGTTGACATCCATTCGCTTAATATCAATTATGGTCTAATTAATGATGCTATTATTATTATTATTATTATTATTATTATTATTATTATTGTTGTTGTTGTTATTATTATTATTATTATTATTATTATTATTATTATTTTGTCTCTTCTTTTGTATTAAGCTTTTTCGTTTACGTCCGCCTTTTAATTATGCTTATTCTTTGTTATAATTAAATTTGCCAGAAATACACTTGTAAACTTAACTGTATTGCTAGTTGAACTTAAGTTATTTGATTGAATAGCCTCGTTGCGTGTTCTCCGACGAAAACCTACCCGTGGAAATTCCCCGAGTGCATAGTTGAATACTTAAGCGAACAACTTAAAACAAATATTGCAATAACAATCATAAGGTCATTATTTAAGAAGTAAGTGGAAATGATTTGAAATTGACAATCTTTTTCCATTTCGTTCTCTAAAGCTGACGTTAAACGCGTGAGAGAGTTATCGCCTCTTTATTTCT
>OZ010599.1:39507614-39517614 GCA_963932145.1 Acanthosepion lycidas
ATTTGGTAGTTTGCCTTTTTAATCCCAACGTCGACTCTTGTACTGTTTGGCAGGAACGCCGCCGCTGCTGCTGCTGCTGCTATTGCTGCTGCTGCTATATTAGTGGTACATATGTTGAATACTGGTTAAGATATTGTTACATAGTCTCCCGCTTCTACCAATAGTCATCACCATTATTATTAATGTTACAGCATTACCAACAACCTCACCAATATTACGACGGTTGGCGCATTCATTAAGCCTTAAGTTTGGCGTTTGGACACACAAACACGCCTCCCAGCCTCCCACTTACCCAAATCGCATTAGACGCAGAAGAGAACTTCCTGACATTGAAGATGCTTTTAGGTTTAAAAGATTTCTTTTTTTCTCTTACTCCGTCTTTTTAACACGTTTAAACTTTTCGTTTTTGTTTCCAGTTTCAATCTATTTCTGTTCATTCCTCTCTTCCTTCTTCTGTTTCACTCTCCCCCCTCTCTCACTCTCTCTCTCTCACTCTCTCTCTTCGTTCTTCTTTATTCTCTTTTCCGTCTCCTCTTCCTTCTTCTGTTTCTCCCTTCCTTCTTCACTTCCTACTCGTATTTCTCCCTTCCTTCTTCACTTTCTTTCTTCTCTCATCCTCTTTACATTCTGCAGTTTCTCTCTCCATTCCACTCATCCTTACTTTTTTTCTTCCTTCCTCTTTTCATTCCATTTTTTCTATCTACCTACATCTCTTCCTTCTTCTGTTTCTCTCTCCCTTCCTATCTTCCTCCTTCTGTTTCTCTCTTCTTCCCCTCTTCTGTTTCGCTATCCCTTCCTCTCTTCCTTCTTCTGTTTCTCTCTCTCTTCCTCTCTTCCTTCTTCTGTTTCTCTCTTCCTTCCCTCTTCTGTTTCTCTCTTCTTTCCTCTCTTCCTTCTTCTGTTTCTCTCTTCCTTTCCTCTTCTGTTTCTCTCTTCCTTCCTGTTTCTTTCTTCCTTCCCTCTTCCTTCAGTTTCTCTCTTCCTTCCTCGTTTCCTCCTTCTGTTTTTCTCTTCCTTCTTCTGTTTCTCTCTTCCTTCCCTCTTCTGTTTCTCTCTCCCTTCCTCTCTTCCTTCTTCTGTTTCTCTCTTCCTTCCCTCTTCTATTTCTCTCTCCCTTTCTCTCTTCCTTCTTCTGTTTCCCTCTTCCTTCTTCTGTTTCTCTCTCCCTTCCTCTCTTCCTTCTGTTTCTCTCTTCCCTCCATTCTTCCTTCTTCTGTTTCTTTCTTCTTTCATCACTTCTCCTTCTGTTATCTCTTCCTTCTCCTGTTTCTCTCCTCCTTCAACTCCTTACTTTCTCTTTTATCTCTCTTCTTTCCTCTCTTTTTTTCTGTTTCTATCTTTCTTCCTCTCCGCCTCCTTCTGTTTCTGTCTTCCTTCTTCTGTTTTTTGGTTTCTTTTGCTTCTTAACTTTATTCTGTTTTTCACTACCTTCCTCTCTTTCTTCTTCTGATTCTCTCTTTCCTTCTTTTACTCTATTGCTTCCTCTCCCCTGCTTCTGGTTCCCTCTCCCTTCCTCTCTTCCTTCTGTTTCTCTCTTCCTTTCGCTCTTCCACACTTTCTCTCTTCCTCCTTCTCTTCTTCGCATCCCCCCTCTTCTGTTCCTCTTTTCCAGCCTTTCTTCTGATCCTCTCTTCCTTAATCTGTTTCTCTCTTCCTTTCACTCTTCATTCTTCTCTTTCTCTCTTTCTCCATCTTTTCTCTCACTTCCTTTCTTCCTTTTTGTGTTTCTCTCTTCTTCCCTCTTTTTCTTATTTTCATTCATCTTTCCTCTTTTCTTTTTCCCTCTTCTTTCCTCTCTTCCTTCTTCTCTTCCTTCTTCTCTTTCTCTCTTCCTCCCTCTCTTTCTTTTTGTGTTTCTCTCTTCTTCCCTCTTTTCCTTATTTTCTTTCATCTTTCCTCTTTTCTTTTTCCCTCTTCCTTCCTCTCTTCATTCTTCTCTTCCTTCCTCTCTTTCTCTCTTCTTTCCTCTCATCCTTCCTCTCTTCCTTTTTCTGTTTCTCTCTTCCTGTCTCTTTTCCTTATTTTCATTCATCTTTCCTCTTTTCTTTTTTCCCTCTTCTTTTCCTCTCTTCCTTCTTCTCTTTCTCTCTTCCTCCCTCTCTTCCTTTTTCTGTTTCTCTCTTCCTCCCTCTTTTCCTTATTTTATTTCATCTTTCATCTTTCCTCTTTTCTTTTCCCCTCTTCCTTCCTCTCTTCATTCTTCTCTTTCTCTCTTTCTTTTTTTCCTCATTGTTATGATTATATCTTCTTTCCTCTTTTCTTCCTCCTTCTTCTCTCTTCCTCCTCCTTTTCGTTCTTCTGTTTCTCTCTTGCTTCCTTTCTTCTCCTTTCTTTTGTTTTTCTCTTCATTCCTTCCGCTTTTTCTTCTTCTTTTCCTTCTTTTTCTCTCTTCTTTTCTCTTTTCTTTCTTCTGTTTGTCTCTTCCTTCCTTTCTTGCTTCTGTTTCTCTCATCATTTCTCTCTTCCTCTGTCTGTGTTCCTTCTTCTGTTTCTCTCTTCATTCCTCTCTTTCTTCCTCTGCTTCTCTTTCCCTCGCCTCTTGCTTCCTCTGTTTCTTTCTCCCTTACTTTCTTCCTCCTTTTTTTCTCTTTTCCTTCCTTTCTTCCTTCTTTTGTTTCTATCTTCTTATTTCTTTTTCTCTCTTGATTCCCCTCTTCCCTTTATCTGTTTCTCTCTTCCTTTCTCGCTTCATTCCTTGTTTCTCTCTTTCTTCTTCTCGTCCTTCCTCTTTCTTTCATCCCTTTTTCTCTCTTTTCGTAGTCTTCTCTCTTCTGACGGCTTCCTTTTTACCCGCAACTTCTTCCGGTTTTTTTTTTTTTTGCTTTAACCTTTTTCCACTTTCTTCCTCTTATTCTAATTTCTTTTTTTTTTTTCACTTTCTTCTTTTTTCTCCCTACTTCTCTATTACCATCTCTTCCTTCATATTTTCTCTTCCTTTCTCTCTGTATCTCTTTTTCCTCTTTTTCTCTCTCTTCCCCTTTTTCTTTTCCTCTTTTTCTCTCTTCCATCCCCATTTTTTATCTTTCTATCTGCGTTATTTCACTTTATTACGTTTTCTTTTTTATTTTCTTCCTCTTTTTCTGAACCCCTTTTTACTTTCTTGTACTTTTTTCATTTTTAGAATCTTCTTTCCTCTTTTTCACTTTTTTATCTTTTTTCCCTCGCTTTCTTTTTTTCTCTCTCCCTCTTTCTTCATCTTTTTTGCTACCTTTTTTTGAAATTTTAAAGTGCATATTAATAAGGCTGTCTTTTAGTGCAAAGTATTTACTATGTTGCCACTTTTCCATTTTTTTTAATTTTCTTTCTCTCACTTTCACTCTTTTTTCTCAATCTCACACCTTTTCACTCTTCCTTCCTCTCATTTTCATTCTTTTACTACTTTCTTTCTTTCTTCTTTTTCTCACATTTCCCGCTTTTTTCTCCTTCTCTCAATTTTTCTCTCTTGCTTTTTTTCTCTCTTCCTTTTTTTATCCCTTTCTTCTTTATCTCTCTTTCTTCTTTTTCTCACATTTCGCTCTTTTTTCTTTTTCTTTCAATTTTTCTCTCTTCCTTTTTTTCCTCTCTTGCTTTTTTTCTCTCTTGCTTTTTTTCTCTCTTCCTTTTTGCTCTCTTTCTTCTTTTTCTCACATTTCGCGCTTTTTTCTTTTTCTTTCAATTTTTCTCTCTTCCTTTTTTTCTCTCTTGCTTTTTTTTCTCTCTTGCTTTTTTTCTCTCTTCCTTTTTTTCTCTCTTTCTTCTTTTTCTCACATTTCGCGCTTTTTTCTTTTAATTTTTCTGTCTTCCTTTTTTTTCTCTCTTCCTTTTTTTCTCTCTTCCTTTTTTCTCTCTTTCTTCTATTTCTCACATTTCGCGCTTTTTTCTTTTTCTTTCAATTTTTCTGTCTTCCTTTTTTTTCTCTCTTCCTTTTTTTCTCTCTTTCTTCTATTTCTCACATTTCGCGCTTTTTTCTTTTTCTTTCAATTTTTCCCTCTTCCTTTTTTCTCTCGTCCTTTTTTTCTCTCTTCCTTCCTCTTTTCTTCCTTCCTTTCTCTTCTTTTCTATCACTTTTTCTCTTCTTCCATTTTGTCACCTTCTTCCGCGTTTTCCCTTTGCTTTTTCCCGCTTTATGTCCCTTCACACCTTCCTCGTCTTCTCTCCTTTATTCTTTTTCTCTTCCACACAATTTTCTCTGTGTTTCTTTCTACTTTTCTCTCTTTCTTTCCCTTTTTCACTCTTTCTGCTTTTTCTCACTTTCTTCCTCATTTTTCTTCTCCGTCTATCTATTTCGCATTGTCTTCCCTTTTGTTCCCTTCTTTTCACTATATATCTCTCCCTTGTACATTTCACCCCACTGCTTATATTTCTATCTTATATTTTTTCTCTCTATCTCTCTTTCTTCCACACTTTTCTTTTATTTCTTCATTTTTTCTCACTTTCTTCCTTTTCTGTTCTATTGACTTTCTTTTCCTTTCCCTCTTCCTTTCTCCTCCTTTTTCCTCTTCCCCTCTCTTCATCCATCTTTTTCTTTAATTTCTATTTTTTCTGTTCTTTCCACTTTCTATCGCTTTTTCTTTTTCCCATCCCTTCCTCTTCTTTCTTCTTTCCTGCTTTTCTTTCTTTGTTTCTCTTTTTCTTGCTGACACTTTCTATCACTTTCTCCTCATCCTTTTCCCCTTTTTCTCTAGGCTTACAGCCACATCCCTTTGAAAAACCAATTCACATAGGATCACCGAAGTTAAGCAACGTCGAGCCTGGTCAGTACCTAGATAGGGAACCGTTTACGAATACCAGGTGCTCTAAGCTTGAATATGCGCGTGGTGTAATGGATAATGGCTCGAAATTGTTAATCGGAGAGCCGAGTCCCGATACGATCACCAAAGTTAAGCAACATCCACCCAGGTCATTACCTATACGAGTGACCGCTTGGGAATACCAGGTGCTGTAAGCTTGAATGTGCGGGTGGTGTAATGGATAATGGCTCTAAATTGTTTATCGAAGAGCTGAGTCCCGATACGATCACCGAAGTTAAGCAACATCCACCCAGGTCATTACCTATATGGGTGACCGCTTGGAAATGCCAGGTGCTGTAAGCTTGAATGTGCGGGTGGTGTAATTAATAATGGCTCAGAATTGTTAATCGGAGAGCTGAGTTCCGATAAGATCACCGAAGTTAAGCAACATCCACCTAGGTCATTACCTATATGGGTGACCACTTGGGAATACCAGGTGTTGTAAGCTTGAATGTGTGGGTGGTGTAATGGTTAATCGGAGAGCCGAGTTCCAGTACACGTTGGGTTCGTTATATTCTCTTACATACAAATACCCTTGGGTAAAGTAAGAAGCCACCACTTGTCCCCCAGGTATGGGTTAATTAGGAACACCGTTTCACGTGCGATTACCGAAGTTAAAGCCTGGTCAGTATTTAGATGGCTAACCGCTTGGGAATAGCAGGTGCTGTAAGCTTGAAAGTGCTTGTAGTCGTAATCCACCTCTTCTCCCCACACATCTATGGGTTAATTAGTAAAACTTGTATCACTAAAAATAACTTTATTATCTTCAAACATAAATAAATAAGTAAAATTTAGGGACAAAATATTTAAATTTCGACATTAAATAAATGACAGGTTTTGATTTGCCACTAAACAAAAACAACAAATCAAATATTTTTCTCTCGTCATTTCTCTTTTTCTTTCCCTTTCTCTTTCTGTTACTCTCTTCCTATTTTCTTCTTTCTTTTTCTCCTTATCTTCTTCTTTCTCTCTCTCTCTCTCTCTCATCTCTCTATCTGCCTCTTTCCGTCTTTCTCTTTTTCTTTCCCTTTCTCTTTCTGTTACTCTCTTCCTATTTTCTTCCTTCTTTTTCTCCTTATCTTCTTCTTTCTCTCTCTCTCTCTCTCATCTCTCTATCTGCCTCTTTCCGTCTTTCTCCGTTTCTTTCTGTTTTTATCCTCTTCCATTCCGCATCCATTTTTAACTCAAATAAAATTTAAGCCCGAGCAAACACTGAACCACTTCTTCGCCAACGAGTTATACTGGTTTGTTTTCAATATCGTTATAAACATGGCTGTTGGTCCATTACCCAATAATCGGAATGAATTTTCGTTTCTATCCTGACTATATACACTTCCTAAACCTTGTAATGAATTTTAAGCCACATTCCTTACTTAATAAATTCAAATATTTTCTGCCTCCACGCCAAATTAACATTTCTGTCCCAGACTTTTCTTGTTTGCGCATTCGTCGCGCGAAATGTCCATTTTTTTGTGGGGGGGGGTGTTTGTTTAAATTATTATTATATACTTTTTAAACGGTAGTTTTATTTTCTAGGATTTTCTCGCAAACATTCAACTCTTTTTGTAGACTGACGAACAACTAAGTGGTTATTTCAGATTTTAACTGGCTGTAGAAAATGTATCTGGTATCTAACGTCTGGAAACAAGCGACTTTGTGAAAAAAAAAAAAATGAAATAAAAGCTTTCCAAAACTCTAAACTTTCAACAGAACTCGAAAGAAGACTGCTGGTTCTGGAAGAAAATTTGTTTTCGTTTTAGCCAGAGAGAAGATATCAGCCTTCATGATGGAAAGGCACTATGTGACAGAAATGCACGCACGCATGCGCACTCACATACATGTTGCGGCGGCGTACATCTAAAAGGTGAAAATGCAATTCCAAGCAAAGTATACAAAAGTTATTATAGTTGTTTCATTAATATGTAAGACAATTTAGGTAATTGTAATATTAATTTGAGTTTTAATCATATCTTCTGAAAACATTCATGTTGTTAGATGTATCCATTCTTACTAAATAGACGACAAACAACATGGGCTACGAAAAACTTAAAAGAAATAAATAAAAAGTCAGTTGAAATTGGATGCAATCTAATTTCTATAAAGATACGATTAAAGTTCGGGGTTTTAACGTGAATCACGTTTTATCTCGATGATGTAAACTGTAATAAAATAAAAATCTTTTCATCGGTGAAACATATCAAAATCGAATTTTCCGTAGGTAGAAATAGACTGTTATGAATAATCGATAATCTCCCCTTGTTTCGTTACTCTCCTCTTTGAGAGAGCTATTCCTATTTACTGGGACTTTAAAAGAACACTATAAGCGAACCTTGTATTTTCAATTGAATAAAGCTTTCTTATGCCTGAACATGCGTACTTTTGTTATTACACGGACTTTATATATATATATATATATATATATATATATATATATATATATATATTATGTAATGGATTAAGCCCGATAATTATTTTGATCATTTTTTTGTTTATATATTATTTTTAATAGATACAATTTATTTAAGTAAATGCTCTGACTTTTCTTAAAATAAACAGTATTAATTGCATTTACCGGCCTAAATGTTCGAGAAATTTCGTAGAAAGTATGTGCTTCTCCGACAGGAATCGAACATGTAATCCCAATGGGAAGCCTCATTTGATCTGATGTGCTATTAAGCATTCAGCCACAAAGAAGCACATATTTTCTACGAAATTTCCCTATCATTCGGGCAGGTAAATGGTCTGTTTTTTGTTTTTTTTTTATGTAAAAAAAACAACAGAGCATTTGCTTAAATAAATTGTATCTATTAAAAATAACGTATAAACAGAGAATATATATATATATATATATATATATATATATAGATAGATAGATAGATAGATAGATAGATAGATAGATAGATAGATATAAATATATATATCAGACCGCTTCCCCGGAATAAGTCGCTAACACAAGGTCATTCTTATTAACAGGGCGTCAATCAGAGGAGGGATGACATTGAAAATATATTGAAAACAATGCTCCGAGACAGACACTTAGGGCTGATGATAGCCGCGTACAGAACGGCTTGTTGAGGTAGTTTTTGTTTTTTTACTGCATGTATGTATATATATATATATATATATATATATATATAATGATGTATATTTGGGTAGCAACTATTCTTTTGAACAAGTTTCGTTGAATATGACAGACAAGGAAAATTTAATTAATATTTAAGTTAGTTTTTCCAACATTCTTGCATTCTTCCGTTAGTGGTAGTAATTGAGTGTGAAAATTGTCAGTATTGTCCATTGTTCCAAGCGATCTCGGCTAATAGTTTAGCCATTTTCAAGGGGATTTGATTTTGGGAGTTGTGAACATTGAATTCAAACACTCAGAGGCGAAAGGCTCTTTCATGATAGACGCAATCGTCAAGCCGCGAGTGCTGAATTTTTCTCGATTATTTATATATATGGGTCAGTGCTGCATTGTGGCGGTTATTTTGGCGGGAGTGGCTTGTTCATTTATTTATTAATTTATTTGGGTTAATTTGTTTTTATTTTCATTTTTTATTTATTTATTCTTTTCGGTTTTCGATGTTTTATTAACGTAGTAAATTTTTTTTCTGGGGATTTGTTTATGTCGCTTATTTAATATATTGTTTTTGTCTGGGAAGATAAAGGTATTTATTCGTCCAATTTTGGGATTGATTGCCGTAGTCTATTGCTATTTTCGTGTGGAACAGTTTTTTAATTTGTTTATTATTTTATTTATTTATTTGGATTGATTATTTTTACTTATTTTTGCTTATTTATGTTTATTTTTATTAGTCCTAACGGTTATTTTAGCAGGAGCCATTTGTTAATTTGTTCATTTATTTATTTATTTATTAGGATTAATAGGATTTTACTACGTTAATAAAACATCGAAAACCGAAAAGAATAAATAAATAAAACAGCCTGTCGCCTATGAGTGTTGACTTCAATGTTCACTTTTATATTTATATTTACATACGCTCTCTCTCTCTCTCTCTCTCTCTCTCTCTGATATTGAGCACTTTATCCTATAAATATAGCACACTTTAAAACTATACTTCTGTATATATGTGTGTGTGTTTGTGTGTGAAGAGAGAGGGAAAGATTTATTCATATATATATATATATATATATATATATATATATATATATATATATATATGTCAGTCTCTTCATTCTATCTGTTTATCTAAGAAGAGAGAAACCGCAAACGTTTTTCGTTGTAATGTGAAATTTTTTTCCATCGAAAAACATAACAATTAATTCCTTTTAATAATGTGTGTGAAATATCCACTCTTTGCCTGATGAAGGTCGGGTGACCGGAAACGCGTGTAGTAAAATTATGGAAATTAAAGCATAATATATTTTGTTAAAAAATCCATATTACAACCAAAAACGTTTGCGGTTTCTCTCTTCTTTTTAATACTGAGCTTTGTTGACAAACTACCAAGTCCGGGCTCTTACACTGTATCAGCATTCTTGTCAGATTTTATATTGTCACTGTGTGAGAGTCAGGGACAAAGGTGACGGAGAGAAACAGAAAAAGAAAACAGATGAATTTGTCTAGAAAAAAAAATATTCTTTCAAAAATTTTGAAAGTGCCGCTTTTATATATATATATATATATATATATATATATATATAATTATTTATTTTTAAAGAAAAAAAAAAAAATTTATAACATAAATATGTTATAAAATCACTACAAAAATAGCCATTTTGTTTCAACATCTTCGGTGTCTTATCAAGTGATGACGTTGAATGCATTCAACGTCATCACTTGATAAGACACCGAAGGTGTTGAAACAAAATGGCTATTTTTGTAGTGATTTTATAACATATTTATGTTATAAATTTTTTTTTTTTTTCTTTAAAAATAAATAATTATATCTGCTCTACTTTGTATTGAGCACTCTTTTAAGAATAGTAATTGTTGGTTATTGGAATTCATTCCATATACACCAATCATATACTTGTATATATATATATATATATATATATATATATATATATATATATACAAAACTGCACGAACATTCAGGCCGGCAAATGTCATTATACTGTTTATTTAAAAAAACAGATCATTTACTTGAATAAATAAAAATAACATATAAGCAGAATATATATTAAATAATTTTCGGACTTACTCTATCTATCTATATCTATCTATCTATCTATATATATATATATATATATATATATATATATATATA
>OZ010599.1:39522614-39580114 GCA_963932145.1 Acanthosepion lycidas
CAACATCGAGTGAATGCCTAGAATGCATTGGTTTGGTTTTGAAGAGTAAAAGGATTTGGAGAAATTCATGGGTTGATTTGCTGCTATAATTGGTAGGTAGATATGGAGTAATAATATCATTGATAAATTTTGACAATCAGTGTTAGTATGCGTGAAATGATGGGTCGTAATGGGTATCCGAGTTTGTGTATTTTAACATTTCCGTATAGGTATCTTGGTTGGTAATCACCAATAATTTTAATGATTTTCAAGGATCCTACATCAGCACTGATGAGTTTGTTAACAAATTTTTTAAAGTGTCAGTGGTGTTTTTAGCTAATTTTGTAAATTTAGATCGATCATCAATGAAGGCGGTAACAACGAATTAAAAATATCCGAGTCCGGCCGATCTGTGTTTTCGTCCAATTAAAGTGCTTCGCTCTAGGCAAGTATTTTCCAACCTTTTTAAGCAATGGCCCACCTCGGAACAAATGAAAATATCACTCTTGGCAAAATTTTTAAAGGGTATACATTTAAATACTATGAAATAAAACTATAGATTAAAAAAAAAATACACACACAAATATGAACTATTCAACTATTTGTACAGCTTTTTTAGTAAAATACTAACGCTGTACCATTACTACTTGTACACACAGATGTATATGTATACTGTGACAATATTTCGCGTCACACTTTAGAGGATCACGCGGCACACTAGTGTGCCGCGGCACGGCGGTTGAAAATCACTACTCTAGGCGAACTTTCCAGTGGCAAATCGCCCAGTGGCAAATTGCCCGGTGTCTGCATAGGGCGATTTACTTTTGATTTTCGTCTCGAAAGGAAATTCGAGGCAAGCCAATGCGTTCCAAAATAAAAGTAGATACATGACTGTTGCGAAGGTAAAAAAAAATAAAGGAAAAAAAAAAATGGAAAACAAAATGGAAAATAAGTAACGAGAGAGAAAAAGAGAGAGAGAGAGAGAGAGAGAAAGACAAGGAATTACTTATGACAAAAGAAAATGAAGTTTTTGTTTACTTAGTAAAGATAAACAACTTCCTTTCTAGCCCATCCGAAAGACAAGCTGAAGCCATTCTGTTATTTTCGACTCCAGTTAAGATTCTGGAGCCTCACTAGGCATACTGTTCTTGTCGTAATTCATTTAAACCAAAGGTTACTCGAGCAATTTTTTTTTTTTTTTTTTTTTTTTTTTTTTTTGCTATTTCATTAGTTACCTACCTTGATCTAACACATCTCGAGGTAGATGTTTGTTGAGGGGTTCTCCCCTTTTTACACAAATGGACTCACCCAGTATATACATATACTACTGCTACGTGAAGACCCGAGAGCCGAGAGCAACCGAGGGTGAAGGTAACAGTCAGACAGAACAAACGTAGCGAGCAATAGTCCCCGTGAGCGAGCACGTAGACTCAGTAAGATGTCATACAGCGATACTTCAATACCAAAGACTGTATATATATATTTTGCTACTAACCCGTATTCCTGGAACTACTAACCTGCATTACTAGTTTGTATTATTACATTAATACATTTATTTTCCTATATTCATTCTTGGCGTTTGTTATTTATTGGTACCGGATTTCATCTCGGAATCCACAACAATGTTGAAACTGACAGCTACGTACAAAGCAGATTATTGTCCGATATATTTAAAAGATCAGTAATTATTTAATTCAGTGACATTTTTTTGTTAAAATAAAATTTGTTTTTTTTTTATCGATTTTCGCCCGATATAAAAACTATCTTGCTTGTTAGCTATTGTGACGGGTGGGAGCTTCCTTACTTTGCTCGATTCAGAATCAGCAGCGAAAATAATCAGCAGGAAGTCCCAGTCATAAAAGCCCTGACTGAACCCTATTCGATTTCTTTTTCATCTTCCATTTCATCCAAGGTCCGCTCTTTCCCATTTTTTTTTTTTTTCACTTTCAACGGTCTCTAACCTTCAAGCCCGGCTCGAAGAGCTACACACAACCCTTGATGCAGAAGACGAGGCCTGTCTTGGCAGCTTTACGTCAGATTTCTCGTTTCTCTTGTGGGAACTGGCGGAAAAATGTCACTTCGAGGCGCCTCCTAAAAGAAAACTATACACAACTCTTGATGCAGAAAACAAGGCCTGTCCTAGCAGTTACACATCGGATTACTTGTTCTTCCTGTGGAAACTAGCGGATAAATCTCTCAACAAAAACTACAATACTCAAGAACATTCTTAATTGGGAAACCCTATTTGTACCCCGCAAAATACTACTATTCCGCACTCTCTTTTTCAACCAGAAATAAAAGCTGTTGAACAGTTAATTTCAAGCTTTAGGTTTTAGTTCATTTCACCCACACTGCCAAGCAAAAACACACACGCAACCGGGCAAAATTCCCAACACTATCAGCAAATTACCGACTTTTACAAATTTAGTTTGCATTTTCTTATGTCGTCTGCCCTTCCGTCTTGCATCCCGCCCAAGGATACACTAATTATCATCCTTGCTTTTTGAATCTAAGCCTTTTCTTTTTATATTTATCGTGACTTCTGGAATAATTACCAGAATTTGGTGCCAATTTAGTGCTTCGCCTGATAAAAGAAAGATTATTATATCCCATAATAGCAATCAAAACAGCAGGAAAGAATGACAACAACAACAAAATATAGTTGTAATAAAGAGATACAGGGCGCGATCGATAAATTGTCGCCATTTTATATCTTTACTTTCGCGCATGCGTGTTGTTTGTTTTTGATATTGTCGATTGCGCAGTTGGGCATCGTCTGTGAGAAAAGAGGAGAAATTTGGAGACAGCATATTTTATTGCTTGGTCTTCGCGCTAGAATCCCAATCCGAACATTTCAGAGTTTGGATATCAATCTGAGGACAATGCAGGATTCGAAAAGAGTTGGATGATATATCCGGGCAACATCATAGTGTTTGGAGTGATCACTAGTGATGGCGACGTTATGCCTCCCTTAATCTTACCACAGTGCATCAGGCTCAACACGGAGGCCTACATCAAGTGGCATGAGGCGGTCGAGAGGTTTGCTGGAAGACGCTAAGTCTGGCAACAGGACTCTGCGCCATGTCACACAAGCAGGAGAACCTAGTCATGGCTGTCATACAATTTCTGCAACCACATCACCCCTTGCATCTGGCAATCTATCTCCCCAGACTGCAACCCTTTTGCTTATTATGTGTGAGGCGCAGTTGAGCGAAAGACAAAAAAAAAACTCCTTGTAACACCAAATATGAGGTGAAGGCAGTGATTATGGCAGCATTCACTAACTTAAACAAGGAAACAACCCAGAACAGTCGCAGGAGATTCTAAAAGCGCCTGGAAGCTGGACTGAAGACAATGGCGATATTATTGAATAAATTTATATTCTAGGATGTCAAGAGTTTTTTTCGTAATTTTGGTAAATATATCTGTTAAAATGAGATATCAATGTTAATATATATATATATATATATATATATATATATATATATATATATATATATATATATATATATAACAACAAACGAACAGAAATTGTCATATATATATATATATATATATATGTGTGTGTGATTTACAATTAATGAGATCCGAACGATTTATCTCATACACTTTCGTCCATTTACTAAAATATTAGGTTGGTGCAAATAATGTCGGTTTTTGACGTTAAAAAATACGTAAAAAAACGACATTATTACGTCATTATTTTTGCACCAACCTAATAAATAAAACGTTTCTTCATAGGAAATTTGAAAGGCAAAGGAAGGAAAAAAGAAAAAGGAAAGAATAAAAGGAGAGAGCGTAAGAATTGGCCTATAACAGACGAGGGAGTTATATAGATAAAGAGGGTTAAGGGACCTAATGTGGTTGTGGTGGAGTCGGGTACAGGTAAACGCGACTGTTGAAAATGAACACTAACATAAATGTAGCC
Source organism: Acanthosepion lycidas (assembly GCA_963932145.1). Taxonomy (NCBI): domain Eukaryota; kingdom Metazoa; phylum Mollusca; class Cephalopoda; order Sepiida; family Sepiidae; genus Acanthosepion; species Acanthosepion lycidas. The sequence goes on from OZ010599.1 coordinate 39,526,522, forward strand.
TGTCAACACCTGTGCAAGGAAGAGCGAACAAAAATGGCTGTGAAACATTTTAGAGAGGAACTTAAAAATTATTATAGAATGGGAGCAAGAATTTAAAATTAATACTTTTATAAAAAGATGTTAATATTAATCCATTCAATACTACATCTTTAACTATACAGTAAAAGTTACAGCAAAAAATTAAGTAAATTATTAATATTTTATTGAAATATAACCAATATTATTATATCAATATAATATTAATAAATACCAAGTATATAATTTAAATTATATTATGCTTATACTAATTATTTAAAAATTCTGTAAAAGATTAAATTTAAATTCAATATATAAAAAAAATAGTATTATAAATACAATTAAATATTGAAGAAAATTCCACACAGAAAACATGTAGCAGAAAGAGAAATAGTTAGATATAGACGGAAATTCCACATACAGAAAACATGTAGCAGAAAGAGAAATATTTAGATATAGACGAAAATTCCACATACAGAAAACATGTAGCAGAAAGAGAAATATTTAGATATAGACGGAAATTCCACATACAGAAAACATGTAGCAGAAAAAGAAATATTCAGATATAGACGGAAATTCCACATACAGAAAACATGTAGCAGAAAGAGAAATATTTAGATATAGACGAAAATTCCGCATATAGAAAACATGTAGCAGAAAGAGAAATATTTAGATATAGACGGAAATTCCACATACAGAAAACATGTAGCAGAAAGAGAAATATTTAGATATAGACGGAAATTCCACATACAGAAAACATGTAGCAGAAAGAGAAATATTTAGATATAGACGAAAATTCCACATACAGAAAACATGTAGCAGAAAGAGAAATATTCAGATATAGACGGAAATTCCATATACAGAAAACATGTAGCAGAAAGAGAAATATTTAGATGTTGACGGAAATGCCACATACAGAAAACATGTAGCAGAAAGAGAAATATTTAGATATAGACGGAAATTCCACATACAGAAAACATGTAGCAGAAAGAGAAATATTTAGATATAGACGGAAATTCCACATACAGAAAACATGTAGCAGAAAGAGAAATATTCAGATATAGACGGAAATTCCACATACAGAAAACATGTAGCAGAAAGAGAAATATTTAGATATAGACGGAAATTCCGCATATAGAAACAATTTCACATATAGAAAAAAAATTACATATGGGGAAGATGTCACAATAGAAAAAAATTCACATAAAAATATAAATGAAAGGGAAGAGTGCGAGGTTCGGATGATTCTATGTTACTTGAAATTTGTTCCTTTGGGGACACTTGTAGTGTGCCGTTGAAATAATGTCATGTCAGGTGGAATTTTTTCTTTGCATATCAATTCATTTCTTTTGTTTAGTAGAATATATTGATTCTTAAATTTAATGATTTTAATTTTTTCCTCCATACATAAATTACATCTACCCTTAAAGCTATATGGAGTTCGAGCAAAACCTATAAATTCCCAGTTAATTTGAGGGTTCAGGTCTTTCTCCGTCAATTCCCCAAATTTTAGGGAGAGAATAGATTAGTGTTTTAGTCTTGGATTGGAAAAAAAGTATCAGTGGTTATAAAGCCCTTTTTTTCCATTCCCTCGCAGATATCCCAATATAAACTTGGTTGTTGGATTTATTTTCTTTAGGGTAAATGGTGGCTTGATAAATAACATTAGATGCCCTACATTTTCCGTTGACTGGCAAAGTTTGCTATTTCTACAATTACAATGGGCATAGTATTAGAATTCTTGTTGACACCATTGAATTTGTTAAGGATATACTTGTTGTGGGAGTCAATTACTCTAAACATGTAAGTACATGAATAACTTTTTTAATGGGCATTTTTATTGAAGATCTTACCTAGATACTTACCTAGATACCTTATTCTGAAAATGTTTATTTATAAGTATCAGGAAAATTTGTATCTCTAACTTGAATCCCGGGAGCTTAAACCTTACCACAAGGAGCCCGAATTAATACTGGACAAATTCTTGAGTGCGTGCGGGAGATCAGCAATGAAACCGAGGAAATGACGGCGTATATAGCTGATAACAAACACAAACTGATGGAGGGCCAAATGAATGTTTGTAACAAGATTATTTTGAGCATTGAAGGTGAAAGGGGAGATATATTCTTCCTCGATGCCCCAGGTGGAACTGGCAAGGCATTTATCATCAACCTACTTCTGGCTAATCTGCGCCAAATGAAACATATTGCACTAGAAGTGACATCAAATGGAATAGCTACCCTGCTAAATGGTGTCAGCATAGCTACTTCGTGCTTCAAACTTCCTTTGGACCTGTCCCAGAAAGAGAAGGTAACCTTCAACATCAGTCGTGGTTCAATAAATGGCAAACTCCTCCGTGATTGTCAATTGATCATCTGGGATGAGGCAACAATTAGTTATAAGTCACCTTTGAGGGTCTTGACACGGCACTTCAAGATCTTAAAAACAATACACGGCTCGTGGGAGGTGCAACAGTTTTGTTTGCGGGAGACTTTAGACAAACCCTTCCAAGGATTCCGAAAGGGACAAGAGCTGACGAGGTAAAGCAGTGTGAAAAAGCTGAGATTCACAATCAACATGAGAGTGCAGCTCATTGGTGATGAAGAAGCTAGCACTTTTTCTAAGCAACTGTTGGATGTTGGTAACGGCACTTTGGTTGGCGAGCAGGATGACCAGGTCAGTTTGCTTTTAGACATATGGTATCTGATTTAAAGAAACTAATGACTAGGTTGTTTCCTAACCTGAGGAATCAATTTACAGACCACAACTGGCTGAGAACCCGTGTTATGTTAGCCCCAAAGAATGTGGCAGTTCATGATTTGAACATCAAACTTCTGAAACAGTCGAACCTAGAATTCCATTGACACTGTATTAAACCCCGATGAAGCTGTGAATTATCCAGCTGAATTTTTGAATAGCCTAACACCAGCACGCCTCTCACCTCACAATTTGTACCTCAAGATTGGAGCACAGGTGATGCCGCTAATAAACATGGATCCACCGAAGCTTTGCAATGGTCCACGACTTACAATTAAGAAGTTGATGCCAACAGTCTTGGAGGCGACAATGCTGACTGGCAAAGCAAGCGATAAGGTTGTATTTATTCCTAAAATTCCACTTATTCCCTCGGATATGCCTTTCTAGTTCAAGCGGCTGCAATTCCCGGTGACACTGAGCATTAACAGACCTCAGGGGGAGTCCTTGTATATGGTAGGCCTTAACCTTGCAGAACCGGTTTTCTTCCATAGCCAACTTTATGTGGGAGTCGGCAATCCCAATTGTTTGTTTATTTATATCCCATACAGAGACCAAAAATGTTGTTTATCAAGAAGCTCTGCAATCTTGATAAGATGATCCGATGTTTATGCTTTAACTGTAATATTTGTCAGTTTTCTAAATTTTTGTTAATCTATATGTCATGCTATTTGTAAATCTATATATAAATCTATTTGCAGGCCTCCTGTGAAACTATATGTCAGTCTATTTGTACATTTATTATAGATTTATTTTAAAACCAACCTTCCTAAAGGCTATATTCTCTGTGAATGCACAAAGGCCCTTTTCAGGGTTACTTTGAACTGTTACTTACTTTGAATTGTTATTTTCGGATAACCGATTTGCTTGTTATTACGTCAGTCGTTTATGATTTTGGTATTCGCACATGTGTATGTGTGTGCTTGTGTGTGTTAAATCATTTCTCCCTAAGTAAGGCAAGGCACCCTGTATATCCAAAAACAAAAAAATGTTTATCCTTTTTTTTTATTCCTCTCTCATCAAAACTCTATCAAGGATTGAAATAAATGGGCACAACGAATAAAAATAAAACAAAAAACAAAGACAGGATGTTGGATAATCACCAAATACTGATAATATTCACACCGAAAATCCATTCCGTCTGCTTACGGAGGAAAGGCTGTGTGGACTTAGAATATATAGTCTAGCAGACCTTTAGATGGGAATCTATATGAGCCGTTCTCAGTACCGAGAGCACATTTTTGTTTATAGGACCAGCTACACTGACGTTTATTTAACGTGGATGATAATCTCAAAGTAATGAATAATTGTAATCAAAACGGGCATATTAATATCAAACAATAGGAACGAATAACAAAAAAGAATATTATATTAACCCTAAAGAGGTAATTCAAAAGACGAAAATGAAGGAAAAAATGCTTAAACAGTTTTATTGTTTTTTTCTTTTCTTTTTTTTTTTTTGTCAGTGAACTTTCAAAAAATGAACATAGTAAATAAAATAGAATTTTTTTTTGTTATTTTTTCTCTGTTGTTTTTCGATTTAATATATCTGAATGTTTTAATGTATATGAATATATTTCATTCCAGTTACTGAAATTTTGTCAAGGTGATAATACTACCAAAACGCAAAGAGATTACTGGGAGTGAGAGAAAATGAGATGACTTTAGTTAGGAAAAGGACAATAAAAGAACTGGATTCAGGGAGACAGAAGAAGGCAATTGGCATTGCATTTAAAGTTTTGGATGTTGAAGGTCGTAAAGTAGAGGCGGAGATGTTTGAAGTAGACTTTAGAAGGAAACGGAACTCCAATCCTAAACAGGAAACAAAGGATATACCTATACTTCTTTACAATATATATATATATATATATATATATATATATATATATATATATATATATATATATAATGGGAAATTTCTTAACACCACCAACTTAACTTAATAATAGAGTAAATTCAATTTTTTCGTAAGTTCTTCTTAGCATCGCTTGAGAATGGAACCGAGCTCTGAATTTTAAGCTTCGGTTTCGAAACAGTAATGTGTGTGTCGCGATGAAGACATAATTAAAAAAAGTAATTATCATATTATGCTCTACTTTGGATCGAGCACTGTTTTTTTTTTTAAATAAAAATAATTGTTCTTTCCTATTATTTAAACATATATATATATATATGTGTGTGTGTGTGTGTGTGTGTGTGTGTGTGTGTGTGTGTAGATATAAATATAAATATATATATATAAATATAATTATTTGTATATTATATGCACGGTACTTATTAGAAAGCGCTCAATATCAGAGATAGAGCTAACATATTTGCTTGGATTGATGTGAGTTTGTGACCCTTGGTTTCACGCTTTTGCGATCGTCAGACAAACTGATTAATTTTTTTTTAATTTTGGGTTTATGTAGATTGCGTGTACTGGTGTTATTATGGAAGTGGGAGGGGAATCGTCGTCGTGATGTCACTCATGCTAACGCAAACATGCATCTACTAGATTGGCATCCCGGCCCCACCCTTTTACTGTTGAAACAGTTAAATGTTACCGCCTTTTCTACTCCAAAAGATTCTTCCCTCGGACTTCCCGACAATGGAACTCTATTCCCCTTAATTGCTTCCCTGAATACTATAACCTTCAAAAAGTTAAATGTAATGCCAATCGACATATTCTGTTGTCTTAATCCCCTTTCTTCTTTTGATTCTTCTCTGATTTTTTTTTTTATATATTTTCCTCAACACCCCCCTCCACCCAATCGTTTTCCCTTACTTACACTCTCTATACCTCTTTGCGTATTAGTGGCACTCCCGCCTTGCTTGGAGTGAACTGCTTTAAAAAGTTATCTTCCCAACATATCTCCATAAACTGTGCCGTTTACACTGTAATCATATACCTGGAGTGTACTTCATTGTGAAAAAGACCACGTCATTGGATTTTATCAAGAATCTCGAGATATATAGTCGGGGCACAATAGATTTATAAATCTGCAAAAATTGTCCGGCACTTTACAGTGAACCGACTCTTCTGGCAGCAGACATAGTAATTGGTTCAATATAATCATTCCACTTCCTGTCTGACCAAGAAAACGCAACGAGTTATTTTCCAAGAGGTTGGCATTTTGTGAATCGGTCAAAAAAAAAATTACCTTCTATTTTTATCGTTAAACTGCACTTTGGCATTAAGTTCCATTTCTCGTCCCAGAAAATAAACACTGGAATATTTTTTGCTGTTCAAGCAGTTTACTTGCCTTTTCTGTAAAATCTCGTAAGCGCGAGATTTCGTCAGTCGTGTTCGGGAACAGAAAATATTGTTGTTACTTTTGAAGGCAAAATGTACTTAGTAACACAAGAACCAACGGATGCAGCATACGCTTATGTAACTCTGAAGTAAGGATTAAAATTACAATTCCCGGAGGACTAAATTCATCAAGACAGCCTCATTACCAATTATCTGTGTGTTCTGAAAACGATCGGAGAATGCGGGAACCTTAAAGCTATGTCTCTCTCTTCAAATGAACTCTTCATAGTGTGTATGACTTTCTAAACTACTTGTAGTGTAATTTGGTTGTGGAATTATGATTAACGGATTTTTTGTTTTTTAAGGCTTATCAACCCCTGTCCGTTATTTAAAACTGAAACATATTTTGGATTGTAAAAATGATTCTTTTTTTTGACTAAATATTGCCATAACAATATTTTGAGAATAGCAATGTAAACAGTTTTTAGGTTTACTTTTCGGGTGAAAACCCAGATTTGATCGATTGATGCCCTTTGTAAGAAGCATCATAATTTGGGTTGCAAGAATAATTCTTTTTTTTTTTTCGGTTAAAAATTGCATTCAGAATCTTTTTGGCGATAACAACGTGTTTTTCTAGATACGAATCATACTATTTAAGCCATAGCTATCTCTGATAATATTCTTATTATTAATTGATTCGTTTTCTTCGGCTTATCAACCCTTTAAAGCCAGAAATTTTTTAGATTGTAATAATTTTAAAAAAAAAGATAATAATGATTTAGTGATACAAGTCTTACTCATTAACCCATATTTGGGGGAGAATAGTTGCATTCATATTTTTCTCAAGGTTATTTGCGTGTAAGTGAATGTAACAAACCCGACTGGAAATTGAACTCGCCTCTACGATTTCTCATTCCGAGTGTCTATCCACTGCATGAGCCTCCATATGAATTTTAGTCTTAATGTCCCTTATTTCTAAAAGAAAGTACGTTAAGAGTAACCCTCGTAAAAGATTAGGCAACGATAAAAAAAATTGAGAAATGTTAACTTCATTCGTGTTTTGAATTTAATATTGCTGATGTATTAACGATCATTGCTGAAAGAGTCTATGAAGCTTTAGATAAGAATGGGGAAGCTCGGGCTGTTGCTTTGGATATCTCGATGACATTTCACAGGGTTGGGCATACCGGTCTTTTTCACAAGTTGAAAGGCTATGGTATTTCTGATCTGATTCAGTCTTTCTTATCAAATCGCGAAATGAAAGTTATCTTGAATGGCCACTCTTCTAGATCATTTTATATCACTTCAGGTGTTCCCCAGGACTTAATCCTTGGACGTGCGTTGTTCCTAATTTTCCTAAATGACCTTCCTGATGTCATCAGCAATCAACTCGCTATCTATGCTGATGACACAACTATTTACTCTTGTCTTAATAGTAAGATCGGTTCGATAAAACCAAATTCGCAGAGGATCAAAAAAAGAAAAATGACCTACAATTTGTTGTTAACTGGGGCAAGAAATGACTTGTTAATTTTAACACCTACAAAATGAAACAACTCTTTTTTAATCATCTGGGAGAACCCTTTTTACCTTCCAACATGCTAGCCTCCAGGAAAGAGGCTCATTACGACTTCTCGGGCGAACGTTTTTCGCTGGCATGAAGTGAAAAGAGTATATTGAATTAATTTCTATGTCTGCAGCATAGAAAGCTGGTTCACTGTCTAGACAGTTTTTTTCTCGACAGAATCCATCTTACATATTTATAAGTCTACCATTCGTCCTTGCTGCCACATCTGATTTGATGCTCCTTCTATATATTTAGAGATTCTTGATAAAATCCAAAGAAGAATCTGCAATGTTATTGATCCTGAACTGGCATCTCGGCTTCAATCACTTTCCCACCACCGTAACGTAGCTTCCTTGTGCCTTTTCTATAAATAATTTCATCGCAATTGTTCTGATGAACTTTTCCCTGGTTGTCAATTTTATTCACCACCCACAAACAAATTGTACATAATAGAAACTAGTTAGGACGTCACAGAGACCCTGAGTAATTACGGTGACTGTGTTGCTTTGGTGTAAGGAATACTGTGGTATGTTTGGGTCAATAATTGTGACTAATTTAAGATAAGATAGATTGAAAACAAGCCTTCCCTTATCGCCCCCTTTTGCCTTGTGCCACATTGTTGTATTTTCAAAATAAATATTACTTTCCTCTATAGTACTTAGACTTTATAAATTTAAGCACAATGCTATTAGGTTGGTGCAAAAATAATGATGTAATAATGTCGTTTTTTGACGTATTTTTAACGTCAAAAAACGACATTATTACGTCATTATTTTTACACCAGCCTAATAGATTAGCAGCAAAGTCACACCATTTTTAAGTTGAAATGCCTAGATATACCGTAAGTTTTGCGCTAACAGGTTCTTCTATCGCACGTCACACTTGTATTCTCTTCCGGCTTGTGGCTTCCCAGTCAACTTTGATCTTACAAAATTTAAATACAATGCCAAACGTTATCTTCCGTCTTCTTAATTCGTGTTCTTTTATTGTTCTCTCTCCTTAATAGTAGTTTTCTCATATTCCCTGAAAATCAGTAACCCCCCCCCCCATTGCCTCTTAGTGGCTTTATTGCCTTTCTTGGGGTGAAATGATTAAAAAAATAAACACTTGAAACGGCTTTCGAGCACTGCAAGACTGTCGCTATTCTGTGTCTATTTCCATAGTAAATGTTCGAATGTGCTTCATTCTTTTGTTCAACCAATTCAGACCTTTACAGTTAGAACACGCCAAACCACTTCCACAGAGTCAAAACACCCTAATTTGCCCCGTGTTCCAAATGTAAGAAGGAAGTTCCACTCAGACAGCTTCCCCACCCCAAAGAACTGACACCTTGTGTGAGAGATTCCCGTACGAATTCTTCCCTGAACACTTCAATTTTGACCTTTGGTCGAGGGTCAATCGCCATATTTCCTCCACCTATTAATCTACACCTCCTACTACCTTCTCTTCCATTCATATCCCACCCTCCTTCAGCATTACCACTTCGACAGTAACACTCTACTTTGAATGGCTCTCGTGCCTTGTATTGGGTACATAAACACATGTCCGTACGGACATTAAACACAGCGAAAATGTTGAGTAAAACTGGGTCTTAATGTGCGATTTCTGTGAGATGTAGATATTTCTTCAGTTTATTTTAGTCTGGCACAAGGCCAAGGCATATTGAACGTCAGGGCAGAATTAGGGAGCAAGCCATCTTGAAAAGGAATCAGTGCGGTTCTACAAAGATAACTTCTAGATATTTAGAAAATAATGAACTTATTTAGCCAGGAACGATGCTGGGCACAAGAAAAGAATTTCGGAAGGAAACAGACCTTGCGCGAAACAAAACGTTCCATTTGAACTTTTTTGAAGGTTACAGGATGTAATATATACGTAGCTTAGTCTGGGGAATGCATCACATCTGCCAAGAGTTCAAATCCCGTCAAAAGCACCATATTCCGATTCACGCAGCTTTCCTTAATTGATAGCATATAAGCACCCCGCCTTCATCCCTAACAAAAATGGCTCACATATCTCCCGATTTTATGAGCGAATTTGAGGTATCTGGTAAGCTATTTGCTCACACGCAATAGACTATTATTGCTTCTAAGTAACCTGATTACATAATAGTGTAATATTGAATGTAAATAGCTATTTTTGATGATGATCTTGTAGCATGTGGTGGGTCCAGGTTTACCCAAATGCTATAAAAGAAGTACTTACCTATGAACACTAATGGGTATGTTCCAATCCTCATAAATACGTTGGACACTATTGTAAATATACTATTGTATATGCTAAGTAGTCCACCACTAACAGTGGTTTACCTACTTCATACCGCTGGCGAGTATTATATTTTGTTGATGTTATAAAGATTACCATTTTATTTCCAACCTCTGTTTTGGTTATTCCTTATTCAGTAACCCTTTCTGGATTACAACACTCTCTCTACCCTTTCGTTCGCTCTCTCTCTCTCTCTCTCTACCCTTTTGTTCTCTCTCTCTACCCTTTCTCTCTCTCTCTATCCTTTCTCTCTCTCTACCCTTTCTCTCCTTTCGTTCTCACATACCTATGAACACTGATGTGTATCCCAATCCTCATAAATATGTTGGACGCTATTGTAAGTTGGGAGTAATATGCTGTCTAAGTAGTCCACTACTAGGAGTGGTTTACCTACTTCACGCCGCTGGCGAGTATTGTATTTTGTTGATGTTATAAAGATTACCATTTCATTTCCAACCTTCATCGTGATTATGATTCCAATGTAATAAATTATAACCATGGAATATTACTGTTTAAGCCTTTTATATTATATTCTTGATCTGTAGTGTACATTGGGCTCTACCTGGATATGTTATCCTCTTTGATATATATATATATATATATATATATATATATATATATATATATATATTGACCACTAATATTATCAATATATATGTGTGTGTGTGTATGTGTGTGTGTGTGTATACATACGAGCCACTTTCAAAAATCTACAAGCCTCACCCAGAAGGAATTGGAAAAACAAGACCCCCCATTGACATCAATGCACGTGATCCAACAAGGCTTAATCATTGGAATCCCATAATGGAAGAAGGCGACATAGTAAATATGATCTCGTCATTGTTTCAAAAATGGCGAGCACGCAGGTGGGATTTGAGTTTAAGAAACAGGAAGAAGTCAGATGGAGCTAAGCCTGATGAGTAAGGGGTTGGAGTAACAATTAAAACCACATTTGGCTGCCTCAGCTACTGCCACATGAGCAGTGTGAAAGGGTGCGATATATATATATATATATATATATATATATATATATATATATATATATATATATATATATATATATATTTCTATGTGTCCCTTCAGGTATTTGGCGATTATGCGTCTGAAAAATTTACTGTTTTTATTATATATTCATGCATGACTAAACGCATATATATATATATATATATATATATATATATATATATATATATATAGAGAGAGAGAGAGAGAGAGAGAGAGAGAGAGAGAGAAGGGTGGGAGAGAGGGGAGGGGGATGGAAAGAGAGAATCAAAAATTCTTTTACAGATTTTGGGGGCTGTTTCCAGACATCCAATTCTTAGTAAAATGTCCATATAAACATATGTCCAAAACGCCATCGTTGTACCTCAACTCAGCAACTCATAACCAATGTTCAAAATGTCCCCCGCTTGCTTCTACATACGCATGCACCCGTCTGATCATTGCCTGGCGGACCCTTTCAAATACTTCCACACAGTTTTAAATGATTTCGCTGGCCCCCATGACGCGTTGATGAAGCGTCTCTGAATTATTAATGTCTTCTGCATAAACCAATTGTTTTAGATGACCCCACAAATAAAAATCCAAAGGATTCAAGTCGAGGGAATGTGCAAGCCATGGAACCGGCCCTCCCCTACTTGTACATTTTCCTGACAGGTGTCACCCAGTGCATCGCGAAGAATGTGACTAAAATGTGCTGGAGCCCTATCATGCACGAACCACATGCATCTTCGTATTAGCAGAGGTACATCCGCTAATAGGTCCGGAAGTGTGCTCGAAATAAAGTCTCTATAGATAGCACCTGTAAGACGTGCAGGGAGAACATATGGACCTACTCATCTACAATTCCAGTTCACACTGATGCTGGTATCTAGCCTATATTATACCACAGGGATTCCGATCCGCCCATAAATGTTGGTTGTGTAAATTTGTTATTCCATCTCTTCCAAATGTTGCCTCATCCGTAAACAAGACTAAAGACTCAAACAACGGATCGGCAGTGAGTTATCAGGGCGCGAAAGACACTGCACACGTTGCAAATGATACGGATAGAGGAGCTGCTCGTAAAGTATCCTCCATGCAGTACTACGGAATGTACGACATCCTAGGGCTACTTGAGGTGTGATGATACCTGGATCGTCTCCGACAGCTTGTAGAATATGTACTTCGTGGTCATGCGTACGAGTGGATTTCGGTCTTCCTCGGTCCATAGTTTGTAGTGCCACTGTCTCAGCAACGCGATGATAAACAGCAGCAAACGTTCGATGACTCAGCTGCCTTTGGTCTGGAAACTCAATCTGATACAGCCGTGCAGCCTCGTGTCCATTACCATTCGCGCGACCGTATGTAAAAATCATATCTGTGGGCTCACGATATGAATAACGTGCCATTTTTTAATGGAACACTCCTCGGTTAACTCATTACTACAAACGTTAAACGTTGAAGACAGACTAGCCACAAATGTATACGAATAACAAGTGTAACCTAGTCTATATGGCAACACGATGCCATTTACCATAAACCTTCTTTAAACGTAATAACACAAAAACGAAGGATTTGCGGACATACGTTTATATGGACTTTTGTTCTTCTTTTGGTGTGAGAAACACCCCCCAATGTCTGTAAAAGCATTTTTGATATTCCCGTTCTCTCTCTCCATATATATATATATATATATATATATATATATATATATATATATATATATATATATATATATCGTTCTATTATAGTCGTATACTCTCAATTCAGTTATATTGTAGCAATATGCTATAGACTTATACTATCAATGTTACTATTAGGTTGGTGCAAAAATAATGACGTAATAATGTCGTTTTTTGACGTTAAAAATACGTCAAAAACGACATTATTACGTCAATATTTTTGCCCCAACCTAATATGTTATAGTCATATACAGTCAATGTCACTACATTATAGTCATATGACTTGCACTAAGTTATCCGCCATGAAATATTTAGCTTTTTAAAAATAATATTAAAATGTTCAAAATGTATCTACAATTTTTCCATGCTACTCTTAGAATTTAGACCATTAACAAATATTATTTCTTGCCGCCTGAACGTTAGAAGCAAGAGAATTATAATGGGCATTCACATAGGCAAATAAGTTTGTCGTTTCTTTGTTATTATTGCATTACACCGTTGTTTTATTAGAAGTGTAAAGTGTAAATAGTTGAGGTTTCTGGTTAAGTCTCGTGGATTTCCGGTAAATGCCGTAGATTTCTCTCGCAAACTGAATCTCGTGAGAACTACATCATCTGGGAACTATATATGGTAACCATTTATGATCGATTTAGAACCGAACACCCACGCGAATAAATGCGATACAAGGATGACTTTAAAGTCGGTATTTTACGCGTAGATTGGACAAGCTCTCCCCCCCAGACAAATTATCCCAGCCATATCTGCATTTTCCTCTTTCGGGATAGTACTAGTACTAGCCGGGGTTAAACTCTCTCTGGAGCTGGGCACATTCCTTTGGAACATAAAAGTATTATTTTTTTCATCTAAGAACTAAGAGACATCCAAGAATTTCTACTTTCTCTGTAGGTTCCTTTATATATTGTCCAACTAGTGTAAAAAAAATACTGGGGTGGATTTTACCAGTAAATAACTTTTGGCGTCTGGTTGCGATAAGAATCCATCTTGTAATTTACCAGTACTGTCATCATAATCATTATCATTATCTGTCTCAGGATCGTGTGTATGTACAGTTGGCAGCTGAGTACCAGAGTTCTCTCCACATATCTGGTTTCAAACACGCCTCTTCTGTGAGACGTGTCTTGGGCAAGTAGAGCTGGCGGAGCCCATCCCTCTCCAGATTTTGAAGATTCGCCTTGGTCACGGACACGTGACCGTTGATCCCATAAAGGGATCTCTTCGCCGCGGCCGTTACCTTCAGTCTAGGAGGCCATCCGCCCAGTAACCCCGTGACTTCAACACACAGACTGAATCAATAGCTATGGAGTCCCAGTGGCCATTGACCCTACAGTAAGGCGCATCCACCTTTTGACAGGCCTCGTTTTTTTTAATACTGCTGGGTATCTGGCCACTCTCCTCATCAGAAAGGCCTGTTGGGGGAACTGGCTTAATCGCTGATGACCCCACCATGCGTCAGATTAATACTGGATGACATGGTGCCGGTAGCACTGTCAGTGGGACTTGATACAAATAGTTAAGAAAAGAATAAAACAAAGTAACTGATGTGGACTTTTTAAAAAATATGTAATTTTGAAATCTAAAGATAATTTTATATATACATAGAAAAATTGAAATTATACATATTTATCAAACGTTTAAAACAAAACATTGGAATTTTTAACAAAATGAAAATAAATAATTTTTTAACTTTAAATCAAAGCCTAAAGCAAATTGTTGATGTCAAATTCCTTTATACAAAATATTTGAAAAAGGCAACCAATATAAAACTAAAGTTTTACATATGTTCTGGCAGTATATAACCCACAAGAGGTTGATAAGTCGTGAAACAAATCTTCTTCTTCTTCTTCTTCTTCTTCTTCTTCTTGTCATCCTTCTCCTCCTCCTCCTTCTCATCCTTTATCTTCTCCTCCTCCTCATCCACTTTCTTCGTCTTCTCCCCCTCCTCCTCTTTCTTCTTCTTCTTATCCTCCTCCTTCTTTTCCTCCTCCTTTTTCTTATTCTTCTTCTTCTCTTCCTCCTCATCTTCTTTATTATTATTCTTGAGCTCCTCCTCCTTCCTTCTTTTTCTTCATCCTCCTCATGCTTCTTCTTCTTCTGATCCTCCTCCTCCTTCATCTTCCTCATCCTCCTCATGATTCTTCTTCATCCTCCTCTTTGTTCTTCTCCTCATCCTCCTCCTTCTTCTCATACGCCTCCCCTTCTTGTTCCTCCTCCTCCTTCGTCTTCTTCTCCTCCTCCTCCTTATTCTTCTTCTCCTCCTCTTTCTTCTTTTTCTTATTCTTATCCTCCTCCTTATCTTCTTCTTCTTCATCCTCCTCATGCTTCTTCTTCTTCGCATCCTCTTCCTTATCCTTCTTCTTCTTCTTCTCCTCCTCCTCCTCCTTATTATTCATGTCCTCCTCCTCTTCCTTCTTGTTCTTCTTCTTCTTGTTCTTGTTCTTCTTCTTCTTCTTCTTCTTCTTCTAAGTGCTGTGTTCCTTCAGGTCGTTGACCCCCTACAATTTCTCTCCTTTTTAACTCTTAGTAAAGTTGTATTTTTGTTATATCTCCAAATCCCTGTTTCAATATGTTCTGTGAGTGCTAAATTTTCCAAGCCAACTTTCTCTGATGAACTGTTATATAATATTAGTCCTCTTATATCGCATTGGATGCTAAACAGTCTTCTTACAGATGAATAAGAGACTTGAAGCAACAGAAATGTGGTTCTACAGAAGGATGATAGGAGTCTTATGGACCGGACACATGAGCAAGGACGAAGTTTTACAGAAAATCCGAACGAAAAGGACACTTAACATCAGAAGGAGACAGCTGAAATTTCCAGGGCATATAACGATGAAAGAAGGATTGGAAAATCTGATACTCACAGGTCAGATTGAAGGAAAACAACGCATAACCTATCTAGCGAACATGAGTAAATGGATGGCGGAACAGAGTTTGGGAGAGATAACAAAAAGGTAATAGGAGCTACAAAGGACAAGAAAATGTGGAGAGCCATGACCGTCAACGTCCTTAAGGGACACGGCACCTAGTAAAAGAAGAAGAAGAAAATCTTATAAAGGAGAAGAGCAAGCAAATTTTAATCTAATTTGTTCTGCAATGCACTGTCGTCATCCCAAAACTATTTTGATGACGTCCCATAAATATAGAAATGACGTGTAATAGGATAACGCTGCAATATTTTTCCCTTTGAAGTCGCTAATATTGGCAGATGGCACTTGCTTGCAGTGTTTACTGCAGTTGTTGGCAGCTGACAAAAAAAGACAAAAATTGATGCTCGTAAAATGAGAAGAAGAAATAAATAAAAAGACTGTGATAGGAGGCGACGGGATGAGAAGAAGAAAGAAAGAAAGAAAGGAAAAGTAGAGATGTAGGAGTATAGAATAGAAGGGTAAAAGAAAGAAACAGGAAGAAATACAAAGAAAACGAAGAAGGAAGAAGAAACGGAAAGAATTTGACAACGAAAAAGGAAAAAAGAAAAGGAAAACGAAGATGGGAAATGAATATGAAAGAAGAACAAAGGAAAAATAAGCAAAATGAACAACTTTGACAAAAAAGATAACACAAAGAAGTGAAAAGAGAAAAAAGAGAAAAAATAAGAAAAATAAGCAAATTTGACAAAGAAGAGAAAAGGATAAAAACGAAGAAGGGATCGCGATATAAACGAGAGAAAAATCGTAAAAAATAAGCAAATTTGACAAAGAAGAGAAAAATATAAAAACGAAGACGTGATCGCAATATGAACGAGAAAAAAAATTGAAAAATAAGCAAATTTGACAAAGAAGAGAAAAAGATAAAAACGAAGAAGGGATAGCAATATGAACGAGAAAAAAAATTGAAAGATAAGCAAATTTGACAAAGATAAGAGAAAAGATAAAAACGAAGAAGTGATCGCAATATGAACGAGAAAAAAATTGAAAAAAAAGAAAAATAAGCAAATTTGACAAAGAAGAGAAATGGATAAAAACGAAGAAGGAAACGCAATATGAACGAGAGAAAAAATAAGAAAAAATAAGCAAATTTTACAAAGAAGAGAAAAAGATAAAAACGAAGAAGTGATCGCAATATGAACGAGAAAAAAAATTAAAAATTAAGAAAAATAAGCAAATTTGACAAAGAAGAGGAAAAGATAAAAACGAAGAAGTGATCGCAATATGAACGAGAAAAAAAATTGAAAATAAGGAAAATAAGCAAATTTGACAAAGAGGAGAAATGGATAAAAACGAGGAAGGGGTCGCAATATGAACGAGAGAAAAAATTGAAAAAATAAGCAAATTTGACAAAGAAGAGAAAAAGATAAAAACGAAGATGTGATCGCAATATGAACGAGAAAAAAAATTGAAAATTTGAAAAGTAAGCAAATTTGACAAAGAAGAGAAAAAGATAAAAACGAAGAAGGGATCGCAATATGAACGAGAAAAAGAAATTGAAAAAAATATGAAAAATAAGCAAATTTGACAAAGAAGAGGAAAAGATAAAAACGAAGAAGTGGTCGCAATATGAACGAGAAAAAAAATTCAAAAACTAAGAAAAATAAGCAAATTTGACAAAGAAGAGAAAAGGATAAAATCGAAGAAGTGATCGCAATATGAACGAGAGAATTAATTAAAAAAATAAGCAAATTTGACAAAGAAGAGAAAAAGATTAAAACAAAGAAGGGATCGCAATATGAACGAGAAAAAGAAATTGAAAAAAATATGAAAATAAGAAAATTTGACAAAGAAGAGAAAAAGATAAAAACGAAGAAGTGATCGCAATATGAACGAGAAAAAAAATTGAAAATTTGAAAAGTAAGCAAATTTGACAAAGAAGAGAAAAAGATAAAAACGAAGAAGGGGTCGCAATATGAACGAGAAAAAAATTGAAAAATTAAGAAGAATAAGCAAATTTGACAGAAAAAGTTAAAACGAAGAGGAGAAAGGAATATGAGCGAGAAAAAAAAAGGTAAATATAAAAAAATAAGGGAATTCGACAAGGAAGAGAAAAAAGATGAAAACAGAGAAGAAAAAGTAATACGAATGAGGAGTAAAAAATATTAAAAAAGTATTAAAAATAAGCAAATTTGTTAAAGGTGACAAAAAAGACAAAAACGAAGTGGGGAATAGAATATTGACGAGAAGAAAAAGAAAAAAAAAAGTAAACAAAGTTAACAAAGAAGAGAAAAATATAGGAAACTGTGAGCGGAAGGGAATGAAAAATGTTTGTACGAAAAAAATAAGTCAATTTAACAAAAAAGAGAGAAAAAAAAACGATGAAAACAAAAAGGACAATTGAATATGAACGAAAGAAGATGAAAATGAGAAATAAGTAATGAAGAAGAGAAAAAAAAAAGACGAAAACCAAGGCCGCTGAAGCGATGTGAACCGGACGGAAAAAGAAACAAAATAAGCAAATTTTGGCAGAAAAGTGAAAAAAGATGAAAACGGGAAAGGAATATGAGTGAACTTGGACCTTCGTGCCCTTCCCACCCCAACAAAAAATGGAGTATAAAAAGGATGATGTTCTCTTTGACAACGCTCTTATGCCTTGTCTTACCTTCACTCCTCAACAATTTTTATACTTTTAACAACGATAAGAATTGTAATAAAACCTAAAAATATGAAAGTGAATTTATAAATTTTCTTTGTTCTTGAGAATTGAAAACAAATAATAAACACTATTTATTTATTATAGTGTTTATTTGAATGGTTAGAAAAGTATCGAAATCCGAAAGCAAATTTGAATAGAGAATGGTGTCTTCCAAAAGCTAAGCAAAGTATAAAGAAACAGGAAAACTTCGTTAGAAACGAAGAAAAGTGTATAGCACTGGTATGCAATATCGGTCCTACTCTGCGGCAGCGAAAGCTGGACAATCTCCTCAAAGGTAAAGAAAAGACTTGAGACAACAGAAATGTGGTTCTACAGAAGGATGCTGAGAATACCATGAACTGAACCTGTAAGCAACGACAAAGTTTTAAGGAAAATGAAAAGAAAAAGTCACTTATACAGAAAGGGACAGTTGAAATGTCTAGGGCACATAATGTGGAATGAGGGCAGAGAGAATTTAACACTCACAGGACATGGTGAAAGCAAGCGGTATAGAGGAAAGCAGCGAAAACCCTACCTAATGGTCTTGTGTAAATGATTGGCAGAACAGAGTTTAGGAGCGATAGCAAAAAAGACAAACACCGCTAAGAGCTACAAGGAACAGGGAGTTGTGGAGAACCACGACTGCCAACGTCCTGAAGGGACACGGCACATAAAAGATACAGAAGAATATTTTATCACCACCTACAGACCTTTTTTTAATCGGTATCACCCTATGCAAGGGAATAAAGCCACTAAGACAGAATGGATTACAGGGTGTGAAAGAATTAGGAACAGAAACATTAATAATGAGCAAGAAGAGAAAAGAGTAATCAGGAGAACAGTAAATAGCGATTGACACTGCATTTAAATTTTTTCAGATGAAAGTTGGCTGGAAAGCATGGAACTAGAAGTGTGTTCCATAAGCAAGAAGTCAAAAAAAAAAGAAAAAGAAACTGTTAGCATAGAATTTACGGTTACATCTAGACAGTTCAACTTTAAATTATTGATATCTCGACGTTTAAATTCAAAAAAAAAGTCTTGTTACCATAGCGAATAGCTCATCCGAACAATTGCCATGAAAGTAAAAATACACAGAGGCAACCCTATGGCAGTCGTAAAGTGACTGAAGCCGAGCTGCCAGATCAGGACCAATAATATTGCTGATTCTTCTTTGGATTTTATCAAGGAGCTAAATAGTGGGGCAACCAGACAATGTGTGGCAGCAGTATTCTTAGCATGGACGAATAGATATGTAAGATAGATTGTGGAGAGAAAAATTGTCTAGCGCTACATTGTGAACCAACTTTCTTAGCAGCTGACCTAGCAATGGATTCAATATAGTCTTTCCACTTCGTGTCAGCTGAGAACGTTAGACAAAGAAGGCGCAATGAGTCACTTTCCTGGAAGACATAGAAGGGTCTCTTAAATGATTAATGGAGAGAAGTTTAGTTTTGAAGGTGTTAAAATTAACAAGCTATCTTTTGCCTCGGTTAACGACGGACTTAAGGTCGTTTTGGACATTGGCTGCCATTTTGAACGTGTCGGACTGATCAGCTTTACTATCGAGGCAGGAATAATAAGATCTTGGCTTGAATATTGTTTTTTTTTTTTCTTTCTCTCTGTTTTCATATTTTCTTTTAAAGAATGTGCCACAAGTTTTCTATTAGATTAATATCCGGATAGGCTGGGAATAGTTCCATTAATTTAGTAATTTTGCAACTTTTTTTTTTTTTTTTTTTTTTTTGGCAAAGTTTGCAATAATCAGATTTACCGAATTTTAAGGAGCATTCTGTCACATGACCGTACTTTCATCATAAAGCATCTTTGTTGTAATCGTTAATGTAAAATATTAAAAATAAAACATCCAAAGAAAGCAATCACCACTCGCAATGTAAATGATGAGGAAATTATTTAAATAATTTCGAAATTGCATTGTTTTCTTTATGCACGAGTACTCTAGGATTTTTATCTGTTCATTAATCGACAATGTTTATTGTTTTAAAAAGTGATGGTTAGAACTGTAGTAAAACCTAAAAACATGAAGGTGAATATTACATTTTTTTTTTGTTGTTGTTCTTCAGAATTCACAACAAAAATAATAAACACTATTTATTATATTATTTATTAGAATGGTTGAGAAAACATTGGCCAATTGTTTCAAACTTTATAAAATCGTAAATAATAAAGATTTCCTTATAGTTCGCATATTTTAATAATTTAGTAAATGTTTATAAATTTATGAATAAAAAATTATAAATGATAAAAATTGCATTGCATTAGTTTTAATTTAGGTACCTCCACGAGATCGCTAAAAAAAGAAAATAGCATGATGAAAAAGACGCCAAACTTGACGAAAACAAAATTTTATCGTTTAAATGTTTATGTTATTATTAAGAGGAAAGATTAAAGTATTTTGGGAGTAATTTTTTTTTACATTTTTTAATCGTTCCTATCACATCCGAAATTTTCGTTAAAAATCTTGTTTTTTTTTGAGTCAGGAAAATTGACAGATGGCAACATTTTTTTCCATTTTATAAAAAAAAATAAAAATCTCAGTTTGAAATTCTTTTAAATACCAATTATCATTTTTTCAAAACTTATTTTAAGAATATCAGAAATTATAATGTTTATTTAAAATATTATGAACCAAGCTTAACTTAGCTTCTGCGCCGAAAACATGTAATTTGAAAATAAAACAAAGCAGGTCATAAACTTTCGCGTTACTTGACAGGTGATGAATGGCATATTGACGGATTCCGTGAGGATAATTAGTTCTACGGAAGGAGAAAAGTGAAATTATTTACATTAAAGTGAACAAATTATTTACCTCGTTATTTTTAAGGAAAACTTTCAGCGCTCTAATTTGTTTTTTTTGTTTTTTGTACTTAGCTTTCACCTTTACATTTACGATGCTTTATGGAAAATATATTATAAAGAAATTAAAATAAGACTGTTAAGAGTTAGATTAAATTTCATAAGAAAGGTATCTAACTAATTTATAGGAAGTGTACATACATTTTATGTACATTTACTACATTTTACTGTGTTATTTGTATTTCCATTCATTTTATTATTAATTTTAATATTTCATTTATGTAAAAATGCCATAACTGAGATTAATATAAAAATAAGATCATATAAATTTCATAAGATGATACTAATACTTTTAGGCATTTTTCTCAGTTGAAATTGAAAAATCAAATAAACTTCTCCACATGTGTCTCGCAAAATTAAAGGCCTTAACAGCGGAGAACAATGCTTAACTCAAATAATGCAAATTAATTGTATTCTGGTTGGTCTTCCGTACTTTATAATTACAGCTCGATTATGAACACAAAATTGCATTTCTTAATTACTGCGGGTCTTCTGATTAGTCAAAAAGATACAATTTACAACGCGCTAAAAAGATCTATCTCATAAGGACACTTAGGAAAGTGGATGCGGCTTTTAACTAATTTTATAATATTTTAATAACTTAAATGTAAAAATCTATTATAATTAAAAAAAATAACAAATAATTGTATTAAAAATTCATTTTTCATCGAAAAATCTTTTTGCTTTCAAAAGATATTGTCCATATTCATAAAAACAACTAAAAGCAAATAAAAGCATTAAATAACATATTTGTTTTATTGAGTTTTGTATGTTAAAATTCAGAGCTGATTTTCAGGTAGAGTGGTCCAATTAAAAACAAAAAAAAACATGATTTGCATTCCTCAAAGCCTTGTGCTTTTAACTATTGTAATTACTAAAGTGGACTCGATCGAATTACTAGAGTTTTCATAAAATTAGTCGGTGGGGGGGGTTAAAAATAAAAAATATTTCTGCCATGACTAATAAAAGAAAACATATTTATAATAATTTCGATCATTTGTGAATAATTTCTGAAAGTTTTACTAACATCTGACAATTATTTTTATTTTTGCATATTTTCCAAATTAATGTGTCATTAAAAAAAAAAAACGTGCAAAAATTGTCTGTTATTTTACTAGTTCAGGTGATACAAAGAGAAAAAAGGATTTTTAAATGAAAATTCAGATTTTTCTAAAAAGAAGGAAAATTTTTTAAAAAAATTAAAATAAACTTTGATCTTTCCTCTTAATAATAACATAAACATTTAGACGATAAAAAATTGTTTTCGTCAAGTTTGGCGTCTTTTTCATCATGCTATGCTCTTTTTTTAGCTATCTCGTGGAGGTACCTATTTTAATTGTATTAGTTTTGAGAATGTTCAAATAGTTTTTTTTTCGTGTACTTTCGAAAGTTACTACATTCATTTTCAAGGATTTCATTTTTTTTTTGTTTATGTAACTGTTTTTAGCTAACGCCGAAAATGAATATAGTAACATTAGAAAATAAAATCAATATGAACTTTAAATAGAAAGATTTTATAATTGTCACTAAAATTATAGGTCCCTGCAAAGCTGTTGATTCTTTCCAGATAAATACAGGGAATTGTTTTGAGTTTTTGAACAAGATCTATTTTGGGAGGCGGGGTGGATTTGCCGATTCTATAATAAAACTAATTCAGAATTTTAAGGATTTTAATATATAAAAAAAATTGAATAGACAAAACTTGTCGATATTATTCAACCAAACATGTTTGAAAGAATCCTTGCTGTTCTTTCTGGGCTTGCATCTTTATCGCGTTGATCACGTTCTCTTACGTTCAACGAAGTTAAGTAATGTCGAGCCTGGTCAAAAGCTAGATGGGTGATCGCCTAGGAATACCAGATGCTGTAACTTTGGGTGTGCATATCGTGTAATGTTGACAGCTCGGAATTGGAAATCGGTGAGCCGAGTTCCAATTCCAGTCGGGTTCATTATATATATTTCCAATGGTATTTGCATGTATATATACACGCAAATACTCCTGGGAAAGGTATGAATCTACCTCTCAGCCATCCAGTTATGCGTTAATTAGTATAACTTGTATCAATATATGTGTATATGTCTAAGGTGAGGTATTATGATTGTTTACATTATACGGACTGTTATCCTCATTTTCATTGCCATATTCACAACTTTGTACGTTCAGGTGATTGAAATTTCGGATCGAACTCTTTATTTCGTCCACAGGGGTAGATTGTTCTAGTTCCACGTGTCATGCCTCTTCCGGATGTCTCAGTTATTTACCTTTGCCGCAACTCTCCAAGTTTTTTTCACCACTGTTGTAACCTGGTATTGAACTGACAACTCTTTGGGTCTAGTCACTGGATCTAACCAACGTCTTCATCCGCTGGGCCATGTGTCCTTGAAAATGAGGATAGCAGTTCGAATAATGTAAATAATGTAATCAGTAAATCATTATTATCTCCCAGATATTCTTAGAATTTAAAAATATTTTCTGGCTTTAAATAACTTGCTTAGGGTTGATAAGCCGTAAAAATACCGCTCAATCAAAGAATCAGTTGGTGTAATGGTTAGCAAGCGTGTCTTGCTGGGATAATTCGGATGGAGTAGTGAGTTCGAACCTCACTCCATTCTTTCGGCTTAGCTACACTAAGAGAATCAACTCTGGGAGAATTCACTACAATAAAATCATAGTGAATCATCTTAGAGAATTCACTATGATGAAATTAAATTTTTTGTTCTTGAGAATTTACAACAAAATAATAAAATCTCTTTATTTATTAGATTGTTTATTTACAAGAATAATTTTGTATTGAGAACATTCTAAGAACTAATACACTTTTACAGGGCGTCCCCCAAAATTTGACATCATTTTAAAAGCAATTATCTTGAAATCTACTAAGTCTAGATTAATGAAATCGAACATTTTAGGCGGTGAACATCATAAGTTTATTATAGGACCGATTTCATACGTGTTCAATATGTGCACCGCCTGTGACACGACACACGTCAAGTCGATAGTGAAGCTCTTGCCAAACACGCTGTAGCATGTCTCCGGTAATATTAATAGTGCAGAAGTGATTCTCTGCTTAAGTTCATCAATGCTAGCAGGAAGAGGGGGGGCATAGACCAGTCCCTTCACATATCACCATAAAAAGAAATCACATTGGGACAGGTCCGGTGACCGCTGCGGCCATTTCATCAGAAAACTGTCTTCCTCTCCACCACGCCCGATCCATCTCTCTGGCAGATTTTCATTGAGATAAGTACGCACTGTCCTCTTCCATTAAATATAAAATCTTGATCTGTTTCTAGACATTCTATGAAAATTTGAGGTTATTCCAACAAGAATTGCCAAAATTATTGGCCTGTGAAATGATGTCGAATTTTTTAATACACCCTGTATTAAAACTAATACGGTGAAAGATCTATCATTTACCTATTTATAAAGAATTAGATATGAAAACAATTTTATTCATAAATGTATAAACATTTACTAAATTATTGAAATAATATAATGAAACTCAAATTATTTACCATTTTATAAAGTTCGATTGGCAATTAGTCGATGTTTTGCCATCAATTACAATACACAATCATTATAAATAGTGTAAATAAACAATGTATTGAATAAATAGTGTTTATTACTGTTGTTAATTTTTAAAAAACAAAGAAAATGTATAAATTTATTTTCATATGCTTAGATTTTATTAAAATTCTAATCATTGCTTTTTAAAATAAACATTTCCGAGGAAGGATGGTAGTTACAATAATAGCTGTATCAAGGGAAAAACATCGTCATTTAGCGGGCACGTAAGCTAAATGTGGTTCAAATGAACTAAACAAGAATGAAGTGCATTTACTTACCTATTCCAGTCCCAGAATTGAGCCAGCGAAAAAAATAATACCTGGTTACCTTAAACCTTGAGACCTCTCTTTCTCACACTGCCTTTGCGACTCGTAACATATATAAATCAAGTCCAATCATTAATTCCTGGTTTCCACTTCCGGCAGCTATTTAAAAATAATCACTAAATGTGGGTGAGGTTTATATAAATATCTTCTTAGCCACAATGCTTTGGCCCATACAAATACTCTCCTCATTCACACTGAAAGCATTCAGGTAATTAACACTTTTACCCCCGTTCATTGGCATTCCAGTCGAGTTCATTACATTCACTTTCGCATTAATGCATTTGGGAAAGGTAAGAATCGATCCCTTCGCTAACCCCATCTAGGTTGACTGCAATCGCTTGCCTTTAGGTAGCAACCAGTCTAAAATGCAAGAAAACAATCAAATCCATCCAGAAAAGTCATTGGTTCCCTCGGGCTATGCTGCTTTCTAGACACGCAATTGCAGCTACACGGAGTGCTCATCAACCGTGGGTGATTACAGGAATCATGACTATATATATATATATATATATATATATATATATATATATATATATATATATATATATATATATATTTATTGAGATAAGCAGGGAAGTTGTGATCGAGCAGCGCTTTATCGAGTCTAATTCGTTACCTCTTCGTCACCGAGGTCCGTTGGTACAGTTGGTATGACGTTTGCCTCGTATCGTAACTGTCCGGGTTATGATGAGTCCTAAATATAGGATGAAACAGCCGTCCAGTGCTTTCTGCATTCTGTTGAGGTTTCTTCTAGATTCGATGAATTACTTAATTATGATTATCTCAAATCCTCCTAATAATTTCTATCACCTATATATATATATATATATATGTGTGTGTGTGTGTGTGTGTGTATTTGGGCAGCAACCTTTTTTTTAAACATGATTCATTATATATGAGAGACAAGGAGAAGTTAATTGTTTATTTAGTTTTGCCAGCGTTCTTATATGTTTCTGTTGGGAGTAAAATACCATAAAAAGACATCTAGCTACACACGATTTTAAAAAATTCCTTAAGGAAAATTCTGGTCGAAAACACAAAAATTCTATATAAATCAAACTACCGGAAACATCTCACTGTGAGAGACGAACTGTATATAAAACATCTCGCTCCCACTATCGCCCCCACTTTATTCAACAGTGGTAATGGGTTGTTGAAGGTTTAAAAAAGAAAACGAAAGACGCGAAACTTGGAACAAACGCTCCTACTAGTATTCAAAATAACACAAAACACATCTTAAACAGTCAAACAAAAAGATAAATTAAGAAAACCCCAAAACAAACCCCCTTGAAAATGGATAAAGAAGTGGCCGAGAGTGCTGAGGACAATGGACAACAGTGACAAATTTTGCACTTCCTTATTAGCACCAAACGAAAAAATTTAAGTATGCTGTAAAATATAATAAAAAAATTAATTAAATTTTCCTTGTCTATCATATTCAACGAAAAACGCATAAACACACACATACACACACGCACACATACATTACATATATATATATATGTATGTGTGTGTGTGAAAAGTGTATATATATATATATATATATATATATATATATATATAATTATTTATATATTACATGCTCGGTACTTATTAGAAAGCGCTCAATATCAGAGATAGAGCTAACATATTTGGTTGGATTGATGTGTGTTTGTGACCCTGGGTTTCACGCTTTTGCCATCGTCAGACAAACGGATTAATTTTTTAAAAGTTTGGGGTTTATGTAGATTGCGTGTATTGGTATGTCAAATCCCAAACTGTACACATATGTTTATATATGTATGAGTCCCGGCGGACGAGTAAGTGTGTATGTGTATTTGGGTACCTCATCGGGTGTACGGACATGCATCTATGTTCACGTTAGCACGATGACATCACGACGACGATTCCCCCCGCCATAATAACACTAATACACGCAATCTACATAAACCCAAATTTAAAAAAAAATTAATCAGTTTGTCTGACGATCGCAAAAACGTGAAACCCATGGTCACAAATACACATCAATCCAACCAAAATATATATATATATATATATATATATATATATATATATGCGATGTGTGTACGGAAATCAGAGAGCTGGGTTCAAATTCTAGTCGGGTTCGTTATATTCATTTAGGTGCAAATACTCTTGGGAAAGTTATAAATCCATTTCTTCTCCCCAGCTATGGGTTAATTTGTAGGAATTGTACCAGTAAATCATGATTATCTCCCCAAAATTCTTAATATTTTCTGTCTTTAAATAATCTGTAAAAGGTTGATAAGCCGTAAAAAACAGATCAATCAAAGAATCACTTGGATCTGATAAACTTGCTCAGTATTATTAATTACCAACAAAACTATTTTCAAAACTTGATATTTTATATTACAGTCCTGATATTTTTCATTAAATAAGCAAAAAAATATTAAAAAAACAAAAACAAAAAAAAAAAACAGTGAACAAGATAAGATAGAGATTTAGACATTTTTTTTTACTACAAGCCTGACATTCTACATATCAGTTGCTGCTTTTTTTTTTTACATCATTACGTCTGGTTCATTTCACGATAGTGTTTACCATTTTATCTGGAACAAATTTATTTCGAGCAAAAAAGCAATGCTATTAATTGCAAAGTGAAGGAACGTCGGTTAAGGAGAAGAGAGGAACGGAAATTTAAAGTCATCAAGAATCTACGCATGACACGATTCATTCACATTTCTTTATTTATTTCACATAATATTGATTTCACATAATATTGATTTCACATAATATTGATTTCACATATTTCACATAATATTGATTTCCCATAATATTTCACATAATATTGATTTCCCATAATATTTCACATAATATTGATTTCCCATAATATTTCACATAATATTGATTTCACATATTTCACATGATATTGATTTCACATAATATTGATTTCACATATTTCACATGATATTGATTTCACATATTTCACATGATATTGATTTCACATATTTCACATGATATTGATTTCACATAATATTGATTTCACATATTTCACATAATATTGATTTCACATAATATTGATTTCACATATTTCACATAATATTGATTTCACATATTTCACATGATATTGATTTCACATAATATTGATTTCACATAATATTGATTTCACATAATATTTCACATAATATTGATTTCACATAATATTGATTTCACATATTATTGATTTCACATAATATTTCACATAATATTGATTTCACATATTTCACATGATATTGATTTCACATAATATTGATTTCACATAATATTGATTTCACATAATATTTCACATAATATTTCATATAATATTGATTTCACATATTTCACATAATATTGATTCCACATAATATTGATTTCACATAATATTTCATATAACATTGATTTCACATAATATTTCACATAATATTGATTTCACATAATATTGATTCCACATAATATTTCACATAATATTTCATATAATGTTGATTTGACAATATTTCACATAATATTGATTTCACATATTTCACATAATATTGATTTCACATAATATTGATTTCACATAATATTTCACATAATATTGATTTCATGTAATATTTCACATAATATTTGTTTGACATAATATTTCACATAATATTGAGTTCATTCTTTTCAGTGCAGTAGAAACAAAAATATATTTACACTATTTACACTGTTCGGACTGTTATCGCGGAAAAACGACTACATTGTAGAAAAGAAATAGAAATTGCATGTGCAACAATCCCACTGGACAGATTGGCAAACGTTGACTAAGCAGTAGTTCGCCGTAATAATGTCTGGAAGATAAAAGGCCACCATCTTGAACAAGTCTTGTGATTGTAGAGTCCAAAGGTAACTTGTATTAATCTCGTGATTTCTGAATAAATTTAGTGTTACAACATCTATAAAAGTTTTTCCTTTCCTGAAGTGTGTATTCATTTTTGTGTCGAAGTCTATATATATATATATATATATATATATATATATATATATATATATATAGTGTATGTGTGTGTGCGTCCGTGGTATATAAAAATATAGTTTTCAGGTATGCTAGATTTATAAAAAGTGTGAAATTACGTATGTAAATGTAAAAGTAGGCACTGAGGTCAAGGCCAAGTGGTGACAGTCTGTTTGATGCTTACGAATTTAAGCGCTGTACTAGAGTGGCGGCAAGATCTCATTTTACGTTTGAAATAGACGTAACTGTAAGTTCCAAGCTAACACTTTATTTTCTCGCACATCTCGCTTGTGGAACTCTCGTGCAGTTTCCTGCTTTCCAGTAAAGTTTAATTTTCAAAAGTTTAAATGCAATGTTAATCGTTATCTTCTGTCTTCTTAATTGCTGTTATTTTATTGTTCTCTCTCCTTAATAAGGTTTTTTTTTTAATATTATTCGACCCTAAGTCACCCCCCCCACACCTCCATCCGCATCTGATGGCTTTAGAACCTTGCTTGGGAGGTGGAATGATTAAAACAATTCTTTTGGCCTTTGTTGACATCAGTGTCCACTTTTATCATCATCATCATCATCATCATCATCATCATCATCGTCAGTCGTTCGACTTTTTGAATTATCGGGCTAGGGGTCCTAAAGACAGAATAAACAGACAAGCTCTTCCAGGGTGGTCTTTTGACGGTGGCACACAGGAATTCTGGATTTTTACCTTTTCCAAGGGTATTTACGTGTAAATAGTTGACAGAACAGGGTTTAGGAGTGATAGCAAAAAGACAAAATGTACTAAGAGTTACAAAGGACAAGAAATTGTGGAGAGTCATGATCGCAAACGTCCAACGTGGCACATAGAAAAAGATGGGGGTAACGATTTAACTTTATTAAAAACATACTTCGGAAACCATAGCAACAAGTAGTGTGGTGAAATTGAAATCCTATGTATTACACAGGGGGAGTAGACAGAATAAACGCAAATAAATCTGGGGCGGGGGAATCAATATCCTTATCTTGTCTAACCTTTAATTATCACATCTTATTCCATTGGTAAAGAAGAAGTTCTTCTCAGTTCCCCAGAAATGTTACACCGTGGAACAGATACACGAGATGTATCCCCGATCACTATGGTCTTAACCGCTTTAAATCTCATTATCTATCCTACATATTCTCATAATATGCACTGCTTACTTCATCCCTTTACACCCTTGTAACAACCATATTCAGTAACCCTTTGAAGTATTGTATTAAAAAATCAGATTGATGAAAACTATCTCCCAAAAGAAAAGCAGAACGTTTCGCAGGTCAAACTAAAGAAATTCATATGAACAGACAAACGAACATTTTTCTACGGTTTATCAACCCTTTGCCGGTTATTTAAAGCCAGAAAATATTTTTAGATTGTAGGAATATCTTTTTTAAATAATAATGATTTAGCGATACAAGTCTTACTATTAACCTATAGCTGGAGGTGATTAGATGGATTCATATGTTTCCCAAGGGTATTTGCGTGTAAGTAAATACAACGAACCCAACTACAATTGGAACTCTGGCTCTTCGGTTAACAATTCTGGGACATTATCCATTACACCACCCGCACATCCAAGCTTACAGCATCTGCTATTCCCAAGCGGTCACCCATCTAGGTACTCATCAGAATAGTCATTGATTCGTTTTCTACGGTTTATCAACCCATTGCAGGTTATTTAAAGCCAGAAAATATTTTTAGATGGTAGGAATTTCTTTTTAAATAATAATGATTTAGTGATACAAGTTTTACTAATTAACTCATAGCTTGGTTGATTAGGTGAATTCATGATACGGTCACCCATCTACGTACTGACTAAGCTCGGTATTGCGTAAATTCGGTTATCATACGAGAACCGGTGTTTCAACATGATATGGCCAAAAGCAATACTAGCTGCACATAGTAAACTCAAGCGGTCACCCATCTAGGCACTGGCCAGGATCGATGTTGCTTATTTTCGATGATCGTACGGGAACGAGACTTTCAACATGATATGTCCGTAAGCCGGTAATATTTGGTTGAAAGGAAAGTTCAAACGCTCTCTGAATAAATTTGATTGGCTGTTTCCGCGAATATTTTAGAACTGTTTGAGGGTAAGTTACCGGATGTGGATAAATCATTCGCCATTTTTTTTTTCTGTTTTTCAAGTGTATCTTTTTTTCTTTTTTAAAGTTGTTTTGATTTAATGTTCTAAAAACCACAAAATATTTCCTCCTAAAAAAATACATATTAGTTTCATTGTATAAAAATAAAAGCTGTTTTTAACACGAAAGGAAGACTTATTCTCATCATTCTCTTTTAAGAGAACGGGTGCAGAGAGTTACAACGTTAAAAATATATTCGGCTGTGAATAAATTAGCATTTAACCCTATCTTTCTGTAAAGAAAGTGCGTTGACTATTTCAGCTGAGACCGGATTCAAAACAACCAGAAGCAACAGATGATTTGAACACCTTTTTATTATTTTTATTTTATTTATTTATTTATTTGCAACGTCTCGGGTTGAGTAAAACGAGCTAACAAAATTAACTGCGAATCGGGATTGCAGATGTTGGCTGGTGTTTCTTCATAACAAGCGCCACCTGCTGGCACTATCACGCATTTGATTTTGGGCAGCTTCCACAGGGGGAATTAAGATTTTATCTCGCGCATGATGAGACGATTTGCAACTCTGCACGGGATGGTGGAAATAGTGTAGATTTTCTGAGATATCCTATTTTTTTTATGTATGTATGTGTTACGTTCCCACGTTGCCGAATATACCAAATAGAACAGCATCCAATATTTAGAAAGTATCTTCTATTACGGGTAAAGTTACAGCTTAGGAAAAAAAACACCAGGTACAAAAATACATGTTGTTTAAACTACGAGGTGCTGTTTATATAAAACAAAATAGAAAGACCAATAATTTTAAAAAACAATAAACATTATCTTGTAATCTTTTAACGTCAAGCAAGGCGATAAGGCCACCTAAGACGCAATGGCTTACTGAGGTTGAAAAACAAAAGAGTAAAGAAAACGGAGAAAACATTGCAGAACAGAAAGAGCAATAGAAATATGAGGATTCAAGGATACAGACGATTAACTTTAAATTTTTGAAGCAGTCCTCCTTTTTGACAGTGAATGCTGGACAATCTCCTCACAGATGAAGAAGAAACGAAACAACAGAAATATGGCTCTACAGAAGGATGCTGAGAATATCATAAACTTGAATATGTGAGTAACGATATACTTAACATCAGGAAGAGACAGTTGAGATTCCTAGGGCATATAATGAGGAAAGAGGGCTTGGAAAATTTGACACTCACAAGACATTATTATCCTTATTCATATTATCCTTTTACAGATATAGTCTATCTGAAAATTTTACATACATATATATATATATATATATATATATATATATATATATGGAACAGTATTTACATTATTCGGACTATTGTCCTCATCTTTGTCGCCATATTTATCATAATAAATGAAAGTGATAAATATGGCAACACACATGAGGACAATAGTCCGAATAATGTAAATACTGTACATAATACCTCATCTCAGAAATATAGACAGATATATATAGAAATCGATAAATATTAACTATAAATCGTCCATACAACATACACACAGTCATATGAAAAGTGTTGATTCCCACCACAAAAACTTATTTTTACCTAAACATTATAGTAACCTACAGTAATCCATTAAACTATCCGCATACTCATGCTTACTATACCTGCTACTCCTATTTTTTAATAGATACTAAATAATGACTTAATAATTTTAACGAGTTAACAGACAAAAAAAAAAAAATTATTAGGTTGGTGCAAAAATAATGACGGTTTTTGACGTTAAAAAACCGTCATTATTTTTGCACCAACCTAATACTTATTTAATAGACACAAAACAATGAACTTTACTTTATTTAAGAAATAAGGTTTTCAGGCGAAACCTTTTTTTTTTTCTTTTTTTTTTATATATATATATAAAAATCGCGTTTTTAACTAAAACTAAAAGATTTGAAAGAAACTTCTTCGTCATTTACACTATTCCGCTAATAGAACCTTGATTGATCGTGAAGCTCTTTGTAGCCCAGTAGTCAAAGAACGTCGTATAAGACAATGATTTCTCTTGCTAAACGAGATGCAGGTTCGAATCCTGCCAGAGGGAACATTTTCTTTAAAAAAAAAAATATTCTCAAG
Organism: Acanthosepion lycidas; assembly: GCA_963932145.1. Taxonomy (NCBI): domain Eukaryota; kingdom Metazoa; phylum Mollusca; class Cephalopoda; order Sepiida; family Sepiidae; genus Acanthosepion; species Acanthosepion lycidas. The sequence goes on from OZ010599.1 coordinate 39,559,532, forward strand.
TTTGCAGGCCGTGTAGATAAAATAGATACAGTTTAAAATAAAACTGAGCGTCTACTCAAATACGGGTATCTACACACAGAAAATAACCCTTGAAGTAATAAAGATATATCTTTCGGAGGTGACGTATTATAAACTATTTACACTATTTACATTGTTCAGACTGTTGTTCTCATCTTTATTGCCATATTAATGACGTTTCGACGGTTGTACGCTCCGAACTTCTTCAGGGTCTGCCTATATTTTCGAGATGAGGTTTTGCAACTATTTATACTATTTACATTGTTCCGACTGTTGTTCTCATCTTTATTGTCATATTCACAACGTTTTGACCGTTGTTCGCACTGAGCTTCTTCAGGATCTTACACAGATCCTGAAGAAGCTTAGTGCGAACTAGACTATATCTGTAAAAGGATAATATGAATAAGGATAATAATGTCTTGTGAGTGTCAAATATTCCAAGCCCTCTGAGATGAGGTATTGTAACTATTTACACTATTTACATTGTTCGAATTGTTGCTCTCAACTTTATTGCCATATTAATGCCGTTTCGACCGTTGTACGCTACGACCTTCTTCAGGATCTGTTTATATTACACTATCTACTTTGTTCGGACTGTTGTCCTCATTTTTATTGTCATATTCACGACTCATCCCAGAAATATAGAAAAAAACCTCTTCGTCAAAGTGAGATGAATCTTTGCATATTTCGTCTTCTTTCGTTTCGCTAATATTTGAGCAAATTGTTCCTATGTCGATCTTCGACTTTGCCGTGAAGTCAGATTCTAAACTCTGCAAATTTCGATCTGTAAGTAGAATATACTAGAATGCATCAATATTCGTTTCTCTGAATTCCTGCTCCCACCTCCATAACGCAACTCTTTCGCCTGTTTAGTTTCCCTGCCTCCATTTTGTTCACTCTTGATCCTTGGATGTTGTTTCTTATCCAACAGATGTAAACACGCATGCTACTGGTTTGATATCTGCTGCTTCTTCGCCGTGCTAGCGTCTGCTTTGTAATCTTACGATGCCAATACGCTTAAATATCTGTAACACAAGCGCATGCGCAGTAGGTTTTCGTAAGTACGTACGTGCCTAATTGCGTACATGCCAGGCTAGATTGAAAAGTTTGCTCTCATCAGTCAAAATTCTTTGATGGTGGGTTGTTCTTTTACGGTATAATCCCTTTTGTGGAACTCATTTTTTTTTTTTTTAGTTATGTTGCAATAGTTGTTAACGGAGGTTTCCTCCGAGACACAATGTGCGGATGGGGCAATGGACATCGGCTCGGAATGAGTAATTGGAGAGCCGAGTTCGAATTCCAGTCAAGTTCGTTACATTTACTTACATGCAAATATCTATGAGTACGGTATGAATGTGTAACAAGGTTTATAAGTTAGTGTCGATGTATTATTTTCCCCGTTGTTATTGTCTGTTGACTGTAATGAATTGATATTAATGACAGAAATTAAAATGCATAAAAAGTACAATGATAACAACAATAAAAAATTGAAACAAGCGTTTACATAAATAACAAGAATTTGTATTTTCTTTTTGTGATGTGAATTACAATATCTTGGGATTATGTGTGTACATATGTTTTCGGTGTCTGCTTTGTTTAAAACTTAGTGCTTACTTGGTTTGGTTCCTAGAATTTTATTTGTGAGGATGCGTTTGAAATCGTCTGTTTTCGATCTACCCGGAGCACTGACAATCGTGTTTCTGTACTGCTACTGTTGTCTACTGGTCTACTGACTACTTGTCTATTGGTCCCTACACGTTGTGGAAAGGTCGTTTTCATAATCACGAGGGTTAGGATGATGACATATCCTTCTTTTCTATCATCACTGATGACAAGGTTATTTTTAGAATGATGAAATATCATTATCATTCTAGGCAATAACAAATGCCTCTCTTCTCCTGCCAGCGAGGACTAAAAAACATTGTTTTCTTTAAAAAAAAAAATTTAAATGGGTTAATGGTATATTCATTCGAGAGAAAAAAGGACCTTACAATCCAAAATATGTTCCGGTTTTAAAAAAACCAAAAAGCGTTGACATGCAATAATAAGTCCAATTACTCAATCAACCAACAAGCTATGGGTTAAATAGTATGACTTATATCTGGAGAAACTGTTGTTACCTCAAAAAGTCGTTAAATCAATATTCACTCGCAAAAGAAAATTATTCTTACAATCCAAAATATATTTTGGCTTTAAATAGCCTAGAAAGAGTCGATAAGCCGTAAACCACAAAAAGGTGACAAGAGAAGGTTTACCTCACCAAAAAGATAATAATAGGTTGGTGCAAAGTCAGGTGAATATGGCAGGTTTGGTAAAAAAGACCAACCGTGTTCCAAACTTTTACCCGGTGTTGTCCTTGCTGTATGCGGCCTTGCGTTGTCATTAATGAGAACAACATTTTCCCTATTGACGAACTCTGGGCGCTTTTAGACCAGACTTTTATAAATTGATGTATAATTCTGCATTTAGTGTTCCATTACTTTTTAACGACTCTAAATGAATCCCATCACATGCCCATTACCTTTCTTCGGTGGAGTTCAGCTACTGGGGTCGATTGTGGAGATTTCTCCTTGTCAATCCACAGCCTTTTCCATTGGACATTATCGTATGTAACCCATTTTTCTTCACCTGTTATGATATACCTAAAGAACAATTAGGATAGATGCATTTGCCATTACAAGTGATTCACAAAAGCGGAAATTACTTATAACGGAATATATTTACTGTATGTGAATTAATTTACTTCAGTAAAAAAAAAAGAAAAAAAAAAGAAAAAATGAAAGAGAACATTTTTTTTATCATATTTTAAATTCTTGAAAATTATGGATAATCATCTTTTTTTTCTTCCGTTTTATTCAGATAAATTCATATAATCGGAAAAATTCGGATAAATTTATATAAAAACGGATAAGTTCGGATAAATTCGTATAAAATCGGATAAGTTCGCATAAATTCGTATAAAATCGGATAAATTCGTAGCTGAGGCTCTTAAAATATTCTCAGTGATATTTGTTTTTCTTGTGTTTTTTCTTGTGATATACGATAAGGTCTGGGTCCAATTCCTATGTTACAAAGAAATGAAGAATTTTCAGGACGTTAGTACTAATGCAGTCATAAGACAAACAGAATAACAAGGAAAACGATATTTCAATTACAGGTGAATGACTGATGACTTCAGGAATGAACGGTGTAAAACGTTTCTGCATATTTTATAATTATACCACTTTCACTGAATAGTTGTAGTTTTCTTTCTTTCTTTCTTTCTTTCTTTCTTGCTTGCTTGCTTGCTTGCTTTCTTTCTTTCTGACACTTTTTTTCTTTTTCATTCCTTCCCCTCAACCTACATGTAACAGTTTTTCTTTCTTTCGTTATCTTTTTCTGTTGTTTTCTTTTTTCTTTTTCTTCTTTTTCCTTCATTCATATACCTTCATTCATTCCTCCTTTCCTACCGACCGACTTATTTTAATATTTATTTATTTATTTATTTTCTTCTTTCTTTCTGTTGCATTTGCTGTTACTTTCTTCTTTTTTTCTTCCTTCTTTCTTCCACCCTATTTCTTCCTTCCTTCTTTCCTTGCTTTCTTTCTTTCTCTTGTATTTGCTGCTATTTTCTTCTTTTTCCTTCCTTCCTTTTTTCCTCCCTCCTTCCTTCCTTCCTGCCACCCTATTTCTTCCTTCATTTCTTCTTTCCTTTTCTTTCTTTTTTCTGTTGTATTTTTGTCACTTTCTTCTTTTTAATTCCTCCCTTCCTTCTTATTTATTTCTTCCTTCTTTCCTTTACATTCCTTTCTTCATTCCCTTTTCCCTTTCTTTCATTCTTTCTTTCTTTCAAGTCTTTTTCTGTTACTTTCTTCTTTTTTCTTCCTTCCTTCATTCTTATTTTTTCCTTCCTTCTTTCCTTTACATTCTTTCCATCCTTCCGTCTTCCCTCCCTCCCTTCCTTCCTTACTTCCTTTCTACCAACCTACATGTAACATTTCTTTCTTTCTTTCTTTAGTTATTTCTTTTTGTTGTTTTCTTTTTCTGCTACTTTCTTCTTTTTTCTTTCATTCATCTACATTCATTCATTTATTTCTTTCAACCCATTTCTTTCTTTCTTTCTTTCTTTCCTTTCTTTCTTTCCTTTCTTTCTTTCTGTTGTTTTTCTGCTACTTTCTATTTTCATTCCTTCTTCCCTTCTTTCCTTTATATTTCTTTCTTCCCTCATTTTTTCTTTCTTTCTTTCAAGTGTTTTTCTGCTACTTTCTTCATTCTCCTTCTTTCCTTCCTTCCTTCCTTAACATTTATTTATTTCTACTAATTATTCTTTGTTCAAATGGATCCACATTAAAACACCAGAGATTTGGCACAAAAAAGTAATGTATCATCTCCCACTGTCCACAAATATCGCAAACGAATCGCGAAATTTTGCAAATAGGAAATGTGGGCTCATCATTAGGACCTAACCCAAAATTCCACCGCCCGTCACCATCTGGTTAAAAAAGAGTCACTAGGAATACCAACCTTCCATTACTGCCTCGCAAATTATTATGAAATATGTCATCCATGACGAAGTATTCCGCCATAAGTGTCCTGCTTTGGTAAACAGAAATGGTTTTATTCCCTAGCGGAAAAGTGCAAGGACACACTCTTCAAAGTAAACGCAAAAAAAAAATAATACAATCAAGATGAGAGGTTCTGCCACATACACACCAGATTTAGCGCCAAGAAATTTTCATTTGCTTCGATCATAAAAGAATTTCAAAAGTGGTCGAAAATGCAGAAACAAAGAAATTGAAAACAGTCTTCCAAACTTTGGAGAGGGGGAGCCAAATTTCATTAAACGCGAAATCTATAATTCGCTTTGCATTTGGGCTCCAGTTGTTGACAATAAAATTGATTACATTTTTGCAAAGTATTATTTAAATAAATTTAATTTAAATTTGTTTTATGTCCTTTCCGGAAAGAAATTTAATCACTTTTCGATCACCTTACTATTACTGAGGACCTATGGATATTAAATTCGGACGAAGCTTGATATATTTCTTGTTTTTGTTTTAGCGACACTACAATAATGTCTGATAAAATCGAACCGTCGTAAACCTGTAGTGGCTGGCCTCACCTTTTGATTAAACGGAAAAACTCGATTTATGGGCAATCATCCTTTGCTTTAAAAGTCTACTGAGATTAAAGTTTACACTAAACCTCAAGTGGTACTCATATATACTTCAAGTACTACTTATATATACCATCCATCGCTAAAGATGGTTGAGAAATATTCGGTTCCTTCTACCTCTCCAGAAACTACAAGACTGCTCCTGCCATGCTCTACCTTTGCAAGAATTTAATCAGACCAAAACTAGAGTTCAGCGAGTGAACATACAGCCAGAATGGACAAAGTCCGACAATTATTTTAATATATTTATTGTTTATACGTTATTTTCATAGATACAAATATTTAAGTAAATACTATGTTTATAAAAAACAGTATTAACAACGTTTACTGGCCGGAATGTCCGAGAAATTTCATAGAAAATTTGAACCTGTATCCTACACGGAACCGTCATATAGCCTGACGTGATATACCATTTAGCTACAGAGGAAGTGTCTGATTAGCAAGGTCGAATTACTGCTTTTAAACTACAAATTCCCCATAATTTCTCTCGAGCGCTCATATCTGCTCGAAGCGCATCTTAACGTAAACAAATGACATTATATATTATGAAATTTCTAGAATTATTTTAATATATTTATTGTGTATACGTTATAAACAATATATACATAACGTATAAACAATAAATATATTGAAATAATTGTTGGACTCCATTTCATAATATATGACGTCATAGATAGATAGATAGATAGATATATAGATAGATAGATAGATAGATAGATAGATAGATAGATAGGGGACGAGGTGGAGTAATGAATAGCGGCTCGGTTTGAGAAATCCATTACATTCACTTACGTGCTAGTACCCTTGGGAAAAGTATGAATCCTCTTCTTCTCCCTGAAGCTATAGGTAAATAGCAGGACAGAAAGGGTTCTATAGCCTTGGATGACAACTGGCCTAGGAGAAGGACAACTCTGATTTCAAAATCTCCGGTGGGTCGTTTGGGAACCATGTGGCATACTGTGGACTTAACTATAATCAAATGATATATGCGTGTAATCTGGCTGTTGGTTCCAAGAATGGATCTGCTTGGCCCTCATACGTCGTAATCAACGGGAGAATCCAGCAGTCTGTATATATATATATATATATATATATATATATATATATGTGTGTGTGTGTGTGTGTGTTTGTGTGTGTTTGTGTGTGTGTGTTTATGTATGTATTTAGGCAGCATATCTTCATATAACCATCGAGAGAAAAGTACAAATGATTTATTATTTAAGCGTACACACACATACTCACACATCTTTCTTCCTTTTGTTTTTGGATGTGATGAAGCCTAGAAAGGCGAAACACGTAATCAAATCTAGTTTTCGTTTGTGATATTTCTTCAAAACTTTGTCAGGATATCCTATTTTATACACATACTTAAATATACGATGTAATGCCTTAAAAATAAATGCTTACTTCCTTATTATTTTACTATTTCAAGTTTCATGATTAATTTTTCCTTATAAAAATCTGAACTGCGCCCCAAAGTTTTAGTTATTCTGAAAGTGTGCCCTGAAGTAAAAAAACAAAAAAAAATGAGTAACACTGATCTAGGGGAATAAAACCTTAATTTTAAAACTCTTCTGCTTTGCGCTCCTATCCAAACACGGGAGAAGTTATGAAAGTAAATCCAAACAGAAAATCCAGAGTGAAGCCCCGCAGGCATTTGATTGTCAACACAGACAACCTTCAGTTAACTCCTACAGCCGACCCCTAATCTAATGCCCCGTATTCCTTTGGATTTTGTCTGTACTGTCATTTGTAGAGGCATATTGTCTGGACAGCACATGGTCTCCATACACTATCACCCAGGGCAGCTCCCTGGTGAGGCCACACCAGTTTCATTACTAAAGGACTGAATTTTGACCAAACCGAGCGCTACCATTATCTCACGAGATAAATGGATGCTCACTATATATATATATATATATATATATATATATATATATATATATATATATACAGGATGTTTCAAAAGTCATGTGGTAGTTGGCAGAAAACATACACTTGTAAAATAGCTATCAGGGAAACATGCATGACGTCATCTTCCATAATTTGACCAATAAAATAAATATAAGACTTACAAGGTTATAAATGCTAATGCGACTGTTGGAACACCCTGTAATATATATATATATATATATATATATATATATATATATATATATATATATAATTTAAAGAAAACAGACTTTAAGGTTCCATGGTTTCTTTTTCCCTGGCTCATCAGACCTCACTGATATATATATATATATATATATATATATATATATATATATATATATATATATATATATATAACAAAATGAGACAAAGGACAGATGTAGTAAAAATATACTGTTCCTAGCATTTACTTTTAAAAAGTACTCAATACAAAGTAGAGCAATAGATTATTATTATTTTTATTATAAGTAATTATAATAAAAACATGTTGAAACCGATTCATTATTCAACGAAAAAATTAGTGTACATAATATATCTTATTCATAAAAGTAATTAAATGCTTTCCTAATTGAGTAATGTTTTAATTTATTGCATTTTTTATTTTACGATTCAGAGCAGGTTTTCTGTAACTGGGAGTCTTTTTTGACAAAATAAATTGAATATTTAAATTTTCCAAGGACTTGTCCTTATAACTAACATAAGCGCCACAAAAATAATTTCTAGCAATTTAATAAAATTAAATAATTCAAGGATAACAGATGTAAAAAAAAATTTTCACAAAATTTTATAAAAAAAAAAAGAAACAAATCAGTAATAATTTCATCCATTTTGAATAATTCTTGAAAGATTCATTTAATTCAACAATTATCTAATTTTTGCAAGAATTTCCAAATCAGTGTGTTTTTCACGGTAAAAAGACACCCAAATTTCCCAACATTAATTTATGATCCCACGCTGACACGAGAAAAAGATTTTTAACCAAGATTCTAAAAAGGATTTTAAAAAATAATTTTTTCATAAAAAAAAATCTTTGGTCTTTTTTCTTAATAAGAATACAAAATTTTTGGCAATAAAACTTACGCGCGTGTAAAACTGAGCATTCCTATACCAAAAAACAATTGTAAAAAACCAATAAAATTTTTGCTATTGCATATAAATACTTATCACAAAATAACACCCTTACATTTGCATTGATAATATCCCTTATATGACGAAACGCGTCAGCTAAGATAGTTTTTCATTTTGTCTTTATTCATATATATATATATATATATATATATATATATATATATATATATAAAAGTGAACATAGAAGTCAACACTTAGAGGCGACAGTCTGTTTCATGCTATATGCAATCGTCAGGCCACGTGTGCTGTTATTTTTCTCGGCTATTTATATATATACGGGTTAGTGGTGCATTGTGGGTATTGTGTTATGGCGGTTATTTCACCGGAAGTCGTTTGTTTATCTATTTAGGTCAAATTATATTGCTTGTTTTTATTTTTGTTTCTTATTTTATTATTTATTTATTTATTTATTTATTTATTAACGTAGTAAGAATTTGTTTATATCACTTATTTAACAGTTTTGTTTTGGTTTGGGAATTTAATTAAAGCTATTTGTTCAGTTTTGTGGTTGATTGTTGTAGTTCATTCTAAGTATTATTTTGGCGGGAACAGTTTTTAATTGATTATCTTTATTTGGGATTGGTTTGTTTATTTATTTACTTGGATGAATTTCGGTTAATTTATTTTACTTGTATATTTTCTCTTTTCGGTTTTCGATTTTTAAGTAACATAGTATTTTTTTATGTTTTATTTTCATTTTTTTTTTTGTTATTTTTGCTTATTAGTATATTTATTTGTTTTTATTTTATTTTTTCCGTTTTTAACTGTCAGACAATTTCTGCGACCATACCACCCCTTACATCTGGCCATCTAACTCCCCAGACTACAATGTGTGGGGCACAGTTGAGCGAGGGACAAACAAAATTCCTTGTAACACTAAAGATGACCTGAAGACAATGGTTATGGTAGCATAGTTAGAACGTCCATAAGAGTTGCAGGAGATTCCGAATTTGTCTGGAGGCTGTGTTTGATGACAATGGCGATTTTATTGAATAAACGTACTCTTTAGTATTTCAAGATATTTTTGTGTAATTTTGGCAAATATATCTGTGAACATGAGATATCAGTGTTATTTTCCTTTTTGCGTTATTTAGACGACAATTTATCCATCGTACCCTGTATACATAATTTTAAACAATCATTTTGACGATATGCTTTTTATACAAGTGTATGTGACTGGGTTCATGTGTGCATTACTTTTTATATGTAAATTTGAATATTCCGATTGCGCATATGTTTGTGTGTGTGTGTGTGCGTGTGTGTGTGCGCGCGCGCTCACGCGTGCTCGCGCGTGTATGTGCGTGTATATAAATTCTAATCTCGTACAGATGTTTCATCGCCGTCAGTATTAATCCGTAATTATCAATAATATTACAATCAGTCTGCAAAATGATTTCCTTTCCGGCATCACTTAATTAGTTCTCATATTCTTCAAATTTATTTTCGTTCGTTCAATGTTCTACGCAATGATTTTCACTTCCCATTTCTCTATCGAAAGTCAATCCAAATCTTTACCAGAAATGATTTCAGCATTCGGTCATCGGCCTGGCCGTGCCTCCATATTGAACCTGCCAACCGATCTAGATTTTTTCCCACTTCTTCAAAATGGAGACCATTTTTTTTCTTTTCTTTTCTTTTTTTTTTGCTGTTATTAGTGTCTCGATCGCCTAAAATGTTCATTTGTTCGTAGCACAGTTATAATTTGCTTCTTCTTCTTCTTATTATTATTATTATTATCATCATCATCATCATTATTCCAACACTTTGCTCTTATACATTTCGGGTTTATAGTGTGTATAGATATGCAGCAGGATTTAAAACAAGAACGGGTGAACATTCTTGTCGGGGCCAACGGCCATCAAGCATTACTGGAGTAGAGAAGACCATACAGCAATGCATACGACAAGTGCAATGATAGCAAAGCATCACTGGATGGATAGCTTTCTAGACTGAAGTCAACAACCAGGGCGGAGGGATCCGCGCCTCGATTAAATCAAAAGGACGAGCATTCAAATCGGAGGACAAATCCGCTCTGGCTTCATCTGAAGAGGGATGGGCCCCACCAGGTCTACTTGCCCAAGACTAGCTGTGCATGAAGGAATACTCCATCCGGCCTTCATCGCAGATATGAGGAGAGAACTGGTCAGGTACTCAGCTACGCAATGAGCCTATGACCACACCCGGTCATGGGACTGATGATGATGATAAGGAGGAGAAGGATGATAATCTTATTCTCGCCCCACACGCTTATTTATTTTCATGGAAACTTCCAAGAAAAATTCCTTTGAATCGTTAAAAATCGAAATAGTATCTTTGTCGTGTTCTCGGTCGAAGTTAAGCAGTATCGAGCCAGGTCAATACTTAAATGGGGGACCGCTTGGAAGTACCGAGTAGTAAGCGACCACACGACAGGCCAAAAATAGGCTATTTAGCCGGTATTGTTAAAATAGACAAACGTGCTTTTAAGCTTATTTTACCCGTTTCGGTGAAACAGGGCCCCAGGCTATTTTGCCGGTAAATATTTTTATTATTACGAAGGCAGGTAATGTTAATAATAATAACTCAGATATTTAACACAGAACATCATTTATTTTCACCATCAATTGTTAAGACAATTTAGAAATCTTTCCCACCATCAATTGTTAAAATCATTTATTTATCATCAATTTTTAAAAGAAATATAAAAGTCTTTGAATATTTTAAACACTTTCAGTCTCTGAAAATCAAAAAACTTGCCCTTGGGCATGGTTATCTTCCCAATACACTTCAGGTGCACCCACTGAAGACAACAGTCACAGGCCACAGAATCCATGTTTTTCAAGTCCTGTCTACACAGTTCACACAATCACTGCGCTGACGATCTCAAGGTCCCATAAACATGTTGCTCAGCTTTTCAACTATCGGGATCATATTACCAGCGGATTTTCTTGATTGACACATTTTCATTGAGACATACTGTTGGTAATGCGGAAGGGTTTTGTTCCATTGTATCCTCAGAAAGAAATTCGCCACCCAGAGTACAAATGACATCTTTATCACTAAGAAAATAGTCAAGTATCTGTAGTTCCCTGTCTCTGGGCGATTTCTTAACGAATGGAGCCGGCTTATCAAGTCTTAATTTATATATTATAAGTCTTAAGGCTTATCAAGTCTTAATTTATATAAGTCTTAAGGCTTATTATGTCTTGATTTATATATTATAAAGACTTAATTTATATATTATAAGTCTTAAGGTTTATGAAGTCTTGATTTATATATTATAAAGTCTTAATTTATATATTATAAGTCTTAAGGCTCATTAAGTCTTGATTTTTATATTATAAAGTCTTAATTTATATAAGTCTTAAGGCTTATTATGTCTTGATTTATATATTATAAAGACTTAATTTATATATTATAAGTCTTAAGGTTTATTAAGTCTTGATTTAAATATTATAAAGTCTTAATCTATATATTATAAGTCTTAAGGTTTATGAAGTCTTGATTTATATATTATAAAGTCTTAATTTATATATTATAAGTCTTAAGGCTTATTAAGCCTTGATTTATATCTTATATATATTCTTACTTCTAAAACACTATTTATATTTACCTGCAAACTAGCCTTGGTGTCTCTTTTAACGGAACCGGCAAACAAGGATATTCGAAAATTAAAATTGAGAATACGATATATAATTCTTTATATAGTAAGAACAATTTTAGGAGAATTTATGACAAATCGGAAAATTATTTTCTTATTACACATGCGCATGAAGGAGAGGGGTTGCTGAAATGTTGCTCAGCTTTCCAACTATCTGAATCAAGACATCGGCGCATATTCCGGATTGACGCATTTTCATCCAAAAAATGAACGGAAAGTATCTCTAACACTGAGTTCTATAGCGAAATTGAATGAACATTGTTATATATATATATATATATATATATATATATATATATATATATATATATATATACTGGGTGTGACAACAAAATTGTCCAAATCATGTAACAGTTAAATTGTTAATTTAACTTTTTAACCATTGTATCTTAGAAATGATTAAAGATATCTCACTGGAATTCTCCGAGGATTTTATAACACCACTGGGCGCTAAGCAATAAGAATGTATAATTACTCTCCAAGCTTAAGAGAAGAATCATGATGAAATCGATCATAAACGAAAATGACAGGTTCATTATCAATTAATCATAGTTAAGGATCAGAAGTATTGAAATAGTTCAAATATATGTTATTCCGAGATCATTTTCCAACTTATTCAAGATGATCTTCGCCCTTTCTAGCCTTCTAACTTTCTGTCCTGTAGTAACAATTTGCCTCAGAGGTTTCACGTACGATTTCATTTTCAAGTTTTTTTTCACTGCTCTTTGGATTTTAATAGGTGAAACTTCTCTCTCACGTGCCAAAATCTTATGGATTGAGTTGGATCTTTTCTAATTGATCTCTTTAGCTCTAAGTTGAAATGATGATCCTTCTTCCTGTTGTGACCTCTCGATTCAGTTTTCCTCTCTACTTTTCCATCCTTTTTAAACTTATTCACCATTCTATTGATGATTCTTGAATGGAGTTTGAGTATGAATGCTGGTACCATTACTGAACGTCTGAATGGTTTTTCTCTCACCATTGCTCCGTTGGGAAGACAGTCGGGCTGACACAAACGATCTTAATTTGTTCTCTTTGTAGCTGAATAACCCAAAGAGTTTTTCAGTGATTCATACGACAAATGATGTCAGGATGGCTAAACATCTTATCTGGAAAAAAAAAAGAAACTGTTATGGGGTCCACCCCTTTTTCATATAAGTGGACTCGACCAGAGTGTTATTGGGACTGCTGCCGTTAAATAGACACAGTCAGTCAGTCGCTCAACTTTTGAGCGACTGCACGGTTGTACTCTCATCCTACGGACGGGAGGAACCCGAAGGAGGCTACGCCGAAGGGCGGAGTCTCCTTCGGGGAGGTAGACCGGCCCTGAACCCGTTTATACGGGTTCAATGGGCTATTTTTTGGCCGAGCCTACGGGCTCGGAATACCCACGTTAAAAAGGCCTTGTGCCACATGACACCCTCGTGGGGGGGTGACTGAATATCGTCAGTCAGAATATACGAACAGATATAGAGACTGTGATTGAGTTGGAGGTAGAGTAATAGTGTGAGGTAACCGCTTATAGAAATCAGTTACAAGCACGTAGACTCGAAGGAAGTCCTACTTCGAGACTATATATATATATATATTATTATTACGACTAACCGCGTTCCTGGATTTACTAACAGAATTACCCTTTGTATTTTTGTGTAAATACATTTAATTTCTTATCTTTATTTCTTGCGTTTGTCATTCATTGGAGACCGAATTTCATCTCGGAATACACAACAGAAACTTAATTAGTTTAGTGATTTTTTTTAGATATTAAACATTTTTGGGGATGGGCAGTTATGCTGTAACACGATTTGGACAATTTTGCAGCTACACCCGGTATATATATATATATATATATATCTTAATATATATATATATATATATATATATATATATATATATATATATATATATATATATATATATATATATGCTTAGTTCTAAAACACTATTTATATTTACCGGCAAAATAGCCTATTTTACCGGGACCAGCAAGATAGCTTATTTATTCATGCATTTTCACAAACGGTTATATGCAACAAAACCTTTGTAAGGTTTATAATTATATGTGGTAAACAACTTTGATGCTTCCCTGCCCCCATCGGAATGGTTGATGCTCGATTCCGGGAGAGTGTCTCGTTGCTGCTTCTTGGATTCACGTTTTCCACTGACTTGAGGTAGAACAACCATATTGAATCAATAGATGCATCTACTGCAAGGAAAGCTGTTTCTCCGTATCGTTCCAGAAGGTTTTTCTCGTCAGAGACCATCGTATACATCTACAAATCTACCATTCGTCCGTGCATTGAATACTGTTGGCATACCAGGTCCGTTGCCCCTGCTGTTCATCTCGAGGTCCTCGACGAAATCAAAAGAAGGGTCTGCAATGTAGTCCTGACTTGGCATCTCGACTCCAGTCATTTACTCACAGGCGTGATATGGTTTCCCTGCCATTTCTACAAATATATTCATGGTAACTGCCATAACGAGCTATTTTCGCTGGTGTCCCGACTAATTGAACTTAAACGTCCTACTAGATTGACATCTAGGCCAGTATGAAAGTATAAACATTTTTATAGTAAAAATACCAGCAATACATTTCCACAGTAAAAAAATTACCAGCAATACATTTTTGTAAAAGAAATTAATCCCAAGAAATCTAAATTTCGGCATTAAATGACCCATAAGATGTTGATATGCTGCTAAACAAACAAATCATCCACACGAACACGTGTTTTGTTAGTTAACTTCGTGAATTCATGTGGTCTATTTCTATTTGTTTTCATGTGTGCGTTTGTGTTTGTTTCTCTCTGTGTGTGTGTGACTGTGTGTGTGTGTTTGTGTGTGTGTGTGTGTAGCCATCTTATAAACTGGCCTTTGAAATGGTCAAAATATGGATTATTAAAACGTGCTGGTAAGATTATCAATCAATGTTTAATTCGTCTATTAATACAGACAGTTTCAATCCCCTACAGTTTTTGTCATGTCTTTGCAATAAATTATATTTAAGACAAAAAATAGTAAATTATCACAATAAATTATATTTAAGGCAAAAACTGATATTTTATAATAAATTATTACAATAAATTATATTTAAGGCAAAAACTACTATTTTATAATAAATTATTACAATAAATTATATTTAAGGCAAAAACTGATATTTTATAATAAATTATTACAATAACTTATATTTAAGGCAAAAACTACTATTTTATAATAATTTATTACAATAAATTATATTTAAGGCAAAAACTACTATTTTATAATAAATTATTACAATAAATTATATTTAAGGCAAAAACTGATATTTTATATTAAATTATTACAATAAATTATATTTAAGGCAAAAACTACTATTTTATAATAATTTATTACAATAAATTATATTTAAGGCAAAAACTACTATTTTATAAATTATTACAATAAATTATATTTAAGGCAAAAACTGATATTTTATAATAAATTATTACAATAAATTATATTTAAGGCAAAAACTACTATTTTATAATAAATTATTACAATAAATTATATTTAAGGCAAAAACTGATATTTTATAATAAATTATTACAATAAATTATATTTAAGGCAAAAACTACTATTTTATAATAAATTATTACAATAAATTATATCTAAGGCAAAAAGTGATATTTTTTAAAACAATTTTTCAGGAAAATTGGTTTCTCAAGTCCGGTAAGTGTTCGTTTCTCTCACTTATGTGGTATCCATCTCTCTCTGCCCAGTTATGGGTTGAATAGCAGGACAGTCGGGGCTCTATAGCCTAGTTGGCAACCACTCTACCGCAGAAAGAAACGGCAACCTACTGCGGGAACATCTTCTGCCGAGTCAGTCATAAATCGAAAGTGACATGATAGCCCAAGCATGTATCGCGTATGACACTTAACTGACTGATACAAGTCCGATTAATTAACTCACTGCTGGAGGTAGAAAAGGTGGATTCATATTGTTTCCAGTATTGATGAGGGTTTCCTTCCCATCCGTTTGCTTGAGGTGGCTTGGAAAGTCAACATCTTGATTATGTCATTATTTTAGTTGTTGCTGTTGTTGAAAGTCTTCAAGTGACTTCTGTTATTTGTTACTGCTCTTTTTTGTGATTGTATAGCGTCAGTCGTAGAAGGGTTGTCTTAGTTAAGACCTTACAAGCTTCATTCGTTCGGGGAACATTTTAATCGTTGAGTAAAAGAAATAGCCAGCAAGTTACAAAAAGAAAACAATTCGAAAGCAGTTACCGCCACATAGTCTGCTTTGAACTCGATCAAGTGTAGAGCCATTCCAGTGGTTAATTAGCGATAACTGCTTGCCGGAAACCATCAAAATGGAAGTTAATCAGTTCTTCGGGGGCGGGGGACGCATACAAAATTGGCCCATTCAGCGGTGGCGACTTCCTTAGTAAAAGACAAAATCTTGCCAAGTAAGAAATCAGGATACGTGGGTCAGAGGCACCTGAATGGTCAAGTCGAATAGAGAAAGCGGTGATTAGGATTTTTTTTTTTTTAATCATTTCACTCCAAGCAAGGCAGGAATGCCACGAGTATGCATGGGGTTAGAGCGAGTGAAAGTGAGAGAAAAAATTTGTATAGGGGATATTGATGAAATGATAAAAGATGAACGGGATTCAAGAAGATAGATGGCGATTGACGTTGCATTCAAATTTTTGGAGATTATAGTTATCAGGGAAGCACGTAAAAAGAAAGGGGGTTCCACAGGCGGGAAGTTGCAAGAAAAGAAATTGTTGGGGTAGAAGTGTCGGTTACATTTAACTATGTCAACAGTAAAAAGGTCGGACCTAGTTGCCAATCTAGTAATACACTTAAATTCATGTAATCGGACATCAGGGAAAAATGCTCATCAGAAAAGTTGCCATGAAAATATTTTGTAGAAAAGACAGAGGGAAGCCGCATGACTTCTGTGAGAAAGTGACTAGAGTCGAGATGCCAAGTCAGGACCGATTATATGGCAGATCTTTCTTTGGATTTTGTCAAGAGACTCGAAATGAATAGCAGGAACACCAAACCAGATATGGCAACAGTATTCAATGCATGGACGAATGGTGCTAAATGGACTCTGACAAGAAAACTTTCTAGCAAGACACAGTGACCAAATTTTCCATGCAGTAGATACAGCTATTGTTTCGATGTAGTCATTGTATTAGGTTGATCGATCAATTTTCTTTTGTACGGCTTGTCAACCTTAAATATAAGAAGATAATAATTAACGAAAACATAGAATAAATGTTACGTTTTCCGACCTTCAACAGGGCTTCTTCAGACAAATTGTTTAATTGATAAACTCTTACATGTATAAACGAATACAAGACAATAAAGAACTTTCTTTTTTTTTTTTTGCTTTTAGTTTGTGCCCTAAGTATTTTAAAAAATGCAAGATAATAATTATTTACTGATACAACAATATTAGGATGTGCTGTGACGTGTATTGAATAAGGGCTCGGAATGAGAAACCAAGTTCGAATTTCAGTTGGGTTCGTTACATTCCCTTATGAGACACTGTCGATTGAATTGCAGGATAGGCTGGGTCCTATAGCTTTGGCAACCAGTCTGAAACCAGAAAGTAACGGCAACCTACTGCAGTAAAGTCTTCTGCCTCGTCGGTCATTATCGCTCAACGGGGTATCACGTATAGCACTTAACTGACTGACTGATGAAAGTCCGACTAATCAACCCACAGGTGGAGGCAGAAAAGGTGGAATCATATCGTTCTCAACGGTAAGTAAATATAACGACACCAACTGGAATTCGAACTCCGCCCAGTTATCCATTACACCACCCGCACATCCAAGCTTACAGCACCTGGTATTTCCCATCTAGGTACTGATCAGTCAAGACGTTGCTTAACTTCGGTGATCTTACGAGAACCGTTGTTTCAAAGTAACATGGCCGTAAGGAATAGGGCCGATCTCTCGCTTACTATGTGCTGTGTCCTTTCGGGACGTGGGCGATCATGGTTCTCTACATCTACTTGTCTTTTGGTGATCTCGGCAATAATTTCTCTTCTTTGTCCATTTGCGTTACTTGTTCCGCCATCCATTGACCCAAACATATCAAGTGGTGTTGTAACATAGGGAATGTTACTGAATAGAATAATCAAATGAAGGTTGGTAATGAACGATAACAGTTAGGACAAGAACAACACATATAAGATTCGCCATCGGCGCATAGAAGTAGTAGACAACTGCTAGAAGTGAGTCAAGTGAATTCCACAATGAATCTCCAACTGCAGGATATCTACCAACCGCCCCACGGGGTCAGATGTGGCACAAGGCTGAATTTAATGTGGGGTTTCCGAGCCCGTAGACTCGGTCAAAAATTCCCCGTAGACTCCGTATAAGACGGGGTCGGGTAGTTGTTTCCCGAGACGACTCTGCCCTTCGACATAGCCTCGTCTGGGGATCCTCTCTGCCCAGAGGCAGCGAGTTTGGCCAGCACAGCTGGAGACGAATCTCCAACTTCAGGATATCTACCAACCACCCCACGCGGTTAAATGTGGCACAAGGCCGAATTTAATGTGGGGTATCCGAGCCTGTAGATTTAGCCAA
This sequence comes from Acanthosepion lycidas, assembly GCA_963932145.1. NCBI lineage: Eukaryota > Metazoa > Mollusca > Cephalopoda > Sepiida > Sepiidae > Acanthosepion > Acanthosepion lycidas. The sequence goes on from OZ010599.1 coordinate 39,577,973, forward strand.
AAATTCCCCGTAGACTCCGCATAAAAAGGGGTCGGTTATCTAACAAGCCCCCCACGCGGTCAGATGTGGCATAAGATCAAATTTAATGTTGGGAATCCGAGCCCGTAGGATCGTCCAAAAATTCGGGTAGCTGTTTCCCGAGACGAGACTCTGCCCTTCGTCATAGACTCGTCTGGGGATCCTCTCTGTAGAGAGTTTGACCAACACAGCCGGAGACTAATCTCCAACTGCAGACAAACATACAGTATTTACTACTGTATTTTTGTGAATGGGGACATACCCATTATCGTCCGTAGGTATGCCACAAGAAATGGCTTACCCGCCGGCTTTTACCTTGCTTCTTTTTTCTTCAATGAGTCTTGTGAATGTTAAATTCTTCAAGCATTCTTTCCTCATTATGTGTGCAATTTCAACTTCTGTTCAAAATAATTATCAATAATTTCTTTGTTGTTTCTATTCTCTTTAGACCTTACGAGTTTAACACATGCTCTGTCTATGGTATTCACATTATTTTTCGGTAGAAGCATATTTGGCTGCTTCAAGATTTTTTCCCATCTGTGAAGAGGTTGTCCAACAGTCACTGCTATATAGTTATGTACCCTAGGGAACCCTTAATACCTCTTCCCATTCAAGTCTCTTCTCGATCTGTGAGGTGATTGCTCGGCATTCACTGTTATATAAGAGATTAAATATTATATAATAGTTCAACACTCTTTCCTTTGTTGCTTAGTACGTTTTAGAGCCCTTAATACCACATCTCGGCTCATTCAAGTCTCGTTACTTATGAGATTCCCAGCATTCATTGTCATATAGATGGCTAAATAATACATAGCAGTTAAGCACACGTTTCTTCGTTTTTAACGCCATTTTCTCGTCTCTTAATAATTTGCATTCATTGATAGAGTTACGTCTCTATCGCTTCAAGTCTCTTCTTCATCTACGAGCGGATCATCCGACACCCAGAACTCGATACGAAATTTTTTCTGTTTTTTTAACCATTTCACCCCCATCAAGGCGGGAGCACCACTAGCACGGAAGGGTTTACAGAGAGTGAGAATAAGTTTAAAGAGGGGTGCCTAAGGAAAGGATAAAGAGAAAACGGGGATCAAGATCAAGGTATCAGAAGATGTCGATTGACATAACATTTAAATATTTGAAGATTATAGGGAGGCAAGTAAGAGGAAGAGAGTTCCACTGTCGGATAGTGAGAGAGCAGAAGCTGTTGGAGTAGAAGAGCCGATTGCATTTAACTTGTTTCCACAGTGAAAGGGTGGGACCGAGATGCCAGCCTAGTAGTACGCTTAAATTCGTGCAGTTGGGGTAGCAGTGAAAGTAGCTCGTTAGAACAGTTGCCATGAAAATATTTGTAGAAAAGACAGAGGGAAGCCACATTACGTCTGTGAGAAAGTGACTGTAGTCGAGATGCCAGGTCAGGACCTATCATATTGCATATCAGTCTTTGAATATTATATATTATTTCAGCATACTTTACCTTATTTCTAAAATCATTTTCGATCTCTTGGTTCCATATCTAAGTCGCTTCAAATCCTTTTTTTTTTATTCATAATGAAAGTTTCCAGCATTTTCTACTATAAATGAAGGTAAACTTTATATAGCGCCCAGGAGCAAGATGGAAGCAACTTTGATGTTTGTCAAAATGGTAATGTTTCTTGGGCGCGGTCAGGTTAGAATGATTTGAGAACCAGCTGCCGACAATCATGAATCTGCCTTGACCGGTCAGATTCTAAAATAAAATCCTCCTGTTTTGACAAGATCCATACAACAGTCAACAGTTTCGTTTAATAGACGAACGCGTATCTTGTGACAGATGAGTCCAAAATGCGATATACAAACGAATGGTTTACACAGTGATGTATGGATGAAAATGTCGGCTCTAATTTGGCGCCAACAAGTTTCTACTTTCTTCAATATTTTAGATTTGATTATTTGGCTTTTGGTTTTTTTTGGGGGGGGGGTTGTTGTTTTTTTTTTGTTTTTGTTTTTCCTTTCAGTTATATCTTCGATACCGTAATGTATATCAAACAGGAAACACTCCACCTTTACTAAATTCAGGTTTCTACAGGTAAAGGTTATCGTCAAAGATTTTTGTATAAAAATATATAGGCGCCCCTTCCTTCCGTT
>OZ010599.1:39585114-39702614 GCA_963932145.1 Acanthosepion lycidas
GCGAGTTAGTAAATAAGTTATTTCATACTGTATCCAAGAATTCTACCAAAACTACTAGTTTGTTAATAGTAATGGGATTGTTAATATTAGCTGTTTCCTCATAAGGAAACATTCGGCATTCATTGAGGAAGCAGCTAGTACTACTGTCGGTTTATAAAGTCTTTCTAGGGAAATTGGTTTCTCAAGTCCACTAACTTTTATGACTCTTTCCAGTATTGATGGGAGTTTCTTTCCTAACCTTTTGTTTGAAGTAGTATGGAAGTCAAGATCTTGATTATGTCATTATTTTTTCCTCGAGTTACATGTCATATCCATTTTGCTGCTGTTGAAAGGGCCTCAAGTGATGTAGATTTCATTTGATGCAGTTCTTTGTTTGCGATTCTGAAGCACCAATCTTTTAGGTTCGAAGTAATGTGGTCTACACCAAGATCTGTAGCTTCACTCTCAATGTCATTTTAATACAAAAATGTTGGAATGTTAATGTCTACAGTATTTTCCCGTGTATAAGACGCACTTCCTTTGGCCACAAATCTGGTTGCGTCACAAACACCGAAGGTATGAATGGAATAAGTAATGGTAATATTAGCTGTTTCCTTATAAGGAAACACACGATTTTCATTGACCAGTTCTACTGCCATTTGAAAGTTATAAAGTTTTTTTCTTCAAAGAATTTTTCAGGAAAATAGTTTCCCAAAGCCAAAGGAACGCAAGACACAAAAGATAGAGGCCAAATAAGTAAAATTAAACCAAAATGTTAGTAAATAAGTTATTTTATACTGTATTCAAGAATTCTGCCAATTCTACTAGTTTGGTAATGATAATAGTAAAATTAGCCTTTTCCTTATAAGGAAATATTCGACATTCATTGACCTACCAGCTGGTACAATTATCAGTTGAAATTTATAAATTCTTTCTCGTAAAACAATTTTTCAGGAAAATATGTTTCTCAAGTATCTGTTTCTGTTATTGATAGGGGTTTCCTTCTTAACTTTTTATTCGAATTAGTGTGGAATGTTAACATTATGATTATGTTATTATTTTGTAAGATAGACAATTAATCCCCGTAGACACCTGCTTAGGTACACTTTATACGTGTGCTTTATACTGTAACTATGCGGAGAGAGAGAGAGAGCATATAATCTAGCGAGATCAAGAGTTTGAACAGGGTGGGTATGCTCAAAACGTCGGTCACAACCATCGGCGGCTTCCAAACATTATCATTTACTCGCAAAGCTTGAGTCATTTCGTATGGTTTCTAGACAACAGCACTGCACACTCGGATCGTCTTTCAAGATCGGTTTACAGTCACATCACGTTGAATCCCGGGTCCCCGTACGGTCACCGAAGCTAAGCAACGTCGATCTTCGTCAATAACTAGGGGGTGGCCGCTTGGGGATACCAGGAAAATGACGCGGAATTATTAATTGGAGAGTCGTGTTCTAATATTGTTGGATTTACGCGCAAATACCCCTGGGAAAGGTATGAATCCAGCTCTTCTCCCTTCAGCTATGGGTTAATTAGTAAGACTTGTATCCCTAAAACATTAATATCTCAAAAAATAAATAAAACAAAATAAAAATAAATAAAATAAATTAAATTAAATTAAAATAAATAAAATAAAATAAATAAAATAAAATAGAAATTGCGTGAAAAATATTTAGATTTTCAACTTTAATTAACTTGTTAATATTGATATGCTGCTCCACAAGTTCCATAAGTGAGAAATGTGATAAAAGAAACTGTGAACATAGAATTTACGGTTGCATCTAGCCAGCTTAACTATAAATTGATGAGATCTCAATGCCAGTCTAATAATGCGCTTAAATCTAGGTAGCATAGCGAAGAGCATTATTTATTTGTAATATATACAAAGTGTAACACAAAACTAAAAAAGAGAAATGGAGAAAGGGACAGACTCCTTCTGTCTTGATGTTAAACTAAGCTAGACACAAACACTGACCCAAACATACAGCAATATTCCTTACACCAAAACAACGCATTCTTACTTACCATTCTTACTTCATCCACCATAATACATCAGAAACTGCATGAAGTGCTAACTAGTCCCCAAATGCACAATCCATTGACTGTGGAAGGAGGGGAATAAAAAATAAATAAATAAAAACAATTTAAAATCTAGCCCCGATGTGTATTTAACATACCATAGCGAAGAGTTCATGCGACCAATTACCATGAAAGTATTTATAGAAAAGGCACAGCAGCAACATTACGGCGGTGGGAAAGTGACTGAAGCCGAGACGCCAGATCAGGACCAATAATATTGCAGATTCTTCTTTGGATTTTATCATCGTGCTCTAGATAAATACAGTGTAACCCGGATATAAGATATATATATATATATATATATATATATATATATATATATATATATATATTCTTTTTTTAAGCATTTCACCCCAAGCAAGGCGAGAGTGCCACTAGCACGTAAGGGATTACAAAGAGTGGGAGCAAGATTGCGTGATAGTGGAAAGGAAGAAGTGAAGGAGAAGAAAGTAGACCAATGCATCTGGAGATGTCGATTGACATTGCATTGGAATAGTTGAAGATTATAGCTATCAGGGAAGCCAGTAAGAGGAAGGGAGTTCCACAGACGGGAAGTGCGAGACATGAAGCTGTTGGAGTAGAAGAGACGGCTACATTTAACCGTTTCGACAGTGAAAGCGTGGGACTGGGATGCCAACCTAGTAGCACGTTTAAATTCATGCAGTTTGGGAACTAGCAAAAGTAGCTCGTCGGTGCAGTTACTGTGAAAGTATTTGTAGAAAAGACAGAGGGAAGCCACGGCACGTCTGTGAGAGAGCGACTGTAGACGAGATGCCGGATCAGGGCTAATTACATTGCATATCTGTTGAAACTTGACTAATGCATGGAATAATAATGCAACACAAAATGTACTTAGAAGAAAATGTATTGAAACAAGAAAGTGTACACAATATTTACATATAGTCTTTTGTCTATTTCTGGAAAGACCGTTCCTGGAGAATGTGTTGACTGAGTCGCAGTCGGGCAGAGTCTCTGGTTGAATCTCTTGATTCCTGTATTTATCAATCCACCCACGAGGATCGAATGTGGCACAAGGCCGTTTTAATGTGGGTATCCCCGAGCCCGTAGGCTCGGCCAAAAATATGGCCTTTCTGAACCCGCCTAGACGGGTTCAGGCCGTCAACCTCCCCGGACGAAACCTTGCCCTTCGGCAAAGCCTCGTCCGGGTTCCCCTCTGCTAATGCAGAGAGTTCGACAATCGCCGAGGAATCTCCTGATTCCTTCCCTCTCTTCCCGGTACCAACCATATTTATATGGTCGGTACTCCACTATGCAAATTAGGTGGATCCTACCACAACAATATCCGTCTCTGGATTTTGTCGAGGACCTTAAAACGAACAGCGGGGACTCCAGACCTTATGTAGCAGCAGTATTCCATACAAGGGCGAATGGTTGATTTATAGATTTAAAGGATCGACTCGGGCGAGAAAATGTCTGCATGTGTGTGGGGGGGGGGTTAATCGCTTTATCCATAACTTTTAGGAATATCTTATTTGGGGGAGGCGGGAGAGGAGAAACACTTTTCAAATCGAGTAATTTGTCAGACAAGTGGAGCCTCCGATAAGGCACTCTCCCAGATCCTCGAATTATAAATGCTATAATGAGCACCTGGAGCGCCAGGAGATCCCCGACTAAAACGATCACAGCTCAATTGAAAAGAAGAGGTAAGAAAAAACGATTCCCAGCCACTAGATTTGGAAGACTCAAGAATCATCTTCCTTGAAATAGAAAACCCAGTACAATCAGAAACAAATAGATTGATGTGAAAGAATATTTTCTGTCCCCCCCCACGCCACGTTGGATACAGCACTTACCTATGATTGGAATGTTTACCTGATATATATATATATATATATATATATATATATATATATATATATATATTGCTAAATAACCGTTTTATGATGAAATTAAAAATGGTGAGAATGATATGAGGTAAGAATTACTCTATACCAAAATATTCAGGTCATACGCGGCTTTTGAAATGTGTTCAAAATTCAGTATAGAATTTCTCGCTGTTTCCAAGGCAACTTCCACTTTCGTTCTTTTTTTTTTTTTTTTTTTTGCTAGTTCTTTCTTTCTTCTTTTCTTTCTTTCTTTTTCTTTCTTACCATTTCTTTCAATTTTTCTTCCGTTCTCTTTTACTTCACTTTCTTCTTTCTTTCTTACTTTTTTCTTTCTTTCTTTCCACTCCTTTCTACCTTTCTTTCGTTCACGCTTTCTTCTTTTTTTCTACTTCTTTCTCACTTTCTTTATTTATTTTGCCCCTTTCTTTTTTTGCAATTTTTAGAATTCGTTTTACAGTTTCTTTCGTCTTCACTTTCTCCGGCTTAATTATTTTTCTTTCTTTCTTTATCGCTTTCTACGTTTTGTACTTCTTTCTTCCATTCTTTGTTTCATTCTTTTTCTTTCTCGCTTTCTTTCTTAGCACTTCTTTATTTTTCTCTCTTTTCACTATTTCTTTCTTTTTTCTTTTTCTACACCCAGCATTCTTTCTTTCTTTACTACTCATTTTTTTATTCACTCTTTCGTTTTTACTTCTTACAATTTCTTTCTCGTTGTCTTCCTTCCTGCCACTACTTTCTCTCTATTTCTTTCTTTACTTCATCCTTTCTTTCCTTTTTTCTTTCTTTCTTCCTTCCTTCTTTACTACTTTTCCATTTTTCGTTATGACCTCTTTCTCTTTTTTATCTACTCTTTCCCTCTCCCTCTTTCTTTCTTTCATTATTACCACTTCGTCCTCTCTTTTCACAATTTTCTTTTTTCTTCTTTTTCTACCTCAGCATTCTTTCTCTCTTTTTCTTTCCTTCTTTCTTTCTTTCTTTACTATATAGTTTTTATTTACAATCTTTTTCTTTCTTTTTTTACATTTTTACTCTTCCTTTTTTACTATTTTTGCTTTTTTATGACTTCTTTCTCTTTCTTATCTACTATTTCTTGCCCTCTTTCTTTCTTTCTTTCTTTATCTCTTTTCACAATTTATTCTTTATTTTTCATTACTTTTCTCTTTATTCCGTTCTTTCTTTCTTTCCACTCCTTTCGTTTTCTTTCTTTATTTATTTATTACTTTCTTACTCTACTCCTTTCTTTTTATCTCTTTTCACAATTTATTCTTTCTTTTTCATTCCTTTTCTCTTTATTTCGTTCTTTCTTTCTTTCCACTCCTTTCGTTTTCTTTCTTTATTTATTTATTACTTTCTTACTCTACTCCTTTCTTTTTATCTCTTTTCACAATTTATTCTTTCTTTTTCATTCCTTTTCTCTTTATTTCGTTCTTTCTTTCTTTCCACTCCTTTCCTTTTCTTTCTTTTTCTTTCTGTCTTTCTTTCTTTCTTTCAATTTCCTATAGACAAGGTAAGGCATCTTACTACGTAATAAAAGCCAGAAAAAAATGATAGCTGGAATTTTTGTTTATCTTTCATAGAAACTTGGGAATAAGCCTGAGATTTTCATGATTCAATCAGGAAAAAAAAAAAAAAATGCAATATGCAAAAAAGGTAAAAAACGTGCGAATTTTCGAGGTAATAAATCAAAAACTGTTATCTTTATAATCGATTAATTAATGTAAACCAGACTGGGGAGAAAAGAGTTACACAACTATTTCTCTTTGACCTTTTGTGTATATGACCGAACTTCGATAATCTTATCAAATCGATAAATACCTTGGGTGTTGCCAAATAAGGTTTATATTTGTGTAGTGGATGGGTTAATTATGTGGCAATATTTGTTGAGAATAAGTTGCGTGACAATTAACTATTTCCACTAACATCAAAATAAAATACAAAATTCAACTGAATTGTTTTAAAACGTAACAATTAGATTTATTTAGGTTGGTGTACAACATGCAAAGAAAAGGTAGGACAGAGTCGTGTCCCTTTGATTTGGAAATATTCGTACCAGAGTTCATATTACGAACAAGACATATTTAATTAGAAACTAATAAAACATTCAAAACAATGTCAAGCAGAATATTTGGTATATGTTATGTTGGCAAATATGTATGATGTTTTAGGTTTCAGAATGTCTTTCTTGAAATCGTCCGTTAATGTTGATATTAAAGTTGTTAATATTAAGTGTCTTTAAACAGAAAGTTCTTAAGAAGTAATTTACCTTTTACTGTAATACTGAACTTGTAATTCAGAAGAATAAAGTTTGGAATTGTGAGTTCTAAAGTTGATAAAAGTTCAGGAGTGATTTCAGAGTTCATGAATGTTGGTAATTGTCTTAAAAACGTCTTGTCAGCAATGACTAAGACGGAAGTTGGCGAAGGTTACATCTTGAGACGTGCGAGAGAGATGAATGAAAATTACTAATCCTTTCCCTAAAAAGTTCACACGTGTTTTTGGTTTTATACTGGTCAAGTGACTCCCAGCACATGAGCGGGAAAACAGATTGGTCGCGTGCAGGCGGTTTGATTGGTCGGAACTGAACAATCAGCAAGGCAGATTGGAGATGAATGACCAATGAATAGTTGTTATATTGTATGAAAGTAGAATTTTGCTTATCAGATAGGAAGAGTGCATTTCCTAAAAAGAGGTAAGGCTGGTTGTGTTGTGGAAGATTCCACATTTGAATACGTTGTTTGTTTCATCTTATTTTTTTACTTACCATTGACTAATTATTTTTTATTTATTTTTGTGTTTTTATTTTTATTTTATTTTATTTATTTATTTATTTATTGTTATTGAATATCTTAGACAAAATATGGACAGGAAGAGAAGGAAAAGTCATAATGTATGAGTTGTGTGGGGCAATGAATTCAGTTTTTTGGTAAGCAAAATTCACTGAAAAAATTAATATTTTAATTTTGAATACGTAATATTTTAACTCAAAAATAGTATTTTAATTTTATATTAGTTTCGATGATAAATATATCATTTGGAAAACAGTTATTTCCATGTTTCGCTGATCAGACAGCATCAACAGAAAAATAGATTTTATTTAGAATAAATCTACATTGGCGAGACAGAAACTAATTTGCGTTAATTATACGAACGTCGAATTTTTTAATTTTTTTTTTGTTTTTTTTTTTTACTATAACTATACTTTTTGAAAATAGATTTTACTAATTTCAAAATAATAGTTAATAAAAACATGTTGATAGCAGTAAAAATAAACAAAGGGAAGACAAGGGGAAATAATCGGTGTCTTACAAATGAAGTAATCTCCCTTTAATTGTGCGAATTAGTTATGTTCTCTAGGAAATTGTTGAAAAGCCATAATCGCCGACGCCCTGAAGTTTATTTGTTTAGTGGTATATCAACACCTGATGGGTCATTTAATGTAATTAAATGTAATGCCCAGAAAAGAAATTACCTGGAATAATGCAAGAAAAAATTCATAAAAAGCTTAATCGCAGTACTTTGTCAATTGTCATCAATGTAACTTGTACATATATATATATATATATATATATATATATATATATATATATATTGTGATAATAGAGTACCTTCACTAATTCGGTTTACCTAAAGTTTAAATGAATTTATCTTGCATATCCATAAGTCTACCATTCGTTCATGCTTAGAATAGCTACCATATATGGTCCGGTGCTCCTGCTATTTTCCTGGAGCTCCAAAGAAGAATCAGCAATATTATTGGTAGGGCACCTCGAGGCGGTGTAATGGTTAGCAAGCTTGTCGTGCTAGAACAATTACGACTGAATAGTGAGTTCGATGCTCACTGGGTGCCCCATACTTTCGGCCTTGTGCCACATCTAAGCCGGGCTTAGAAAATCGCAATATTATTGGTTCTGATCTGGCATCTCGTCTTCAATCCTTTGTCCACCGCCGTAAGGTTGCCTCTCTGTGCTTTTTTTATAAATACTTCCATGATAATTTTTCGGGTGAGCTCTACGCTATAGTACCTAGACTGTATGAATTTGAGCGCAATACTAGACTGGGGGCGAGATTACATCAATTTACAGTTGAGCTAGCTAGATGTAGCCGTAACTTCTATGCTAATAGTTTCTTATCCCGCACTTCTCGCTTGTGGAACTTCCTTCCGGCTCCATGTTTTTTCAACCAACTTTAATCTACAAAAATTTAAATGTAATATTAATCGCTGTACACTGTCCTGATTGCTTTTTTTTCTCTTTCTCCTCATTACTAATGTTTCTGTTCCTCATTCCTCCACACCCTGTAAAATCCTTGAGTGCTAGTGGCTATACTGCCTTGCTTGGGGTAGTACCTATTTTGAAAAAAATAAAAATAAAATGTCTTTCTTGAAGCTCTCATTTTAGCTTTAATTGAAAGCTAAAGGATTAAATTTACTATTTCCAGTAAGCAAAATACCCTGTAGAGTATTTCAAACAGAAATTCTATTGGTTGGAGTCAATTCATTTTGGGGGCTAAAAATAGCTGATTAGTGGCCATTTTTTAGCCATCTGTCATCGCAATGATATATATTTTTTTTTTTATTAATTTGTTTTGTGCGTTTTGCTTTAAATCTCACATTTGTACTTCTCTTGTTTAAACTCCTTAAAAAACGACACACAAAATGCATTGTTTGTTCACCATAACGAAACTGACTACAATTTTAACATAGAGAATGATGCCACCTTGATTAAAAGAGAATATATATACATACATACATATTATAAATTAATTGATTTAAAATATGGTTTTTTCGCTACACAGTTCTAACCAGGTTTCAAAAACGGAAGCTGAAAGCTCCGAATTTAATTTTGTAATTAAATTAAAGACATTAGTTCCATTTCACCCTCAAGCGAATTTTGGAGTAACTTTTAAAATTACTGGGTTTTAAAGACACAGCTAAAATCATAATTCACGTTTCCAAGGTTACAGATTAATTCACTTCTACTAGACAGGGGTGTTTGCGTGTTCTTTATGTCTGTATTTTGATGTATCCGTTATTAGCTACGTTTTGGTAGGGGGTAGGGATGTATTCTTCAATGAAATCTGACATCCGTTAAATGCATGTCGTCTGGATTTTTTTTTAATTTTATTGTTAATGGCAAAAATTCTTACGGCATTTTTTCTATTTGTATATTTAAAGATTTGGGGGGGGGGTCAGGTTAGAATAAGTTTTATTTAACTACAATTTGAAAAATATTTTCACTTTTAATTTTTAATATACTATATTTCTTTTAAGAACAAGTAAATGTATTAGAATCCCTTACAGTATGTAGAGTTATTTTCACATCAACTATAAGTATGTATATTATTAGGTATCAATTTTTTTTTAAAGTAAACTTTATGACAATAACGCCCAAAATAGCTAATTGACTTCACTGATTTAGTAAACTTTTATTTTTTATATAAACTTAGTAATATCTTGTTTCTTATGTAAGTACAAAGGACATGGGTCATTCAATGGCTTGCATCTTCTAGCTTTTAATATTAAATTCATTTTACTGTAGGTGTTTTATTGGATTCTTCTAGGTGCTTTTAGTACTTGGAGGGAAATCTATAGGTTAGAATACGTTTTATTTAATTACACTTTTAAAATATGTTTAGGTTAAAATTTCTTTTTATTTAACTACAATTTTAAATACAACTTTAAAATATTTTCACTGTTAATTTTAATAGACTATGTTTATTTTTTAAAAGAAGTAAATGTATTAGAATTACTTACAGTAAGTAAAATTATTTTTACATATCAAGTATAAGTATGTATATTACTTTTGTTCAAATTTTTATATTTAAATATTATTTAAGTAAAATTTATGACAATTACGGTAAATATAGCTAATTCATTTCTCTGATTTAGTAAACTTTTTTCTTTTTTTTTATACTTAGTAATATATAGTTTCACATGTCTGTACAAAGGACATGGGACATTCAATGGCCTACATCTTATAGCTTTGCATCATAATTTCATTTTTCTGTAGGTGTTTTATTGGATTCCTTTAAGTGCCGGTAGTACTTTGAGAGAGGTGTTTTGGTTAGAATACGTTTTATTTAACTACAATTTTAAAAGATGTTTAGGTTAAATTCGTTTTAACTAAAATTTTAAATACTACTTTAAAGTATTTTCACTGTTATTTTAATAGACTTTTTTTGTAAATATAATAGAATTACTTACAATATATAAAATTATATTTTTCCATTAAATATAAGTATGTATATTACGAGGTCACACTTTTTTTAAATTTATTTTTAAATATTATTTAAGGAAAATTTTTGACAATGACGGCATAAAATAGCTATTTCATTTCTCTGATTCAGTAAATTTTTGTTTTTTATAAACTTAATAATATATAGTTTCTCATGTATGCACAAAGGACATGAGTCATTTAATTCTAGCTTTTCTTATTAATTTCCATTTTACTGTAGGTGTTTTATTTGATTCTTTTAGGTGCCAGAAGTACTTCAATAGAGATGTTTGATTTTTATATTTATTTAGCCTGAATGAACTTTGATGTTGGTTGAATCTTTTTTTGAACTCATGGCTTGTGCAACCTATATATATTTTTATGTTTTCAGGACTTTCAATTGAAGAGATATTGCATTGGTATACTAATGATTCAGTGCGACTTTTATTTTGTAGAGGGCAATTTTGAGGGTTTCTACAGTTACATAATTTTTGTTTATTTTCATCAGTTTTTATTTTTATTTTTCCATTGTCTAAATTTTTTTGGTTTTTGGTTTTGGTATAAGTGTTTATTTAAGATATTACCATTATGTTTCTTAATAATTTTTTCTAAGTTTTCCGTACAGCTGTAACTCAATTTTAGTGTGTTTTTATTGAAAATAGTACTTAGTTTACTTCCACTAGGAAAATGCTTGACTATTAGTGTGAGGTATTTTTGTCCTAATTTGTTTTTTACCATTTGGTTGTATGGGGGAGTATACCAAATTATTTTTCTACTTCTGTTTTTTCTATGCTTTCCATTTTAATTTTTTATATAAGTTAGTTTTGGGTTTTTGTGGCCACTCTCTTTTAGAGCTTTATTATAGGAATTGATATGCTTATCGAAAATCTTGTCATTAGCTGAATTTGTACTAATTCTTTTACTGATAGATAACGGTATATGTTTAATTATAGATGGGGGTGATTTGATTTAGGGTGTATATATAAAGGATTGGTGTTGGGTTTTTTATAAGGTGTGTATGTATTTTTATTTAATACTAATGTTATATCTAGGAAGTTCACTTTTTTTAATTTAGTGCTAACCGTAATTTTTAAGCCCATACTTTTGAATTGTTTATATAATACCTTTCTAATTCTATCTATTTTGAAGTTAGTTGAGTTTCCAATAACCATAAGTCCATCGTCTCTGTACAAACCAATGTCACTTATATTGATATCAGAGTGCGCTGTAAGGTTGTATAAAATAAAAAGACCAATGAGATCAGAAGATTCAGCTGAATCTAGTGATCCCATTGTGATATCAAAGTGGTCATAAGAATTCTTAATCCATTGCTCACCTTTATGTATAAGTACTGATTTTTTCGCATATAGGATAATGTTTTTTTCTTCACTTGTAATATCCGTATAGTGGGTGGCAAAGTCCAACGTATTCATAAATAGTTCTTTAGATATTGATTGGTAATAATTATCAATATCAAACTGCATTAGTGTACAGTTGTTTTTTTTCTTTTATGTAAGTAAACCAGTTTATCACTTCCTTGGTATTAATCCAAAGTTTCGGGCTTATTTTTTCTTTAATTTGTTTATTTACCCTTTCAAGGATCATTTTGCTAATTTTTCCGATATCCGGTCTTGTTGGATTTATTATCCTTGTAGTGGGATTAGCCTCAAAATCTAGTTTGTGGTCCTTTAAGGTTATGAAGCATTCTTTTTTATATAGTTTATCAGTGATTTCTTTACTGCTAGTGTTGATATTCCGAACTATGTTGAGGTCATTATTATTCGCTTTCTTGTAGTTCTTATGTAAGTCCTTATTTATTAGGTCGTTGTATTCCTTTGTGGTTGTTTTATAAAAGTTTCCAGTTTTGTCAGATTTTACTAAAATTTTATCTGTTGCGTTAATGTCCTTTACTATCTTATCTAGGCGTTTCTTTTTATTTATATATACATACACACACACACACATATATATATATATATATATATATATATATATATATATATATATATATCCAGGTAAAATAAGAACAAATGGTGTATAATTCCACTGTCCGAAATATTTAATTTAAAAGAGCACTCAATACAAAGTAGAGCTAAATATTATTTATTCTAGGATATTAAAACAAAAACATGTTAAAAATCGCTATACAATTACAGTTATGTTTCAACACAACTAAGGGGTTTCCTCAGGAGATTTTAAATTACTGGCGAGTAAATGATTATTTTCTTTTTACATTATTTTCTTTTATTAGAAAATAATCGTTCATTCGCCAGTACTTTAAAATCGCCCGAGCAGGCACACTTGTAGTGTTGAACATAATTATAATTGTGTAGCGATTTTAAACACGTTTTTGTTTTAAGATCCTAAAATAAATAGCATATATATATATATATATATATATATATAATTATTTATTTAAAAAAAAAATTATAAAATAAATATTTTATAAAATCACTACAAAAAAAGTCATTTTGTTTCAACACCTCCGGTGTCTTATCAAGTGATGATGTAGAATGTAAAATAAATGGTTTTAAAAGTTTCAAATTAATTAACAATCCTTAGCAAGGGGAAAACGTTGTTACAAAAGCTAGATTGACCAATCAAAATACAAGTATAGGAAAATTCAAAATCTTGACAACGAAGTCATGTCATAATAGCTATTCAGATCTTTAAAATACGGGCAATATTAAAAAAAGAATTTATTCCAACCAATAATTATTAAATTATATGATAAAATTTGATATTAAAATTAAAAGTAAAAATTATCAATGTTAAAATCACTATTAAGTTTGAAATTATAAAATTACTGAGGAAAAAAGAAGAAATACATATATTATTCAATTTATTTCTCCATTGAAATTACGTTAGAATGGACGCTTATCTGCCATCCGGTCCACTGACAATATGTATACATTTTAATCCTAAGTGTGTGAATGGGGTCCCAACCTCACGCGTAGAACAACACAAACACACTCAGATTATAATACATAAGCACCCAGACATATTTAGATATATATACACACAAAAAATGTGACGAGACAGGGAACATCTACACGGCCCTTTATGAAGAAAAAGAAAAGGGAAAACCAACACATACATATACAATTAAAAATGAAATATACTTTTCATACACATAGACACCAATAAATACATGTACACACATCCACAGACATTGACCTATACAATCATATACCACATCCAAGAAATATTTAAGACTGAAAGTGTCATTAAACAAATGCTGACCACTTATTAAAATATAACTTAAGCGAGCAAATATAAAAGATAAACTTGTTAAAAATAATAGTATTTAATATACTGAAAAACGAAAATTCCAAACCCACAAGTACACAAATATATATATATATATATATATATATATATATATATATATACCAACACATATACAAACATACGCATACAAAAAAAATACAAACATACGCATATAAAAAAACAATGTTAACATCCTCGCTAATTCCACAATTATATATATATATATATATATATATATATATATATATATATATATATATACATTATGTTAACATTGTTTTTTTTATTTAACAGTAAATAATCACAGATAAGTGTTAAAACAATTTTTATTTAATCGCTTCTGACCTCAATAAAAAAAATATACCTTAAATAAACTAGATTAAATTATTTGAATTAAGAGTATAACTTTTTTTCATACAGAGGAAAATATTATGGAATAACCCAATATTGAGGAAAGAATTATGGAATTTATCGATAAAAATAAAATTAATATTCAGTTTCCACTTTTGAGCTTTTGCTTCAGCTTTAATTCTCTCAGGATTTCAAGAATTTACAACCAATATTTATCAAAGTTGCTCCGAATGGCGAATAATAGATCATCTTTGGTGTATGGAGCCTTTTCATGGATCATGTTTTTTTTGTTGTTTTTTTTTTTTTTTTTTGGTGGGGGGTTATTTCTCACCGTAAATTTTCAAATGGACTTAGATCTGTACTATTCGTTGGACATGGCATTAATTTTAGATACCTTTATTTGAAAAAAGTTTGAATCTTTTTTGCTCTGTGATATGATGAATAATATTTTTTTCATTTTTGAATAAATTCACCCACAGCAAGGCGACAACACCTTTAAGACGCAAGGGGTTATGGGTTTGGAACGTGTAAGAAGCATTGGGATGGCCAAAGACGCATTCCAAAAGCTAGGCAGAGTATTACGAAACAGGAGGATTTCGTTGGTAACAAAGAAAAGAGTGCTCAAATACTACGTGATATCTATCCTTCTTTACGGCAGCGAATGTTATTAGGTTGGTGCAAAAATAATGACGTAATAATGTCGTTTTTTGACGTTAAAAAATACGTCAAAAAACGACATTATTACGTCATTATTTTTGCACCAACCTGATAGATGGCCTCCTCAAAGATGAACAGGAGAGTCGAGGCAATAGAGGTGTTGTCCTAAGTATACATGTGACCAACGACGAGGTTTTGGAGAGGATGAAAAAAAAATGGAGGAACTCATACTTACTATCAGGAAGAGGCAGCTGAGGTTTCTGAGACACGTAATGAGAAAGAAGGGCTTGGAAAATCTGATACTCACAGGGCGGATAGAGGGTACGAGGAACAGGGGAAAGCAATGCGTGACATATTGGATGGGGTTAAGCAAGTGGGTAGCAAAACAGGGTCTGGGAGAAATAGAAAAAAGTCAAAGCTTATTAAGAGCTACAAGGGAGAGGAAGAGGTGGAGAGCCATGATCGCCGACGTCCTGATAGGACACGGGACATGAAAGAAGATTGTTGTCACTAAAATTATAGGCCTCTTCAAAGTTGATGAATATTTCTAAATGCAGGGAATTGTTCTTGAAGATCTGTTCGTTGTTTGTTTGATTTTTTGTTTTGTTTCTTGTTGTTTTTTGGGGGGGTTTTTTGTTGTTTTTTTGTGTTTTGTTGTTGTTGTTGTTGTTTTTTGAGTGACAGATTATAAAGAATTTTGCTTTTTAAAAAGCAGAATTATTTCTTACATCTTTTAAAAGTCAATTAACCCCAAGGAAGGTGATGATGCCATTAAGATGTAAGGGGCTACAGTAAGTAAAAAAGAATGTAAAAGATTTTAGAAGGAACGGCAAACCCAATCCTAAAGAGAAAACTCGAATAAAACTCTACTCTTGTTCAAAAGACCGAAGAAGAGTGTGAACCGGGCGATAGGCGAACCTATAAACCCCTATTGAGAAAAAAAATAAAATAAAATTTCAAAGTTTAGGCTGAGACGTTAGAAGTATAGAGTTGAAATATACTTTAAAGGAACCGGAAACCCAATCCTAAACAGGAAACGGGAGATAAACCGCTGCTCCTATTTAAAAGACCAAAGAGGTGTGTGGACCGGGCGACAGGCCAACCTATCTACTCCTATTGAGAAAAAATAAATAGTAAATAAAATTTCAGAGTTTAGGCGAAGACGTTAGAAGGAAAAAAGTTGAAATAGATTTTAGAAGGGGTCGGAAGCACAATCCTAAACAGGAAACAAGAGATAAACCTCTACTCCTGTCCAAATGACCGTGGAGGAATGTGAAACTGGGCCATAGGAAAACCTATGTAATCCTATTGAGAAGAAAACAAATAGAAATAATAGTAAGCAAAATTTCAGAGTTCAGGCGGAGAGGTTAGAAGTATAGAGTTGAAGTAGACTTTGGAAGGAACCGGAAACCCAATCCTTAGCAGGAAATAAGGTATAATCCGCTGATCCTTTTCTTACGACTAAGGAAGAGTATAAAACTGGCGATAGACGAACCTATATCTGTCTCTATCTCTGAGATAAGGTATTAGGATTATTTGCATTATTTTCATTATTCGAACTGTTATCCTCATCTTCAATGTCATATTCACAACGTTTCCTCAAGGATACGTGGCCCAGTGGATAAGGGCGTTGGTTAGATCTAGTGACTTGACCCAAAGAGTTGTAAGTTCAATACCAGGCCACAGCAGTGGTGAACCAAAAACTTGGAGAGACGAGGTAAAGGGAAATAACTGAGACATCCGAAAGAGGCATGGCACATGGAACTAGAACAATCTACCCAAGTGGACGAAATAAAGGGTTCGGTTCGAAATTCTAATCACCTGAAGAAGAGCGTACAACGGCCGAAACGTTGTGAATATGGCAATGAAGATGAGTGTAACAATCCGAATAATGCAAATGACGCAAGTAGGCGAACCTATGTATTCCTATTAATCGTTCTGAAACATGAATTCACCGTCACCAAAGTCATTTTCGATCGGTGACATGAGGCAATTATTGAGCATTCCAATGTGCACATATAAATTCATTGTTGTGGTAGTGGCTGAATAGTCTGTTTTGAATTAATTCTCTTACTGTTTTCAAAGTTGTATTTGAATGGATTATCTTTATCCGATATTATATCTTCATTATAAGGTTGGTGCAAAAAATAATGACGTAATAATGTCGTTTTTTGACGTATTTTTTAACGTCAAAAAACGACATTATTACATCATTGTTTTTGCACCAACCTAATACTATAAAAGTTTTTTTTTTTTTTTTGTGCGTACATGTTTTTGAGTTGCTATGCATGTTCGTTTTGTAGGGGTTTTTTTGTTATTTCTAAATAATGAAATCAATGACCGGGATATATTAAGTCCTACTAGAGTACGAATATGCTTCCGGCAGGCTTTGAACCTGTATCTTGTTATGAAGCGGAATTTTATCGTATTTTATTTTGTAGACCGAGAGATAGTCTGCCCTTTCTGCTTCGGCACTTATATAGGCTTGAACTATGATAATTAGGCAGTCTTTTACATATCACTACATATGTCGTTTCTATCATCCGCTAAAAATAACGTTTATAGTAAAAAGAAATAAGTCCCAGTGTCACGGGTCCACACCTGGCCCAGGGTCGAATCCTTTGGTTACGGCGCCAACTGTGACGTCGCTCCTCCTGGTTCCAAGCGTGCCGCTCCAACCTCTTGGTTAGATGATCACCAGCCTCGCCTTTCCCAACCCGCTTCCAATACCTGGTTGCTAAAGCAACTGTACTGATCTCCGGTCTGTCTACCCACGCTGTGTTTAGATCTTAGACAGACGGGACCAGCAGGGATTGGGCCGTATGCAAGTTGAGTCCGACGGGGGTGGCAAAACACAAGTAAAAGAAAAAAAAACTCACGAGACAAAAAATTACTGATAAAAAAAAAAAGGGTGACAACCTTTTATATCTAATGTCCGTTACATAAAGAAAAATTGTTCTCATTCCCGACCCGCTCTGTGGACTATGGCACCAAGCTTCTATCATACAACTTAACGATTTCGAATTGTCTACTCTCTAGAATTGTGTATGTCGGAGTGTGGTTTAGTTCGACACTGGGGCTAATTTCTATCAATCATTCGCAGTTGATTCTTCTCTTCGACTTGAGTTGTATTTCTTCACTTCGATCTGGTTGGGTCGAATTCTGTTCTCGGCTGGGCTTGATTTTAACTTCTTCTTCTTCTTCCGTCCAGTAACTCTTTGGCCTTGTCTTCGACTTGGCTGCAACTTCTCCGCGGCTTTCGAGTAATCTTCTTCTTCGTCGACTTAGATAGAACTTCTCTTGTCTTTGACTTGGGCCGGAAGGATTTCTTGTTTTCGACTTGGGCTGGAAGGATTTCTTGTTTTCGACTTGGGCTGGAAGGATTTCTTGCCGCAACCCAGCCGCAACCCTCCGTCGTCCGAGGTGATCTCTTCTCGCTGCCGTCCGGGGCTGAACTCATTTTTTTGTCGATTGGGGTCCTGCTTTTATTGACGCCGCAGCAAACCGGGGTGGGTCTGTCGGCGTCAGGGCTCTCTCGATAATCCCAAAAGTCGCATTAGTTCTGATTTCCCATTATCGCTATTATTTTCACCCCTACTTCCTCACAGTGCCTCTGGGGGGAAGACGCATACCCATCTCTCCCGGTCTCTCGTATGTCAGGTGACCGTTTTCGACCAATGGTTCTTGATCGAGCATTCTCCCTCCTCTTTCCGCATATCACGTGACCGCTTTCGGCTAATGAGACTGTGGTGGGACGCCTCCCGTCTCCAATCGGGCGTGGCTTACATCGTTCTTGTTCTAAAAAAAACAAAATCTACTTTGGCCTTTTTCACACGTACGAAAAATGATAATCTTGGCTTTTTCTCACCTGGGTTCTGTCAAAACAGCCTGCCGCTAATTAGATGTGACTTCAGGAAAGAATATTGGCGCTATCTGTGAGTCGAGACAATCGTTTTCTTTCCTTCTTTGTTTTTGGTCAGACCTGATAGTCAAAAATCTTAATTATCTGAATTGAAAATGTCTCCACTTCATCATCGTGGGGTTCCAATTTTTAACAGGTCAGAATCTGTATACAGTTCCACCGGTCACCACCTCAACACAAAAAAACACCTTTCCTCCGATTAAAATTTCGTTTCCATTGTTCTAAAAAATCTTTATTGTTTCAGCCAACCTTAACAACTTCCATCCTACGCGGACATGGAATTAGTTCAAGTGCTTGACCTGATAATTTTGACACTTGTTAGGTGCTGGTCGTACGTGTGTGTTTTCGCTTACGATCTGGTTTCGTATTATGTTTCTGTCTTTCCTCTTCTTTTTGTTTTATTTTATTATCTCCAAACTCTATTTCTTCAACCAAATATAACAATTTCTATTTCCCTGGATTTCGGTCAGGTAATTTGACCTGATATATTTTGACACCTGTCTTGTCTTAGTTTTACTTATGACCGGGTTTTGTATTCCTCTTTCTCTTTCTTTTTATTATTTTTTTTTCTTCTTCTCTTTGGATCGCCTAAATACAGTTAGAGAATTATTCTCAAAACTCAATTATTCTTCGTTTCTAAATAACTAACAACTGGTTAATAAACCGAATAAAAATTAAATCATATTTCTATGAATATCTCTTTTTAGTCTTTCTAAAAAATGCAGGGTGCCACAATCCTCCCCTAACCGAATTTGTCATTTACCCGTAAATGACACCTAAACCCAATTACATCATTTAACATGCACCATGCATTTGTCTCATGCAATTCTATTCTACTTTCTTACATGCAAGGGTAATGTTCTTTTCACCTTCTTTTGTTCTACATGCAATGTAATGTTCCTTTCATCTTTTTTTGTTCTACATGCAATGTAATGTTCTTTTCATCTTCTTTTGTTCTACATGCAATGTAATGTTCTTTTTCATCTTCTTTTGTTCTACAAGCAATGTAATGTTCTTTTCATCTTCTTTTGTTCTACATGCAAGGGTAATGTTCTTTTTCATCTTCTTTTGTTCTACATGCAAGGGTAATGTTCTTTTTCATTTTTTTTTTTTTTTTTTTTTTTTACATGCAAAAGTAATATGTGCGTGTGTCTGTGGGTGCAGATGTGTTTACTATGGTTTGTTCTTCTTGGTCAATGTTTTCCTCTCCGCTGTGGGAGGTTTTTCCGCCGCACGTGGTGGTCTCACGCCAGCCTCCTCCGTTGGTCTTTCAGCAATTTCTTCGCCCGTCCTGTCTGAGCGAGGAACACTGCTCGGCATCTCCCTCTCGAGTTGCTGCACGCTCACTAGATTGTCGTTCGCTAATCTCCTCTTACTCTTAACCTTCCATATTAATACACCCCCGATGGCTATAACTAGGAATGTACCCATTACTATTGACCAACTTATCGCGATCTGCTCATCGTCTTCCCAAGCCACACCTTCGTTTCCCAACGCACTTAACTTGTCTCTCAATTGATCCATATCGATCTTTTCTATTGGCTTCATTAATACTGGCATCTTATTTAAGGTAACATTAGAGAATCTCTTCACTATCGGCTCCCATAATTCTGTACAATTGACTAAGCCTCTACCAATCATCTCTATGATTGAATCTTTCTCTTCATATCTTTCTTCCTCCTGGTAATAGGGGGATAAGGAAATGGATATTCCAACCGCCGAACATCCCATGGGTAGCGTCACCAGGGATAACGGTGGTCTTATTCTTAATGTCCTTGTGGACTCTCCCCCACATACCCTAGACAAGCTGATATGTCTCTGTGTGGCTACTGCCCACACCCCGTCTGAAACACTGATAGCTTGTGGTAATGCCGTGTTTGTTAATACCTCCACTTGGCAGATTCTTTTGATTCCTTCCCTTTTCCCATCAAACAATTCTAGTATGCACATTCTGCGATTACCAGTTTTATAGATAGGGCTTAACGAGGTACAAGTCCCTAGAGCATCATCTCTACACCTTCCAGCTTCTTCAGCTGATAGCAACATGAATTTCGTTCTCCCCGAATTTAAAGCTATGTAGTCTGCTTCTACCTTGTACCTTGCTATCATTCCTAAACCTTGATCTCTTCTGGGGTAGGGGATGGGTAAGTTTATAACCTGGTATATCTCGAATACACTCTCGCTATCTAACAACGGAACAGATATCACAACCAATAGTCGCCTATTTTCTAACAAGGTCACACATCCTAGTGCATTATAATATTTCCACAATTCTTTGGTGGGGTCCACCGGCAGCCTTAAATGGTGGGGTAACTCGGCCTGTATTCCGAGTAGCGCTTCCCTTAGGTGACCCGGGTTTACTATGCTTGGGGAGAGGTGTCCTAATGACAGCATGTCTAATTGCACCCTCACGTGTTCCAGCAAGGTCGTCAACGACTGACTCGTTTGTCGTACCTTATTCGTAATTGTCATCAGCTGGAAATATTTTTGCATGAATCCGCTCATTTCCTGTAATTCAATCATTACAGTTTCTGTATTATTAATTACCTCTTGTCTCAACCTCGCCAGGTTGTCTATTAACCAATTGATTCTGGCTCTATTTTTGGACACCTCTAACCTTGTCACATTTAATATTGTCACACTCTCCCTTGCCACCTGGGCAAGCGTCCTCTGGTTTACCTCCACTTCTCCCAGTTTCCTTCTTATGAATTTAACGTCATCTTCAGTCACTGTTCCAAACAGGACACTCAATGCCTTTCCCACAATCGGGACTACGGATCTCCTTTCCCGCGTCTGCAGTAACTCTATTCCCTGCAGGTAGTTTTTCATGTCTTTCCATTGAGCCTCTATCATAGTGGCTTCTGATTCTAAGGAGTGCAATAAACTGAGATACCCTTTTTGCTTGGGATAATCTTGTCCTACTTTCAACCGGGCTGCATCCAGTTGCGTTAGCTCGTTTCCTAACTTATTTAGTAGCGACCCATACGGGTTCAAATCTATCACGAATGTGACCAACCACTTAGACCTGGTTATTATTACTTCGCTCGTTTTTTTTTTTTTTAAATGGTGTTTCGGCTGCGCTTCCCAGCTTCCGCCATCGTCACCATCAGCGTGGCTACCACCATCATCGTCATAACCAACCCTTTCATCTTGATCATTCCTGAAAGGTAACGAAATTCTTTTGTTGTTATTCTTCACAACTACTTCGTGTCGCTCAACTCATCACTCAATTATTTTATAACTTCTTACTAAGTTCAGCTCTTCCCTCCTCTAACTAACCTCTAGCGGACAGAATGGTCTGGTCAGGTGTGCGTGGCGCCCACTCTAAAGGTTGTACTTCATGACACCACTGGTGATCAATCAACAATGCCAATGATCTTCTCCCGTCCCTTGTGAGGTGCAGCCCGCGACTCCATCCCCTCCACTCACATCTACCATAGTCAGCCAATAGGATTTTGGATGAGCCAGTGTCGTTATCTGTCGACACTAAATGCTTGTATTCTGCACAGCCCTTTTGTTCTACTGAGATTTGGGGTTCTTCTCCCTCCCTGATCTCATCTTCTGAGGTGATTCCTGTTCAACCTCTAACCTTCTTTCTGTGTCTAACTTCCGTCCAGGAGGGGGTTTTTTTTTGTCCTCTTCTTCATCTCCTGGTTCTTCTTTCTGTTTAGAGTCTTCGCCTTGAATGTCCTCAATACCTTTCGACTCTATGTCTAAATTTCTCCTGTTCCTTATCCTTTCCTTGAGCTGGGAAAGGGGTATTCGATCCTCCTCCTCCCACTCGCTGGATCCTTCGTCCTGTTCAGGGTGCCTCTTTTTAGAGCCTTCGACTGCTTGATTGGACCTCCTCGTCTTTTTCTTCCTTTTCTTCGGACATGGGGGTGTGATGGCGATCTCACGGAGTCTTCTCTGTACCGATTCAGTCGACGACTGAACATCGCCAATCCCCGCTGAGGGTTCCAACTCTGTCACTCGGACTGCTTCGTTTATCTGGCCAAGTCGACCTATCTCCGCATCCTCCTCGGAGTCTTCTTCCGTTTCCATTTCTTCCGGTTCAACCAGAGTTACTTTCCTTTTCCTTGTCTTCTTAGGCCTCGGCTCGCTCATTTCCAGGTTAGCTATTTCAGCCTTCTTCAGATCATTGGCATGAACCCTCCTCGCTCGTCCTGCCACTTGATCCCATATTACATATGATACTGGGCCCGCCTGCTCTACTATCCGGTAGTACGGTTCCCATCTTTGGTCCAGCTTTCCCTCGCTCTGGTGGATTTTATAGTAGACAGGGTCTCCAACCTTCAATTCTACTACCTTTCTTTCAGCATTCACCCTCTCATTTCTTTTCTTCTGGGCCCTCTTTATTCTTCTTCTGGCCTGTACAAATATCTTATGTTGCTGTTCCAGCAATAGTTGATGATGATCCTCTCCCATATACCTTCTTCGGGGCTTCAGTAGGTTATCCACAGGCAGGACCACGTCTCTGCCAAACAACAAAAAGTAAGGAGAAAATCTGGAGGTTTCGTTTATCGTAAACCTCACGGCCGCCAGAGCCTGCGTCAAATACAAGTCCCAATTTCCAGTGTTTTCTCTGACCAGCTTGGCCAATACATCTCCCAAGGTTTTATGAAACCTTTCCACTTTAGCATTTCCCTGGGGGTGATATGGGGATGTTTTTATGTGCTCTACATTCAAACCTGTCAAAACCTCTCTCATGATGCTGTTCACATTCTCCGTGCCATTGTCTGTTACCAATTGCACAGGGGCACCATACCTAGGGAAGATTTCACTTATTATCAACCCGGCCACAGTTCTGGCCTTCTTGTCTGGTACTGCAAATGCTTCAGGCCAATTTGTTAGCCAATCGACAAAACTCACTATATAGTTGTTTCCTTGTGCAGTTTCTCCATATGGTCCTGATACATCCATACTCACCTTCTCGAAGGGAAAGTTTGGTACGTCTGTTTCCTCCAAGGGTGCCATTTCCTGCCTTCTGCTCTGCGACTGGCACACTACACAACTCCGAACATAGTTAGTGACCTCTCCGTACAGTTTGGGCCAATAGTACTTTCTTCCTATGAGATCACATGTCCTATCAATTCCCATGTGACCCAACCTCTCGTGGCACTGCTCCAATATCTCTGGTCTTAAACTTTTGGGCACATACAACTTGGGCTTGACTTCTTCATCCCTGCCTGAGAGATAATACAGCCTTTCCTCTATTATGGCATACTTGGTGGTCTCTCCTGCCTTCACCTTCTCTCTCAGAGCAGCTATTTCACTGTCTGCTTGCTCCTTCTCAATTCCTTCTGTCCAGTAGGGATCGGTTATTATCTGGGCGTCCCCTTCTTCGTCCGATTCTAACATAGGGCGATCTTTTAGCTTATTAGAGTTAATTACTCCTATTCTATAGGCTTTATCATCTACTCCCTGTTCTACCTTTACAGATCTTTCTTCCAGTTGTTTCGGTATTCTTGAGAGTAAATCTGCGCACGTGTTTTCCTTTCCTGCCAAATACTCTATCTTACAGTGGTAGCCACTTAACTTAAGTGCCCACTGTTGAATTTTCTTATTATTTGTCCACTCTGCCTGCAATAGGTACTGCAAAGGTTTGTGGTCTGTTTTTATAGTAAAGACCGCACCATTTAAATAGTAGTCCAGTTTTTGGAGAGCATACATGATGGCATATGCTTCTCTTTCTATTACTGGCCACCTCTGTTGTGTCTCTGAGAGCTTATGGGAGAGGAAGTATATCGGTACTTCCTCTGGTATGCCAGGCACTGGTCCTTCCTTATCAGGACACGGCTGGGTAAGTACTGCCCCTACACACTGCTCACTGGCATCCGTGTATAATATCATGGGCTTGCTGAGGTCTGGGTACGTCAGCAGTGGGACGGTTGTCAACTGTCCCTTTAGCGAATCAAATGCTCGTTGACAGTCCTCTGTCCACTTGAACCTAGCGTATTTCTTCGTCAGGGCTACTAGTGGTATGGCAATTCTTGAAAATGCCGGGACGAAGCGTCGGTAGTAGCCTATAGCTCCTATAAAACCTCTTACCTGTCTCACTGTCTTAGGCTCTGGCATTTCCCTTATGACCTTTACCTTATCCATGTCGGGTTTAATACCGTCTCCGTTTATGACGAAGCCTAAATACCTAGTTTCTTCCTTCAGAAACTGACACTTTGACAATTTTAATTTTAATCCGTGTTTCCTCAACCTTCCCAACACCTGTCCTAAATGAAAAAAGTGTTGTTCCACTGTCTCCGAAAATATCAAAATACGCCATGGCAAAGCTCTCGTATCCTCCTAACACTATTGACATTAGCTGTTGGAAGACTCCCGGGGCATTAGCTAGACCGAATGGCATCACCCTGAACTGAAACAGTCCCAGGTGACACGCAAATGCGGCCTTCTCCTTGTCAGCCTCATCCAGGGCTACTTGCCAATACCCGGACCTCAAGTCCAACGTAGAGAAGTACTTTGCCTTCCCTAATAATGCCAAAATGTCGTCTATCAATGGCAATGGCACCGCCAACGGCTTCGATATAGAATTTAGCTTCCTAAAATCTACACAGAAACGATGCCCGCCATCTTTCTTACCTACTATTACTATTGGGAAGCTCCAAGGGGAGATCGATCTTTCGATCATCCCAGCTTCCAACATTTCCTCTACTGCCTCTTCTACAAGTGGTCTTTTATGTATAGGTGTCCGGTAGGGTTTCAATTTCACAGGGGGGTGGTCTCCGGTGTCGATTTTCATTTCGACTGTGTGGGTCTGACCTAGCTCCTTGTCTGACTGGGCCACCACATCTCGAGTGTTCCTTAACAGACCCCCCACTCTGGTTCTAAATTGATCCGGTGCTAATATATCCTCATCTAAGATTCCCTCTGTTTGCTCTACTAGCTTCCTTCGTTCCTCCTCGAATCTCACCCGACTCAGAGTTCGTAGGGGAAGTGCTCTCCCTATCTTCTCCCCTCTCCTAACCTTTATAGTCTTTTGGGCCTGGTTCACCATCATTATGGGCACCAACTCGGCTGCCTCCACTACCGTTTCGCACAGGGTTACCTCGTTATCTTCTAGGCCCTTTCCTTCTACAGGGACCAACTGCAGGGGTCCTCTCCATATCCTTTTTCCTGACATTAACCTACCCTTTCCCGACACTGCGGTTCTAGGAGGTAACTTTACATCTTCCTCCACCACTATGGTTATCTCTTCCTCTGGTGGGCATCCCAATGGCGTTCTCTCGCCGTTCACCACCAACACAGTAGGATTAAACTCAATCTGGGCCCTCTGGCTCCGGAGCCAATCTTCTCCCAAGATTGCCTCCGTACACAGGTCGGGGGTTACGTAAAAATTTTGGGTGCTTTTTACTTTCCCAATCCTCACCGGGAGCCTCACCATCCCTTTTATCTTCAGGGGGGCTCCATCTGCTTGCGTGATCTCTATGTCCGCTTCCCGTAACCTTCTCTTCCGTTTCACCCGCCTGTATGTTTCCTCTCTCATCAATGACACAGATGCTCCTGTGTCCACCAGAGCCCTCATCTCCCTACCCCCTATCTCTGCTCTACAGGATAGTTCTTTCTCTTGCGTTAGCGAAGAGAACACTTGAGCTTTCTTCTTCCTGGGTCTCCACCCTTGGGTCAACCCAGCCATGGGTGCCGGTAGTAATAAATCACCTTCATTTTTCTCATGAGGTGGAGTTCTGCGCCCCCTGCACCTGGGCGACCCCGGCCGGACCTCTCCCGGTCTCCCGCGTTCGTTTCTAAGGATACAGTTTCTCTTCAGGTGTCCTGGCCTCCTGCAAAACCAGCACCTTCTTGTTGGACAGCTTGCCGCAAAGTGGCCCGCCCGACCACATGTCCAACATTTTGCTCTTTTCCTTTTCAACTGGGTTGGCCTTGTGTCTATTCCCGGGGGAACCCGTCCTCTATTCAAGCGGTTCGCCCGTCCACTGGTCCAAGTTTTTATTTCTCTTCTTTTTAACTGGGCCACCCTCCCTCTTAATTCCGGGGTGGCCCGCTGGCTTTTCCCTGGGCCGGTCTCTTGGGCTCAGCCTTCTTTGTTAATATCGGTGGGGCACCCTTCCTCAGCCCGCACCACTTGGCCAGGTGTCCTTTCTTACCACACCTGGTGCATCTGTCCTGATCGAAGTCTGGGGGTAACCCCCACTTCGTCGGACATTCCGCCGCCCTGTGGTCCTCGTGCCCACAGGTCCAGCAGACCAGCCCGTATCGACCCGGCGTGGGCTTATAAAAGCCATGCCTGGTCGACCATGCTTTTCTATTGGGGTCCTCCTCCCATAATTCTGCCCGATCCACCTCATCCTTAACCCTCTGATTCCACGCGGGGGGTCTTCCGCCTACCCCCCTCTTTCCAGCCTCCTGACTTGGCATCTGCTTCTTCCCACACCTCTTCACTTTATCCCACACGCCCTGGCTCTCCCTGGCCAGCTCCACCGCTGCCGACAGTCTGAGCGGTCCTTCCTTCAGTACGTCGTGACGAACACGCTCGTCGCTCAGCGCCTCTATATACAGGTCCGCCAGTTGGGCCTGCATAACTGCATTATCCCTGACCACTTCGGGGAATGCCAACGATGATAGCTTCCCCGCTCGGGTCCCTAATTCTCCCGGGGTTTCATCCCGTAGCTGTGTCAGTTTTAAAAGGGCCCTCATGGCCTCTATGGCCGTACCTTCGTCGGCGAACTCTTTGGTTAGCAGTCTTTTTATCTCTTCCCAAGACAAGCAGGGTTGATTTTCCAAGAGCCCCCTCACGAACTCAGACGCTTTTCCCTTTGTGGCATCGTATGCCAAATACAGGGTTTCTTGGTCCGAAGGCTCGTAGATGATTCGGCTCTTCTCAAGGATTGCCAGCCAGTTTTTAAACTCCTTCCCGCTGCCATCAAATACTGGGACCCTCGGTCCACCTAACAGCTTCCTTAAATCCACTGACAACCCTCGCCTTACTTCCTCTTCACCCCCCACTGCTCTATCCGAATCATAGTCCGACATGTCTACAGAGAAAGACAATCTATGCAGCAACAATCGAGGTTGGGAAATAAAATAAGGTGTCCTACCTTGCAGACGATTCTGTTCTTGTTCCTTTCGGTCCCGGTCGTTTTGGGTTCTATTTGAATTTTCAGCAACGGCGGTCGATCGATGTGACGTGACGCGGCTGTCTC
Source organism: Acanthosepion lycidas (assembly GCA_963932145.1). NCBI lineage: Eukaryota > Metazoa > Mollusca > Cephalopoda > Sepiida > Sepiidae > Acanthosepion > Acanthosepion lycidas. The sequence goes on from OZ010599.1 coordinate 39,612,611, forward strand.
AGGGTTGATCCTGGTCACTGGCACCAATTGTGACGGGTCCACACCTGGCCCAGGGTCGAATCCTTTGGTTACGGCGCCAACTGTGACGTCGCTCCTCCTGGTCGCTCCTCCTGGTTCCAAGCGTGCCGCTCCAACCTCTTGGTTAGATGATCACCAGCCTCGCCTTTCCCAACCCGCTTCCAATACCTGGTTGCTAAAGCAACTGTACTGATCTCCGGTCTGTCTACCCACGCTGTGTTTAGATCTTAGACAGACGGGACCAGCAGGGATTGGGCCGTATGCAAGTTGAGTCCGACGGGGGTGGCAAAACACAAGTAAAAGAAAAAAAAAACTCACGAGACAAAAAATTACTGATAAAAAAAAAAGGGTGACAACCTTTTATATCTAATGTCCGTTACATAAAGAAAAATTGTTCTCATTCCCGACCCGCTCTGTGGACTATGGCACCAAGCTTCTATCATACAACTTAACGATTTCGAATTGTCTACTCTCTAGAATTGTGTATGTCGGAGTGTGGTTTAGTTCGACACTGGGGCTAATTTCTATCAATCATTCGCAGTTGATTCTTCTCTTCGACTTGAGTTGTATTTCTTCACTTCGATCTGGTTGGGTCGAATTCTGTTCTCGGCTGGGCTTGATTTTAACTTCTTCTTCTTCTTCCGTCCAGTAACTCTTTGGCCTTGTCTTCGACTTGGCTGCAACTTCTCCGCGGCTTTCGAGTAATCTTCTTCTTCGTCGACTTAGATAGAACTTCTCTTGTCTTTGACTTGGGCCGGAAGAATTTCTTGTTTTCGACTTGGGCTGGAAGGATTTCTTGTTTTCGACTTGGGCTGGAAGGATTTCTTGCCGCAACCCAGCCGCAACCCTCCGTCGTCCGAGGTGATCTCTTCTCGCTGCCGTCCGGGGCTGAACTCATTTTTTTGTCGATTGGGGTCCTGCTTTTATTGACGCCGCAGCAAACCGGGGTGGGTCTGTCGGCGTCAGGGCTCTCTCGATAATCCCAAAAGTCGCATTAGTTCTGATTTCCCATTATCGCTATTATTTTCACCCCTACTTCCTCACAGTGCCTCTGGGGGGAAGACGCATACCCATCTCTCCCGGTCTCTCGTATGTCAGGTGACCGTTTTCGACCAATGGTTCTTGATCGAGCATTCTCCCTCCTCTTTCCGCATATCACGTGACCGCTTTCGGCTAATGAGACTGTGGTGGGACGCCTCCCGTCTCCAATCGGGCGTGGCTTACATCGTTCTTGTTCTAAAAAAAACAAAATCTACTTTGGCCTTTTTCACACGTACGAAAAATGATAATCTTGGCTTTTTCTCACCTGGGTTCTGTCAAAACAGCCTGCCGCTAATTAGATGTGACTTCAGGAAAGAATATTGGCGCTATCTGTGAGTCGAGACAATCGTTTTCTTTCCTTCTTTGTTTTTGGTCAGACCTGATAGTCAAAAATCTTAATTATCTGAATTGAAAATGTCTCCACTTCATCATCGTGGGGTTCCAATTTTTAACAGGTCAGAATCTGTATACAGTTCCACCGGTCACCACCTCAACACAAAAAAAACACCTTTCCTCCGATTAAAATTTCGTTTCCATTGTTCTAAAAAATCTTTATTGTTTCAGCCAACCTTAACAACTTCCATCCTACGCGGACATGGAATTAGTTCAAGTGCTTGACCTGATAATTTTGACACTTGTTAGGTGCTGGTCGTACGTGTGTGTTTTCGCTTACGATCTGGTTTCGTATTATGTTTCTGTCTTTCCTCTTCTTTTTGTTTTATTTTATTATCTCCAAACTCTATTTCTTCAACCAAATATAACAATTTCTATTTCCCTGGATTTCGGTCAGGTAATTTGACCTGATATATTTTGACACCTGTCTTGTCTTAGTTTTACTTATGACCGGGTTTTGTATTCCTATTTCTCTTTCTTTTTATTATTTTTTTTTTCTTCTTCTCTTTGGATCGCCTAAATACTGTTAGAGAATTATTCTCAAAACTCAATTATTCTTCGTTTCTAAATAACTAACAACTGGTTAATAAACCGAATAAAAATTAAATCATATTTCTATGAATATCTCTTTTTAGTCTTTCTAAAAAATGCAGGGTGCCACACCAGGTAAAAAAAAAAAAAAATGAGTAATAAATTTTTACAAAAACAGTTTTTATTATGCGTGTGCTTGTGTATGGGTGTGCGTGTATGTGTGTGCGTGTGTGGGGGTATCTGCGTGGGTGTTGAATAAATGTTGGCAAGTTCATCATTACTGATGAGTAGTGAGTTCGATCCTCAGTGGGTGCATCAAGTTCAACATCAAGTAACCCCAAAAAGGTAGACATAATGAAAACCAAACCAATGTAACCTAACCCAAGAGCCTCAACATGGGGCAGTGGTTAGCAATGTTAGACTAGTTAACCCTTATCAGTGTACAAAATTTGGGCTTTTTAGAATGATTTATCCGCGAAACTCAACCGAACGTAAAATGTAAATCAAATAATATTTTCTTTTATTATTATTATTATTATTATTATTATTATTATTATTATTATTATTATTAAAATTATTGCCGTTCTGATGAATTGCTTTGGGGATTTTGATATTTGATCTTCATGGACAGGATCTTAGTAGCAATAACGATATCCAATCCTGCGTTCATGGTAGACTGGGCCATATTTCCCTTGGCACTATTAACGAAATTTATTTCAAATGAAATCTGTTTATATCAATCAATAATACTAAATGAACCCGGAAACGCTTTATAAAAGCAGCATACCTTAAATTTATATTTTGATCATCGCAGCCAACTAGATCAAATATAATTTTAAGGCATCCTATATTTATAAAGCGTTTGATTATATGTATGTATGTATGTATGTGTGTGTGTGTGTGTGTGTGTGTGTGTGTGTGTGTGTGTGTGTGTGTGTGTGTGTCGTGTGATTAATACAAAAATAAAATTCGTCACATAGCCGATAGTGATTTTCTAAGCAAAGCTTTGGCACAAGGCCGAAAGTATGGGGTACCCAATGAGGATCGAACTCACTATCCAGTCGTAATTGATTTAGCCAAGACAAGCTTGCCAGCCACTACACCGCCACGAGGTGCACTTGTCACTTAGCTGATATATACCGAGCGTAACAGCAAAATTGTCCAATTGTTAGATTAAGTTTTGAACCGTTCTATCTTAGAAATGATTAAAGATACGTTACTGGAATTCTCCGAGGTTTTTATAACACTGCTGGACTCTACTTTGAGCAATAATAAGATATAATTACTCTCCAAAATGAACAGAAAAATCGTCATGAAATCGACAATAAACGAAAATGACATGTTCATCATTAATTAATCATAGCTAAGGATCGGAAGCTCATGAAGGATTGAAATAAAGTTACAATATATATATATATATATATATATATATATATATATATATATTATCCCAGGATCATTTTCCAACTTATTCAAGATGATCTTCTCCCTCTCTAACCTTCTAATTTTCTGTCCTGTAGTAACAAGGTGCAGTGTGAGGGCCTTCTGAGGTTTCACGTATGATTTAAATCTCAAATCTTTTTTTATTGCTTTTTGGAGTGCTATAGCTGAAACTCCATTCTCAAGTGCCAAACATCTTATGGATTGGGTTGGATTTTTTCTAATTGATCTGTTTAGCTTTAAGTTGAGATGATGACCCCTCTTGCTGTTGTGACCACCTGATCTAGTTTTCCTCTCTACTGTTCCCTCTTTTTTAAACTTATTCACCGTTCTCTTGATGGTTCTCGAATGGACTTTGACGATGGGAGCCAGAGTCTAAATGTTTTTACGATTACTGAAGGCCTGAATCATTTATTTTCTTTCGCCATTGCACAGATAGAATGACAGTGAGGCTGACACAAAATGTTTTAACCTGTTCTCTTTCAAGCTGAATAACTGAAAAGGTTTTACAGTGATTCTTCCGACAAATGGTGTCAAGATGGCTAAACGTCTTATCTGAAACCCCGGAAAAAAATTCATTTAGTTTAGTGTTTTTTAGATATTAAACATGTTGTTGTGGGATGGACATTTATGTTGTCGCACCATTTGGACAATTTTGCTGTTACATACGGCATATATATATATATATATATATATATATATATATATATATATATATATATATATATATCGAATCGAACCTGTGTCCTAAGCAGTAATTTGGATTTTGCTAACCAGATGCTTTCTCTGTAGCTCAGTGGTATAGCACGTCAGATCAATTGACGGTTCCGTATAAAACACAGTATGTGTGTGTATATATATATATATATATATATATATATATATATATATATAGAGAGAGAGAGAGAGATAGAAAGTTAGAGAGAGAGAGAGAAAGAGAGAGATAGAGAGATAATTTATCATCGAATATTTTAAAACGTTACCTAAAACATACTAAAAAGAATCAATTTTGCAAAATTTGCTGTTTTTTTTCTTTTATTGGTAGACTTTGTTACTAAAAAGCAAGGGACGGACCCAGGCTTGTTTGTGCAATGTTCGGTCTGAATAGAAAAATTTATGGAGCGTACAGTTGGTGATCAATCCCATGGCAGGTGTGTGTGTGTATATATATATATATATATATATATATATATATATATATATATATATATACATACATTGGGCGAAATAAATATTCGTACACATGAAAAATTGTATTTTTATAAATGTAAAAGCCTTAACTAAAACAAATTTTGATACATTTTATGTGTAGATACATTTTATTAAAAATAGTAATAAACTTAATTCTTATTCTAAAAGAAATTAACGCATTTTTTTCCATTTTAACTGATGAAAAAAGTATTCGTACAAAACAAAAAAAGCATATTAACTTAATTTAATACTTTGTGGAATATCCTTTATTGAGTTCAACAGCTACCAGTCTATTCCTGTACGTCTCAACTAATGATTTGAACACATTGAGTGGTATTTTGTCCCATTCTTCTTGGCATATTGTCTTCAAATTCTTGATATTTGTTGGTGCTCTTTCCCCAATTTGAATTTTCAAATATTGCCATAAATTCTTGATTGAATTCAAAACATCAACGTTACTTTCAGCAAACCATTTCCTTGTAGATCTAGCGGTATGCTTAGGATCATTATCCAGTTGGAAAACCCAATCAGGAGGTAGCCGAAGTCTCTCAACAGAACGCATTAAATTGTCTTGCAGGATTTTCTGTTAGCTTTCGGCATTTATTTTGCCATCTATTATCGATATTCTGCCAACACCTTTTGCCGAAAAACAGCCCCAAATCATAATATTGCCACCACCAAACTTTACAGTTGGCAACGTGTTCTTTGGTAAGTAGGCTTCACCGTCCTTCCTCCACACATGATTTCGATAATTATGACCAAACAACTCTATTTTAGTTTCATCAGTCCATAGTACTTTTTCTCAAAACAAATATGCTTTATCCTTATGCTCTCTAACGAATTTTAGAGAAATTTTGACTATGGAATATTAGTGTTTAAGCCTTTATATATATATATATATATATATATATATATATATATATATATACAGTGAGGTGAAACAAGTTAGCTAACACCTTTAAGTAAGCCTAGCATCTCTGAGTCGTTTCAAGAGGAGTGGAGTCTTCCTTGGAATGCGCGATTTCGGACTGTTTTTGTGTAGTTCATTACTTATTATAGGCTTGGTTACTTTAATTCCTAATGCACGCAGAGTTTCCTGCAGCTCTTCTCGGGTAACCTGTGGATTTTGTTGGATCTGACGTCCTAATATCCTTGCTTACCTTAGAGAAATCTTCCTCGGAGCACCTGTTCGTCTTTGGTTTTCGACGCTGTTACGAGTTTTAAACCTTGCAATGAACGAAGCAATTGTAGTAAAAGGAATATCCAGGTTGTTAGAAATCGTTCTGTAACTGTTCCCATCTTTCCAAAAAGACAAAATGTGTTGTTTTTGTGAAATAGTCAATTCTTTACCTTTAGGCATTATTAGAACCTCCTCGTAAGACTAGAAATTGCAGAATGCTCTGATAATGGCTAATAGCGTTAATTATAATTACTGATAACAATACTGGAACATTCTAGAATATACTTTTTTCGTAATTAATTGATTATTTTATTCTAATAATTGATTTGTACGAATACTTTTTTCATCAGTTAGAATTTTAAAAAATGCATTAATTTCTGTTTGGATAAGAATTAATTAAGTTTATTATTATTTTTTAATAGTATGTCTTTATACATAAAATGTGCCGAGATTTGTTTTATTTAAGGGTTTTACATTTATAAAAATACTATTTTTCAAGTGTACGAATATTTATTTTCCCCCCACTGTACATATATATATATATATATATATATATATATATATATATATATTATTATTATTATTATTATTATTATTATTATTATTATTATTATTCCCGGAGTTGTTTTTTCTGTTTTCTTTTTGAATTTGTAGGTTTGATGAATTGGATCCTATTTACGATTCCAATGGAATAAATTATGACTATGGAATATTAGTGTTTAAGCCTTTATATAATATATATATATATATATATATATATATATATATATATATATATATATATATATATATATATATATATATATATATATATATATATATATACAGTGAGGTGAAACAAGTTAGCTAACACCTTTAAGTAATGCACGTTCTAGACTATTCCATAAAATTCTAACACATTCGAGCATGAAATATACTCAAAACATTAATTTTAAGCATAATTCCGGAACTGTCCAAATACTTTTTTCACTACCTGTTTTAATAATTTGTATACAATATATATATATATAAGTGTCAAATAATTTATTTTTGCTGTTTATTTGCATTTATAATCGTTTTACGAATATATTGTGAGCTTTAGACAATGCTTTTCTTTCATGATTCTAAATCCATTTTCTTACTGTACAAATACTTGTTTCACCTCACTGTATATATAATTTAGATATTGATAAGAAATTGATTATACTTTGCCGTGCAGTGGGCGGGGATTTGGGACTCCACCCTGAATCTGCCCATGAACCATAACCTCTTTCAAAAAGTGCAGCTTTACATGCTGTTAATGTCATTACTTCTAGTAGTGTTCATATTGCATTTGCAGAGTTTAATCTCTCCGGAAATATATGATCAGCGGTTATAGCTTCATATCGCTTATTGTGATTGTTACTGATTATCTTCTGCTTCATGTTTTTTTTTTCCGCGCATTTTCAGCGTATCTGCTGCTCGCGAACTTTTCCCGCCACTTTTTCGGAGGTCGCTGCCGCAGACTCAAGGAAACAACTTCGAAGAACACTGAAGAAAGAAGTATTCAGAGTAAGTATTTTTTTTTTTTTTTTTTTTCATGTTCAGATTTCTTGAAATTTTGGGAAGGACTTCATATTAACAGAGAGGCGAAAATTTATCCGTACGGTACAATCAATTTCATTTAACACGATCATTTTTTTTTTACAAGCAACTCATTTAAAATTTTATCTGGACACCTCGACGTGGTGTAATGGTTAACAAGATTGCCTCCAGAGAACAATTACAAATATGTAGTGAGTGTGAACCTCACTGGGTGCCTCATACTTTCAGCCTTATGCCACATCTAAGCTGCGCTTAGAAAATCACCATTTAAAAGTTCCATCTTTTATATATGGTGTCCCTTTAGAACATGAGGGAACATGACTCTCCACAACTTCCCTCCCTCTCCACGTTCTTTTAGTTTTGTGCCGCATATAAGCTACGCTTAAAAAATCACCATTTCAAAGTTTAATCTTTTATATACCGTGTTCCCTTTAGAACATGGCTGATCCAGACTCTCCACAGCTTCCCTCCCTCACCATGTTCTGCCATCAATTTTTACAAGCTTGTTAGCTAGATTGCTGTTTTCTCTCTTCTCTTTATGCCTTTTGTGAATGTCGAATTCTCCAAACCTTTTTTCCTCATTATATATCCCAGAAATTTCAACTATCTCTTTCTGATTCATAAGTGTTCTTTTTGTTTCCATTTTGCTTCGTTGTTTACATGCTCTGTCCATTCTCATTATCCTTCTGTAGAACCACATCTCTGTTGTTTCAAGTCCCTTCAGCATCTGTGGGGAAATTGTCCAGCATTCACTGCCATATAGGAAGATTGATATTGCATAGCAGTTGAGCACTCTGTTTTTTGTTTTATTGCAATTTTTCTTGTTTCTTAATACTTTGCTGAGCTTTTTTTTTGGGGGGGGACACCTTTCATTTTTCTACGTGTCCCTTCGGATTTCTATATCGCATAGGCATCTATAATCAAATTTGACTAAATCTACTAATGACGTCCGTGTGGCTTAAGCAAATGAAAGACACAAAAATGGTGGGGCCGTAAAACTGAACGGAAAGAAATAGAAAATAAATAATTTTATACTTTATTCAAGAATTCTGCCAAACCTTTTGAGTTATTCAGCTAGAAAGAGAGCAGGTTAAAAACATTTTGTGTCAGCCCCACTGTTTTCCCAACTGAGCAATGGCGAGAGGAAATAAATAAAATTTTAAAAGGGTATTGCCTTTTCTGACGAATCAGGATACAAGTCTAATTTAAAATGGCAAAGTGTAAATATAAGTGAAGAGTTAAGTATGGATTTGTAATATAGTTTGGTAATGGTAATGATAATATTAGCCGTTTCCTCATAAGGAAACATTTGACTGAAATTTATAACATCTTTGTCTTAAAACAATTTTTTAGCAAAGAATCCAGCAGCTGTTATCGCTCTTTCCAGTATTGATTGGGGTTTCCTTCCTAATCATTTTTTGAAATAATGTGGAGTATCAAAATCTTGATTATTGTCATTATTTTTCATTCGAGTTACATATGATAACCTTTTTAGATTTTGCTACTGTTGGAAGTCCTTAAGTGATGTCCTTTTATTTCTTTGTGATAATGTAGCGCCAGTTCACAAGGTTCGAAGAAGTGTGATCTTCGCTAAGACCTACTGGCTTCATTGGCATTTATAACCACTGATCTGACCAAGCGGCTGTAGACAGACAGTTTAGATATTTCTGAACGGGTTTGACGCCATGTCTGTCACAAGGCGAGGCTATTAGAACGTGACTTGAGTTACTCAGTTTAATGTTTTGGTCTTGTAAAATTTGCGGTAGAGGGCGTATATGTCTCAGGCGTAGCCTATTCAATGTTCAATTTATTTTTCTCCTGTATTAAATTTGTTAAAACTGATCCATACACCGAGCTATTTTAAGTGTTTAGAGGACACTAGATTCATATCCTGAATTTTATGATGGAATAATGAATCTTTTACAAAAACAGTCTTCATTATGTGTGTGGGGGTGGGATTCGCATGGGTGTTGGATAATGGTTGGCAAGTTCATCATTACTGATGGGTAGTGAGTTCGATCCTCAGTGGGTGCATCAAGTTCAACATCAAGTAACCCCAAAAAGGTAGACATAATGAAAACCAAACCAATGTAACCTAACCCAAGAGCCTCAACATGGGACAGTGGTTAGCAATATTAGACTAGTTAACCCTTATCAGTGTACAAAATTTGGGCTTTTTAGAATGATTTATCTACGAAACTCAACCGAACGTAAAATGTAAATCAAATAATATTTTCTTTTATTATTATTATTATTATTATTATTATTATTATTATTATTATTATTATTATTATTATTATTATTATTAATATTAATATTATTATTATTATTATTATTGCCGTTCTGATGAATTGCTTTGGGGATTTTGATATTTGATCTTCATGGACAGGATCTTAGTAGCAATAACGATATCCAATCCTGCGTTCATGGTAGACTGGGCCATATTTCCCTTGGCACTATTAATAAAATTCATTTTAAATGAAAACTGTTTACTATCAATACTACTAAATGAACCCGGAAACGCTTTATAAAAATAGCATACTTTAAAATTATATTTTGATCATCGAAGCCAAGATGAAATATAATTTTAATATATGCGAAATATATATATATATATATATATATATATATATATATATATATAATTGATTTAAAATATGTTTTTTTCGCTACACAGTTCTAAACATGTTTCAAAAATGGAAGCTGAAAGCTTCGAATTTAATTTTGTAATTAAATTAAAGACATTAGTTCCATTTCATCCTCAAGCGAATTTTGGAGTAACTTTAAAAATTACTGGGTTTTAAAGACACAGCAAAAATCATAATTCACATTTCCAAGGATACAGAGAAATCCAATTTAAAATTTACTCCAAAATTCGCTTGAGGATGAAATGGAACTAATGTCTTCAATTTAATTACAAAATTAAATTCGAAGCTTTCAGCTTCCACTTTTGAAACATGGTTAGAACTGTGTAGCGAAAAAAAAACATATTTTAAATCAATTAATTTATAATATTAATGCTCTGTAAATTTACAATGAGCACTATTTTGTAAAAATAAAAAATATTTAGAAGAACACCGGATTATATATCTTACTGTTCTTTCTTTTTATATATATATATATATATATATATATATATATATGAAGACAAAAAGAAAGAACAGTCAGATTTATAATCCACAGTTGTTCTGCATTTATTTTAAAATCCAGTGCTCAATACACAGTAAAGCATAATATTATAATATTATTTAAAAATATGTATTCATCACGACACAGAAATTACCATGTTTCGGAACTAAAAATTAAACTTTTAATTAAACTGAAAATTAAAGAATTGTTCCATTCTCAAGCGATGTTGAATAACTTTTGAAAACAATTATTTCCTTATTTTTTATCTCTAAATAATATTATATGGTTTAAGTTGGAGTGGGGGGAGGTATTACAAAATTTTAAAAGGTTATTGCTTTTTCTGACGAATCAGAATACAAGTCTAATTTAAGATTACAAAGTTAATGGTTAGGCGTGGGTTTGTAATCTCTGCCTGTCGATATTGGCTTCCTCATATGAGGACGTGTCTGGGTTTTTTAAGGGCATACATAAGATAAACTACAATATATTGGCATTTTTATTTATTTATTTTTATAAAATACATGGGGATTGTCTTAAAAGGGGCTTCAAATATGATTGTCATATTTTATATATTTATATTTTTATTTATAACTAGCGTTGCCCGGGGATGTAACAGTAAAAGAGATAGATCAAGTATCGACCATCATAAAGACTGAAAAATAAAATTGACAAAGATTATTGTTTAAGGTTGACGGACACGCATGTCTTAATTAGTTTTTTTTGTTTTTGTTTTGTTGTTTTTTTTACGAATTGGACCCAAACTCAAACAAAAACATTATTTTCAATCGTTATGAGTCTACCGATTGAATAGAATTTTATTATAAACAATTGTCTTGTAAATGGAATTTTTAAAGCATTCTGAATGTAAAAATTAAGAAAAAAGTGTGCAACACAATAAGAAACACTACCTGCCAAAAAAAGTGAAGTTTTGTTGAAATCGATTGAAAAATGTAGGAAATCCGATCCCATATATAAACGAACACACACACACAAACAAACAAACAAACAACCTGGGTTTTATAATAAGTATAACTCGATATGAGTTGTCCCCCTTTCATTCTTGCGATGCCTTTTAATCGTGTTTTCAAATTTATTTCGTGCAAAAACAATTGTTTTTCCAATTTTTGGCGCTGTCAGAACCAGGTAATTTTACGTAGTCCTGTGAAGTTTTGTTGAAATCGGTTGAAAAATGGAGGAAATCCGATCCAATATATAAACACACACACACACACACACACACACACACACAAAACCTGGGTTTTATAATAAGTATGATGATCTAAAATACTAAAATACTATATATTTATTATATTTATTAGTATACTTGCTACGATATTGTTAAAATTAAGATTTAAAACTTTGGAATTTAATTATGCATTTTTACTTTCTTATTTGTTATCAAATAATAGATATATAATTATGAATTTTTTTAAAATTAATTATGTTTTAAAGTAAACATAATGCACTGTCTACAAAAAAAAAGAAATAACTGTTTTTTGTAGACACCGCATTAGCTTTCTCAATACTTAGCTTTCAGAAAACATCTTTCGCCATTGTTGATCGCTTCTGGATTTCTGTGTCACATTTTTTTTTTATCTTCTTTTAAAACGCTTCCAAGATATTTAAATTTGCGGACTTGCTTGATGTCGACAACTCCGATTCGTAGTTTGTATCTTGGGCTGTTCCTCTTGCTGACAACCATACATTCTATATTTTTACAAGTGATAGTCATCAATTAACTGAGTTGTTGGTATGACAATAAACTGCGTCCGTCAGCAAGAGCTCTGATCAGAAGATTGGAAGTTTTGAGGAGCGTGGAACCACCACTTAATTAATGTTATTCCCAGGTCCACCCTGACTCTGGGTGGTAGGGCTTTTATCAGTAAATATCAGGCATAATCCATTTAAAGGGCAGTTATTTTTTATCCTGCAATTGCATAAGGTCCTATTCTCGCCTTTCACGTCATTTTGTAGCTTTAAATTTCCGCTATTCATTCTTTTTATGATGTTGCCCATACTGCTTGTGCAGCTATAACTTAATTTGACCGTATTTCGGTTAAATAGCTTATGTAATCCGGACGTATTAGGGAAGTGTTTATATAATATATTGAAAAACATATTCCCTATGTTTGTTAATACGTTAGTAAGCCGCAAATTAAAGAAAAAACGAGCCCGAAAAACTATAATATTATTAGTTATAAAATAAAGAGAAAGATACTCTAGTACAACCCGCCTTTTAACACTAGCGTAATAACAAATTTAGGGAAAATGGAGGTGGATTACGAATTTTTTTTTTTCGTATTTTGTAGATTTCTTACATTTCAAAGGCATTATTTGATAAATCCCAGCATCTGATGTTTTGTCGGGTCTATTTTTCTTCCTAATTATATCTCCGATTGTCTTGGAGGTGGTGGTAACGACCCTAGTGTTGAAATAACTATTTTGATAATATTATTGTCTGACCTGTGGTTCGATTGCATATCCATTGTCCGGCCCATGGCTTGATTGCAGCTTCACTTTGAGCTAAAACTTGAAAGTATCGTCTCAAAATGAAGGTGATATGCGACAAGCAAATACTAACCAGTAAAGATTTCAGAGATCGCGACATGTGTGTTACGGGTAAAAAGTGACAATCTGGAAAAACCTTTTAGCAACTGTACGCCGGCGACCTATTTTAACAGACGACATAAAATGTGTCAGGAACGCACTGGAATAGAGAAAAATGTCTTACAAAAACTAAACAAATTAATATGAAACATGAAGATTTTGTTAGAAACAAAAAAAAAATAAAAATAAAAACAATTGTTGAACTGCAGGTTAATATCAATCCTACATGGCAGTGAATGCTGGACAATTTCCTCAATGATTTAAAGGAAATCTAAAGCAACTGTGTTATGATTCTACAGAAAGATGATGAGAATATCATGGACGGAAAATGGGAACAACAAAAAGGTTTTTAAGAAAAAAATGGAAATGAAAATGAATCTTATACTTAGCATCAGAAAAAGTTAGAATTTTTTTTTTTAGAATGAGCGGCTTTTGACACTGAAATAAGGGGGCTTTGACACTGACATAAGGGGGCTTTTGACACTGACATAAGGGGGCTTTTGACACTCGCATAAGGGGGCCTTTGACACTCATATAAGGGGGCCTTTGACACTGACATAAGGGGGCTTTTGACACTGACATAAGGGGGCTTTTGACACTCGCATAAGGGGGCCTTTGACACTCATATAAGGAGGCCTTTGACACTGACATAAGGAGGCTTTTGACACTCGCATAAGGGGGCCTTTGACACTCATATAAGGGGGCATTTGACACTGACATAAGGAGGCCTTTGACACTGACATAAGGGGGCTTTTGACACTGACATAAGGGGGCCTTTGACACTCGCATAAGGGGGCCTTTGACACTCATATAAGGAGGCCTTTGACACTGACATAAGGAGGCTTTTGACACTCGCATAAGGGGGCCTTTGACACTCATATAAGGGGGCATTTGACACTGACATAAGGAGGCCTTTGACACTGACATAAGGGGGCTTTTGACACTGACATAAGGGGGCTTTTGACACTGACATAAGGGGGCTTTTGACACTCGCATAAGGGGGCCTTTGACACTCATATAAGGGGGCATTTGACACTGACATAAGGGGGCTTTTGACACTGACATAAGGGGGCTTTTGACACTCGCATAAGGGGGCCTTTGACACTCATATAAGGGGGCATTTGACACTGACATAAGGAGGCCTTTGACACTGACATAAGGGGGCTTTTGACACTGACATAAGGGGGCTTTTGACACTCGCATAAGAGGGGCCTTTGACACTCATATAAGGGGGCATTTGACACTGACATAAGGGGGCCATTGACACTGACATAAGGGGGCTTTTGACACTCGCATAAGGGGGCCTTTGACACTCATATAAGGAGGCCTTTGACACTGACATAAGGGGGCTTTTGACACTCGCATAAGGGGGCCTTTGACACTCATATAAGGGGGCATTTGACACTGACATAAGGAGGCCTTTGACACTGACATAAGGGGGCTTTTGACACTGACATAAGGGGGCTTTTGACACTGACATAAGGGGGCTTTTGACACTCGCATAAGAGGGGCCTTTGACACTCATATAAGGGGGCATTTGACACTGACATAAGGGGGCCATTGACACTGACATAAGGGGGCTTTTGACACTCGCATAAGGGGGCCTTTGACACTCATATAAGGAGGCCTTTGACACTGACATAAGGGGGCTTTTGACACTCGCATAAGGGGGCCTTTGACACTCATATAAGGGGGCATTTGACACTGACATAAGGAGGCCTTTGACACTGACATAAGGGGGCTTTTGACACTGACATAAGGGGGCTTTTGACACTGACATAAGGGGGCTTTTGACACTCGCATAAGGGGGCCTTTGACACTCATATAAGGAGGCCTTTGACACTGACATAAGGAGGCTTTTGACACTCGCATAAGGGGGCCTTTGACACTCATATAAGGGGGCATTTGACACTGACATAAGGAGGCCTTTGACACTGACATAAGGGGGCTTTTGACACTGACATAAGGGGGCTTTTGACACTCGCATAAGGGGGCCTTTGACACTGAAATAAGGAGGCCTTTGACACTGACATAAGGGGGCTTTTGACACTGACATAAGGGGGCTTTTGACACTCGCATAAGGGGGCCTTTGACACTCATATAAGGAGGCCTTTGACACTGACATAAGGAGGCTTTTGACACTCGCATAAGGGGGCCTTTGACACTCATATAAGGGGGCATTTGACACTGACATAAGGAGGCCTTTGACACTGACATAAGGGGGCTTTTGACACTGACATAAGGGGTCTTTTGACACTCGCATAAGGGGGCCTTTGACACTCATATAAGGAGGCCTTTGACACTGACATAAGGAGGCTTTTGACACTCGCATAAGGGGGCCTTTGACACTCATATAAGGGGGCATTTGACACTGACATAAGGAGGCCTTTGACACTGACATAAGGGGGCTTTTGACACTGACATAAGGGGGCTTTTGACACTCGCATAAGAGGGGCCTTTGACACTCATATAAGGGGGCATTTGACACTGACATAAGGGGGCCATTGACACTGACATAAGGGGGCTTTTGACACTCGCATAAGAGGGGCCTTTGACACTCATATAAGGGGGCATTTGACACTGACATAAGGGGGCCATTGACACTGACATAAGGGGGCTTTTGACACTCGCATAAGGGGGCCTTTGACACTCATATAAGGAGGCCTTTGACACTGACATAAGGGGGCTTTTGACACTCGCATAAGGGGGCCTTTGACACTCATATAAGGGGGCATTTGACACTGACATAAGGAGGCCTTTGACACTGACATAAGGGGGCTTTTGACACTGACATAAGGGGGCTTTTGACACTGACATAAGGGGGCTTTTGACACTCGCATAAGGGGGCCTTTGACACTCATATAAGGAGGCCTTTGACACTGACATAAGGAGGCTTTTGACACTCGCATAAGGGGGCCTTTGACACTCATATAAGGGGGCATTTGACACTGACATAAGGAGGCCTTTGACACTGACATAAGGGGGCTTTTGACACTGACATAAGGGGGCTTTTGACACTCGCATAAGGGGGCCTTTGACACTGAAATAAGGAGGCCTTTGACACTGACATAAGGGGGCTTTTGACACTGACATAAGGGGGCTTTTGACACTCGCATAAGGGGGCCTTTGACACTCATATAAGGAGGCCTTTGACACTGACATAAGGAGGCTTTTGACACTCGCATAAGGGGGCCTTTGACACTCATATAAGGGGGCATTTGACACTGACATAAGGAGGCCTTTGACACTGACATAAGGGGGCTTTTGACACTGACATAAGGGGTCTTTTGACACTCGCATAAGGGGGCCTTTGACACTCATATAAGGAGGCCTTTGACACTGACATAAGGAGGCTTTTGACACTCGCATAAGGGGGCCTTTGACACTCATATAAGGGGGCATTTGACACTGACATAAGGAGGCCTTTGACACTGACATAAGGGGGCTTTTGACACTGACATAAGGGGGCTTTTGACACTCGCATAAGAGGGGCCTTTGACACTCATATAAGGGGGCATTTGACACTGACATAAGGGGGCCATTGACACTGACATAAGGGGGCTTTTGACACTCGCATAAGGGGGCCTTTGACACTCATATAAGGAGGCCTTTGACACTGACATAAGGGGGCTTTTGACACTCGCATAAGGGGGCCTTTGACACTCATATAAGGGGGCATTTGACACTGACATAAGGAGGCCTTTGACACTGACATAAGGGGGCTTTTGACATTGACATAAGGGGGCTTTTGACACTCGCATAAGAGGGGCCTTTGACACTCATATAAGGGGGCATTTGACACTGACATAAGGGGGCCATTGACACTGACATAAGGGGGCTTTTGACACTCGCATAAGGGGGCCTTTGACACTCATATAAGGAGGCCTTTGACACTGACATAAGGGGGCTTTTGACACTCGCATAAGGGGGCCTTTGACACTCATATAAGGGGGCATTTGACACTGACATAAGGAGGCCTTTGACACTGACATAAGGGGGCTTTTGACATTGACATAAGGGGGCCTTTGACACTCACATAAGAGGACCTTTGACAACCACAGGATATATTGACTGAAGGTAAGAGGAACAGAGAAAAACAGTGAACAACATACCGAACAAGTTTGGGTAAATGTGTGACAGAACAGTGTGGGACATGGTTTGTACAATGTACATTGCTAAGAGCTACAAAAGAGAGGAAGTTGTGAAGAGCCATGACCGTAAAGGTGCACGGCACATAAATGAAGAAGACGCCATTCCCGGGGATCCTCCTCCAAGATTCGAACCGGATTGTAAACTACAAAAGCAACCTACCGTTTCTGCTTGACTCCAGCCGCTTGCAACCAAATATATTATAATTCTGCCCCCCCTTCCTTCCTTAGTTCCTTAGCAATGCACTTACGTTACACCCAGTCAACAACTCATGAATAACATTCCGTTTTATTATCGCGTGGGAAAATGGAAACGACATATCAGAGACGCTACTTTGTTTCAGTGAGGAAAAGAAAGAAAAAGAAAGAAAAAGAAAAAAAGAAAGAAAGATCGCAGAGGTGATAACACTCTCATGTATTTAACGTTTGCTTCAGTGGAATGGGAAATTTTGTCAATTTCAAATCTTTTCATTTGTACCTCCTTACTTTTTGTAAATAATGACCACTACTTTGGAAAGTTGTTAAGCTCAAATATTTACCGATGCGATAGGGGAATATCTACGGATATTTTATTGTCGTATAATTTGCCATGAAGTTATTCAGTCATTAACTTAGGAATTAAGATTTATCAGAAAATTAAAATAGGAAAAACAAGAAATTGTCACGAGTATTTCTAGTATATATTAAATCTGCTAAGTAATAATTAGAATAACGTTTTACAACATTTTTTTTTATCTCATGACACACTTGAACTTATAGTTAAACTTCCGCATCACACGTAAACCAATAGTTCAACTTTCGCTGCCCACTTAAACTATGACGATAAAAAAACATAGTATACTTTTTATGATTTATTTATTAACACAAAGAAAACAATTTCTTAAAATTTGTAATAAAAAGATAATAAGAAAATAATTAAAATTCTTAAAAAAAACTTTTATTTATTTATTTTTCTGTTTATTATAATTTAACATTTAATGACATAGTTTGCGTTGTTATTGTTTTTTGGTTTGTTTTTTTTTTTTTTTTGGTGCGGGGTATCTTTATTGTTTTTTTTTACATGGTCGAATTTTGGACATGCATGGCTGTTAAAAAAAAAGAACCAGCCCAACATGCAACATGCAAATTATTTATTGGCGATACCGAAATCAACCAGTTGCAATAATTTAGATATCTGTGAAGCGTATTATTAACAGAGGACGGTAAGTGCGACACGGAAATCCGAAGGTGCATTGGGATAGC
This sequence comes from Acanthosepion lycidas, assembly GCA_963932145.1. Classification (NCBI taxonomy): domain Eukaryota; kingdom Metazoa; phylum Mollusca; class Cephalopoda; order Sepiida; family Sepiidae; genus Acanthosepion; species Acanthosepion lycidas. The sequence continues at coordinate 39,631,094 of OZ010599.1, forward strand.
GAAAGATGCCTTCCAGAAGCCGAGAAAAGTATTAAAAAATAGAAAAATTTCGTTAGAAACAAAGAAAAGAGTACTGAATTGTTATGTAGTATCAGTCCTGTTATATAGCATATATAGAGGAGACTTGAAGCAATAGAAATGTGGTTCTACAGAAGGATGCTGAGGATAACATGGACTGAACAACAGAGCAACGACGAAGTTCCAGAGACAATGGAAACAAAAAGGACACTTATACTTAATATCAGGAACGAAAGTTAAAGTTTCTAGGGCATATAACGAGGAAAGAGGGCTTAGAAAATTTGATACTCACAGTACATATTGAAGGCAACAGATTTGGTTGATTTTGTTTACCGGAATATAAACCACTATGGGTTATTTAATGTCGAAATCTAAATAATTTAAACAATTTTATTGCTTCTATTAAAAATATCGGTCATTTATATATATATATATATATATATATATATATATATATATATATATATATATTAAGAAAAAGAAAGAACAGATGGAGTTAGAATCCACAGTTCTTAGCACGATTTGAACAATTTTGCTGTTAAACCAGATATATATATATACATATATATATATATATATATATATAAATATGTAATGAAAAACAAACCACTTTAAGGTACCATTACGATAATTTATTTCACCTAAATACTTTTTTAAGGATTCAGGATCATCAGGTAAAACTTCCAACAACGAATTGAGAGGAAATTAGCTCTGTCCTCACATTGAGCTCTCAAGATTTCATCCTCTTTGGATTTACCAATTCGGTTTACCAAGTTCCTTATAACTTATATATATATATATATATATATATATATATATATATATATATATATATATATATATTAAGAAACAAACAACTTTAAATGTTTATGGGATTATAATTTAATTCCTTAGGACCGGAATTTTGTTTCTAATTCAGCAGAACTTCATTTTCATACAAACATATTGGTGACTAATTTTCCCAGGCTTAAAAACTTACATATTATTTTTAATTTATGCACACATGTGTTTGAAGAGGCAGTTTTAAGTTGGTAAGGAAGACGATAGATATATGATCGAAATTGGAGAGAGAAAGGAGAGATAGAAAGATGTCTATATCTATCTTTATTAAGATCCATATATAAAAAATCCACACATATATATATATATGTGTGTGTGCGTGTACGTGTGTGTACGTGTGTGTGTGTTGTTGGTATTTTGCTATAAGTGTGTATTTCTATACTTTTAAAGATTTGTTTTGTCTGATGGGGGTCCCTGTTTGCCCATGGCTAGGACCCTAACAGGTACTACCACTCCGGGTCAGGATAGACATGGGAGCAACAGCAATTAAGAAGTCGTTCCATGCTTCAATCTCCAGATCAAAGGCCTTAAACGTTTAGAGAGACAGAGGAAAGCAGCGTAGGACCCACCTGGCGAGCTTCAGCGAATGGATGGCGGAGCAGATATTGGGAGAGACGGCCAAAAGACAAAAGATATTAAGAGCTACAAAGGAGAGGAAATTGTAGAGAGCAATGATCGCAAAAGTCATGAAGGGACACGGCACATAGAAGATACTCTGAAATTTTCGTCCAAGGATTCTACCCCTGAACGATCTTTGATATTAATATTGTTTATTGCAGAAAAGCTTCCTTTTTATATTATTTTATCGATTATGTATGTATGGTATCCGCTTGTCTCGAGAGACCTTGGATCTGGGTCCGAATAGTTATGCCTCAGCTGCTGATGGTGGTCCAGCATCTTTCATGGCTGTACAGGCCCACACGGGAGTGACTGTCTCGAGTACAATGAATGCATGTGAAGACGTTTTACTCCGATGTCGCCTTGTTTTGTTTCCGTTGAGCACGTCTCTCCCCGATGGCAAACCTTCGTTTCTCCACTCCTCACTCCATCCTACGTTGAAAATCGCATCTCCAGCGTGAGCGTTCGCTGGCGACGTTTTCCCACCTCTTGATGTCCCTCGCCCTCATATCCTTGGCGCGAAAATGAGGTCGCCCTCATTCCCACTTGCCGGTGGCCAGTTTCGCGTAAAGAATGACCATTGGAATCGTCCAATTCGGCACACGGTGTACATATCCAAGCCAGCGGAGGTGACGCTGTTAGAGAAGGGCGTATAGGCTGGTTAACAAGGCACGGGTTAGAACAATGGCATTGATTTACTATGTATACATTAATTTATTATAACAATGATATACACGTATAAACAATTTTAAAGGGGTTTTAATTTTGATAGATTTTGAAATTCTTTCGAAAATAATTTAATAATCTTTAAGAATTTTCGTGGCTCACATCCCACTAATGTGCCGAGACACACCGGTTGAATATCACCAAATTAGAGTGACAGTGGACGGACGAATGGGTGTGGTGGGTTACATGATAGATTAGTCTCATTTTTTAATAGACAGTGACTAACCAGTCCTCTCTCCAGTCATCCTTCTGGTCCTGTGCCAAATTTGTGCATTTTTTACTTATTTATTTATTTATTAATCATTTCACCTCAAGTAAGGCAAAAAAGCCACTAAGACACAAGCGGGGTGCTGAAAGTGATAGAATCTGAGAAAAATTGTTAAGGAGAGAGAACAATAAAAGAACAGGCGTTGCATTTAAATTTTTGAAGATCAAAGTGCGCTAGTAAGCAAGTAGCCGGAACAGAGTTCCACCAAAGAGAAGCTCGAGGGAAGAAACCTTTAGCATAGAACCTACGCTTATATCTATCCATTTCAATAATGATAAAATGATGAGACCATTTTTTTACAATGATTCTCACTCTGTAAAAGCCCCAAGAGCCACTCGAGGTTCCAGAGTAAGAGGCACATTTTATGGGAATATGTGGGGAAAATAACAATTAAACCTAGACTTGAACAGGTTAAGATGGTAGTGATCGGGGAAGCATCCTCTTGGGAGTTAGTTTCACAAAGCAGCGTTTCGTGAGAAGAAGCTGTTCGAGTGAAACCTACATCACACCAAAGGAATATGGATGGAATGAGGGTGGTTCGCTTCAATGGGCGTGGCATGTCGGGTCATAGCCATGAAAGTTAGAACAGGTGGAATTCAGGAATGCAGTTTGGCTGAACACTTTAATTGACATCGCGATAGAGCTTGCGACGTTTAGATCAAAGTGTAGTATCTGTTTTCCTCCTCTTTGAGTATACGATATATCATGGGTATAATAACACTACAACAATACCACCCTCATTGTACTAAAAAAAAAAAAGGGTGAGTTATTGGATACAAAGGCCAGAGTCACAGGACAGTGGTTTCGGTGATTCAGCAATTTTTGTCCCTAGTCCATACGTACGCGTAAAGGAACCTCACGTTAAACCGACCTAATGTCGAATCAAGTCATCGTTAGGGCATGAGTAAATAGCGTTTCCTTTATTTGGCTTTCTGCGCGGGATCAAAGCGTAATACCAGTTCTCCCGTTCTGTGAACGATTAAGGTAATTATAACTTTGTTGCAGGACCTTCCTCATTGCACCAAAGAAGGGTGGGTCAGTGGAATACCGAAGCCAGCATGACCGTGGGGAGCGGATAAATTTTAGATTAAAAATGAAAACGACCTTAAAAACGACTTTGTGAACCATCCAGGTACCACGTGGAGGCGTGTAAATAATCTACGGCTTGCGGCAATATTATGTTGGAACACGGATTCCTGATCACCAAAGTCAACCAACGTAGGGACTAATCAGTAGTTAAATGGGTAAGCGATTGGGAAAACCGGGTGCTGCATGTAAACATGGGGGTCCGGGTGGTTTAATGGAGAACTGCACAAAATCGGAGTTCGGATAGCCAAGTTCCAATTCCAGTCGGGTTCATTATATTCACTTACGCGCAAATATCCTTTGGAAAGGCATGAATCCACCTCTTTTTTATGCAGTGAACATTTTTGTTCTCTCAGGGAACATACATTATCTCGAGGAATATTTTTATCTCAAGGGACATTTTTTTTTCTTTCAGGAAACATTTAATATTTCAAGGAACATTTTTATCTCGACGAACATTTTTATCTGTCAGTGAATACTTTTTTATTATCTCCAAATTTTATTTCAAGGGACACTTTTTCTTTCAAGAATATTTTTTTTCTGCGGGGAACATTTTTATCTCAAGGGTCATTTTTTTCATTCAGGAAACATTTTTCTCTCAGGTAACAAAATTTTTCTTTCAGGGAACATTTTTCTCTTAGGAAACATTTTTTTTCTTTCAAGAAACATTTAATATTTCAAGGAATATTTTTATCTCATTGAACACTTTTTTTTCTCTCAGGGAACACTTTTTTATTATCTCGAGGAACATTTTTTCTCTCAGGGAACATTTTTATCTCGGAACATTTTTTTTCCTTTCAGAGAACATCTGTAGCAAGAATGCTAAGTAAGAATTTGCTGTTTTGGTGTGAAGAATACAGGGATATCTGTCTATAATTCAGAGATGAGTTATTGTAATTATTTACACTATTTACATTGTTCAAACGGTTGTCCCCAAAGGCAGTGGATAAAACCGTTGGTTGAATCCAGTAACTTGACCCAAAGAGTTGTGATTTCAGTAACTGGCAACAGCTTAGTTGAACACGAACTCGGGGTGTTGAGTTAAAAGGGAGATAACTGCGACATCCGGAACAGGCATGGCACGTGGAACTGGAACACACTACTGCGGTGGACGAAATAAAAAGTTCAGTTCGAAATTTCAATCATTTGAAGAAGGCCGTAGTGTACAACGATCGAAACGTCGTGAATATAGCAACAAAGATGAGGACAAAACGTCGAACAATGTAAATAGTGTAAAGGAATACCGTGGAGTGTTTGGATCAGTAATCGTGGCGAGCTTTTTCTTTTTTTTTTATCATTTTACCCCCAAGCAAGGCGGTGATGCTACTAACAGGCAGGGCTTTACAGAGAGTGTAGGTGAATGAGAAGACTTAGAATAGGGAGGATTGAGGAAAGGAAAAAAGCTGAAAGTGCTTCAAGAAGGCAAAAGATGTCCATTGACGTTGCATTTAAATTTTTGAAGATTGTAGTTATCAGGGAAGCAAAGAAACAGAAGGGATTTCCACAGATAGGAAGTGCGAGAAAATCAACTGTTGGAGTAGAAGTAACGGTTTCATTTAGCTATTTCAACAGTAAAAGGCTGGGACCTAGATGCCAATCTAGTAGCACGCTTAAATTCATGTAGTCAGGGCACCAGAGTAAAAAACCTCGTCAGAACAGTTGCCATGAAAATATTTGTAGACAAAACACAGTTGAAATAGTTAGATGCAACCGTAAACAGCTTCTTCTTTCGCACTTCTCGCTTGTGGAACTCTCTTCTGGCTTTCCAATCAACTTTGATCTTCAAAAATTCAAATGAGATTTCAATCGTTAGCTTCTGTCTTCTTAGTTCCTGTTCTTTTATTGATCTCTCTCTAGTGTTTTTTTTTTTTTCTTTTTCTAATATTCTCTACAGCAACACCCTTGCGTCTTAGTGGCTTTATTGTCTTGCTTGGGGTGAAATAATTTTTAAAAACTGTTTGGAAATGGTGATTATGCACTTTTTTTTTTTTTTTTTTTTGGCTTCCGTAGGGGGTTACCAATTTACAAATGAACTGACATAGCAAACTTGATCTCCCAATTAACCTTTATAAACTTTTATCAACTTTTTTCGTGTTCGTGAATGCAATGTCAATCGTTATTTTCTGTCTTCTTCATTCCTGTTCTTTTATTGTAATCAATCCTTAATAATGTTTTTCTCGTATTCTCTCACACTCAGTAACCCCTTGCGTCTTAGAGGCTTCACAACAAACTCATTTAGTATCTCTCTATCTTGAATGGCTCTTGGCCTTTGTATTGGATTAACAATAGTAAAAAAAAACAATGGCTATGGATTAAAAATGACGCATTTGTTATCACCTACCCTTTTCTAATTTTTCCTTTTCGTGTTTCACAAGTTGTCACTGTTGTTAAGTGAAACAGAAGTCCAAATTAAATGACTGCTTATTGTCCCTCGTATACAACAGAACTCTCATACTTAAAAGGCAACTAAGGAAGTGCTATCGATTGAATTATTAGTGCAAGTAAAGAGTTACAGTTTTGGCAATGAGGCTAGAATTCTTGTTCAATGAAACAACGCATAATTAAATTCACCAGGGTTTGTTTTTTTTTGTTTTTTTTCGGAGGGGGGGTTAATTTCATATTATTATCATAAATAATTAACTGATGTATCACAATTAACTGGAATAATTATCAAATAATGACGGTTACGGTTGCTATGGATCCTACCAAAATGTAAAGAAAGACTGATATGGCGAGAGTTGGTGACGGTTCACTAAGGTAACCTAATATGACAGAAAATATAATTGAAAATAATGCTTGTCATTGGAGAACAAAAAAAAAAGAAAATGTTAAATTGATGAATAAAAAGTTATATTCTTCTGACTCCAATGATTAGTATATATTAATAACTATAGATAATAGCCACTTAAAGACTTACCTGCTTAACGACCTCGGACTTACGACCTCGGACTTACGACCTCGGACTTACGACCTCGGACTTGCGACCTGCTATAAAATAATAAAATAAAAATACAAATCCAGGTGGTCGGTATCGTATAGGTATCACCAAAATACATGCGTTCTGAGATGAAGTATTATGTATACTATTTACATTATTCGGACTATTGTCCTCATCTTTGTTGCCATATTTATCACATTTCGGCCGTTGTACGCTCCGGTCTTCATCAGGTGGCTGGAATGTCGAACTGGACCCTTTATTTCGATCGCTGGGGTAGACTGTTCTAGTTCCACGTGCCATGTCTAATGAATGTCAGTTAACAGTTATCTCATGTTAATTCACCTCTCCACTGTGCCATGTGTCCTCTGGCACAGTGGATAAGGCGTTGGTTAGATTGGTGACAGGACCCAAAGAGTTGTGAGTTCAATACCTGTTTAAAGCATTGGAGAACTTGGAGAGGGGGATTAAAAAGAGATAACTGATAACTGACATCCATTAGACATGGCACGTGGAACTAGAACAGTCTACCCCAGCGAACGAAATAAAGAGTTCAGTTCGACATTCCAGCCACATGATGAAGGCCGGAGCGTACAACGGCCGAAACGTTTTGATAAATATGGTAATAAAGATGAGGACAATAGTCCGAATAATGTAAGTAGTGTACAAGCGTTCTATTAAAATAAAACAGCAAAAAACGCTATTCCCTGAGTTTTCTTCAAAATTAATATAGTTCTGGGTATGACAATCAACTACATCCGGCAGCACGGCCTCTGATCGTAAGATTAGAGGTTTTGAGGAGCCTCTTAATTGCTGTTGTCTACAGGTCCACCCTGACCCGGGTGGTATCACCTGTTACGGTCCAAGCTATGGGCAAATAGTGAACGTTCAAATAAAAAATCTATGAAAGTATAAAAATACATTTTTATAGTAAAAATACCAGCAATACATTTTTATATAAAAAGGACCAAGAATACATATTTATAGAAAAATGACCAACAATACATTTTATCTGCAGTTGAGGACATACAATTGCTTTCAAGATATATTTAGTTGAAGCCATGAAATAACCTATAGACGTGTTGATATGGCGCTAAAGAAAATCAATTAACCAACCAACCAAATTGAAAGAACTCTTTGATGACATTATTCTTTATAATATCCGACAATTTCTTAAATCAAACTGTATTCCAAAATATAACTTAAACAAAAATACATAAAACACACGCATCCTTGCCTCTATTAAGCATGTCCACACAAATATGTATATACACAAAAGCTGAGTGTCATCTACCATGTACTCAACTGTGAAAGCAGAATAACATATTTTTATTACTTCAAAACGGCCAAGAAAATTACGTTCCAGCATTAACTGACCCAAAAGAGCTGATATGCCGTCAAACAATTAAAATAAAAATAAATAAACAGAATAAATAAAATGAAAAATAAATAAACAGAATAAATAAAATGAAAAATAAATAAACAGAATAAATAAAATGAAAAATAAATAAACAGAATAAATAAAATGAAAAATAAATAAACAGAATAAATAAAATGAAAAATAAATAAACAGAATAAATAAAATGAAAAATAAATAAAAAATTGCTTCATTTCTTTTTCTATGTGCTAAGGCTTTCAGGACGTTAGCGAACATGGATCTCCACAATTTCCTGTCCCTTGGAGCTCTTAAGAAATTTTAGTCTTTTTGTTATCATTCGTAAACACTATTCTGCCATCCATTTACAGAAGCTTCATAGGCGGGTTATAATGTGCTGCTTCCCCCCCCTCTCTCTCTCTCTCTCTCTCTCTCTCTCTCTCTCTCTCTTGCCTTCAATGTGTCCTATAAGTATCGAATTTTCCAAGCCCTCTTTCCTTATCATGTGCCCTAGAAATTTCAACCGTCTCTTCCTGATGTTAAGTATGTTTCCTTTTCGTTTCTATTTTCCTCGTCGTTGCTCACATGTTCGGTCAATTGCATTCTCAGTATCCTTCTGTAGAATCACATTTCTATTGCTTCAAGTGTCTTTTTTTCTTTTTCTTTTTTGAAAGCGAGGTTCACCATTTAAAAGGCCCGAGGGGCACTCGAGATAGAGGGTTACGTTTGGAGGCAATTTGTGTGTATAGGGGTAGAAGATAACGGTTAACGCCAGCCTTGAACAGGTTAAGATTGTAGTGATCAGTGAAACATTCTGTTGGGAGTCGGTTCCACAGGGCAATGGTTCGCGAGAAGAAGATGCTCGAGTGGAACGTACTTCTCACCGATGGATTACAGAGAGGATGTGGATGGTTTGCTACTATGTAAGTAGCATGGCGTGTTCTTGCCGTGAAGGTTTGACTTGGCGGGACCAGGGAATGTAGTTCGTCCGATCACCTTGCGTGGAAGTAGTGGTAGAGCAGCCAGATGCTTGCCACATCCGGCCTTTGAGAGAGAGATTGAAGGGTGGAGAATAATTCGTTACCCATAGGGGCACGGAGAAGATTTTGAACTCTATCCAGGCTGGAGAGTGAGGTCAAATATGACAACCGTACCCCATTTCTTGCCTGATCTGGCTCTTGAAAAGCTAGAGGATATCAGGAGGAGTCAGATACTAACGGCGTGTCTTCATCTTTCACTGCCATATAGGAGGGCAGATATCACGTTACAGTTTAGTAGTTTTCTTTGTTTCTAACGAAGTTCTTTTTTTTTTTTTTTTAATACTCTGCTTAGCTTTTGGAAGACATCTTTGTCTATCCCAGTTGCGGGATTTATTAGGTTGGTGCAAAAGTAATGACGTAATAATGTCGTTTTTTGACGTTAAAAAATACGTCAAAAAACGACATTATTATGTCATTATTTTTGCACCAACCTAGTATCTAAATACCTTTAATAATAGGTCATTCGATCTTAAATAAATCAATAATGTTTTGCGGTAATTTTTAATATCAACTTGAGGATGTTTTTGTTTAAGAAGTTGAATAATTTTAACATATTCAACATTATAGATAAATATTGTACCGTGTTTTTTCTAGAATTAGCATAAATCAAACAAATTCACAGATTTGGGCGAGAACAAAAAGAACTCAGAATGACGTCAAAATCAACGAAGAAAAATTTTCATCCTTTAATTGTGTTTAGCTTAATTTGTGACGTATATAAATGTAGGTAAAAAAAATGTTGATAAGATAACGAGGATCACAAAGCACCACCCAGCCCCCACCCAAGTGAGTCTTCCTCCAGCCACGCTCACCAGGTTGTGGGTAGTACACGCCGGCCTTGGCAGTGTATATCCAAAGTAGCCACTTGCGACGTCACTGCGGAAGACTAAATGCCCGACAGATCCCACTGTAAACAATAGAATAGACACTGACTGAACTGTTGCATTATTCATAAACCAGGCTTGTTTTTCACAGTATCACATTGTTTTGTAATAAAGATGGCTAGTGGCAACAGGTGGGGCTTTATATTTGAACCAGTTGGCGCCTAAACAAGCAAAATAATGCAACTTGATCTTGTTGACGAAAGGCGGATGAATTGACAGCAGATAACTGCGACAACTCTGCCGAGAGAAAGGTAGGAACAAAAAAGTTATTTGCCATTTCTTTTTCTTTTTTAGTATTCAATTTTCAATGCTAATATATGTGATCTACATGCATGTTTCTTCTAAAATATGTGATCTTCCTTAAAGAAAATTATGTACATAAGTAACAGCTAATTAGAAAAACATTACAATCTCATCTATATTTCATTTGCTAGAAAATTATATGATCCAATGCCGGAAATTTACTGTATTTCTGAATGATGTTCAAACTATTTACAGACAGAAATAATATTAGTTAAATAATAATTTGATTTATTTTTTCATATTTTTATCTTTAGAATATTATTATAGTTCTAGTTTCAATCCGTGAAAATTTCATTGTTTTTCTATTTTAATATTGTGATGAATCTTAATTCTTAAGTTAATGATCATGGCGAGTTCCGAAAAAAAAAATGTTCGTAGAAATTCCCCTATCTCAAAGTTGAATATCTCAGCTTAACAATTTTAACAAAATATTGCAATAACAATCATAAATATGAATTCTGGTCGTTATTTTAAGAAGTGGGTACAAATGAACAGATTTGAAATTGAGGGCCTTGCTTGGGAGGAAATTATTTTAAAAAATTAAAAGAAAAAACCACCTAAGTAGCAAAACATTACAATCTCATCTAGATTTCATTTGCTAGAAAATTATGCGATCCATTGCCCAAAATTTATTTATTGCATTTCTGAACGGTTTTCAGATACTGATAGTATTAGTCAAAATAATAATTGCCTTTAGTTTTGTTTTTTTTATTATATGGTATTACTTGTTTAGTAAATTATTATAGTATAGTATATATTGTTATAGTATATTAAATTCTATTATAATATATTAAATAAAGACTTCATCTTTTTCTTGTCTTATTCCGTATATATAAATTACCTTTATTTCCTTAGGAAAGTTTTTTCATTTTTCGTGAAATTTAAATGAAAACGAAAGTGGCTCTAAAAGAGAATCCGATAGATAATTCTAAAATAAACACTGATGTTGTGCCCGACATGATGCTATAAAAACGGAAATTTAGAATAGGCACCGTAACCATTTTAAGTGGGAACCTCCATTAATTCGCGATATTTAAGATTTAAAATGAATTTTAAAAATTAAAAAAAAAAGCTTTCTTGAAGCTTTCATTTTAGTTTTAATTGAAAACTAACGGATTAAATTCAATTCAATTCACTTTATTTTTATTTATTTATTTTATTTTATTTTTTTATTTATTTTTTTTTTTTTTTGGTTAAAAATAGCCCATTTTTAGCCTTCGGTCATACTTTTCTAAAACTTTATTTCAGAAATATTAGCTGATTTAAATTATCGGATTTGAAACAAATATTATTTACTTTAAGTTGAAAATAACAGAGAAATGGATTTTTAAAACAACAGTAGCGGTAATTTACATGCTTTTCATCGTTCGTCAATACCTTAACAAGCACTGATAAGCTGTTTACAGTTTTTTTTAACACTATAGATTAAAAATTCCACATTACGAATATCAATGTTCTTTTAAATTAAATTTTAAAAAAGTTAATAAGAGGAACCTGTTTTCTATATAAGTTCTTTGTAAATAGGTCCCACTACGGAAGCCAAAAGAAAAATCCCCAAACGACATGATTTCTTAAAAACTAAAAAAAAAAAAAAAAAACTTAAATTCGTAATCTGGCAAGCTTAATCGATAATAATATAAAAGTTTTGAAAAATAAATTACTAAATGTTATTTCACAATTATGCTAACAGTTTCTTCTGTCGCACTTCTTGCTTGTGGAAGTCTCTTCCGTTTTCTTGCTTCCCAGTCAAGATTGATGTTCAAAATTTTAAATGTCAATCATTATTTTCTGTTGTTTTTTTTTATTCTTGTTCATTTATTGTTCTCTCTCCTTAATAGTATTTTTCTCATATTCTATAACACTCAGTAATCACTTGCGTCTTAGTGACTTTTGGCCTTAGCTTAGGGTGAAATGATTTTTTTTTAAAAACTGTTTGAAAACGGTGATTATTCGCATTTTTTATTCGTTTTGGCTTCAATAGGGGAAATAATTTACAATGAACTGATAAATACTTGATAAACTTATTAACTTTTCTAAACTGTTATGAATTTTTGTGTGTGTGTTTGTGATCTGGGGTAACATAAAGTAATATGAATAAAATTATTTCTAGTCGCAGGGCCTATTCTAAAACTCACTCACAATTTCACTGACAAGGCCTGGGTCAACCCATGCTATTGTTTTAAAGAGTATTTTCTGTTTGAGAGTTAACGGTACCCAGCACCATCGTTACCTTGTACTGTTTTAATATTGTCTTCCCCGTCAAAATGTTATTTCAGTCTTTCATTGCGAAGCCGCCAGCAGTAAATATTTGTATTTTATTTCCAATAAGGGAACAATGAAAAAAATATAACGCTACACTGAAAAGAGGAGGATTTCATATAATGTTAGCTACGTTTTTCTCATATGAGAAATCCTGTATAGCATGATATAATTCATGCATACATACATACAAACATATATATATATATATATATATATATATATATATATATATATATATATATATATATATATGTGTGTGTGTGTGTGTGTGTTATGAGAAGAGAACACTCCTGAGTATTATATATATATATATATATATATATATATATATATATATATATATATAACATAAGTGTTCTCCTCTTATTATACTTTCAAAATATACACAAATATTAAATTTTTGTAAAAAAAATTTAAGTCCCCCTCATAATATATATATAGATAGATAGATAATTATATATATATACATATATATATTTGTGTGTGAGTGTGTGTGTGTGTGTGTGTATCCATGTGTAGGTGTATGTATGTGTGTGCTATTATTATTATTTTTATCGTTATTTCAAGTTTTTATCGTGTCTACTTCGTACTTGAAGTAGACGCCCCATGATGCATTGTAATATTTGAAAAATAAAAAAGTCAGGTTAAAAATATAATTGAGCAATTGAAGGATAAAAGCAAAGATATAGATTATTACCTTTTCCTAATTGTTATTTATCCTAATTTATATTATATATATATTTGTTGTAGGTATATTATATATATATATATATATATATATATATATATATATATAATGCTTATATATATTATATATATTTTATATATATTATATATATATATTATATTTATATTATATATATATTATATTTATATATTTTATATATTATATTTTAAGTTATATTTATATTATACATATATGTATATTATATATTACATTTATATTATATATTTTATTTATATTATCTATATATTATATGTATATCATATATGTATTATATATTAATATACATATATTATAAAATATGTATAATATATATGCATATTGAATAAATATAATATATATGTATATAATATATACATATACAATATATATATATATATATATATATATATATATAATATTAGTGGTCAATGTATATATATATATATATATATATATATATATATATATATATATATATATATATATATATAATTAATACATAATATAATATATAAATACATATATATATATATATTTATACAAATATATTCCCAAGAGGATAGAATCCAGGTAGTACTAAATGTCCAGGACAGAGTAAGAATATATGATCGGTGTGATATATGCACTGGGGAAAGATTTTTATTATTAAGGATAAAAATTCCAGATTAGTTTCTGAATCTTCGTAGTGAGATCATTTCCAAATGTAGACATAAAAAACGCTTTAAAACATACACACGGTTTTATAACGTGTTGTTACCTATAATAGTTCCATCTTGGATCACTAACATCGGACATTTAAATGGAATGATTCTTATTATTACCTATATATTCCATTGTCTGTGTTTATGTGGTGCTCTATATATTTTTGATCAGTTGTCTTAGCAGACTTTATTCATGTGTTGGTATATGTGTATCTGGTCATGTAGGTAAAAAGTTTTCCTAGATAACTGATATATAAAATCTGATAGTTTTCTGATATTTTTATATACCTAGGCATATTTATAGACTTAATAGACACATAGCCGTTAATCACTCTATGTGTATTTTTTTAATATTGTTAACGTTTTCTTTCTCAGTAGTTTATTTAAGTACAAATTAGTTTAATTCAACCCATCTATTTTCTTATGTTAAATGTGTGTATGGATGGATGTGTGGTTTTTACCTCTTACTTTTTACCTTTTAATTATATATATATATATATATGTGTGTGTGTGTGTGTGTGTGTAAAAATATATAGAAAATAGGAAAGAACTCGTTATGTAGCGTTGGAATCATAATTTTAAATAAATAATTATATATATATATTTTTATTCTTTCCTATTTTCTATATATTTTTGCACACACACACACACACATATATATATATATAATTAAAAGGTAAAAAGTAAGAGGTAAAAACCACACATCCATCCATATAAATTAATTAATTTAAAATATGTTTTTTTTTCGCTACACAGTTCTAACCATGTTTCAAAAATGGAAGCTAAATGCCCCGAATTTAATTTTATAATTAAATTAAAGACATTAGTTCCATTTCATCCTCGAGCGAATTTTGGAGTAACTTTTAAAATTACTGGGTTTTGAAGACACAGCTAAAATCATCATTCACGTTTCCAAAGTTGCAGATAAATCCACTTCCACTAGACAAGGGGTGTCTGCGTGTTCATTATGTCTGTATTTTATCAGTTATTAGTTACGTTTTGGTAGGCGGCAGGAATGTATTTTTCAATGAAATCTAACATCCGTTAAATGCATGTCATCTGGATTTTAAAAAAGAATTATTGTTAACGGCAAAAGTTCTTACGGCATTTTTTTTCCTATTTGTATATTTAAAGATTTTTGGGGAATGTTTAGGTTAGAATAGGTTTTATTTAACTACGATTTGAAATATTTTCACTTTTAATTTTTAATATACTATATTTCTTTTAAGAACAATTAAATGTAATTAGAATCCCTTACAGTATGTAGAATTATTTCACATCAAGTATAAGTATGTAAATTATTAGGTTACAAATTTAAATTTTTTTTTTATATATTTAAATATTATTTAAGTAAAATTTATGACAATGATTGCAAAAATAGCTACTTAATTTCACTGATTTAGTAAACTTTTTTAAAAATAAACCTAATAATATATTGTTTCTCATGTAAGTACAAAGGACATGGGTCATTCAAAAGCTTACATCTTCTAGCATTACATATTAATTTCATTTTACTATAGGTGTTTTATTGGATTCATTTAATTGCGTGTAGTGCTAAGAGGGAGGTCTTTAGGTTAGAAAACGTTTTATTTAATTACAATTTAAAAGAAGTTTAGGTTTCTTTCTTTTTATTTATATATACATATATATATATATATATATATATATATATATATATATATAGATAGATAGATAGATAGATAGATAGATAGATAGATAGATAGATAGATAGATGATGCGTTGTATATTTGTTTAGATGATTGTGCGTATGTATATGTATGAATGTGTATAAGTTTTTATGTATATGTGTTTGTGTGCACATATGTGTATATGTGTATATGTATGCATGGGTGTATGTGTATTTATATATGTGTGCATACGTATATGTATATGCATGTATGTACGAGTATGTATAGATATATTGTTGTGTAAGTGTGTATATACGTATATGTTTTGGGGCATATAAATAGGTCTTTACTAGATTAAATATTCTTTAATTTTTTTATATGTTTAGGTTAAATTTGTAACCTATAGGTGATATTACTTGCTTGGTCTAATTATTCTTGATTACACATAAGTTCTATTATAATTTCTTTCGTTTTTAGTTTGCGCCCCATCCTTTTCCCCTCTCTCTCATCTTCTCTTTTCTTGTATACATAAGGTTAGTAATGCAAAGCAGACGGAAATTTTTCACATATGCATCGACAGTATGAATTGGCTGGATTTTAAGTTTAGATCATATCGTTTTTTATTGTGCCTAATGTCACCATAAATGTATCTACACGTTTCCGGTGTCTGTTTTTTTTTTTTTAATTTTAATGTTACGTCAGCGAATCGGTTGCGAATTATGCATCTGAAGATAATTCATATTTATCTGTATCTCACTCATTTAAACCGCTATTTAACTCCTCTCTTTAAAACTTCTTTCTGTTAAATTTTAATCCCTACATTCACCTTTAGACCTTTCTATTCTTCTTTCTTCTGTTGCACCCTCTCTCTAGAGCTTTCATACATTTCCCTCTCACACTTTTTTCCCACTCCCACATATACACTCTCACTAAAATTTTGTTTTTTATATCCGTTATTTTTTTCGATTTCTTTTTGAATTTGTAGGTCTGATGAATTGGATCATGATTACGATTCCAATGTAATAAATTATAACCATGGAATATTAATGTTTGAGCCTTTTATATATATATATATATATATATATATATATATATATATATATATATATATATATATATATATATATTCATACACGTTTCATTAAATAATATAGACAAGTGTTGTCTATTTTATGTAAATTTTTTTTTCATAACGTCTGATAAGTTTAATAACGTTATCGTTGAACGAAGAAAGAAATTCACAATATTGATCCATATTTTTTTTAATACAATCTAAGGTTTCGGCTTACTTAAGCCATTATCAAAGATGTCAATTACAACATATTAAGCAATATACGGACAAGACAGTGATGATAGTCTGTCAATGTTTACATAGATGATTTCTAAACAACGATAAACACACGCATATAAGACGCTAGAAGCGAAAATCGCACCGCATCTCATGACGTCACACATGACCACACGAGAGGTGAATTGGAGAAGCATGAAGTATGGAAAGCCGTTGGTATAAACCAATGGCTTCTGTTACCAATTATAGACATTTAAGAATATTTGTAGAGATGCAACAATTGGTTTTGTTTAGGTTGGGTTTCAACTGTTTGATGTATAATGCTTCAAGGATTTTTAGTTTTTGTCTATTGTTTTCATGTCGAAGTATAATTATTTAATGAAACGTGTATGAATGAAAAGATGCTGCCTAAATACACACAATATATATATATATATATATATATATATATATATATATGAACACAAAAGGAAAACATTTTTCGTAACCTGAGCAACTTTATCAAACGGGTGTTTAAAGAAAATATTTCCTTTTGTCTTTATTCCAGTTGTCTTTAAATATTATCTCTGTATAATACTATTCTTGTATATATGTATGTTTGTTCCCTAGATACAGCTTAAATGATACATGATAGCAAAACCTAGCATATTGTACCTTGAACACCTGCCGTGTGAATTGTCACATTTCATTAAGTTTAAACAAAGTGCTCTTGAGCCAAGGCTCCCCTTTTTAATAGGAAATCCACTATTTGCTTTCAATACACATTTTTATATCGGTCCGCGTATGTAAACAAGCACTTGCATATTATTTTTCAACTATTATACCTGTGAAAATTATGAACATTCATAATAGATTATAACAACTTTACTAAATAAATTTTAATATGCATAATTCAATATATATTTATAAAATTCAGTACACGCCGTTAGAATTTTTTCATAAACAAATATCTCGGATGCTTGGTAAGTACTTGGCAGGTGAAGACGCTATGTAGATGTTTTATTGCAAAGCGTAATCTACATGGCTGGAAAATTATGTCACATGACTTGATGGTAATAAGTATATAGACGCACGCTGGTTTGCCGCCGTTACGTGTTTTGAAATAACTGTAATAAAAAAAAATATTATTTTGAAAAAAAAATGTAACTAATCGTGTAAAAAGGAAACATCCATACGTTATCTTATATCAATAATTATAAATCTCTATAAGCAGACGATTGCATTTTTTTTTTTTTTTTTTTTTTTGGAATGACCTTCACCTTTGAAAATTATAATATGGTAAGTATAAATTTATACTATTATTTGAATGGAAAGACTGTGAGTGTGTTAGTTATTAGTTTGCAATTCAATTCTAAAAAAAAAATGGAAACCTTTTTTTTCTGCAAGCCAATGTTTGCATTAAAGGGATGTTTTAAATTAAAGTTAAGTTTTAGTCCTGGAGCAATGATAGTTTTATTCTATTCTGATATTGTTAAGTTATGTTTTTTTCTTCTGAAAGTCTGCTGTTTGATAATTTAACATCTGTCATTGAATTTTCATCTGAATTTCATTAAGAAAATAAATGAATTGTTAAAACTATTGAATTTATTTCAATGATAACATATTAGTCGATCCTCCAGATCTACAAAACAACAATTCGCCCTTGCATGGAGTATTACAACCATATATGGTCTGGTGACCCTTCTGTTTGCCTCGGGGTTCTTGATAGGCTCCAAAGGCGGATATGTAATGTAATTGGCCCTGCCCTGGCGTCTCGTCTACAGTCACAGACGCGCCGTCGCCTCCCTCTGTCTGTTCTACAAATACTTCCATGGAAATTGCTCCAATGAGCTGTATTCGCTGGTTCCCAGACGTCATGAGTTCAAGCGCCATACGAGGCTGGCATCCCGCTCTCACCGCTTCACTGTCGAAACTCCTAAATGTAGCCGTCTCTTCTACTCTAATAGCTTCATGTCTCGCACCTCTCGCCTGTGGAACTCCCTTCCCTATTACTGTTTCCCTGTGAGCTATAATCTCCTGCTATTCAAGTGTAATGTCAATCGACATCTCCAGTTGCCTTGATCTATCCACTACCCTCATCCTTTCTTCTATCACTCCTATCTGACCTTGCTCTAAATTTTCTGTAACCCCTTGAGTCCTAGTGGCTTCCCGCCTTGCTTGGGGTGAAATGCTTAAAAAAAAAAAAAAATTAATAATTTTAATATGTGGAAAGTTTTGTCATTTTCTGTTGTTCTGTGTTCCAGGAATTGCATTTTTTCACAAATTCTGAAAATTTTTCCATTTATTAATTATTGCGTCTGATCTAAGTCATGTTGTATAATGTGAGTAATAATAATTATTGCAATAACAACTCGTGTTACAAATACAAATTAAAATATGTGTAATTAATAATCTAATTGATATTACTTATTATTACACATGCGCACGAAGCAGAGGAGACGCTACAATTTTAAATTATTTTCTTTTAATGCGTTTTCAGCAAATATAGTCTAGCAGAATTGTGGGAATTTAAAAAATATACTTTAACTCTGACTTTCAGCATTTTATTGGCATTTAATTGAAAACTCGAAAAAGACGCATCTAGCGTTATCAAGACTATGGTCTGAAATATCTTTACTATCTCTCTCTCTCTCTCTCTCTCTCTCTCTCTCTCTCTATCTCTCTCTCTCTCTTTCTCACACACACACATATATATATACATTATTTACATTATTCGGACTATTGTCCTCATCTTTGTCGCCATATTTATCACAACGTTTCGGCCGTTGTACGCTCCGGCCTTCTTCAGGTGGTTCGAATGTCGAACTGAACCCTTTCTTTCGCTCACTGGGGTAGACTGTTCTAGTTCCACGTGCCATGTTTGATGGATGTCAGTTATCAGTTATCTCCTGTTAATTTTCCCTCTGAAAGTTCTCCACTGCCTTAACCGGGTATTGAACTCACACTCTTTGGGCCCTGTCACTGGATCTAACCAACGCCTTTATCCACTGTGCCATGTGTCCTTGAGCGAAATAAAGGGTTCTGTTCGACATTCCAACCACCTGAAGAAGGCCGGAGCGTACAACGGCCGAAACGTCGTGATAAATATGGCGACAAAGATGAGGACAATAGTCCGAATAATGTAAATAATGTACATAATACCTCATCTCAGAAATAGAGACATATATATATATATATATATATATATATATATATATATATATATATATATATATATATATATATATATATATATATATATATATGGGATAATGATATACAATTTTTTAATATGAAATTTTATATATCAATAACAGTTTTGAAAGAAAATATGTATGTATGACAAAATGTAAAAAGTTTCTGTGACTCGTTTCATCCGTCGTTAGGACTTCATCAGAGTGGGTTTGTTAACATCGTTGGGTTCAATAAAGTCCCAACGAATGACACTCGTCACAAAACCTTTTTTCTAATTTGTTAAACATCTTTTCCTTTACACACACACACATATAAATATAGGTAACTAGACTCGTCTCGAAAAACCTTCGAATTTTTGATTTGCCAATAATCAAATCAATATCAAAGGAAAAAATGGTTTTAAAAAAAGAAAGAGCTAGAAACATGAAAGTCTGTCGAAAAAAATCGCACAGATACAGGTTCAAAGCCCAAAGAAAAAAACCCGACACGAATAAACAACTAACTAAAAAGAGCTCAATACAACCGTAGAGCAGACCTAGATAAACCTAGTGAGCCAGACAAACCTACCCAGGTTTCACCTAAGCGGATCGTCAGGGAAAATGTCAACAGGAATGCGTGGTTTACCAGGGGAAAATTTATAATGATATGGAAGATATAAACCCTAAAGTGTATATAGGAGCTACTCAGGATATATTTAAAAAAATATTATAATCATACGAGTAGTTTTAAAAATGAAAAAACTAAACATAGCCCCACACTATCCACCTATGTATGGAAAATTAGACAAGAAAATAATAAAGACCCCATCCTTAAATGGGAAATATTAAAAAGATGTCCTAAATATAAAGCAGGTCAAAAATTCTGTAACCTATGTACAGAGGAGAAATTAGCCATAGCTTTATATAAGGAACCTAACGATCTATTGAACTCTAAAACCGAGATTCTTAACAAATGTAGACAGAAAATCTTGGTTATTGAAATAGGTCTAATCTCCCCCTATTGTATTGTTATTCCACCCTTTATTGTCGGTGTTTTCTTAAAATATCCCCTCCCCTTTTAATCTTTTGAATAAATCTTAAGGTGTTGTATTGTTTTTCTTTTCTTGTCTTGTTTTTCTATTCTCTTCTTTTTTTCTTTGGTCACGTGGTATAGTTTGATTGTCGCCTATAAATATGCCGTTTCACTTTTGCTTTTTAGACAGCTTTTCCTGACGAACCGCTTAGGTGAAACCTTGGTAGGTTTGTCTGGCTCACTAGGTTTGACTATATATATATATATATATATATATATATATATAATCTGTGTGTATGTGTGCTGTGTGTAATGTATGCGTTTGTGATACTTTTTACACCCATGAAAATGACTCATGTGGGTCAAAAAAATTGCCCATAAATCATTTCACACCAAGCAAGGCAATAAAGCCACTAAAACGCAAAGGGGTTACCGAATGTGAGAGAATATGAGAAAAAGAAATCAGTATTAAGGAGACAGAACAATAAAAGGACAGAAATTAAAAAGACAAAATATAACGATTGAAATCTTTAAATCTTTGAAGATCAAACGTGATTCGAAAGCATGAAGGCAGAAGGGAGTTCCACAAACGAGAAGTGCGAGAGAAGAAATTGTTAGCATAGAACTTACGGTTACATCTAGCCATTTCAACTATAAAATGATGAGACTTTGCCAGCAATCTAGTAACGCGATTAAATTCGTGGAGTATAGCTGCCATTGAGGAAAATTCATCAGAACAATTATCATGAAAGTATTTATAGAAAAGGCAGAGGGAAGCTGTTTTATTTATTTATTTATTTATTCATTTTTACGTTATTTCTCGTTCTGCTACGTGGACAAAAAGTAAGTCTCTGTTAATGTATAAAGAAAAGACAATGAATAAATGCAATAGATATAAGATGTCTAATCTTTTAAATAAAACTTGCTTGGAAGAGCAATTACTACATTATTATCTCATATATGCCTGAGTGTGTGGGTGTGAACTTAAAAATGTCCCAAAACATGTGAAACGGCAAGACACGAGATAATTAACGTAAAAGCTTAAAACAGCTCGACATGGTCCAGGGAACACAGCAAGAGGTGATTATCTCAGAAATAAGTAAACGATAAAAACGGAGGCAGTCGACATAGATAAAAAGCAAAATAAATAAATAAAAACAATTGTGATAAAAAAAAAAAAAAAAAAAAAAAAAAAAAAAAACGTTGCTTGATTTGCATACAGAGAGCGTCAAATGACGTGGGGAAAAGACCAGATTTTTAAAAAAATAGATAAACACGAGTAGATTTAGAGAATACATTTATCCTGCAGTAGATTTGCTGATGACACACACACACACACACACACACACATATATATATGTATATATATAGTAAAAACTAGAGAGCCAAACAAACCTACCCAGGTTTCACCTAAGTGGATCGTCAGGGAAAGCACACACAAATACAAACACACAAACACACACACACACACACACACACACACATATATATATATAGCCAACCTAGAGAACTAGACAGACCTACCAAGGTTTCACCTAAGCGGATCGTTAGGGAGTGCGCGCACACACACACACACACACATATATATATAGTCAAACCTAGAGAACCAGACAAACCTACCAAGGATTCAACTAAGCGAATCGTCAGGGAAAGCACACACACACACACACACACATACACATATTATATATATATATATATATATATATATATATATATATATATATATATATATATATAGTCTTTCCCTGACGATCCGCTTAAGTTCTGCTCTACTTTTGTATTGAGCACTTTTTTAGTTAGTTGATTACTCGCATCGGGTTTTTTTTCTTTGGGCTTTGGATCTGTATGCTGTACGATTATTTTCGACAGAAGATCACGTTCCTAGCTCTTTCCTTTTTTAAAACCTTTTTTTCCTTCGAAATTGAATTGATCATTAGCAAATCAAGAAACCAAAGGTTTTCCGAGACGAGAGTAGTTACCTATATATATATATATATATATATATATATATATATATATATATATATATAATATACATATTTTTCTCACCAGCAGCACGACTCTGAATTTCATACGCAACGCAATCTTCAGGTACTGAATAGAGACAACTGTCTGTTAGATAATTAAAATTTTAATAAAAAATAACTGGTCCAAGCAATGATGGCGCAGTCGATACATTGAACGGGGATTATTGGTTTAAAAAATTTATTTAAAATAAAGGGGATTTATGTTTTATATTTAAAAGAACCGGGAGATTTTTTTTTTTATGTATAAAAATAAACGTTCCTACAACTAAAAAAAAATTATATAAGCTCGACAGAAAATGAACAGAAGAATATTAAATTGCAGGTTGCAATCTACAGTAGACATTACTCTGGATCAACGTATTTCAATGGGTATTTATTCTTATGCCTTCATGTAACCATCAATTCATTCCTTGTGTTTAATAATTTAGGGTTGTTTAAGTGGTATAAGTACTATATATATAGGGTTATTTAAGTGTTTTAAATACTCTATATATATAGGGTTATTTAAGTGTTTTAAATACTCTATATATATAGGGTTATTTAAGTGTAATAAGTACTATATATATATATAGTGCTATTTAATTAGTTAAGTACTATTTATATAAGATTATTTAAGTCTTTTAAATACTATATATATATAGGGTTATTTAAGTGTTTTACGTACGATATATAGGGCTATTTAAGTGTTTTAAGTACAATATATATACGGTTATTTAAGTGTGTTAAGTACTATATATATAGGGTTATTTAAGTGTATTATGTACTATATATATATATAGGGTTATCTAAGTGTTTTAAGTACTATATATAGAGCTATTTAAGTGTTAAGTACTATATATATATACGATTATTTAAGTGTTTTAAGTACTATATATATAGGGTTTTTTAAGTGATTTAAGTACTATATATATATACGGTTATTTAAGTTTTTAAAGTACTATATATACAGGGTTATTTAAGTTTTTAAGTACTATATATAGAGGGTTATTTAAGTGTTTTAAGTACTATACACATAAGGCTATTTAAGTGTGTTAAGTAGAATATATACATTCTGTTATTTAAGTGATTTAAGTACTATATATATAGGGCTATTTAAGTGTTTAAGTTTTATATATATAGGGTTATTTAAGTGTTGTAAGTACTTTCTATATAGGGCTATTTAAGTGTGGTAAGTACTATATATATATAGGTTTATTTAAGTGTTTAAAGTACTATATATATAGTGTTATTTAAGTGTTTTAAGTACTATGTATATATAGGGTTATTGAAGTGTTTTAAGTACTATATATATAGGGACATTTAACTGTTTTATAGGGTTATTTAAGTGACGTAAGTACTGTATATATAGAGCTATTTAAGTGTTTTAAGTACTATATATATAGGATTATTTAAGTGTTTTAAGTACTATATATATATAGGGTTATTTAAGGGTTTTAAGTACTGTATATATATAGGGTTATGTAAGTAGTTGAAGTACTATATATATATATGGGTATTTAAGTGTTTTACGTACGATATATAGGGTTATTTAAGTGTATTAAGCACTATATATATAGGGATATTTAAGTGTTTTAAGTACCATATATATAGGGTTATTAAAGTATTTTAATTACTATATATACAGTTATTTAAGTGTTTTAAGTACTATATATATAGGGTTATTTAAGTGTTTTAAGTACTAAATATATAGGGTTATTTAAGTGTATTAAGTACAATATATAAAGTGTTATTTAATCTTTAAGTACTATATACATAGGGTTATTTAAGTGTAATAAGTACTATAAATATAGTGCTATTTAAGTGTTTAAGTACTATTTATATTGGGTTATTTAAGAGTTTTAAGTACTATATATATAGGGTTATTTAAGTGTTTTAAAGACTATATATATATATAGGGTTATTTAAGTGTAATAAGTACTATATATATAGTGCTATTTAATTGTTTATGTACTATTTATATAAGATTATTTAAGTCTTTTAAATACTATATATATAGGGTTATTTAAGTGTTTTACGTACGATATATAGGGATATTTAAGTGTTTTAAGTACAATATATATACGGTTATTTAAGTATGTTAAGTACTATATATACGCTTATTTAATTGTTTTAAGTACTATATGTAGGGTTATTTAATTGTTTTAAGTACTATATATATAGGGTTATTTAAGTTTATTATGTACTATATATATAGGGTTATTTAAGTGTTTTAAGTACTATATATATATATAGGTCTATTTAAGTGTTTTAAGTACTATATATATAGGGCTATTTAAGTGTTTTATGTACTATATATATAGGGTTATTTAAGTGTTTTAAGTACTATATATATAGGGCTATTGAAGTGTTTTAAGTACTATATATACAGGGTTATTTAAGTCTTTTAAGTGCTATATGTATAGGGCTATTTAAGTCTTTTAAGTACTATACATATAGGGTTATTTAAGTGTTTCTAGTACTATATATATAGGGTTATTGAAGTGTTTTAAGTACTATATATATAGGGCCATTTAAGTGTTTTAAGTACTATATATATAGGGCCATTTAAGTGTTTTAAGTACTATATATATATTGGGTTATTTAAGTGTTTTAAGTACTATATATATAGAGCTTTTCAAGTGTTTTATGTACTATATATATAGGGTTATTAAAGTGTTTTATGTACTATATATATAGAGCTATTGAAGTCTTTTAAGTACTATATATATAGGGTTATTTAAGTCTTTTAAGTGCTATATGTATAGGGCTATTTAAGTGTTTTAAGTTGTATATATATAGGGTTATTTAAGTGTTTTAGTGCTATATGTATAGGGCTGTATAACTTTTTTATGAACTATATATATAGGGTTATTTAAGTGTTTTATGTACTATATATATAGGGCTATTTAACTGTTTTAAGTACTATATATATAGGGTTACTTAAGTGTGTTAAGTACTATCTATATATAAGTTTTGTTACGTATTTTAAGTACTATATATATTGGGTTATTTAAGTGTTTTAACTAGTATATATCTCGTGTTATTTAAGTGTTTTACGTACTATATGTATGGAGCTTTTTAAGTTTTTTAAGTTCAATATATATAGGGTTATTTTATTACTATATATATAGATGTTTTTAAGTGTTTTACGTACTATGTATATAGTGTTATTTAAGTGTTTGAAGTAATATATATATTGGGTTATTAATTGTTTTAAGTACTATATATATATGGTTATTTAAGTGTGTTAAGTACTATATATATATAGGGTTATTTAAGTTTTTTAAGTACTATATATATATAGAATTATTTAAGTGATTAAGTACTGTATATAGTTATATTGGGTTATTTAAGAGTTTTAAGTACTATATATATACGGTTATTTAAGTGTTTTAAGTACTATATATATAGGGTTATTTAAGTGTTTTAAGTACTATATATATAGGGATATTTACGTGTTTTAATTACTATATGTATAGTTATCTTTAAGTGTATTACGTACTATATATAGAGAGTTCTTTCAGTGTTTTAAGTAATATATATATATATAGGGCTATTTAAATGTTTTAAATACTATATACATAGGATTATTTAAGTGATTTAAGTACTATATATATGGGTTTATTCATTGTTTTAAGTACTATATATATTGTGTCATTTAAGTGTTCATGTACTCTATATATAGGGCTATTTAAGTGTTTTAAGTACAATATACCTAGGGTTATTTCAGTGTTTTGCGTACTATGTATATAGGGCTATTTAAGTGTTTATATACTATATATATAGGGTTATTTTAGTGATTTAAGTACTATATATATATAGGTTTATTTAATTGTTCTAAGTACTATATATATGGGGTTTATTAAGTGTTTTAAGTACTATATATATAGTGTTATTTAAGTGTTTATGTACTATATATATAGGCTACTCTTTAAATTTCGTTCATTTTAAAAAAAAAGGTAAAATTCGGACAGAACTTATGCGATGATATGATATAAATTCAGACAGAATCGATATGGACCCAATATGATTCTTCTTCTATGTCCCACGTGCTTTCATGATGTTTTCGATCATCACTCTCCACAATTTCTTGTCCTTTGTAGCGTTTAATAAGTTTTCTCTTTATGCTGTCTCTCCCAAACGCTTCTCCGCCATCCATTCACTCAAGCTAGCCAAATAGGTTATTCGTTGATTTCCTCTGTCACCCTTGACTTCATCATGTATTATGAGTTTCAAATCTTCCAAACCCTCTTCTCTCATTATGTCCCATAGAAATTTCAACTCTCTTTTCCTGATGTTATGTATAAGTCTCCTTTTTGTTTCCGTTGTCTTCAGAAGTCGTCGTTACTCACATATTCGTTTCATGGTATTCTTAGCATCTGTAGAACCAATATGATGCACCAATGAAAAACGCCGAAATGTTGTGATAAAAACAACAAAAATGAGGACAATTTTCCGAGTGTTAATAATGTCGGTAACACATTTTCTCCCATAATAAAACAATTTTTTACAGCTAATTTAGAAGCTAAACAACTTTAAAAGGACAAAATTGTAACATGATTAACTTTTTTTTTAAAAAATAGATATTATTAAGGTAAGTTAATTCACTGTCTCGAGCTAGACAATTTTTCTAGCCAGAATCTATCTTACATATTTATAAGTCTACCATTCGTCCATGCTTTGAATATTGCTGCTACATATGGTCCGTTGCTCTTGCTGTATATTTAGAGATTCTTGAAAAAAAATTCCGGGGAAGAATCAGCAATGTTATTGTCCCTGTCCTGGCATCTCCGCATCAGTCATTTTCTCACCACCGGACCGTGGCTTCCACGTGCCTTTTCTCTAAATACTTTCATGGTAATTGTTCTGATGAACTTTCCTCTTTGTTACCTCGACTTTATGCATTTAAGCGCAGTACTAGATTAGTAGCAAGGTCTCATCATTTTACAGTTGAAATGCCTAAATGTAACCGTAAGTTCTATGCTAACAGTTTCTTCCCTCGCACTTCTCACTTGTGGAACTCTCTCCCATTCTCTTGCTTTCCAGTCAATTTTGCTCTTCAAAAATTTAAATACAATGCCAAACGTTATCTTCTTTCTTTTCTCAGTTTTCTTAATTCCTGTTCTTTTATTGTTCCCTCTCCTTAATGTTTTTTTTTCTCATATTCTCTCACACTCAATAACCCCTTGCGTCCTAGTGGCTTTATTGCCTTATTTGGAGTGAATTGATTAAATTAAAATAAAGGATGATTTCAATGTCAGTCAATGAATATTCGTTATTTGTGGCCATTGTTTTATACTCATATTTATAATTTCTTGAGCAGAAATTAGCCTGATTGTTGGTATATACACCCCGCTCATACTCTGCTACATACACAGCCTCTCACATACACACATACACATACACACCAAGAAAAATATCTGCCTCGGCTCCGAAGTCAAGATATCTGGTAGGTATTGGCTTAAGATACGTCTTTGTTTGACAAGGGCTGTTCTAGTGATTTTAGGCTATCAGTATTTCACGTGTGTACCTGCGCATGTATCTGCGTGCGTGCGTGAGAGACAGGAAAGAAACAGCGGGACAGACAGACAGATACAGAAAAGAGGCATATAGTGACAAAAAGAGAGGGAGACAAAGAGAGAGGGGGCAAAAATAAAGAGAGCGAGATAAATAGGGAGAAAGAGATGGATAAAAAGATACAGACAGAAAAGAGACAAAGAAAGAGAGGGGGACAAAAATAGAGAGAGAGAGAGAGACAAAGCGATAGAGAGAAATAGAGAGAGAGACAGAAAAGTGACAGAGAGAGATGAGGGGGGACAAAGAGAGACAAAGTGAGGGAGATAAGGACAGGAAAAGAGAGCAAAGAGAGTGAGAGGGACAAAGACAGAGAGATTGAGGAGGAACAAAAAGAGGGAGAGAAATAAGGAGGGAGGGACAAAAATAGAGAGAAAGACAAAGATAGAGAGATAGAGAGAAATAGAGATAGACTGAAAGTGACAGAGAGAGAGAGGGGGTGAGAGAGAGACAAAGAGAGAGATAGGGAGAGGAAAAGAGAGATTGAGAGAGACACACAGAGAGATTGGGGGACAGGTAGAAAGATAATGAGAAATAGAGAGAGACATAAAAGTGACAGAGAGATAGAAACAAAGAGTGATAAAGAAAGAGGGTGGCAGGAAAAGTGAGAGAGACAAAGAGTGAGAGAGACAGAAAAATACAGATAGACAGAGCGGGACTAAGAGAGAGCAACAAATAGAGATAGATACATAATATTGAACCTATAGTGTAAAAAAAAAAAAAAAAAAAAAAGTCCCGGTTTTAGGATTGGTAATTATGCAAAGTCTAGATAGGTATGTTAATGTCGCCCCAAAGGCTGAGAACTATAAATAGATTACACGTCGCCTAACACTATACCAAGAGGAAAGCGGAGGTGGCGTGCTCTTATATGTCATCAAAATTAATAAGTACTTTACAGAGACATTTCCGTACATCCAAAATAAACCATCACGCTGAAGACTTTTGCGATAACTTTATGATGCAAAAAATGGTTGCGTGCCAACAAAATTATAAAAAGTTCATCAGAAAGTATATCATAAGACTTTATATGTCTATTTAGAAGATGCCCTTGTTTGAACAGCCGCCCTGTTCTTTTAAACAGTGTGGATTACGTTGAGAGATTTAATAAAGAAATTGTGCACTCCAAGAGGGTTCGAACTCGAATCGAATCTCCTTTTCAACGTTTAGTGTAATAAGAAATAATGTTGGATTAAAAATAAAATCTATTAATTGTTTGGAAATTAATATATATATATATATATATATATATATATATATATATATATATATATATATATATATATATATATGAAAAGTGTGTGTATATAAATAAATATATATATATGTGTATAATTATATATATATTATATGCGCCGTACTTATTAGAAAGCGCTCAATATCATAGATAGAGCTAACATATATGCTTGGATAGATGTGAGCTTGTGGCCCTGGGTTTCACTTTTTAGCGATCGTCAGACAAAATCGCTAAAGCGTGAAACCCAGGGTCACAAGCTCACATCTATCCAACCATATATATATATATATATATATATATATATATATATATATATATATATATATATATATATATATAATAGCTGGCCACTTATATTCGAGGATACCCGTCAACTTGGGCGGCTAGCCAATCCCTGTTGCCGACGCTCGCTCTGGCACATTTTCTGTTTGTTCAACATCCACAGAGCCCACCTGTGGTTTATACTGCAACTATGCTGAGCAGACCTTAGTTACAGTTTCTGGGAGAGAGTGTGTTATCTAGCGTGATCAACAATTTGAACAAGGCCAGCACACTCAAAACCCTCGGTCACGATGATTTGGGACTTCGTGCTAGCACAGCTGTCGACGGCACCCGAAGGTTCCGTCTACCCAATCTCACTCATAAGGCTTAGGTCAACCCGTGGCATGGTTTTCAGGCACTTTCCAAAGGTGCTGCATGCTGGGATCGACCCGTTCCAGACCCATAACATCAGGAAAGCAAGCCTGGTGAGATTGGAACTTGGGTCACATGGTCAGAACACGCCCATAATATATATATGTGTGTGTGTGTGTGTGTGTGTGTGTGTGTGTGTGTGTGTGTGTGTGTGTGCGCGCGCGCGCGTATGCGTGTGTGTGTGTATGCTAATACCCTTGGGAAAGGTATTAATCCTCTTCTTCTCCCTTCGGCAATGGGTAAGCAGCAGGACAGACTGGGGTCTATAGCCTTGAATGGCAAATGATCTTGGAGAAGGACAACTCAATTCAAAAGCTACGGAGAATCGTTTGTGGACCTTGTGGCACTTAGTGCACCAGGTCTCTGTATTCGGCCCTTCAAGAAGTGTGGATGGTTCTGCACAAAGCTTTCACCGCTATAATTAAATCATATGTGCTGCTGTCTGGGCTGTCGGTTCCTAGAAACTGAGCTGCTTGACTCTCATACGTCGAATACGACGGAAGAGTTCACTATATATATATATATATATATATATATATATATATATAATTATTTATTTAAAAATATGATTTCAACGCTACATAAGAGTTCTCATGTTTCAAAACAAGTGCCGAAAACTTCAATATAATTATTTGAATATAATTTGAATTAAAGTACCAAGCTCTGTTCCATCTTCAAGCGAAATTTTTGGGGAATAACTAATTCCTGAAATTTACGCGTTTTATAAGCATATTCATTATTAAAATTAAAACTACTATGGTAACGGCTAGAGTAATTATTTAAAGAAAAGGGGCGTTGATACAAATTATTAACCCTTACGCCCCTTTGATGAAGCTTTATTAACCCTTACGCCCCTTTGATGAAGCTTTAATAATCGCGAAATATGTTATATATATATATATATATATATATATATATATATATATATATATATGTCTAATGCAGGACTAATAAACATTGTTATTACAACTAGAAAGGAAAAAAAAAAGGCGAAAAAGTAATATCCCGACTGGTATTTGTCTCATATATATATATATATATATATATATATATATATATATATATATATTGCGTTTATTTTGATACCATGTTTTCATTAAGACATGTTTCATTGAATAATTTAAACACGTTTTGTCTACTTATTTTCAATAGGATCCTCTCATATTCACGGATAAGCTACTTAGTATCCTTTATAAGGGAACAGAGAAAATTAACATGTTGGTACATATTCGTTTATTCCGCGTACTTTTGACATTAGTGCAATGGACATTTCCAAAACTTAGTTACCTCCCCTAACGTTTACATCGTGAAATTTAATTCTTACAGTATATAACCTTAGCGTTTCTCACTTCACGTTAACAATTTAATTTTCAGATGAACACAACAGTTTTGTCTTAGAAACACCCTGATGATGACATTGTGCTAATGTCGAAACTACTCGGAATAAATTTTCGTTTTTAAAGTCATAATCAGAATTTGTACTCTCCAACCCGGCACAAATTATTTATATTCCAACTTTGTTGCATTTTTACAGGTTTTTAGAGACCAAATCTGAAAGATGTCTACTGAACTTGCAGGAAAGAATGGTAAGTTTTTTTTCCTTTATATATATATAAATATGAATGACTACATCTATTCCTCAACGATGTGGCTGCTTAAAATCGTCCCGGACTTACAACCAGGTCTAAAATCTCGCTAAATGAAAAATAACAAAACAAATCCAACCACTTGGTTTGGTTTGGTTTGGTTTACGGCATATCAACCTCAATGGGTTATTTAATGCCGACAAGATTTTTATTGTTGGTCATTTTTTTTTTCCAAAAATGTATTGCTTGTAATATTTTTTCCTTCAAAAATGTATTCCTGGTATTAATGTTTTGCTAATAATTTTTTTACAAAAATGTATTGTTGGTATTAAAACCTATTTTTACAGTTTCATAATGTTTGGAGATTAACTATTTACCCATAGCTGGGACTCTAACGGGTGCTACCACCCCGACTCAGAATGCACCTGGGAACACCAGCAGTTAAGAGGTGGCTCTATGGTCCTCAAAACCTTCTGATCAAAAGTCTTGATGTAGTTTGTCGTCTTACCAAGGACGGCCAACCAATTGGTATTTTAAGCTGTAGAAAAAATATTCTGTTAGAATTGAAAATACGAACAAAATCCAACAAAAAGATGAAATAAGCAACAAGTAGAAAAACTTTTATTAAAAAATGAAGCTAAATGAACAGAGAAGCATGTGAAATTCATTATGGTTTACATGCTTCTTTCTATGGGCCGAGTGGTTAGAACGTTCGCATTTCGACCATGAGATCCGGGTTCATATCTCACTATGGTCGACAACATCAGGAAGGAGACTTCATGATGTTATCGGATTGGAGGGGTCGATTCCAGCGTGCAGTACCTTTGGTAAGTGCCTGAAAACCATACCACGGGTTGACCATACCATGGGTAGGCGGAACCCTTGCGTGCCGTCAATAGCACGAAGTTACAAGTCATCGTGGCCGATGGCTTGAGCGCGCTGGCCTTTTTCAAATTGATGATCACGCTAGATAACACGCTCTTTCCCAGAAACTGTAACTAAGGTCAGTATAAACCACAGGTGAGCTCTGTGGGTGTTGAATAAACGCAAATGTGCCTAAGCAAGCGACTGCAATGGGGATTGGCTAGCCGCCCTAGTAGACGGGTATCTCCGAATACGAGTGGCCAGCTGTGTACCTCATTTAGGCATTGTTTTCTCTTTCTTCAAAATGAGTAAAAAAAAACAAATGGGAAATATATTTTTAAATTTTTTTTAGAGAATGCAAATGCAAACTGAAGTAATGTCCAGAATAACGTTGATATTCAAATGTATTACATTTACTGTTCAGTACGCTACTATATAATGACTATACGTTTCTGGGTACGTCCGACTGCTAGAGCGGATACGCAATCAGTTTCAGTCGCCAGTAGTTTGTTCAATATCCACGATGTCTACTCGTAGTTTATACTGCGACTAGGTAGAGCGGACTTTAGTTGCAGTTTCTGGGAGAGAATGCATAATCCGGCGTGATCAACAGTTGCGTCTAACGATACCACGATTTGACCTCAGCTTTGTGGTTGAATCACTACGCTGAGGTTAAATCGTAATATTGTTTTTAGGGAGTTTCCAAAGGTGTCGCACGCTAAGAGCTTGCTTTCCAAATAGATATCATCAAGAACTCACCTCTCCGACAAATCGACTATGGTGTGATTTGTCCCAGTAGTCCTGCTGCGTGTAAACGATTCCTACCCCTTAGTTTTAGCACTCCTTTCGGGGTTGGGACCACATTTGCTCGGATATGTAATGTACTCTTGTTACAATGTATAATAATAGAAAGCAAACTCTCGAGTTATCATCTCTCATTTGCGTCTCTGTCTTTGGGCAGACTGCACTCAGGGTCGGCTCCGTCAAAGAATAGAGTCGCAACCAAGGAAAAAATTATACTGAGAGGTAAACAGAACAGAACAGCTACCCGAGGCCCCTTTCATTGCACCAAAGAGAGGGATCGGTGCTCACACCGAGGCCAGCGCAACCGACAGTTGCGGGTGCTGCTGGCAATTTTTGTTCCTAGCCTGGGTGTACGCACTTGGGTCTCCACCTTAAAAACTGACCTTGTGTCACAATTCGTCTTAGTGGAGAGAGTAAATATCTAGAAAACAAAAGACGAGGAGAGACTAACAAAAGCACTGGAGACACTCCTGGGTGCCACATTTGCTCGGATCTGTACTGTGGAGCCCATGCAGTCCTTCACTCCTACCTTTACACTGTATCATAATTAAAAGCAAAAAACGAATAGAGACTAACAAAAACACTCCTAAGAGATTTACAAATCAGTTTGGTTTGTCATTGTATAATCGATATATTGATCTGTCATTTTAAATGTATCTGTATATGGTTATTTGATGTGAAATAATCTGGTTGGGATAGAAATCTGTGGTGTTTTTCAATAGATGGCATTTGAACCCGTGATTTCGTTTCACGGATTGACTTAAATCTCTGATATTTATGTAAACGTTACCTTTCTACCGACCACCCAATAACTAACCCACGTTGCGTCTCTGTCCTCGTCTCCGTCGGTGTGCACCAAAAGGTAGAAAATACCAGCTGTACGTTCCCAAGGAAACGAAAGATAAAAACAACCGCCAAGTGTAGAAATGCAAGACAGGTGCTACTTGGGACAAGTTCTGCCATATTAATAGTTTAACAGGTCAGCTCTTTATTCTTACCAACCCACTGCCGATCACGACGTGTGATTGGCAGTACGAACGAGCGTCATCGGATCTACGCGAGGGACAGTTTATCCTCTGTCGTCCAGAACTGACGATCACAATTCTGATTGTTAATATAGACCAGCAAACGGAAATCATCAATGTTGTTAATTGACCTCAACTGCTCTCATTTACTTTTGTTCTCCTTCGGTCAAGTGGGTGTCGCTTAGAAGACTCGACTTCAAAAGACGACCTCCGCTCTCCATAAAACAGACATGCTTCAGATCGAGATTCCACGTGGGGAGGTACGCGACACTTGGGACAACAGTCATGTCAGTGCAACATATCACATCTTCCTTTCTAATAAATCATTGCCTACCTAAACCTAACGGCGTGGGGCAAGCCAAGGAATTGCCCAAGTCTGTCCAACAGAACTGGACTCCTCGATCCCAACTGTGACTGTTAATGTAGACCAACAATGAGAAATCATCATGTTCAGCTTTGTTGTCACCTGACCCCAAATAATTTATTTTACTTATGCCGATCTCCTTTGGTCAAGAGGGTACCACTTAGAAGACCTGATTTTAAAGACACCATCTGTTGGTCATAAACAGAAACACTTTCTTGGGAACGTAATGAGGAAAGAGGGCTTGGAAAATCTAATACTCACAAGACAGATAGGAAAATAGGTTCAGAAGAAAACAGTGCACAAAATACTTGATGGGCTTGAGGAAATTTTTGTTAGAATAGGGTTTGAGAGAAATAACAAAAAGACAAAACTTATTAAGAGCTAAAGGGGATAGGAGGGAGTGGAGAGGCATGATTGCCAGCGTCCAGAAGAGACTCAGCACATAAAAGAAAAAGGTTTCTTTGGTGAGTACACACAAATCTTTACAGGTCAGTAGAAATGTTTTCAATTGTCTACTGAAAACATAGAAGATCCTCGTCCTACTTTTAACCAACCACTATCCTATAAAGTTTCTCTATTCTCATTCACATCGGCATGCATAAAAAATCTGCTAAGTCCCACTGCACATTCACATTGAAATGAAAGATGAAAACAAACAGCATAGCAAGAAATGAGAACTTGAACCCTGTTTCTAATATACTTTGGGGTCTTCTTCAGAGCTTCACTTGCACAGTTTGGGTGGAGTGGTAGGCAACAGTTTGGACAACTGTCATATCAGTTTAACAGATCAGTACTTCCTACATACTAACTCTGTCCATCTCATAACAACATGTGGCTTGTCATACAAATGGGCAGCATTGGAATAACCTAAGGGACAGTCTATTCCCTACCCGACTTATGAAGAGTGGAACAGAACTAGTCTCCTTGATCCAAACTGTGATTGTTAATATAGACCAGCAATGAGAAATAATCATGTTTAGCTTTGTTGCCACATGACCCCAAATACTTTATTTTATTTATCCAATCTCCTTTGGTCAAGTGGATGCCACTTAGAAGGCCCGATTTCAAAGACATCATCTGCCGGCCATAAAACAGAAACACTTAAAAGAGAGAGAAGATCACACTTTCCTCTTTTATGTGTGTGTCCCAAAGTCCCAAACATAGTGTTACACTGCCATATCCAGCAGATATTGCATGTTTGGATTATCATTTTTTTCCAACCTTTACAAAGAAGGAATAAAAAAATTCAATCCTATAGAAAACTTTTTAAAAAATGTGTGGACTTAGAAATCAACACTGCATGTTTACCGCCAATTTCACACCTGAAGTGATCATCATACGGTGGGATGACCTTTAAATTGTGAAACTGACAGTTCTACTAGACATGCATTCGTTGATGATGGCCAAATCGAAAAGTGAAATATGTATGTTTGAATAGTTTATAGACAAATATCTAAATACTGTCTTTGAAATTCACTAAAATCTTTTGTATATTTCTATAAAACAGAAAACATAAAAAGTATTTCATTGTAGGAAATTAATGAAACAAAAATTATTTATCTTTATTTACTTCTTATTCAGATAAAATCCGTCACTGGAAGACTTGCTTATCCGTGATCGTTGATTACAGAAACAGGATGGCGCATGTAACGTTTGAGCATGCGCCAGCAGAATATGGTTTTGTTGACTACATTGTCTCCTTAAATGATGCTGTTAAGAAAAAGAACATTCTTCGAATACAAACAAACACAGTAAGTAAAGTTTATATCTTTGGTGTTGGCTTTAAGAAAGCTTTATTCAACTGACAATACAAGGTTCACGTATAGTGTCCTTTTATAGTCCCAGTAAACAGAAATAGCTCTCTCAAAGAGGAGAGTAAGAAAACAAGGGGAGATCGCTCTTGATTATTCATAACAACCCTTAATGCTTTTATTTCTCTTATTTGTGCAGCTCATGGGGCTATTTTAACTAGATTTGCGCTTATTGGATATCAAGCTTCTTCAAGGATTATTCCTCAAATGTTAAACTATGAAAGGCTGCACGTGAACTTTAGAAAAACCGAATGGTTTCACATGAGTAGAGACAGTAAAGGAAAAATGGAATGTCTAAATATCTAGGTTCGTTATTAAACTCAGAAGGCGTCATTCGAATGAAAAAAAAAAACTGGCTTCATCTGCGGACTAGTGACATTCCCACCTTGCTTGCCCGCCCTGTCGGTTGGGGCTTCAAAATACGCTGACTGCACCTCTATAGATGAGGCGTCCTGGGTATAACGATAAACCACATCCGGTAGCAACATCAGGAGGTTTGAGGAGCGTGAAACCACCTCTTAATTCCTGGTGTTCCCAGATCGACCCTAACCCGGGGTGGTAGCGCTTGTTAGAGTCCCAGCTATGGGCAAATAGTTAGCCCCCAACTGGGGTCAAAACACAATGGAAGTGTAAAAATAGGTTTTAATACAAGCAATACATGTTTTTTTTTTTTAAATATTACCAGCAATAAAAATCTTGTTTGGGGTGAAATGATTAAAAATATGTGGAACCTGTGGATGAGGGTGAAGTCTAAGCAGGCTTATTTCTGCAAGCAGAAAGAACAGCTGTCGAGTCTAAATCTAATCTGTATGAATTTTTCTTTGTGCACATGTATATATATTTTTGTTCACGATTGGCTTTGAAGAGCGAAGAGCATTTTCTTGTTGTTTCGATACAAGACATTACGATGAGTAATTTCTTTCATATCTTCGTTCTTACTTCCCCTTTATATATGTATATATATATATAGAACAGTAAGATATATAATCCGGTGTTCTTATTGATATTTTATTTTTACAAAATAGTGCTCAATGTAAATTTACAGAGCGTTAATATTATAAATTAACTGATTTAAAATATGGTTTTTCGCTACACAGTAATAACCATGTTTCAAAATGTAAACTAAAAGCTTCGAATTTAATTTTGTAATTAAATGAAAAACATTAGTTCCTTTTCATCCTTAATCGAATTTTGGAATAACTTATTTTTTAAATTTACTGAGTTTTAAAGCCACAGAAAAAATATAATTCACTGTTTCCAAGGATACAAAGAGATTCAATCATTCAGACAAAGTGTGGTAGCGTGTTCATTTTTATTAACTTTTGTTGTATCAGTTATTAGTTACGTTCGAAAAAGGGATTATGTTTAGGTAGGGTAGGGATGTATTTTTCAACGAATTCTGACATCTGTTAAAGCATGTCGTCTGTTTGTTTTTTAATTTTATTGTTAACGGCAAAAAATTCTTACGGCATTTTTTCTATTTGTACAAGATTTTTGGGGTATGTTTAGGTTAGAATGCGTTTTATTTAATGGTTGGGTCTTCGCCCACATTACCCATTGACACTTCTTCAAATTTACCCTCCCCTTTTAAGAACACTTCCGGCATTATACCCACTTATACTCCAAAAAACACCTACTCAGACTCCTACTCAATCTCCTCAGAAAAAGAGGAACTTAAGTCCAGAAACGGAAGTCTCATTGGTGAATAGGAAAAAGAAAATCGTGCCGCCATATCTCCCAGGGTAAGACGTCTGCCGCGTATCCCGGGAACAAACAGAAAGGTTTTTTCGGGCAGACAAGGAACCCAAAACCACTGAAAGTGTTGTGGAATTTCCGCCACATAAATGGAATAGACATGCCCGAAAACTTCCAAAATGCTAAGAGGGTGCTGACCGTCATTCAAGCTGGCCCTGGTACTCAGGAGATTTGGGGCATTATAGAGGAGGCAAACGCGTCTCTGAAATTGGTGCCCCCAGCGGCCTACCCACTTGACCCAGAGATGGCGGAAACAAAAAATCATTGTAATGGGGGGTCGCCGTTTTTGTTCACCCATCCCTGTATAGAGCCCTTAAACTAACGTATCCTGCGGACATCGGCGGCTTGTCTCATGATGATGCCGTCGAAATTGAGATGGCGTCTGGTTCAATGGGACGAGCTGTCAGTGTTCTCACCCCGGCCATGTTCTATTCTGGTAGACAACCCTAATTGGTTTGATAATGTCTCTCTGGTTGGCTCGTGTGAATGCCCGAGGCTTGAGGTCGGAGTCTCGAAGGGTGAGGCTCTCTCGCGATTTTCAGCGCTTAGGGGTGAATATATGTTGTGTGCAAGAGACCCGTTTTTCTTATCGCGATTATGAAGGCATTCTCTCTAAGGGATTTACCCATTATTCAGCATGTTTTGATGGACGCTCGAGGGGTGTCTCTTGGCTGGTGAGCAAGTCTTTGAAGGCTGCGTGTGCTCTTGTCTTCGCAGATCCGGCGGGCAGACTTTGCGTGCTGGATGTTACCATGAAGGATAGAGCTCTGCATCTCATTGGGATTTATGGGCCCAATATCCAGACTGAGCGGCCTGCTTCGTTTCGGTAGATCGGGCCGTTTATTATGACTTCACGTCGGGTAGTTTTAGCAGGGGATTGGAATGCGATCCTTGACCCCAACATAGATCGTATAGGGCCAAATTCATATTCGAGTACTAACAACTGGGGCGTGAAACCTTTTCGCGACTTTGTCGACGGATTTGATCTTGTCGAAAAATACCGGAATGAACACCCTCAGGGGGTAGCTTGGACTTGGACAAATAGTAGCAGCTCGGTTGTAGGGGTACGTGCTAGCTACCTCGACTGAGTTTTAGTTAGGAGAGTCGATGTAGGGCTCTTAGGGTGTCCAAGTTTCCATTACATAGTTTATTCGGATCATAGGCTTGTCCGGATCCATGTAAACTTAGATAAGCCTAAGGTTAGGATAGCTGCCTACTTGAAATTCAACTGCTCATTATTTGGTGAGCAGTAATTCCGGGACCAGCTGCTACTAATGTTACAAAGGGAACTGACGGGGGCTGTGGTGGGAAATGCCTGGTGGGACAAATTATAATCTAAATTTTGATCGTTTGCTGCCGATTTTAGTCGACGCAATCTAGATAGATTAGCGGCGCAAACGGCTTTAGAGCAGAAAGTTAATCGGGCAGTTAAATCCCGTGATAGTGGGGAAGTAGCCTTAGATAAGGCAGAGTTGGCCGCCTTGCTTATCATGACGGACCAAGCTCTGGTAGTTAGGGCTAGGTTAAAAAGTCTACTTGAGGCAGTCGCCCATTTTTGTTCCCTCGCTGTAACTGATTTTCAACAACTGGATGAAGCCGGGGTCTATACTTCAACGCTTCACCAGGGGTGTGATCAAGTTGCTGCGTAAGGACAAAAACGGTGGGGATGGGATAGGTAATTTTCGCTCTTTAACTATGTTAAATACAGAGTTAAAGATTTTGGCAAAGATCTTAGCCAACCGTTAGCAGCTTGTCCTGTCTCATCTGATAAGCCCTGAACAGACTTGTGCTGTGAAGGGCAGGACTATTCAGTATAACCTTCATATGGTACGCTTGATCTTAGAACAAGTCAACAGTGAAGCCGCGCTGATTAATTTAGATCAGTCCAAGGCCTTCGATAGGGTTGACCATCGCTTTCTGGAGGCTGTCCTTTCGGCGGCCGGTTTCAGAGCCGACTTTCGCTCCTGGATCTGGCTTTTGTATGCGACCCCCGGTGCGCTGGTGGAAGTGAACGGGGTAAGATAGGAACCTTTCGTATTGTCTCGCTCCATTCGTCAGGGTTGTCCGCTTTCGCCTATGCTTTACGTTCTTGCGTTGGAACCTTTCATTCGCAAGTTAAAGGCGAATCCGGTCCTACGCGGAATTTCCCTACCTGGTGCTACCACCTCGGCCAGGTATTCTGCCAATGCTGATGACGTTTCGGTTCTTGTGTCGAGCAGAGCCGAGATTAATGAAGTCAGCAAAGAAATCAGTGGTTATGAGATGGTGACAGGGACCAAGATCAACCGCGATGTCTGTTGGCTTGCGGTTGGGTGCGTGAAAGGGAGTTTCTCTTCCCGGACCTTTCCACTGGACGGATGGGCCAGACAAGATACTTCGGCGTCTGGTTCGGTCCTGAAATCCAGTTGGGATTGAATTGGTCGGAGGTACAAGGGAAGGCCAAGATAGCAATTAATTTGAAGGGAAGGGCGGAAGTATGTATTTCACATATCTACCCGATTCTCCTTTACCGACTCTCGGTACTTCCACTTCCGTCTGCCACACTAATATTATTAGTAAGGTTCTTGTTCTCTTTCTTGTGGAGAGACTAAGCCGCTAGGATATCTCGGGAGATCTGTTGCCTTCATCCATCTGAAGGCGGTTTACGTATGCCTAGCATTGAATTTCGTCTTGATATGCTTCGCATCGGGTTCCTAGATCGTTTGTGTCGCGAATCGGATGAGGAGGGCTCCTTCTGGAAGGAAGACGCCCATAGAATTTTCCCATCCTTAAGAAGTGTGCAGTCGTGCGAAGAGGTGGTCCACTGTTTGCCCCGACCCGAATGCTCCTTCTACCGTGAATGTCGTCTTGCTCTGAAACATCTCTTACGGGCGTCGGATGGCCTCTTCAACGTCCAGGCGTTGTCTCGTAGGGCATTATATCAAGTGTTAGTCAAGTGGTCCATTCATGATGATCTGATTGACGAGCTCGGTCTTACGAAGCAGGAGGCTCGCTCAGTCTCAATAACGATGAGGCATCCCTCACCTGGCTGGTGATGCGTGGGGCCCTCTGGGTTGCCAAAAAACTTTGTGCAGCGGGTTTGGAAAAATCTCCAAACTGCCGACGCTGTGATGGGGAAACCGAGACCCTTGGTCACGTTTTCTTTCATTGCAGGTTGGTAGCACCGTTGTGTAAGCTCGTTGAAGGCCTCATGGTTTGCATGCTGCAGGGAAAATTCTTTGTCCTTGAAGCCTCTTCCGTTTGTAGCAATGTGGCACCGTTGACGAAGACTGAACTTTATGTGTTCCACTGCTTGCTAGGCATTATGGGAGTCGTAATTTGGTCGACACGTCAGAAGGGATTCTATGGAGGTGAGAAGTTCACTTCTTCCCAACTGATCTTGTACTTTAAGCATCAGCTTAAAGTCAAGATTAGGACGGAAAGGCGGCGACTCTCTTCATCAGAATTCGGCAAAAAGTGGGTAAATCTTGCGCGACTGTGTAGAGTGAAAGGGTCTGACCTGGAGTGGCACTTTGATGCCGGTTAGGTACAGGATTTTGCCCTTCTTGGGTTGAACAGAGGCAACCCGTCCCGATATTAGGCTAGTTTAGGTTTAATTTGAATTTTAGTTTCCTTTTTCCGGTTAACTTAGTTAGGGTATGTATGCATATTGGCCCCTTTTATTTCTGTCCCTATTTTTCTTTAGTTAATTCCCCATCCCCTCCCTCGTTAGGTGGTCAGTGATGCCAGTTCTCTGGTAGTTGCTGGATGCCTTTCGTTTTGCGTGTGTGTTTTCGTATTTTTTGTTGTGAGTGAATGAGTGCGTGTTTGTGTTAGTGTTTTTGTATAGATGATTGTTTTTTTTTTTATATTATTATAATCCCGCAATTTTTTCGTCCAGTAAACTGATGTTTCTGCTACATTTAGGGATTGTAGGGTTTTTATTACTAACCATGTTTTGTTTTCATCTAAATAGTATTAATTCATATTGTAAATAATCATTGGGTTTTTTTAAATTATTGTTTTTATTCCCCTCTCCCCCACAGACTTTGAAATGTACATATGGGGATAGTTAGGATTTCATAGAGACATTGAGGTATTATGGTGGATGTAATAAGAAAGTTAGGAGAGAATGAGTTGTTTTGGTGATAGGACTATTGTTGGTATGTTTGGGTCAGTGTTTGTGACTAGCTAAATTTAGAAATTAGGACAGAAGAAGACCGTCCTTTCCCCAAACCCCTTTTTGGCCCTGTGCCACATTTTATACTATTGTACGAATAAATATTACTCCAAAATTCGCTTGAGGATGAAATGGAACTAATGTTTTTAATTTAATTACAAAATTAAATTCGAAGCTTTTAGCTTCCATTTTTGAAACATGTAACTGTGTAACAAAAAAACATATTTTAAATCAGTTCATTTATAATATATATATATATATATATATATATATATATATATATATATATATATATATATATTCGAATTCCAGTCGGATCCATTCTGAATCCTGTTCTTCCCCTCTCTGCTATAGGTAAATTGCAGGACAGACTGGGTTCTATAGCCCTATATAAGTTGGGCTTAAACAAAGAAAGGAGCCGTCCGTCGATGGCAGTCGTTCGGTTGAAGCAAGATGAAGAATCGGAAGGACCTATGAGCCACCCATCTACTACCAGAGAAAATACTAGGTTCGACCCCGGCCAGGGGAAGGAGCAATGAGTTGGGGTAACACCATTGAAATTAACAAATTATATAGAACCAGATTTGTGTCTTAATTTTCTTTTTTTCTTGTGCATGTGCTGTGAATCTTTACAAGTCTTTGTACATACCGGTACACAGAGAAGGGAAACACAACGTGGGGATTGATTTGTCCAGTCGGGGAGATAGGCCCCTTTGTATGTTCACAAAATATCGTAATGCTGTTGATAGCTTTCCTTTTTCTTTTTCTTTTTTCTATTTTTTTTTTTTTTTTTACAGACTTCAGCCAATTTTACTGATCTCAAAAATGGAAACTATATTATCGTTGTAAGTATAAGGTTTCTTATTTTATTATTTTCATGCCGTTGATGATCACGTGACCTATATATAATAATGGCAATTTCAGTGTACCATACATGTAAATAAGGAACGTATTAAGTAAAAAAATACAAAATAAAAATTATTTAAAAAATTTCTGACACGTTATTTTAGTTAAAATAATTTTCTAATTTTACTAAAATAACGTGTCAGAAATTTTTCTAAATATTTTTAAAATCGATAAATTTTTGTTTGTTTACAAATTTCTTAAAATTAAGAAAATTGAAGAAATCAAAATTAAATTTGACATTCCAATGTATATAGTTTCTTTCTGAAATTCACCTTAATGGAAATAATAAATTTAATTGTTAAACTTTCAATTAAAGCTAAAATGAAATCTTCAAGAATGTTTTTTTTTTTTTTCGTTTCAAAAAATTCATTTTAAACTTAGGTATCGAAAATTTATGCCGAAAAAGTGGAGGTTCCTAAAATTGGGATATCTTTCTTATTTTAGAATAAGTACGTATTTATTATTATAAATCAATGACAAAAAATATTTTTGTTTAAACCTATTTATAATACTCACCCCTACTATCACTTGGAATTTACTGTAAAAACAAAATGCGTATTATTTTCGAGAAATTATAGTAAGCGTCCTTGTACAAAAAAAAAAAGGAATTTAAACAAATGCACGCAAAAATGTCCTTCGGAAGTGTTCATGTATTTGATGTAGAGTCCTCGAAGAAAGAACGAGTTTGTATGAGAGAAACTCAGTAATGTTAGTAACGTGAAGGAAAGTTCGAGTTATGGCGTTATCCTGGGCGAAAACTATTGCACAGCAGTTCCAAGATATCTCGTAGACTTTAATGGCTGAATAACGTCGATGAAAGACCGAAACCAAGATAGTCCTGAACAAAAGTGAAAAGGGAAAAATTCATAGCAAAACTCCTGGACGTTAATATCAGTACAAAT
The DNA here is from genome assembly GCA_963932145.1 of Acanthosepion lycidas. Lineage (NCBI taxonomy): Eukaryota > Metazoa > Mollusca > Cephalopoda > Sepiida > Sepiidae > Acanthosepion > Acanthosepion lycidas. The sequence continues at coordinate 39,675,643 of OZ010599.1, forward strand.
GATTTAAGAATTAATCCTTTAAGAGAAACAGTAAATTCATTTGGTTCAGTGTGGAGAACATGTGTGTCACCGAAAAAGGAATAGACCAAAGTTCATTGAATCAGCAGGAATAAAATCACTTGATATCCTTGAGTGAATAAAATCCATGAAAATGAATTCAAGATGTCTGTATATGATTGGTGTTGACTTAGTCCAGAATTGTTTGGCAGAAAAACAATCGGACATGTCGGAAGTGACCAAGCGTAAAATTGAAGGTTGACGTCGTAGTAAACATTTTGGTACGCATGGGCAGAAATATACGAACATTGTATTAAACCATCAAGTAAGAATTGGCGGGAAAAGTAGCTGAGCATGCTGGAAATGGCAAAATAGAATATGGCGATGAGCCGAAACTACACCAGAACGTGGTGTGTTAGAAAATTAGCAAAACAATGTTAGTTACTCGACAAGTAAAGGGTCTGGGTTTGCTCTACGATTAAGTAGGATCGAAATCAACGGCTAACTGAAGCGGAAAGCAAAGTAAAGTTTAGAAAGAGAATTCCTAGTTGAGTAAATTGGCAAAAGTATTTTTCTCAAGAAGAAAAGGAAGAAAAAGCAAAAGAAGAAAATAGGAAGAAATTGTTCCCAACGCTAATTAAAACGGAAGTCAACTGCTACTTCCTTGAGACAGCTTCCGACAGAACCTTAAACTTAACCCAACGCCTCAATGAATCAAATTGTGATAAAAGGTCGGTTTTTAACGTGGGGACACGAGTGTTTCCACTCGGGCCGCTGGTCTAAGCTTGCCAAAGCTTGTCTAAGCAGGTCTTAGCTGGTCATAGCTTGTCTAAACCAGTCATAGGCGGTCATACCACCGCTACGTAACAGATATCACTGGTGCGAGGGGAACACAAGGGAGGAGAGAAGGCCTTCGACACGGAACAGGTACTACAACGGCAGAATCTACTGCGACGGGAAAATGCATACTCACAACAGAATTAATGTCACGTGTTTTACCATTAAAGCAACATCAATCACTGGAAGTTAAACTTTGACAGGAACAGCCAGAGAAAGATCGCCGGCTGACAGCATAGAAGCTTGCAAGTTTGCTATATATATATATATATATATATATATATATATATATATATATAAAGTATGCTTGAGAGAGAGAGATGTGAAATTAATCCCTCCCTATACTCTACCATGTCTCTTTAACTATCCCTTTTACACTCTCTGTTAAATTACAAAAACTTACACTACCCATCAATTTTAATTTCATTTTTCGTTTCATTTCATTTTTGGAAGTGCTATCTGATGATCCGGCGTCCTTTAAAATTAATGCATTAACGTTTCGATGCACATCATAGCGTCTCATCAGGCTGTGGTAAATTTACCACCGCCTGATGAGATTCTATGATGCGCATCGAAACGTTAATGCTTTAATCTAGCGATACTATATATGTTCGAATGTAATAGCCTATGATAAAGATATATATATATATATATATATATATATATATATATATATATATATGTGTGTGTATTTCTTATTACTATTTTGAGATGTTAGACGCTCACTCGTCCTAACTTCCGTTAGTTCGACGAATGCTCGTAAGCACTTCCAAAATGCTTGTTGCAGACGAGACTTTGCAAACGCGGATACTGGTAGTAGTAACGCCTTCAAATAATACTCGCGCTAATAAAACTTGTTCAAATACTAATCGCTCAATAGTAATTCGTATAATGATCAGTATAGAGAAATAGTATAGTGGATAGTATAGAGAATAGCGATCGCTTAGACATCACGCTAATTCCCATTTATATGCTTCCTTTACGATCACGTGATCTACTTATTTAATAATGGAGTCGTCTGTGTTTGCTCACTGGTGATCTGTGTTCAAACTACGGTGTCGGCACTTTATTCCTATACGACACCTCCCCTTTGAGATGACTTCCTCTGAAATCAATACTTTTTCAGCTTTGTTTCGATCGTTAGAAACTTTATTGTCATTCTTTTCCTTTTGCTTGGTTGAACTATTTCTGATGGCGTAGGCACGTTAAATGTGTCGTACAGAATTTTCCATTGGTACTTCTGTTCGGGGACTTTTTAATTCTGTGAACCTTCGTTTTAATTGATTCAGGCGTCTCTTGTGTTCCCACCTTTGTCCCTGTACGCCATTCTGTCAATCCCTTTTTTTTTAATGACGCCATCTTGCCAGAATTTCTTTCCGCGCTGATACATCCTGAAAAATACTTTGTTTCCAGGTTTGAAAAATGTATTTGTATAGTTATTCTTTCATGTTCCCGCTTTGCGTTCAAGTAACAACTTATTGAAGACGGACTTAATCTTCCTGACAAACATCAATTCTGCCTGCAGGGGATATTCCAGACACGGTGTTAGGGTTTGGCGTAATTCGGTAAACACTTAGAAATTGTTGAATCATTACTTTATCTGATTCTTCTCCCCCCGATTTTCTTAGTGCCCTTTAAAACGCATCGACAAACCATTCTGCCTTTCCGTTTGATCGAAGGCGATAAGAGGGAATTGTGATGTGTTCAATTGCTAATGATTTGCAAAAGAACTTGAATTCACTAGACGTGAATTGTGTCCCGTTATCTGACACGATAAAGTCAGGAACGCTGAACCTCGCAAAAATTTCATATAAGAAATTTATAGTTACTGCGGTAGTCGGTTTCCTGAATTTTAGTACTTCTGGCCATTTAGTATAACTATCGACTACTAGTAGAAAGTACGCTCTGTTTATCGGTCCTGCAAAGTCAAATTCTAGACAATGGCATATTGGTTGTCGGCCAAGGTTGAACTTTGATAGGCGTTGACTTCGCTGCCAGAGCACAACCTCTGCATAATGTCACCAAATTTTCTATATCCTTATCCATATTTGGCCAGTATGTATATCATCTCATTAAGGATTTCATCCTAGAAATTCGTGGATGTCCTCTATGAAATTCCTTCAACATAAATCTTTGTAACAATGCTGGTATAGCCTCTTTTTCAGTGTATATCACTACAACATTGCGTAAGGAAAACGCACTATTTTCCATAGTATTTTTCCCTTTAGATTTTAATTTCTCCTTTATTTTCATTATGAAACGCTCTTTTTCTGCCTTAATTTTTATTTCCTCTAATGTAATGGGAAGCTCTCATGCGGTATTATATAATACTTTGTTAATTTCATTTTCAGCTCTTATCGCCGCAAATACTGTGTCCTTAAGTGCTTCACAGAATCTTGGTATTAGTCGAGACAATCCATATGCATAACTTAATTTCTTACATGGTAGAAATTCCATTTTGTAATTGTGCTGCAGTTCATTCGTTGTATGTGTGGGAACAACCTTTTTCGATCCATATATGGACAACAACGGACGATGATCTGTTTTGTAGAATAAATTTTTCTATCATGTAAGAATTTGTGGAACTTTTTCAAGGCAAATATGATGGCCATTGATTCCTTCCCTATTTGATTGTAGTTTCTTTCAGTTGCAATTAACGATCTTGAAGCATGCACTATTGGTTTCGTTGTTCCGTCGTCATATTTGGGTAATATCACTGCTCCAATATCCGAATCACTTGCATCTGATGCAACCATAATCTTTAGTTTAGGGTCAAAATGAGCTAGTGACAAATCCGATGTCAAGACTTTCTTGATTTCTTCGAACGCAGTTTGAAATTTTTTTGTTCAATTCGACTTAACATCTTTCTTCAGTAGGCTCTCAACTCGTACATGTTAGGTATATATGTAAGATAATAGAATGCTTGTAATTTTGTTATATTAGTTGGAGCGGGCATATCCTTTATCGCGCTCGCCTTTGAAGGATCCGGTCGTCTACCGTTCTCATCAATAATCTGCCCTAAATATTTGAGTCTCGACATAAATAACTCAGATTTTTCTTCACTTATTTTAAAGCCATATTCTTTGATTCTCTCAAAGACTTTCTTTAAATCTTCAGCATGTTGTTTTCGGGTCTTGCTTTTAATAAGTACGTCGTCCAAATATACTTGAACACAATCCAAACCAGCAAGCATAGTATCCATTATCTGTTGAAATATGCTTGGTGCTACCTTTACACCGAAAGGAAAACGGTTGAATTTATATAACACTTTATGGGCGTTAATAATAATTTTGAACAGTCTTCGTCCACAAGTACTTGTAAGTATGCGTCTGAGAGGTCCATTTTAGAGAAAAATTTAACTCCATTCAATTTGGCAAAACTTTCCTCAGGACTTGGTAACGAGTAGTTATGCTGTTTTAAATTTTCATTTAATCCCGTCGAAAATCAGCACACACGCGGATTTTATTAATCTGTTTCTTAACGTAGACTGTTGGTGATTCCGATTCAGAATAATCTATTCTTGATATTACTCCTAATCGCTCTACCCAGTCCAATTCATTGTTGATTGGATCTAAAGTCGCAAAAGTTAAACTTTTTTGTTTTAAACATGGGCGTTACACTGTCTTTCAACTGAAACTTAGCTTTTGCTTTTGTGCATCTCCCTAGGCCTTCAGAGAAAACTTCTGAAAAACTTTCAGTTCACTTTTCAATTTTTTACTTGCTGTATTAATACTGGCAACAATATCTTACTGCAAAAAGAGTTAAATGGGAGGTCCCACTTATCAAATAATGCAATCCAGTCTGTACCAAACAAATTAGCAGATTTTTTTAAACACAAATACTACCACTCTTCTGGTTTTTCCGACAAAAGAAAAGTTACAGTTGAATTTACCTCCAAAGTTTGATCTCTTTCCTGAGACTCTATAAGCAACTTGATCATAAGTTAATAAAGTGAGTTTACCCATTTTCCTCCAAGTCTGTTAATTTTTTAATAGAGATATCCGATCCTGTGACTAATTGCAATTTTATCTTCACATCATTAATTTACAAGAAAGCAAATTTCCTCTTTTGCGAAGTGTTGTTAATTTGACTTTTATGTTTCTTATCGTTACTGCATGTATTTATTCTGTTCACAGGCTTTCTACTTTTCTCCATTTTTTGGCTCTGCAACATGCACTTTTGTGTCTTAATTTCCCTCACTCATAGCATTTCTTGTTCTTTTTAAAGAACAGTCACTCTTAAAATGCTTGCTGCCACAGCTGTGGCAAGTATTCATTATAGTTCTTTTAGGAATTGAAAAACGTTTGTATTTTTTCCTCTTAGTTTGTCGGACACGATGTACCTGTGAATTGTCTTTTTCCTCAATCCTCGCGGCATCGAGTTTCAAATTCACAATATGTTGACACTCATTTTCTATTCTCTGGAGAGTTAATTTTGTATCCATTTCTAATTTAGAAAGTATCCTGGATCTTATCTCTGCGTCCTTTTAGATGTTAAACTCTGAACGAATATCAGACATTTAAATCAAGAGTTCATTTAATTTGAACTTTTTACATTCTCTATTCACGACTGCTGCGTACGTGACAAAATCGTCATTGTCGGACTTTACTAAATTAAGACATTGTCAACGTGTATTAAACAATGAACCCCTATCACTAAAGATTTTCGATAGTTTTAGGACAGTCTCATCAAAAGTTATTTCTCCCGGTTTCTTCGGCAAAATATAGTTTACATATTTTTCATGTTCAGCAAGGGATAATTTCTCCAATAGTAACCGAACCTTTTTTTTCATCATTCCAATGCGAACAATCCCTTTTGAAGATTCCTTCATATGTTCTATAGTAAGATGGGAAAGTTATCTGTTCATCCTGATAGTACAGAAACTCGGTGATTGAATTAACGACAGTATCAGGAGTATCAGAAGTTTTTGGTTCCATCGTTTTAGTGAACAACTCCAAAAACTTGCTGCAATTGTATTAGATTGGTGCAAAAATAATGACGTAATAATGTCGTTTTTTGACGTTTAACGTCAAGAAACGACATTATTACGTCATTATTTTTGCACCAACCTAATAATTGCATTTGCTGTTCATGTTGCTGTTTTTGTTGCTGCAAATGTTGTTCCTGTTGTAATTTTTGTTGCTGCAACATTTGAAACATGATGACTTTTAACTCTTCCATTCTGCTGAACACTGCTGAATATTTTTTGCAGATTATTTTTTTTTTCCTTCCGTGTAAGTTGAACGAATCCTCGTCGCTACTTTTGTGATATTAGAGGCTCACTCGTCCTAACTTCCGTTAGGTCAACGAATTCTCGTAATCACTTCCGAAATGCTCGTTGTAGACGAGACTTTGTAAATGAGATACTGGTAGTAGTAACGCCTTCAAATAATACTCGCGCTAATAATACTTGTTCAAATAGTAATTGCCAAATAGTAATTCATATAATGATCAGTATAGAGAATAGCGATCACTTAGACATCATATTAATTCCCATTTATATGTTTTCTTTACGATCATGTGATCTACTTATTTAATAATGGAATCGTCCGTGTTTTCTCACTGGTGATCTGTGTTCAAACTACGGTGTCGGCAGCTACACTTTATTCCTATACAACATTGTAGAAGTCAAATGACTTACCTGCCAACATGGCTGCCTTCTGTTTCCTTGTAAAGCAAGCCAGCTAATTTTACCTCATTTTATAGGAGAGTGCCTTATACACCAGTTAGGTTTGCCCATTTTGCTAGAATGGACCTGCCCAATACATTTGCATGAGTGGTCTTTATTCACCCATATATTTCTCCTTTAAATGACTCAAGTCATTTTAGCTTTGGCTACACTTGCCTATTTGTGTGTCAGACCACTGGCAAGCTAACCAATATTCTACAAACATATTATATTCGTTATTTTTAGTAGGTACACGTATCTGAATTTCTATCCCTGATATTGTTGTTGTTTTTTTGGTTTCTTTTTTCGTAAACAGTAACATTAATAACAACCGGCCTAGACTGAGAAGTCTTACTAAAGAAAAATTGTGCCTTCGTCAGGAACCGAACCTGTATCCCCTTTTCCATCAGGAGAAACAGTTTCTGTAGCCGAAATATGCCTTTAACCATTCGGTAATTTGATGATACAAGTCTTAGTTTTTAACTGCTGGGTGAAGAAGGGGTGGATTCATACCTTTCCCAAGGGTATTTGCGCGTAAGGGGATGGAAGTCGGCTCTCCGATTAAAAATTCTGATCCATTACACCTCCGGCACATTCAAGCTTACAGCACCTGGCATTCCCAAGTAGTCACCCATCCAGGTACTGACCAGCCTCGATGATACTTAACTTCGGTAATCGTACCGGTGTTTCAACGTGATGTGACCATACGCCTTCTAAACTGGTTGGGCATGGGAAATACTACTAGGCCCTATAGATAAACTGTTATGCAAACCACAGCAGCAACACCTCGTGTAGTAAGGCTGTGGCGGTAGTGTGGTGAGACTGGGGCGCTATATTTCTATAACAATGTTTAATAACAAACTGTACTGGTGACTTTTTAATGGATTTGAAAATAACGTTAATATTTATTTCAGGTATATCCAGTAAATGACAATAACTGTGATCCCTACTGCTCAAGACGAAAGTCTGATATATTTAACATTGGTAAGTTTTCGAGTTTTTCATCATTCACCCTATTTTTTATTTATTTTTTTATTTTTTATCATTTCACCCCAAACAAGATAATAAATCCTCTAAGACGCAAGAGCTTACCGAGTATTAAAGAATATAAGAAAAAAACTCTCTTAATGAAAGAGTACAATAACAGGAATTAAGGAGACAGAAGATAACGATTAACATTGCATTTAAATTTTTGAAGATCAAAGTTCACTAGTGTTGTAACCTAGGGAAGGGTTACTGAATAGAATAATCAACCTAAGGTTGGTAATAAACAAGAACAATACATATCAGATTCGCCAGTGGCACATAGAAGTGAGTCAAGTGAATTCCACTATGAATCTCCAATTACCGGATATCTACCAACCGCCCGACGCGGTCAGACGTAGCACAAGGCCGAATTTAATGTGGGGTATCCGAGCCTGTAGGCTCTGCCAAAAATTCCCCGTAGAACCCGTATAAAACGGGGTCGGGTAGTTGTTTCCCGAGACGAGACTCTGCCCCTCGTCTGGGGATCCTCTCTGCCCCGAAGCAGAGAGTTCGACCAGCACAGCTAGAGATGAATATCCGACTGCAGCGCAACATACAGTATTTACTACTCTATTTATGTGAATGGGGACATACCCGTTATCGTCCGTATGTATGCCACAACAACTGGAAGCCAGAAGAAAGCTAGAATTGTGAGAGAAGAAACTGTTTACATAGAACTTACGGTTACATCTAGCAATTTCAACTATAAAACGAAGAGACCTAACCGCCAATCTAGTACTGCGCTTAAATTCATAAAGTCTAGGTACCACAGAAGAAAGTTGATCAGAACAATTACCATGACAGTCTTTAGAGAAAAGACACATTATTACTGATTCTTCTTGGGATTGCATGAAGAATATCTAAATATATAGCAGGAGCACCAGACTAGGTTTGTCAACAATATTTAAAGCAAGGACGAATGATAGACATACAAATATGTAAGATAGCTTCTGGCAAGAAACATTGTCTAGCACAACATAGTGAACCAAATTTCCTAGCAGCAGACCTAGCAATTGATTCAATATAATTGATTCAATACAATTGATTCAATATAATTGATTCAATATAAACTTTACAGATCACGTCAGCGAAAAACATTAGTCCTAGAAAGCACTTCTGTAGGTTAGCACCATCCGTGCTGATGGAGGCTCAAAAGGTTTCTCTCAGATGATTAAAATAGAGTAGTTTCGTTTTGTAGGCGTTAAAATTAACAAGCCATTCCTTGCCCCAGTTAACAACAGATTTTAGATCAGTTTAATTGTTTTTATTCTGTAAACTTCATGTTGTCTTTCATTTTCCTTCTTATGCATTTTCAGCTTCCGGTTTCTTTTTATTTTTGAATTTGCTTCTTTATTTCTTTTCAATTCTTTTCCTTTTCTAGTTTTCGTCTCACTTTGAGTTTTATTCGCATTATTTTCGTTCCTTTTATAAATCTATTTATTTTATTTTTATTGCGTCTAGAAAGAAATAGCAACAACTTACTGAACCTAACAGTTTGTGGCAATGATACACGAACTCGAACCCTGATCAATCGGCCATTAGAAGCAACCACCACACCAAACATCTGGAAATTTTATTTACTTTTTCTCTTGTTAATTTTTGTGATCATTGCCTTTATCGTCTGTAAGTATCTTTTCTTTTTCTTTCTTTTTTTTTTTTTTTTTTCGTTTTCCAATCAGCTCTTTGAAGCTTATAGTAGGATGGGATTTGTAAAATGCCGATAAGTTAAAATCACGGTGCAAAATCAAAACTTTTATCTATTGTTGACAGAATCTTATCAGAGAATTGTTCGGATGAGCTCTTTGTAACAGGGTAGGTAAGTTAGGGTTGATGTAGTAGTAATCCTGACTTGATTTTATTTGAGTGTTGTTAAAGTAATTAACCTATTGCTATATATATTTGTTGACTGTATTGTTGGAGGAATCCTTATCTCTTTTTTTTATATTGAAAACTAAATTAATTAAAACGTACAACAATAATATAAACAATAAAAACTTGAGACACATGTTAACATAAATAGCAAAAATTTGTATTTTCTTTTTGTGATGTGAATTACAGAATATTGATATGGTGTTTGTAAAAATGTTCTCAGTGTCTCCTTTGTTTACAAGCCAATGCTTACTTGGTTTGGTTCCAAGAATTTCATTTGTGAGCATGCGATTAACATGGTTTGGTTCCGAGAATTTCGTTTGTGAGAATGGCGTTTGACATCGTCTGTTTTCGATCTTCACGGAGTGCTGGCAAAGATATGAATTTCCCTACTACTATTACTACTTGTCTACTAGTCTACTGACTTCTACTACTACTTGTTTACTGGTCCTTCCATGTGGTGGAAAGGTCGTTTTTATAATCATGAGTGTTACGATGATGAAATAGCGTTCTTTTCTATCATCACTGATGCCAAGGTTATTTTTAGAATTATGACATATCCTTAATTTTTTATCATCACTGATGGCAAGGTTATTTTTAGAATGATGAAATATTATCATTCCGTACTATAACAGAAGTTTCCCCATAAGAACGGGATGTATTAATAAAAATAATCAACGTCTTTTTTTTCCATGAAATGGTTGTAACTGAAACTGTAACTCAGCATTTCACAAAAGAACTATATAAGTCAATGGCACAATAGACTTTTTGGATTTAAGCGCAGCACTAGTGTTGAGGTCTCATCAATTTACATTTGGGCAGGCTAGATGTAGCCGTAAGTTCTATGCTAACAGTTTCTTTTCTCGCACTTCTTGCTTCTAGAACTCCCTTCCGGCTCCATGCTTTCCAGCCAACTTTAATCTACAAAAATTTAAATGCAATCTACTACCCTCCTGATTACTCTTTTCTTTTCCCGCTCATTATTAATGCCCCTGTCTCTAATTCTTCCGCACCTTATAATCCCTTATGTCTTAGTAGCTTGCCTTGAATGGGGTGATATCGATTTAAAAAAAAAAAAGAAAAGAAAAAAAATGACGGATGGGGAGCTTCTGCTGGAAGGCTATATAACTGACTCCAATCACGTGACAGACCACGTGTCTGGTTCATAACAGCGAGTAACATTTGTTCAAAAACTGGTTTCACTGGAAAGGGTTAAAAAATCGAATTTTCACTTCGTCGAAATGGTTCAAGTCACCGAAAAATCCAGACATGGAAAATTAAAGGGGAATAACTGTTATATATGAATGGTGCTATTTTCTAATTTTATAACTGTTATATATGAATGGTTCTATTTTCTTAAATGATGAATCGTTTAGAAATTACACTCGTTAATTTGATTGGTGCTTATTTACTATTTTTTTTTAAACTTTCAGTGTTTTACTTTTGCTTGATGGGAACAATAATTGCACATAACTGGGACCCTAACAAATGCTTCTCCCACGGAACAAGGTGGACCTGGGGATAGCATCAATAAAGACGTGATTCTACACTTCTCAAACATTTTGAACTGTAGTGTCTCTGTCATTCATCATTTTTTTTGTTTAAGGAAGAACGTACTGATCTGTATAAAAAAAAAATAATTACCTTTTCAATTTGTATAACTGAACAAACGCATTATTGGTAATACATCCGTCAGTCTCGAGAGATTACAGAGTCTACTATGATGGCTAGCTAATCCTACTCAGGCCTATTTGTGTTTCTTCAACGTCAACAGAACAAAGCTCATGTTTATACTGGTTCTGATCAAAACAACAAATACATCGATTAAAACTTAATACACACACACACACATATATATATAAAATCTGTCTAATGTACAAGCAAGTAGCTTTTCCATAGTTTTTTGTTCTTTTTTTTTTTTGTTTTTTTGGCAGAGTGAATTCATCAAAAGGGAGTGTTAATGGCTGGTTGCGTTAATAATTTTTTTAGCTTGACACAGAAATTCGCAGGTTCGTAAACATTTTTTAGAAGCTGAATATAGCACTCAGCAATTTTAAAAAAAAACTAAGAGTATTACCCTTCTATATGAGGAGGCGTGAACAGGGTAACAGTTATTGGCGCCTAAATTGAATACCGACATACCGAGCGCAATTCTCGTTCCATTCACTTCATGCCAATGTCCTCGCAAAAAGTATGCATTCATCACCCTCCAACTATGGGTTAAATAACAAGGCAGATAGTACTCTCTTGCCATCATGTAGCAACCATTAGGAGAATCTTAATTCAAAACCAAAAGGGAATGAGTTTGTCATGTTACCTTGCCTAATGCATACAACTGTAGCTATGGATTTAAGGCATTATTTTACTTACAATTACTACGTGTCGTAGTAGAGACACAAAGAAGGTATAATAAGAAAAGTGATCGATATCCAGAGAACTTAAAACGATTACTTGGTTACTTATTTTAGTCCATTTACTTACGATTATTGCCACGTGACGCAAACAATATTCAGTGCGTTATTTAAACAAATTACCTGTAAATAATAAACCGTACACTTCTCTATAGCCGTCTGCCACTGATATTATTACCAACTATGACTGCTTTTACATCAGTACCGAAGTAATTATTGTAAAGTTGGGAAGAGTTCGGGATATTGAAAGCTGGAAAATATTTGTCATAAATAATAAAATAAAAAAAAAAAGGTCTTGAGCAACATTTAGTGTGTGAATTACCGAAAATGATAACAAAATAGGCTTTGCATTGAGTGCCACACCAGACTACCAAAGAAGTCACGAATGACGTGAAAACGAACCTCCTAGCCACAGGGTGCATATTTGATTTTCACCGGGTGTCAGTGGCTGCTCGAGGATATGTAAATCTGTGGTCAACCAAGCTGCGTCTAGGATATGCACGGGTGGGAAAAACCGTATGACGTGAGGGTAAAACCGCCTGCAGGCGTGTGAAAAACCGAGAAGGAAGAAGTAGAAGAGTGTCTCATTCATCCTCGCAAGAATGTAGAGTCCATGTTCCAAAGCTACATACGCACTGGCCTACAGTATTTGACGAAGTCCGCAGCTGAATAAACTTATGTTGCACCGGAAAGATTTGATCGGATGTTTTCAGCGGCAGTGTGCGACGATAATTTTACAACCCGGATATTTAGTTTTTGCTCTTCATAACAATCAGAATAAAAGACTGGATTAAATTATGATGATACCTTAAGAGGAAAGATGGTTTGGAGAATTTAACAATCACGGGACAGATCCACGGGAAAAAAACAGCGAGTAAAATCCTTGAGAATTTAGAAAGGTTCCCAACATCATTTGTTTCGAATCCTAACATTTAATTTGTAATAATTATTTTTGCTATTTATTCTTCATAATCAATTATTTTCTATTATTCCAAAACAATTCTTTTCACAACAACAACACCAACAACAACAACAATAATAAGTAGTAGTAGTAGTCTTAACTCGTGAAAATTTCACGGTTTTCTTATTTGAATTTTCTGATGGCTCTTGATTCGTAAGTTAATGACTGAATAAGTTCATGGCGAGTTTTATCAGTCCTCCTATAATGCCGTGAATGCTTGACAAAGATGAAGAGACGAAACAGAAAGGTAGTTCTACAGTAGGATACTGAGAATACCATGGACCCAATATCTGAGCAAGGGCGAAGTTTTAGAGAAGATGGATGCAAAAAGGACATTTATACTTAACATCAGGAGGAGACAGCTGAAAGGAGACAGCTGAAATATCTAGGACACATAATGAAAAAAGAGGGCCTGGAAAACTTAATATTCACAGGACATATTGTCGGTAAGAAGGACAAAGGAAAACAGCGTATAACCTGTCTCATTAGCTTGAGTAAGTGGAAGGCAGAACAGAGTTTAGGAGAGATAACAAAATGACAAAATTTATTAAGAGCTACAAAGGACAGGAAATTGTGGAGAGCCATGATCCTGAGGGGACACGGCACATAGAAGAAAATAGATGTAATAAGAAAGGACAGAGAACTTAAAACGATTACTTGATCACTTATTTTAGTCCATCATTTTACTTACAATTATTGCCGCGTGACGCAAACAATAGTCAGTGCATTATTTAAACAAATTAGCCGTAAATAACAAACCGTGCTTTTTTCTATAGCCATCTGTGACTTATATTGTTGCCAATTCAAAGAAGACAGTTTTTACATAAGTATCAAAGTAATCGTTCTAAGTAATGCGGCTAATCGAAATAAGTGCTGTGTAATTTGTTGCGATAAGAAATATTGTTAAAAACAAAAAAAAGTTAGAAATTACAATGTAATATATAATCTTTTACATAGCAGTGAATGCTAGACAGCCTTTTCACAGATGAAGAAGAGACTTGAAACCGAGACACACTTCTACCAACGAATGTAAAATATTAAAAGATAGGAAAAATGTATTCAGAAAAAAAGGAAAGAGAACTGAAGTGGCTGGAAAGCCGGTAGAGTGTTCCACAAGCGCGAAGTGCGAGAGAAGAAACTGTCAGCATAGAACTTACGGTTACATCTAATCAATTCAATTATAAATTGATGAAACCTTGTTGCTAATCTAGTACTTCCCTTAAATTCATAAAGTCTAGGTACCACATCGGAAAGTTCATCCGAACAATTACCATGAAAATATTTATAGAAAAGGCTCAGGGGAGCAAAATTACAGGGGTGGGAAAGTGACTGACGCCGATATACCAAGTCAGGACCAATAATAATGCTGATTCTTCTTTGGATTTTATCAAGAATTTCGTTTTGGAGGCGTTAAACTTAACAAGCCATACTTTGCCACAGTTAGCAACCAACTATAGGTCATTTTTTGCATTAGCAGCCAATTTTTGACCTTATCGATTAACTTGATATCGAGAAAGTAGTAAATGGTTGTGTCATCAACATAGATTCCAAATTGAGGGCTGATGCTATCAGGAAGGTCAAAAGAAAGGTCAAAGTACAAAATAAGACCAAGGATAGCGCCCCGAGGAAAACTGCAATAGTACAAAAGGATCTAGAAGAGTGACCGTTCAGATTTCCTCAGTTACTCTCGCCCAGTCTACAGTGTGCGTCTCGTCGCTCCGGTTCCGATGCATGGACCTTACACTCTGTCTGCGATATGTCAGAGGCTGCACATATCCACTCTCGGAGTGTTGTGTTGTTTTTTCTTTTCTTGTTTTTCTTTGGTCACGTGGTATAGTTTTGATTATCGCCTATAAATATGCCGTTTCACTTTTGCCTCTTTAGCCAGCTTTCCCAGACGATCCCCTTAGGTGAAACCTGGGTAGGTTTGTCTGGCTCACTAGGTTTGACTAGGTCTGCTCTACGGTTGTATTGAGCTCTTTTTAGTTAGTTGTTTATTCGCGTCGGGTTTTTTTTTTCTTTGGGCTTTGAACCTATATCTGAGCGATTTTTTATCGACAGACTTTCATTTTTTCTTTCTTTTTTTAAAACCTTTTTTGTCCTTCAAGATTGATCTGATTATTGACAAATTAAAAATTCGAAGGTTTTTCGAGACGAGAATAGTTAACTACATTTATATATATATATATATATATATATATATATATATATATATATATATATATATATATATAGAACAGCCTGAATTAAAAAAAATCTTTCCCACCTGGAAAACCGGATGTAAGTGTCAGGTGTGCATCTGCATTCGGTGGCCAGGACTGGCCCAAGGCCAACTCTGTGGTGCCCGCTGCTTCTTTGATGGTCTGGTGTGAATTGTATGAAATGTCTATACCGTCTTACTGAACTATTTAATGATATTTACTAAGCAAAGTCTGGCACAAAACCATGATTATTGGTAAACTATAATGAACGAGCTCTTAATCACAAGTTAATGTGCTTGAAAAATAAGTTTGTTAATCACTGAGAGATGAGGAGCTCGTGGTCAAGGGGTTAGAACGTTAACATTTTGACCATGAGACCTAGGTTCGTGATCAATTTGTCAAGTATGTGACTTCTTATTATCGGCAAAAAGAGACGATTCAGAAAGTTTTTTTTAATCATTTCAGACACCGAAAAAGCGATAATGCCACTAAGACGCACGGGTGGGGGATAGAAGAAGATATGAAAACATTAGTGACGAGAAAGGACAATAAAATAACATAATACAGGAAGACAGATGATGTGGCATTTGATTTTTTAAAGCAATAAATCTAAAGACAGATCCACAGGCGAGAAAATAAATTATTAGAATAGAATTTACAGTAACATCTAGCTATGAAACCTGTAGTTTGAAAAGAAAAAAAAAACTTAACTCATGGACGTCCGTACGTAAAAAGAATCTCATGGGGAAGCCATATTGTTTTTATGCTGACAACGCAAAATCTCGGTGACCACGAGATTTGAGAAAATATAAATATGCAGTGTACGAAAGACGGGGGAGGGCGAGAAAAGAAATTATTAGAATAGAATTTACAGTAATAGCCAGCTATGAAACCTGTAGTTTAGAAAGAAAAAAAAACTTACCTCATGGACGTCCGTATAAAATATAAATATGTAGTGTACGAAAGACGGGGGAGGGCGAGAAAAGGAACCAGACAATACGACAAATACAACATCTACACTTTATCATTCAGCATTAGTACCTACTAAGGAATTAAGACCAGTCTCTCGAATTTAAACTACAAAACCTACATGAATAACATTTTAGGAATTTGATTAGCTGATCTGTTTAAAGATAACAAGACATTTGAATAAAGAATTAAAAATGAATGATTTAAAGTCAAAATCAAGCAAGGTGATAAAACACAAGGGATTAATGAGTGTGAAAGAGAATGAGAAGATTTAACATAGAGAAAGGACAATACAAGAATAGAATTCAGGAAGACAGATGATAATTAATGTTGCTTTTAAAGTTTTGAAGATTGTAGGTGTCAAGGAAACAAAAAACCAGAAGAGGGTTTCACAGGCAAGTGTGACACCCACCGGTGGTCGCGGTCGCCAATATGTGACATCCACTGGTCGCGACGCCAATATGTGACACTGCGTCGTCGGCCCGTGGTCAACTCCCAGTTGCGGCGCAAAGCTGTAAGGTTTCTTCCACCAGCGTTTTGGGGTTGACTCCTTGTCGCTGCCACCAGCCTGTGTCCCGGTCGATCTGGTCGTTCCCTGTTCGATATCAGCTTTGTCGTTCCCAGCTCGCCTCCAACGTCTGGCCACTGAAGTAACTGCTTTGATCTCAAGTCTAACCTACCCAGGTTGTGACTTTGATCTTAGGTAGACGAAATCAATCAGGCGTCGGGCCGTAGTGCAAGCTGAATCCGGGGTAAAGGTGATATCGCACAAGCGTAAGTAAAAAAAATAATAATAATAAAACAAACTCAAGAGGTTCAAATATGTTGAGAAATAACAATTATATTAATCTGTCTGTTGAATACAGGATTGTGTTTTTCTCCCAGCCCGTTTCTAGGGATTCGTGACACTTTTGCGTTTCTTAAGCGAGTTATGGTATCTTAAATCGTTCGTCAATAAAACTTTCTTTTGGTAGGAAGACTAAGTCGAGAGGACGTAAAAATCTTTCGGTCAGCTTCTGCGAGGCTGGTCTCCAACTGCAACTCAACTCTCCAACTTTTCGAACTAACTCCAAACTCGAATTCGATCTCACTAACTGCCAACTGCCTCGAGACGTTCGTTTATATGGATACCGACCAAAATCCGGTGTGGAGGCCTGACGTGGTTTGGGTTCCCGATAATTCTCGATTCCCAGCAAGAATTCTCTTTGTTCTTTGGCCAGGAAAATTAATTACTTCCCATTTTTGGAAGATTAATCACTTTCCATTTCGGGGGTTTCTCCCTCGTCCGTGAGGGAAGGTCGGAAGAGAGTTATCCTCATAGACTCTTCCTCTCTCACAATGGTAACTCATACCAATCCCCTCAGTGAGTATTAACAACTTCTACGTCTTTCTCATACATTCACCTCCGCTTATCACCCATGCTACCACTTGACCAATGGTCTCTCGGCAGTGTGGATGTGGATAGACTGACCCTCTTAAAATTATTATCCAGAATTTTGTTTACAAAATTCTTTTTTCTTTTTTTCTTTTCCGTCGGCCAAAACATTTACAAATCCCAGATTGTCAAACAATTCTTATCGCATCTTGATTTGGGGGAAACCCAAAATCCACTTAGCACAGACCTCTACCGACTCATTAATCACTGTCAAAACCCGACACCTGGTTTCTCCGCCAGTCAACTTTTAACTGGGTGGTCGTGTTTACCTGAGAATCAAATTCTTTATTTTTCTCATGCCTTAAAATTCTCTTATCACCAGATGCTCATTTTCGAGATGATATGTCTGAAGTCAGCGGTTTGAATAAGCAATAATAATGATTCCCTTTACGATTTCCCTTCTCATGCCAAGATTCGTGCATATCCCAGATGGCTTTCTTCGCTGGAACTAGGAATTAAAATTAATTGATAATTAATATATATTCTCCGTGGTGATCCCAAGCCGAAATTTTTTACGGCCGCATGCGTCGGTTGGCTTTGTTTTTCTTTCTGAATTCTGTTTCGTTTGGCGCGTCACTCCCTTATCGTGGCATTAATTAGTTTTGACAGAATCACAATCTCGTTTTTTTTTCTTACGGGTTTTCTGTCTTTTGCGAAAAGTATCTTTTTTTTGTAAATAAAATAAAAACTTCATTTTCTTAAAGTCGATCAGTCTGTCTTTCGATATAGCTCTTTCTCGCCTTAAGTGTTTCCTGTTTTTAATTTCTATGGTTAATTAGCTAATTACCATCGCTAAATAGTGTCACAATCCTCCCCTAACCTATTTTGTCCTTTAATAGTAAATGACATCTAAATGCCAATACACTATTTAGCATGCATCATGCATCTGTTCATGCAATTCTATTCTTCTTTTCCTTTTCACGGTTTCTTTCGTGATCCGTCATTTTTTCTTCTTTGCTACATGCAATGCAATGTTCTCTTCATTTTCTTTTTCATGCAATTTAAAGTTCTTTCCATCTTCTTCTGTTTTACATGCAATGTAATGTTTTTTTCATTTTTTCTTCATGCGATTTAAAGCGTGCGTGTGCTTGTGGGTGCATGTGTGTGGTTATTATGCCTTGTTTTTCTTGGTCAATGTTTTTCTTTCTGCTACAGGAGGTTTTTCCGCCGTACCTGTCGGTTCCACTTTAGCTTCTTCTGTCGGCTTTTCTGCAATTTCCTCGTAGGTTCTGTATGGGTAAAGAACACTGATCGGCATCTCCCTCTCGAGTTGCTGGATGATCATTTGATTACTACCAATTAATTCTCTCCTACTTCTAATTTTCTATACTGCCATACACTCTATGGCGATAATTATGAATGACCAACTTATTGCGATCTGCTCATCATTCAGCCATCTCTTCCTTTCCCAACGCACTTAACTTGTCCCTCAACTGATCCATATCGATCTTTTCTATTGGCTTCATTAGTACTGGCATTTTATTCAAGGTAACATTGGGGAATCCCCTCACTATTGGCTCCCACAACTCTATACAATTGACTAAGCTTCTGCCAATCAATTCTATAATTGAATCTTTCTCTTCATATCTTTCTCCTTCCTGTTTTTAATTTCTATGATTAATTAGTTAGCCAATTACCATAGCTAAATAGTGTCACACAAGAAAAGAAGTTATTATGATAGAACTTACGATTTCATCTAGCTAGTTCAATAGTAAAACGATAATATCTCTTTGCCAAATTCATACGGTCAATGCATCAAACGAGGAGTGCTCATAAGAACGATTACTATGAAAATATTTAGACAGATGTGAGGCACGTCACGGCCGGGTTCGAGTCATTGGAGCCGAGATGCCAGGTCAGGATCGATAACATTGCCTACCTTTCTATGGATTTTGTCAAGAATCTCGAGATATACAGCAGGAGCAGAAGATTAGATATGGCAGTAATATTCATTGCACAGACAAATGGTAGCTGTATAAATGTGCAAGGTGATGTCTGACGAGAAAAATGTCTGGCCTTATTTAGTGGAATTGGGTTGACGAAGCTGTTCAGAAAACCATCGATGGCATGAAGTCACAAGTCATCGTGGCTGAGGGTTTGAATTTACCGGCCTTGTTCAACTACAGATCAAACCAGATTACGCTCTCTCCCCCAGAAACTCTAACAAGGGTTTACACAGAAGAGTTGAGCTATAAACCGCAGGTTGACGCTGTGGTAAGCAAGGGAGAAAACACAAATGTGCCTGAGTGGGTATCAGCGACAGGGATTAGATAGTCACTCAAGCAAAAGAAATACTTTAAATAGCATATCTAACGTCAAAGTGTTGAAAATGCATAGGTAGAAAATAAATCGTTTCACTTAATTGCATTTTTTGTCTTTTTTATTTGTTCAGGTAGACGGAAACGGCGACACATCACTGCAGATAACCTCAGCAGTAAGGGTTTTTTTGTTTTGTTTTTTGCTTTCTCGACATTCAAAAATTTAATGAAAATATCACTTCTGTGCGCTCGTGATGGTGTGGTTGCTTATGTGCATGTGCGTGCGTGTATATATGTGTGCGTGTGTAAAAAGGTAAAAAATTATCATTAAAATCTGACAGCTGATATTTTGGCATGTTGATAAACAAAAAAATATAAATATAAATTTGTCCTAAATAATAACAGTTTTTGTAATATATATGCATATATATATATATATATATATATATATTGTCATATCATAATCTTTGTTATTTAAACAAGACTAACTTCAAAGAGGGACTGAGTAATACAATAGAAAGCATTCTTTAGTGTCAGGCTAAATTCTACACAAAGCAACTTCAATTTAACTGCTGACTATTGCAGACTCCATTAGATCTGCATCATGATAATCCAAAACGAGACTCTTTTGAGAGGAGGGAATCGCTTGTTGGATTTCGTATTCATTTGCACCTGGTTTCTTAAGTAGCGCTACGAAGACAGATTTACTAATACCCTCCAGTATTTCGCCACTGTCGTATATTTGATTTGTTATTTCTGTCAATGCAGAAATCGTCTAAGGCTTAGAGCATTTCTATTATGATCCCATCTGATTGCTCCGTTTTGTTCCTCTTCATCTTGGCCACTGCCGATCGTGCTTCAGGCCATAATATTTACAATCCTCCTTTACTTTTGTGTATTCCAGATATCTCTCTCTCTCTCTCTTTCTGTCTCTGTCTGCCTGTCTGTCTGTCTGTCTGTATATCTCTCTCTCTCTCTCTTTCACTCTTCGCAGAAATAGTTATCCATTCGCTCTATCTTTAGCGTATGCTTTTCTCTTTCTAGTATATGTGTTAATGCTTTCGATTTTTACAAACTATTGATAAGCACATCTTTTTTTTCCTGATAATTGTTTTCTTCTAATATGTATACATGCCTTACTTAAGATATTAATTCTTTGCATTTCCGCGAAATATTCGTTGGGCCATTCGACTTTAGTCTGACTATATTTGTTTCTAATTCCTATCATCATTGTTTCTAATTCCTTTGCTCATTGTTTCGTATTCTGTACCATTAATTTGTCTTGTTTATGGTCTCTTTTTCCCCATATCAAGAATTTCATCAGTCATCCACTCTTTGTCTTTTGTTCAGTTTTCCTTTGTATTAACTCTTTCGCCAATGTTACTAGTGTTTTTATCAATGTGCTCCACTCTGAATTTCTAGTCTCACTCAAATCATATTTGTTTTAAACTTAATCTACATCCATCTCTTTGCAACTTGGATCATTCAGGAATGTGTTGTATTACAGTTTAAACGTTACTTTGGTCTTCTTAATTTCCGCAATTATATTCTATGGAAGCATGCAATAAGAAGGTGGTCGCTCTTCCGTAGTCAGCACTTGGATAGGTTTTACAGTATAAAACTTCATTTCTGAACTGTTTCTTGATTGCTATGTAATTATTCGCGTTTACCTCGTTTCTCCTCGTTTTCTATTCTTGAAATCAGAAGTTGTTTACTATTTGTTTGTTTTTTTTACTGCACACCGTGTTACCCCACCTTCTGCAGCATTCGTTTACAGGTTCCTAGTCCGAAATTGCCAACTGTTTCCCATTCACAATCATTTCCGATTTTGGGATTCAGTTGTGTATTTGGACAGCAACCCCTCTTTCATACATGTTTCTTTGAACGAGACTGACCCGGTACTTTTAGTACGTTTAGATTTTGTTTTTTTATTGTATTTTCCTGCAGTTTATTTAAAGGCTGTAAATATTTCTAAATTATAATAATTTTTCTTTTGGAGATAATAATGGCTTACTGATACAAACCCTACTAATTAATCCATAGTTGATGGGGAAAGAGGGGGATTCCTACATTTCCCAAAGATATTTGCGCGTAAGTGAATAAAACGAACTCAACGGGAATTCGAACTCGGCTCTCCTATTAACAATTAAGCCATTATCCAGTACACTACCCGCACATCCAAGCTTACAGCACCTAGTATTCCAAAGAGGTCACCAATCTAGGTACTGACCAGACTGTTGTTTTTTTTTTTGTTTTTTTTTATAATCAATTGTGACTTATTTGGGACCTAAATTTTCACTCACTAAACCCCTTCCCAACTTAAACTACTCTTGCGACAGATCTGCTTTTACTCCATAGCCTCTAGTTGCATCCAATCCTATTCCAACAAAAGTAATATATTTTTATATTCTTTCTATTATAGGTTTAAATAACAACACAACGACTTCCACTGGCAAAGTAAAAGTATTCGTCATATACGCTGAAGATCACTCGTTTCACACGAAAGCGTGTCAGTCATTCGTTCAGTATCTCAACGAACACTGTTTCTGTGACGTACTCAACACCTACCCAGAATACGACTCTGTCCCTGTTCCCGACATGGAGAAACACTCTGACTTTGTGCTTGTTATAAACTCCCAGGCTCTCTACAGCGAATTCCGTGCGTGGAAATTCCGAGAAACCTACCCAGATATGAAGAGTTACTTTTGTCACGAGCTATTCGAGAAAATTCTCCAGAATGTCAAAGAGTCACCTTCATCCGGCACTTGTGAGTATCTCATGTGCGCAATGGATTACACGGACGACAAATACATTCCCCTTGAATTTGGTAGGTGCGAACCTTTCAAAATAATCGACGATATAACAGATCTGGTGTGCTACATACAGAAGTTAGACCTCGGCTCCATAAAGGGAAGAGACATTCCACGCGTTTCAGAACACATCTATACATCCCCTGATGGAAACGCCTTACTCTCCGCAATTGAAGACGCAAGGTACTTTGAAAAGACACATACTAATTGGTTTCAAGAGGAAAACATTTCTCTATCTGTAACGAGGTGTTTATAATAACTTGTTTTTCGTCTAATCAGCACACTTAAAAATATTTCATTTATGGACGAATTGTTTCTGTCGTAATTTGTAAAGTGACTGTGCGGTGACCGAGATAATAATGCTGTGTTGTTTGGCTGTTATTTCATTAAACCAAATGCGCATTGGGATAGCGAAAGACGCCTTTCAAAAGCTAAGCAAACATTAAGATACGGAAAAATTTCGTTAGAAACAAAGAAAATAGTACTGAACTATTATGTAATATCAGTCCTATATGGAAGTGAATGCTGGACAATCTGCTCACAGATGAAGAGGGGACTCGACACAACCGAAATATGATTCTACAGAAGGATGCTGAAAATCTATACTTAACATCAGAAAGAGCGTGTTGAATTTTCTAGGACACATAATGAGGAGAGACGGCTTAGAAAATTTTACACACTCAGGACATATTGAAGGCAAGAGGAAAGTAGTACATAACCTATCGAACGACGAAGGGATAAAGAGAGAACTGAAAGCGAAAGAAATCTGTCCCTACAGAGGGATGCTGAGAATACCATAGACGGAACGCATAAGCAACAATCAAGTTTTTTTAAAAAAGGACATTTATACACAAAATCAGAAAGCGACAGTTGAAATCACTTCGACACATAATGAAGAAGGAAGGCTTGAAGAATTTGACACTCACAAGGCAAGGGGAAAAGAGATAGGAGAAAGCAGACGACCTGACGAACTTGTGAGAATAGATGGCTGCACGTGGAGTGACGGGTTTGCTAAAGGGGCAAACTTTGCTACGATCTACAAGGAAGTTGTGAAGAGCCATGAACTCCAACGTTCTGAAGGGTTATGGCACATGAAAGAAAAGGAACATGAAGGAAGTAACAGGAAGGGAAACAAAAGTATTAAGGGTCTTATTCAAGCCCTGATAGATTTCAGGATTTCAAATGTTAACTCCCTTCTACCCCAGAGCAAGTAACCTGTCTTCTTGTGGAAGACTGGCGCTGGATAGAAAAACATTGGGAGTGTGTGAGAATTGATATGGAAAAAACTAGAAAAAAAAATAGTGCCTATATTACTACTGAAGTAATTTTGATCCTCATTGGGCACCCTACACTTGTGGATCTGAGATTAAGCTTAGCTTGGTAAGTGCCTGTAATTTGCTTGATGTTTCCTAAAATCGACCTCCCCACAAATCTTCACTTGTCGGTCAGAAAAAAAATGAAGAAAACACACTTTTATGAAAAAAAATATATATTCTGAGAAAAATTCATTTTTGTCAAGAAAAAAATCCTTCTTCGTTAAAAATCATTCTTTTTTTAAAAGAAAAAACCGACATCATTTTTCAGTAAAAAAAAAGTAAACTTCTGTTACAAACAAAAACAAAATGATCAAAAATATATTACAGGTCTGTCGTGTATGTCTCTTGGATAAGTTACGAGTAAGGCCTTTTTATTCGTCCTCTTCGCATGCTTGTTACCTTCATATGTGTGTCTAATTTTTTTCTGTGTTGGACAATTTTCTACTATTACTTATAATTGACTTATATACCGTGTGTTTAACAGGAAGTATAGTACTAGTCGATAGAGTCACAATGGTTTCCCAAGTTAAATATTATTTATTTTTGTATAGACAAAAAAATAAAAATAAAAGATGTGTCTGAAAAAATGATGGAAAGAGATATTTTTTTAAAATCATTTCTCCCCAAGCAATACGATGATGCCTCTAAGAGACGGGCGAGGATGGAAGGGAATGAGACTTTAGTGAGGCGATAGATGTTACATTTTAAAGATTACAGGTGGCAGAGAAGCAAGAAATTAGAAGGAAGTTCAACAGTACGAGAAAAGAAACTGTTGGAATAGAACTGATGGTTGCATCTAACTAGTTCAACAGTACAATGGTGACACCCAGTTGCTAATCTAGTAACACGCTTAAGTTCATGCAGTCAGGGCACTAAGGAAAAGAAGCTCATCAGAACAGATGCCATTAAAATATTTATAGAAAAAACAG
This sequence comes from Acanthosepion lycidas, assembly GCA_963932145.1. Taxonomy (NCBI): domain Eukaryota; kingdom Metazoa; phylum Mollusca; class Cephalopoda; order Sepiida; family Sepiidae; genus Acanthosepion; species Acanthosepion lycidas. The sequence goes on from OZ010599.1 coordinate 39,700,330, forward strand.
AGGGATGTCGCGTCATGTCGGTGGGAGAGTGACTAAAGCCGAGATGCAATGTCAGGACTGATTACATTGCAGACCCTTTTTTGCATTTTATTGAGAATCTCGAGATATATAATAGGAGCACGGGACCAAATATGGCAGCAATATTCAATGCACGAATAAATGGTAGATTTATAAATTGTTATGGTCCGGTTCCTTGTACCACTGTGATAGTCCAAGGTAGAACCAATAAAGAAGAATTCGAACCCGGGTATGGAATAACACAGATATATTACAAACAGGAATATATACAGACAAGTAGAAAAGGTTAGTACGAACAATCAGGTTTAATAGGGAGAACAATGTAGTCTCGACCAGTATCACTATTCCAATGTCTTGCAGTAATTGTCTGAAATGCGACTCTGTTTCGGACTGCCTCTAACTCGCTCGCTCTGACTGACTGACAGACTCCTGACGGACTTCACTCCACTCCAGACTTCAGACTGAACGGTATTTAGTCACCCCACCACGAGGGAATCATGTGGCACAAGGCTGGTTTAACGTGGTGTTTCCGAGCCCGTGGGCTCGGGCAAAAATATGCCCTTTGAACCGGTATAAACGGATTCAGCGTCGGTCTACCACCCCGAAAGAGACTCCGCCCTTCGGCGTAGCCTCCTTCGGGTTCCTCCCCGCCCGAAGGCAGAGAGTTCAGCCGATCAGCCGGTCGCCCGACTTCTGACTGAACGGTATTTAGTCACCCCCCACGAGGGCATCATGTGGCACAAGGCCGGTTTAACGTGGGGTTTTCGAGCCGGTGGGCTCGGGCAAAAATATGCTCTTTGAACCCGTATAAACGCGTTCAAGGTCGGTCTACCACCCCGAAAGAGACTCCGCCCTTCGGCGTAGCCTCCTTCGGGTTCCTCCCCGCCCGAAGGCAGAGAGTTCAACCAGTCAGCCGGTCAGCCGGTCGCCCGACTTCGGACTGAACACCCTGCTTCTTCTTGAGGCGCAGTATTTATTACGTATGGAATAGTCCATTATGTTATTATGGGTAAGGTCCCATAACATAAATGTGTAAGATGGATATGTGAATAATTATCTAGTATGAAATGAACTAATTTTCCTGGTAGCAGATTCTACATAATCATTCTACTTAATGTCAATTGAAAACATGATACCAATAAGGTGTAATAATCTGTATATTTTCCGTATGAGGCTGGAAAAATACGAAAACTTAAGGAATCAGCACATATGCTTGCCCACAAAAATGTCCTAAGCCGGCCAAACATAAACATGAACACAATATGGAAACCAGTAATAGTAGATGATAATAATAATAATATCAATAATATATCAGGTGATCCCATAAGTTCTGTCCGAATTTTGAATAAAGAAAACAAGTGACCAAATGTTACATTTAATTACAGATTCAATCAACAATGTATTTTCCCAGATTATCTATGACTTCCTTCCATCTATTAACAAGCTTACTAATTCCATTACTGTAAAATTCTTTGGGCTTTGATTCGAAGAACTCACAAATGTCAGTTTTAACCTCTTCCTGTGTTACAAAAGCTGTTTCTTCTAAATGATTCTGTAAGCTACGAAACAAATGATAGTCTGAAGGAGCAAGATCGGGAGAATAAGGTGGATGAGGAATTTTCTCCCAACCAAGTTCTTCGATCTTTTGTTACGTGATTCTTGCTGTGTGGGGTCGCGCATTGTCCTGATGAAACATCACCCCTTTTCGATTCACTAGAGCAGATCTTTTTTTTCCTCAAAGCTTGGTTCAAACGCTCTAATTGTTGACAGTATATTTGAGCATTAATTGTTGCATTAGGTGTTAAGAATTCAAAGTGGATTATTCCTTGGCGATCTCACCAGATTGAAAGAATAACCTTTTGCCAATGAAGTTCTCTTCTCGGCTGTGGCTGGGGTCCTTCCCCTTTACCAAGCCACTGTCTACGACACTTAACATTTCGATAAAAGATCCATTTTTAGTCGCCAGTCACAAGTCTATCCAAAAAAGGTGAAACAAGTTGGCGAGAATGGAGAGAAGAGCAGATGTCAACTCGGGATTTGAGGTTGTTTTCAGACAATTCATGAGGCACCCATTTTCCAAGTTTAGGAACTTTTCCAAGTTGTTGAAGATGACGATGAACAGTTGTATGGTTTGAACTGTGAACCACTGCCAATTCCTCAGCTGATAAAGCAGGATTATATTCAAGGGCTGCTTCAAGAAGCTTTTCATCAAACTCAACTGGACGTCCGGTTCGATCTTCATCTTCAAGGGTGAAATCTCCACCTCT
>OZ010599.1:39707614-39817614 GCA_963932145.1 Acanthosepion lycidas
TGTGTTTTTTTTTGTTTTTTTTTTTTTCACTTCATGGCTACAGGTGTAATTTTCCTACAATGCTCTGCCCTTTGTCTATCATCTCTTTGAGTGAATATTCTAAAACATATCACATATCTTTCAGCGGCAAGTAGGTTGAGAGATGACCGGAAAAGTATAACTTTTATTCCCTTGCTCCTACCCCTCTGTTTAATGAATTCTTCGATATTCCCCCTACCAATCTGTAGTATAAGTCCAGCCTACCCCATAAAATTTGATAAGTATCTGTCGTTGGCGACGGAAAATTGAACATTTGTGGAGAGTCACTTGTGCCATGCTCCGAAGTTGTAAGAAATGGTAAATGTAGCATCTTTGAATGATACTTTTCCTTTAGTTTGATATGATTGTAAATCCTAATGTCTCAAGTTAATTCCTTGCTTTTCAGTCCCCTTTTCTCTCCTCTAATAATTTTTTTTTTTTTTTTTTTTTTTTTTTTTTTTGTTCCTTTTAACTTGTATTTCAAGTTTTAATCCACACCCCAGACCTTAAGCGGACACCCGTGTCCATTTTTTTTTTTTTTTTTTTTTTTTTTTTTTTTTTACCCTAGTCATCCCATATCTCTGTTGGTGCGTGTATATGTACATGTTTGCTAATCTCAATCTCTCTCTCTCTCTCTCTCTATATATATATATATATATATATATATATATATATATATATATATTGAATGTACATGTAGATATGTCCACACTGACAGGGATCATACTGTATTATATCTGTGGTTTTTTTGTTTTTTTTTTTTTCATTTCATGGCTACAGGTGTAATTTTCCTACAATGCTCTGCCCTTTGTCTATCATCTCTTTGAGTGAATATTCTAAAACATATCACATATCTTTCAGCGGCAAGTAGGTTTAGAGATGACCGGAAAAGTATAACTTTTATTCCCTTGCTCCTACCCCTCTGTTTAATGAATTCTTCGATATTCCCCCTACCAATCTGTAGTATAAGTCCAGCCTACCCCATAAAATTTGATAAGTATCTGTCGTTGGCGACGGAAAATTGAACATTTGTGGAGAGTCACTTGTGCCATGCTCCGAAGTTGTAAGAAATGGTAAATGTAGCATCTTTGAATGATACTTTTCCTTTAGTTTGATATGATTGTAAATCCTAATGTCTCAAGTTAATTCCTTGCTTTTCAGTCCCCTTTTCTCTCCTCTAATAATTTTTTTTTTTTTTTTTTTTTTTTTTTTTTTGTTCCTTTTAACTTGTATTTCAAGTTTTAATCCACACCCCAGACCTTAAGCGGACACCCGTGTCCATTTTTTTTTTTTTTTTTTTTTTTTTTTTTTTTTACCCTAGTCATCCCATATCTCTGTTGGTGCGTGTATATGTACATGTTTGCTAATCTCAATCTCTCTCTCTCTCTCTCTCTCTATATATATATATATATATATATATATATATATATATATATATATATATTGAATGTACATGTAGATATGTCCACACTGACAGGGATCATACTGTATTATATCTGTGTTTTTTTTGTTTTTTTTTTTTTCATTTCATGGCTACAGGTGTAATTTTCCTACAATGCTCTGCCCTTTGTCTATCATCTCTTTGAGTGAATATTCTAAAACATATCACATATCTTTCAGCGGCAAGTAGGTTGAGAGATGACCGGAAAAGTATAACTTTTATTCCCTTGCTCCTACCCCTCTGTTTAATGAATTCTTCGATATTCCCCCTACCAATCTGTAGTATAAGTCCAGCCTACCCCATAAAATTTGATAAGTATCTGTCGTTGGCGACGGAAAATTGAACATTTGTGGAAAGTCACTTGTGCCATGCTCCGAAGTTGTAAGAAATGGTAAATGTAGCATCTTTGAATGATACTTTTCCTTTAGTTTGATATGATTGTAAATCCTAATGTCTCAAGTTAATTCCTTGCTTTTCAGTCCCCTTTTCTCTCCTCTAATAATTTTTTTTTTTTTTTTTTTTTTTTTTTTTTTTGTTCCTTTTAACTTGTATTTCAAGTTTTAATCCACACCCCAGACCTTAAGCGGACACCCGTGTCCATTTTTTTTTTTTTTTTTTTTTTTTTTTTTTTTTTTTTACCCTAGTCATCCCATATCTCTGTTGGTGCGTGTATATGTACATGTTTGCTAATCTCAATCTCTCTCTCTCTCTCTCTCTCTCTATATATATATATATATATATATATATATATATATATTGAATGTACATGTAGATATGTCCACACTGACAGGGATCATACTGTATTATATCTGTGTTTTTTTTGTTTTTTTTTTTTTCATTTCATGGCTACAGGTGTAATTTTCCTACAATGCTCTGCCCTTTGTCTATCATCTCTTTGAGTGAATATTCTAAAACATATCACATATCTTTCAGCGGCAAGTAGGTTGAGAGATGACCGGAAAAGTATAACTTTTATTCCCTTGCTCCTACCCCTCTGTTTAATGAATTCTTCGATATTCCCCCTACCAATCTGTAGTATAAGTCCAGCCTACCCCATAAAATTTGATAAGTATCTGTCGTTGGCGACGGAAAATTGAACATTTGTGGAGAGTCACTTGTGCCATGCTCCGAAGTTGTAAGAAATGGTAAATGTAGCATCTTTGAATGATACTTTTCCTTTAGTTTGATATGATTGTAAATCCTAATGTCTCAAGTTAATCCCAGACCTTAAGCGGACACCCGTGTCCATTTTTTTTTTATCCCTATACACTGAAATCTATTTATCCCACTTGGAGGTGTCACTCGGACTTAAAACTTAGTATTATCTACCCAACTGAATACCATACACTGTTATGAACTTTTAACTTCGATATATTAATAAACCCACTATCTCAAATCTGGTCTTGCTCTTGGACCTTCTTCAAGGCTAGTCCTAAAGCTGGTAATCTGAACAAAATTACCCCTTGGCGGTCAAGGTTAAAACGCACATCTACCAATTTCAATGAATACGAAAAATATCTCATACCGGATCGGCCGTCAACCGGGTCAACAAGGGCCGCGTCCCTCAGAGAGGAACCAGTCTGAGGTCGAAAAGTCTGTCACTGGAACAAACTCTTCCACACACGAAGAGACACTAGGTCACCAAACCCGGATTATCGCCAACCTTGGACCAAATGTCTCAATGCCAAATCGACTAGTAAAAATGAAACGAACGAAATGGAGCCGCGAAGAGTATCGACAAGTTATGACATCCTTCTTCACTGCACTCGAAAACCCAGCAAATAACACCACCAATCAAACATACCAAATATGGAGAAATACGGTGGGAAATGATATAAGACCTAACCTCAATCCAAACATGCTTGCCAATGTCCGCAGAGATATCATGCGAAACAACAGACTCTCAAAGGCAGAAATAGATAAGATAAAATTAGATATAAGGCAAAATACTATGACCCATCACTCAAACTCTGTTGAGACGAATGTTGAAATAAAGAATGCGACAGAGGATGAGGTGGACGCTAAAGCGAATGAAATACGAAATCATCTCCCAGGAAATGAAACCGAAGATTCTGCCTTAGACACAACCTCTAGTTCTCCAGAAATTGTCACTGAAGATGACTCCAGGTACATTAGTTTAGAATTCCTTGAAAACCACGAAGCTGAAATCACCGAAGCGAAAAATGACGTCATCCAAGTACTCAGCAGAGTAACTTTCATACAATTGTCAGAGAGAGACCAGCTCCCGAAAATCCATATGACAAATCCCAACAAGCACATCGTGAAAATATACAATGCTGCACTGGAAACACTGTTAACAGATAAACCACCGGGAAACATAACAGAAGTTAACAACGTCATATACGCAACAGCTCTAGCAGCGACTCGGAAGCTTGGTGTCAAGACAATAAATAGAATTAACAGACACAGAGAACCAGCTTGGAAAACCAAACTGTTACGAGAAATAAAACAAATCAGATGTGAGCTGTCTATATTAGATGAGCTCACCAGAAACCCTAATATTTCCACACGTAAATCCAAAAAGATCAAACGGAAATATAGCATTAAATCCCTAATTGATATTCCATCGATCAAGGAAATGCTGAAACAGAAACTTCAGCTAAAAGCACAGAGAACAAGACGATACGAGAAACGTTGTAGATTCTATCGCCAAAATAAAACATTCCGAACAGATCTTAAGAAATTTTATAGGGAAATTGGAAAAACGCCTATACATGTCGAAACGCCACCATCGATTGATAATGTACAGACATTTTGGGAAAATATTTGGAGCAACCCAAAGGAATGTAACCCAAATGCAGAATGGATACGGCGTGAAGAAGAACGACTGCTGGATACACCTCTGCAAGAATGGGTAAATATATCCACAGATGATGTTAGGCAAGCACTAACGAAATCCCAAAAATGGAAATCCCCAGGAAATGACAAGGTGCCCAATTTCTGGCTGTATCATCTCTCATCTACCCATGACATACTTGCAAAAACATTATCAACGCTTGTAAATAATCCCAATAAAATCCCGGAATGGGTTACTGAAGGTATTACATACCTCATACCAAAAACAACTGAAACAGACGACCCGAAAAATTATAGACCGATAACATGTCTTTCCACAACGTATAAGTTGATCACGTCTGTACTGACGAACCGTACTTACTCCTTCTTCGAAACAAACAGCATTCTCCCGCTGGAACAGAAGGGATGCAGTAGAGGTTCATATGGCTGCAAAGATCAACTTCTGATAAATAAAATGATCCTGGAAAATTGCAGGAGACGACGCAGAAATCTCAGTGCAGCGTGGATTGATTATCGTAAAGCCTTTGATAGTGTTCCACATTCTTGGATCCTTAAGGCTTTGGAAATGTACAAAGTCTCCCCTGTGGTGTTAAACTTTCTTAAGCACAGCATGGGGATGTGGAACACAAAACTATACCTTAGGCACACCGGGGGCACTGCTATATCCAACCGTCTGAATATCCGACGTGGAATTTTTCAAGGAGACTCTCTGTCACCCCTTCTGTTTTGTTTATCCTTAACCCCTCTTACACATGAACTGAACAACAGTAGCTATGGTTACAAAATAAATAAGAAAATTTTCAATCACCTACTATACATGGATGATCTCAAACTCTTTGCCAAAGACGACAATGAGTTGAAAGGCCTCCTCAATATTGTAAAATACTTTAGTGACGACATAGGTATGGACTTCGGATTAGATAAATGTGCAAAAGTAACATTCAAGAAAGGTAGAATTACAGAAACACCCTCAATAGATTTAGATTTTGTCACAAAGATTAGGGAATTGGAGCATGAAGAAGCTTATAAGTACCTAGGAATTAGCGAAGGAGATGGCATACAACACCCCCAAATGAAAGAAAAAATAAGAAAAGAGTACTACAGGCGTGTACGTCTGATACTAAATACTGAACTAAACTCAAAAAATAGAATATCAGCTATAAACACATTGGCTGTCCCAGTGGTGCATTACAGCTTTAATGTCCTTAACTGGACCATAGCTGAAATTAAGCGAATGGACGCCAAAACGAGAAAGCTTCTCACTTGCTATCGCATGCATCATCCCAAAGCTGATGTTGATCGTCTGTATGTGCCCAGATCCGAAGGAGGCAGAGGATTAGTTCAACTAGAACTGTCCTACAAAACTACAACAATTGGCCTCCAAAAATACTTGGAAACTACAGAAGACTGGATGATGGTATGCGTCAAGGAACATGAAAGTAGTAAGCGTCTCTACTCCGTAATGAAAGAAGCCAACAAATTCAAACTGGAACTTCAAATGGGCGTAGAGATGCAACTACAGCACAATACACCGACTGAAACTGCAAAATACTTGAAAAAGACAGCAAAGACGAATGCAACCGACCAGATACAGAAGCGATGGCAAGATAAACCGCTTCATGGCCAATACTCTGCCCGTATCAACCAAGCTGATGTAGACAAAACCCGTACCCATCAGTGGCTACGCAGTGCAGGGTTGAAAGCGGAAACTGAAGGTTTTATCCTTGCTGCGCAGGACCAATGCTTGCTAACTAGGAATTATCAAGCACATATACTAAAATATTGTGTCAGCCCAAAATGCAGATTCTGTGATAAATATCCAGAAACGATTGATCATCTTGTATCAGGTTGCACGATGTTGGCATCCACTGAATATAAAACCCGACATGACAGAGTGGGCCAATATCTGCACTGGAAAATCTGCAACTTCTACGGGAAGGAAACTGAAAGAAACTGGTACCAACACCACCCAGACCCAGTTACGGAGATAGGACCTGTTACAATTCTATGGGACTACACAATTCACACTGACAGAACAATCAAGGCCAACCGACCAGATATTGTTATTAAAGACCACAAACAAAAACGGTGCCTCCTTATTGATATGGCAGTCCCTGCTGACTGCAATGTATCTTTGAAGATATTCAAAAAGCTGTCAAAATACAAGGACCTTGAAATAGAGGTCTCGAAAATGTGGCATATGGGAACATCAACAATCCCTGTTGTAGTTGGAGCCCTAGGACTGGTTGGAAAAGATTGCAGCAGACTAATTGCAGGGATCCCTGGAAGCCCATGCCTCAAGGAGATACAAAAAATTGTTCTGACAAGTACAGCCCACACTTTACGAAGGGCTCTATCTATGTAATTTTATTTTTTTATTTTTTTTTTGTCAGTGAAAAGGGTCATGATGCCATTTCTAACCTTAGGTCCCTGGGTGGGACCCGGAAAGAAATGTGTAAACGCCAGAAAGCAAAGAAAATAAAAATAATAATAATAGTAATAATAATAATAATAATAATAGTAATAATAATAATAGTAGTAATAATAATAATAGTAATAATAATAATAATAATAGTAATAATAATAATAGTAATAATAGTAATAATAATAATAATAATAATAGTAATAATAATGCTAGATAAAAACAACAATAACAACAAATGACAATATGCACTCTGATAAAAAAAAACTTGTTACTGAGATATTAGGTTTATAATTCTTCAAAATTAATTCAAGGACATATGGTTCAGTGGCTAAAAGCGGTGGTTGAAGTAATCCTAAAAGTGACTTGATCCAAAGAGTTGTGAGTTCAATACCTGGCCACAGCAGATATGAACAAAATTTTGAGATATCCAGAAAAGGCATGGTACGTGGAACTGGAACAATCTATCCCAGTGGATGAAATAAAGGGTTCGATTCGAAATTCCAACAGTTATCACCTGAAGAAGGCTCGAGTGTACAACAGCCGAAACGTCGTGAATATGACAATAAAGATAAGGATAACAGTACGAGCAATGTAAATAGTGTAAAAAGGTGAAATAAGTTGCTTTCCTGTGGGTTAGCATCAGCCATACTGATGGAACGCAAACATGCTGATTAAAAAATAGCAGTTTTGTTATGGAGACCCCAGTTAGCAACTGATTGGAGGTCATTTTCGAAGGCAGCTATCCAGATGTTGATTTTTTACTACCCTATCAATGACATCACTTGTCTCGTTGACTGACTCAATCCTTCTTCAGTGTTCCTTTAACGAAAATACTGCATTTATTCTGAAATCTTTCAAGCAATAACCATCAAAAAGTCACGTTTTCTCTTTTAAAATTATAACGAAATCTGTAATTACAATGTTATGTAGGGAGGAGAATAAAACAATTGATTCATATACTACAATTTAAAATATTTTCTCTCAATGATTTACATGAAACAGAATATCTTTACAAGAACGTGTTCTTTTATGTCGCCGCCCCACAGCCTAATGTAGCCGAATAGTAAGTTAACCGATGGGAAAAGAATGTGGAAAATGCCGAGAAAAGAACAATAATAAAATGAAAAATATAAAAATAAAAAGTCAGTGTAATGTTCCCACATCGTCGGAGAAATTTTACCTTCTTGTCATCCAGTGTGGAGGGGAAGTAAACAAGAAACAAAATGTGGATATCGAAAGAATTGAATAAATAAAGAAGAGATCAATAGATATATAAACCTAGCTAAAGGTCAACCAGATTAACAAAAGAAAAATAATGTTATTCTACCTTAACTCGGGGTGGACTGACAGGTCTTTCTCAAAAGCGCAAAATCCTTTTTATTTCTTTTCCCCTAACAAATCAATTCAAAATGCCACTCTAACTTATACTTATACAGTGTAACCAGGATATAAGAGAGTTGTCGGGACCGGAGAAGAAGTCTCTTATATCCGGGTTTGGTCTAATTTATATACATTAACACAGGCTCTAATTTGGCACCAGAGAAAATCTCTCTTATATCCTGGTTTCTCTTACATCCGGGTCTCTTATATCCGGATTACACTGAAACTTATATAAATTATATTAAGAAACAAACAAATTTCAGGGTTCATGGAATTATAATTTATTTCCTTACGATCGGAATTTTGGCCGTAATTCTTCAAATCTCCATTTTTGTACAAAAATTTGGGTGACAAATTTTTCCATTATTATTATAAGGTTGGTGCAAAAATAATGTCGTTTTCTCGCATATGTTAATATGCGAGAAAACGACATTATTTTTGCACCAACCTAATATATATATATATATATATATATATATATAATATATATATATATATCAACCTTAATCTTATGCTTATAAAATGCAAATCACTAAAGTTCATTTATTGGAGTCAGCATGTCTCAGTTATCTCCCTTCAACTGAACAAGTTACTGAATCCAATCAACGCTTTTATCTATTGGGCCATGGATTTTGTTCGAAATTCCAGTCACCTAAGGAAGGCCAGAGTGGACAATGATCGAAATATGTAAAATAAATATGGCAATAAATACGACGACAACAGTCCGAACAATGTAAATACTAAGAAATTTCATCTGTCTTTTCCTGGTTTTGAGTATAAATGTTCTTTCTCTTACCACATGGAGGCACCCAAGCAGTTAAAATTGTTGTAGTTTACTAAACTCACTCTAGCTTAACTCGACAAAAGATTCAAAATTTGCGGGATCCAGTGAGGAACGAACTCACTACTCGACGCTAACGATCAGCATGTTTTGCTCTTTAACCATTGCCTCACCTACTTGTGTATACGGTGCGGATTGTTATGCCTAAATAACTTCAAAATTGTTCTGTTTATCGTTAGACTGGATATCAAAATTGAGATAATCAAAATCCTGTGCTAGGATTAACGTGGCCATTCCTCAGCCACTTTTAGCTACAGTTTCCTTTAGAGCACTTATGTATTGAATAAACTTAGGAACAAATACTACATTTGTATCCTTTTAACTCTTTAAATAATGACCTGCATCAATTCTTTTGATTGTTATTACGATATTTTATTAAAGTTGCTAAGCTCAGATACTTAACAATGCTATGTGATTATCTTATCGTCGAGTAACTCGGAAGGATATTCGATTATTAACTGAAAACTATGATACATCACTCACTTATGTACCATTCGTGATACACGTTTAGGCGATCATGTATCTTTCGATACATGACTGACAAGACAGATTTTTTTCCCGCAGTAGGTTGCTATGTCTTTCTGCGGTAGACCAGTTGCCATCCAAGGCTACAGAACTCCGACTGTTCCGCTATTCACCCATAGCTAGGGGGAGAAGAAGATGATTCATACCTTTCACAAGGGTATTAGCACATAAGTGAATGTAATGGATTCGAGTGGAAAGTCAGTCAGTTATGTGCCATTCGGGATACACGTTTAGGCGATCATGTATCTTTCGATACATGACTGACGAGAGAGATTTGTCCTGCAGTAGGTTGCCATTTCTTTCTGCAGTAGACCAGTTGCCATCCAAGGATATAGAATCCGGTCCTGCTATTTACACATAGCTGGGCGGGGAGAAGAAGAGGATTCATACCATTCCCTGGGATATTAGCACGTAAGTGAATGCAATGGATTCGACTGGAATTCGAACTCGGCTCTCCGATTCTTCAATCCGAGCCGCTATCCATTACTCATGATACATCAGGAAATTCGAACGGAGCAACAGCGAAATTTTCACGAGCGATACCAGTAATAAATAACTTCTCGCCTCCTTATGGCATAAAATATTGTTTATTTTTCTCGGTGACTCTCGAAACAGATCTTGTCAACAAATCATTTAAGAATCCCAGCCCACTTCGCCCCAGGGTTCCCTTAGCGAAATTCGAAACGCTGTAGCGATTGAACGGACATGTTCACAAACGTTTGCTTTACAATATCAAAAACATACTAAGCCTATTCTCTGAACTAAACGCCTCAAGCAATGACTTCCCAACACACCCAAGAGCAGATAACTGGTGATTATGGTAAACATTTCAATGCCTTCCGAATGACTCCCTTTTTCTTGAGGAAATTATTTTTTATGTCATTTTTGTATTTTCCTTGTTTTTATTTCAATTTTATATTTGGGTCTATTTTTCTCTGTATATTCGTATGTGCATATGAAACGCTATGCATATTTATATGTAATCAGGTCATCCCAGAAGAAAGGTCCTATTTTCGGACCAGAAAAATAAATTTCAAACATTCATATTTAATTAGAATTTATTCATTAACACAGTTTTCTTCATTATTAATAATCTCCTTCAAATGATTAACAAACATCATAATGCCGAGTTTGTGAAAAAAAAAAAAAAACCTTTAGACCGGAAGAAAATAATGTAGGCTAGTTATCGTTTCACGCTCTCTTTAAAGAACTAATCCATCAAAATATGACTGTAAAAACCAGAATTGGGACATGAATTAGTAGTATGTATAATTTTTACCAGCCAAGTTCTTCAATTTTCGACAGGATCTTTACTCGATGGAGCCCTGTGTTGGAATAACATTCCTTCCTCTTCCTTAATTAATATCCACTGGGCTAGGTTGATCGTGTGACCCTTAGCAATCAATCGACGGAGCCACGTCCTGACAAAGAGAACAGTCTTTTAGTAGACGCCGCTAAGAGAAGTTGCATTCCTGACGTATGGATAGATACTGCCTTTTGCGACATGACGTTGGACTTGTGAATATAAACATCGTTTAAAACATCAAATAGCTCTCCCTTTCAGGGTCAGGGAGAAGGCACACGTAATACAGTTCCATACTTTCTTAGCACGCTCTCTTTCATTTACGTTCTTTCGATTTCTCCCTAGCCGTCTTTTTTATTATAAATGTTTGGACAATTATCTGCTTTCGACGGCCAGATAACACCAATGTCGCTCAACATATATTTGGCAAAGCAAAATCTAAATCACTTTACGACTATGTCTCTTTTACTTCAATGTATTTAAATGTTTAACTGTCAGTAAGACGTCGACTGCTTGTTAAGAACTCAAAATAAATAACAACAAAGCAGTTTCACTTACCAATCCTTTTCTTGGATGAAAAGTTAATTTGATTTGTCGGTTTAACGGCATATCAACTCCTTTATGGATCATTCAATACCTAAATTTAAATTACCTTAGGAACTTATCAAATAATAGAAATATGATATGTTATTCTGCTTTCACAATTGAATACATGGTAGTTGATACTCAGCTTGTGTGTATATACATGTTTGTGTGGACATAATTATTAGAGGCGGTGATATGTGTGTTTTATGTTGTAGTTTTGTTGAAGTTATATTTTAGAATACAGTTTGATTAAAAAAACTTGTAGGATATTATATGGTTTAATGTCATGAAAGTTCTTTCATATTGGTTTTTGGTAGTATTTTAAATGATTTTGGCTGAAGTCGCTACAGTTTGTTAGTACGTGAGTATTGTTGGTTTGGTTTGGTTTGTTTTACGGCATATCAAAACCTCAGTGGGTTATTTAATGCCGACAATATTTTTATTGCTGGTAATATTTCTATAATTTAACATAGTATCTTGTTTGGTTTTAAGTCAAGTACGGCGCCTTTCTTAAGGATGTTCATCTTTACATCAAAAAACTGATTCGATCCTTTAGTTGTTTGGTTTGATTTGTTTCACGGCATATCAACACCTCAATGGGTTATTCAATGCCGACAAGATGTTTATTGCTGGTAATATTTGTATAGTTTAACATAATATTATTTTTGGTTTTAAGTCAAGTACGGTGCCTTTCTTAAAAATTTTCATTTTGGCATCAAGAAACTGATTCGATCCTTTAGTTGTTTGATTTGTTTTACGGCATATCAACACCTCAATGGGTTATTTAACGCCGACAAAATTCTTATTAGTGGTAATATTTTTTTTCCTGAAATGTATTTCTGGTAATATTTTTTTCTTAAATAAAAACTATTTCTGGTAATATCTTTTTTTCCAAAAATGTATTGCTGGTAATAATTTCTTTTATAAAGTATTTCTGGTATCAAAATCTATTTTACACTTTCATAGTATTTCGAACCCAGTTTGGGGGTTAACTATTTGCCCATACCTGGGACCCTAACAGTTGCTACCACCCCGGGTCAGGGTGGACATGGAAACACCAGCAATTAAGGGGTGGCTTCACGCTCCTCAAAACCTCCTGTTCAGAGGCCTTGCTGTTAGACGTAGTTTATCGTCATACCCAGGACGAGCATATTGTTGGTAATCTTTTATATAAAAATTTATTGCTGGTATTTTTACTATAAAAATGTATTTTTATATTTTCATAATTTTTTTTTTTTTTTTTGGATGTTCACTATTTGCCCATAACTGGGACCCTAACAGGTGCTACTACTCCGTATCGATGTGGGCCTGGGAACAACAGTAATTAAGAGGTGGTTCCACGCTTCACAAAACCTCCAATCTCCCGATCAGAGGTTGGATGGAGGTTCATTCTGGGTTATACATTAGCATGTTCTTTTCCATTAAGTCTTTGTTTTCGCCACTTTATATACTTGTAAAATATTTTTCATCGACCGTCCTAATAAATGGCGAGGTGCCTTCACGAGAGTGTTACAAATTGATGACATTCAATGTCTCTTTACAACAAGAACCATAGTAAACCGTTTTCCAAGTTGTTGTCGATGACAGTGAACCGTTGAATTGTTTTAATTCATTCTTTTAAAGCTAATTCTTCAAGGACACATAGCCCAATAGATAAAGGTGTTGGTTAGATCCAGTGACTAGACCCAAAGAGTTGTGAGTTCAATCCCATGCTACTAGTTGAGTTAAAGGGAAATAACTGCGACATCTGTAAGAGCTACGGCGCGTGGAACTAGAAAAATCTACCCCGGTGAACAAAATAAAGAGTTCGATTCGAAATTCCAATCATCCGATGAAGGTCGGAGCGTACAACTGTCGGAACGTTGTGAATATGGCAATGAAAATGAGGATAACATTCCGAATAATGTAAGTAATCATAATACCTCATCTCAGAGATATAGACATATACTAATTCTTCAAATGTACCTATTGAAAAGTTCAACATATATGTGGTGTAATTTTGAGGTAAATACTTGATGTTAGGCACATACAACTCTGCTGACACCCCGAGTGCAAAACCATAGCCGCAGTACTCTAGGTTTTGCCGCCTGGTTTCTATAGTAAACAATAATTTTACCAGATGGTTTTGTTATCTCTAAGCGCAACCAGTTTTGAGTTTAGCGTTGTATCGCCTCCAGACTAGTTACCAACCAAAGCTAAATAGCCATATCTACCCTACTATTTAACCCATTGCTGGAGGAAGACGAGAAAGACACATACTTTCACAAGCGATTGAACTGGATAGGGAAAACCTACTTTCGGCGTCGATAACAGCCACGCCATGTGTGGACGTAAATACGAAATTAACCAAACACGTATTTTCCTCTGTTGTACTTGTTAGAATTTCGAAGAGGGTAATCCACCGACTAGAGGCAAGAGATAGCCAGATACTAATATTTCTCTCTAGCGTTAAGTCGGTAGGGAAGCAGCGTTTACGAAAAAATTCACTCTCTCTCTCTCTCTCTCTCTCAATATATATATATATATATATATATATATATATATATATATATATATATATATAATTATTTATTTTAAAATTATAACAGAAATACGTTATAAAATCACTACAAAAATAGCCATTTTGTTTCAACACTTCTGGTGTCTTATCAAGTAATGATGTTGAATGTAAAATAAAAGGTTTTAAAAGGTTCAAATTAATTAACCACCCCTCGCAAGGGGAAACGCTGTTACATGGGCTGAAATGACCAATTAAAATACAAGTATACGAGAATTCAAAAAACTTGACAACGAAGTAAGGTTATAATAACAATTAAATGCTTTAAAGTTGAGGTTATACTAAAATAGAATATATTCTAACTAATAAGTATTAAATTATGCGATAAAATTTCAAATTAAAATAAAAATTACCCATTTTAAAATCTAAATTTAATCTCTATTAAGTTTAAAATTATAAAATTACTGAGAAAAAAAGAAAATATATATATGTTATTCTATTTATTTTGTTTTTCTTGAAATTACGTTGGAATAAACGTTAAGATCGAGTGCTCTTAACTTCATGACAACATGGATACATTTGAATTCTAAGTGTAGTCAGGGGATGATGACATCCTGCGAAAGACAATACATACACAATCAGATTATAATACATAAGCACGCAGGCATATTTAGATATGTAAACACACAAAAAAGTGACGAAACAGGAAATATTTCCACGACCCTTTACAAAAAAAAAGAAAAAAAAAAAAAAAAAAAAACACACCACACACACATACACAATGAAATATGCATACAAGTTACTCTACACATAGACACCGATAAAGACACGTACATACACCCACACGTACATACACCCACATACATTGACATAGACACTTCGATACCAGAACCAAGAAATATTTAAGATTGAAAGTGTTATTAAACGAATTCTAACCACTTATTAAAATATAACTTATACGGGCAAATATACATAGATAAAAATGGTCTAATAGAATAGAGAAACAAACAATATGGAAAGAAAGGACATTAAAACAGATACATGCGTATAAAAATAACACCATCTAATATATAAAAAACGAAAATTCCAAACACACAAATATATATAAAAAATATATATTTCATATATGTCTATATACGCCTTATTGTACATTAGGTAAAAGAAAATAAGAACTACATACAAATATATGTGTACAATGTACACACATTCATCACTACAGACAGAAGCACAGAAAAGCCTACCTATAGACAAACATATACACACATATATATACATATACACGCATACACATATACACATATATATATCAACACATATACACACATACATATACGCATATGCATATGCATATATACACATACAGAAGCAAGCATAAATATATCAACCCACGCAGCAACGTAAAAAATATAAATATATATACATACACATACATATATATACACTCATATTTATATATATATATATATATATATATATATATATATACATGCATAAATATGTAAAAAAGTAAACACACCAAATATAAATATATATACATACACATACATATATATACACTCATATTTATATATATATATATATATATATATATATATATATATATATATATATATACATGCATAAATATATGCATGCATACATATACATATATAAACTTAAACATGCATATATATATACAAACTACACATATATAAACAAACGCATAAATATAAAAAACACAAACGGAGACTTAAACATACACATATATATACATATACACACACATACATATATATATATATATATATATATATATATATATATGAAAATTTCTTATTATTATCTTATTGAAAATAAAGTACAGTAAAGTCCATAATAATATGCATATGCATATATACACATACAGAAGCAAGCATAAATATATCAACCCACGCAGCAACGTAAAAAATATAAATATATATACATACACATACATATATATACACTCATATTTATATATATATATATATATATATATATATATATATACATGCATAAATATGTAAAAAAGTAAACACACCAAATATAAATATATATACATACACATACATATATATACACTCATATTTATATATATATATATATATATATATATATATATATATACATGCATAAATATATGCATGCATACATATACATATATAAACTTAAACATGCATATATATATACAAACTACACATATATAAACAAACGCATAAATATAAAAAACACAAACGGAGACTTAAACATACACATATATATACATATACACACACATACATATATATATATATATATATATATATATATATATATGAAAATTTCTTATTATTATCTTATTGAAAATAAAGTACAGTAAAGTCCATAATAATATGCATATGCATATATACACATACAGAAGCAAGCATAAATATATCAACCCACGCAGCAACGTAAAAAATATAAATATATATACATACACATACATATATATACACTCATATTTATATATATATATATATATATATATATATATATATACATGCATAAATATATGCATGCATACATATACATATATAAACTTAAACATGCATATATATATACAAACTACACATATATAAACAAACGCATAAATATAAAAAACACAAACGGAGACTTAAACATACACATATATATACATATACACACACATACATATATATATATATATATATATATATATATATATATATATATATATATATATATATATATATATATATATATATGAAAATTTCTTATTATTATCTTATTGAAAATAAAGTACAGTAAAGTCCATAATAATTTTAAAATGTAACAAGACACAATTGTTGATTAAGTCTATAAGTAATTAAAAATCCGTTATCAAACAAAAGTAGATTTTAGTATTGATTATACATTCCATATACATACATATACATATACGAAGACATACGAACATACATCTACATATACAAATATATAATCATGCATAAATACCCATATCAACACATCCACATATACACATACATAAGTACGCACACATCCGAGCATATATATATATATATATATACATACTAATACACATATATATATATACATATACACACACATATACATACACACGCACCTGTAGACACAAACCAAAGTTTACATACCTACACATACGCACAAACAAGCTCACATGTGATAAGTTTCAAAAGCACACATACACACACACACATGCACACATATATATACATACATATACATACATATACATACTTATAATTACAAGTACAGATATATACGCACATACACATAAACACATACACAATCAACCATATACATACATATACATACATAAACATATATACATATACATGCACACACATATGCATGTATCCCTACATACATACATAAGCATATCCATACATACAGAAGTACACGTTAATAGAAATATACATACACAATACATCTGGAAATATATTTTGTCTGACGATCGCTAAAGCGTGAAACCCAGGGTCACAAGCTCACATCTATCCAACCATATATATATATATATATATATATATATATATATATATATATATATATATATATTACCCTCCTCTCCTTTCCTCCTCCTTTTTACCTTCTTAGTTATTATATATAAAAAAATTACTTATATATATATACATATATACCCATCCAGCAGTACAAACACACACACACACACACACACACACACACACATACACACCCATACAGACACGAGCAACACAGTATACGTACACCAACACACACCCCATCAACAGGAGGACCATCAGGTAATAAAAATAATAACCTATTAAATTTACAGTGACATATCATTATCATTGAAAGTATTACAACCCCTATAATAAGTTAAATTTTTAACGGTGTTTACAGTTAGCAGTTAGTTCATATCTTTGATTTAAGAGATGGGTCTTATTTTTAAATATAATTATTTCAAATTTTTCGTTAAGGCAAAGATAACATGGGACATATACGGAGTTACATATCCGGGCTTTCCTGATTAATTTCTATTTAACAGTAGATGTTTTATTCTTTTCTTTTAGACTCCAAAAATACTTGGATAATGAAGTCATGTACTTATAATTACTGCTATTAAAAGATTGCATATGCCCCCGCCAATGTTCATTGAATGGATTCATGGTGCTACCAATGTAATTTTTATTTTTGTGTTTTCTAGTGTAGATATTGTACTAAGATAAACTACAGAACTAGTCAAACAATTATTTTGTAGTTGACTATTATTTGGATTCCTACAATTGCACAAGTTGTTATTCGTATCATTATACATAGTAGTGCTGCTTGCAACATGGTGAGTAGTCAAGTTTTTTGAGTCCCTATACTTGTTAAAGACTCTGTAGTTATGTTTTTGAATTATTTTCTCTGGGTTATCCGCACAACTATAGCTTAATTTAAGGGTATTAGGATTAAATATTTTACTAAGTGGATTAGTTTCTGGATTGGGGAAATGTTTCTTGTTGAGGTTTAGAAATATACGTCCTAATTTAGTTTTAACCATTATATTGAAAGGGAGAGTAAACCAAATGATCTTTCTAGATCTTCTTTTCTTATTATGGTTGTAATCAACTGGGTTTCTATATTGAATAGTGGTATCTTTGTAACCACTATTTTTAAGGGCAGAATTGTAAAAATCACGATGTTTATTAAAAACATCTTTGTTAGAAGAGCTAGTACTAATCCTAAATCCAATGGAGGATGGTATGTGTTTGATAACTGAAGGGCGATGGTTGGAATTTGGATGCACGTATACTGGGTTGGAATTAACCTTCACATATGGTTGGAAAGTGTTGCTAGTAAGGTCTAGGGTGACGTCAAGAAAAGTTAGCTAGTTAGGTAGATAGATATGATAATATATATATATATATATATATATATATATATATATATATATATATTATCATGTTTAAAGATATAAATATATATTATCATGTTTATAGATATAAATATGATAATATATATATATGTATGTGTATATATCTATCTCTCTCTCTCTCTCTCTATATATATATATATATATATATATATATATATATATATTATCATGTTTATATCTATCTCCCTAACTAGGTAGCTATATGAGTCAGTCAACATTCCTATGTACTTGACATGATATATCAGTATTCCCAACATTGTACACTTAGCCGATAAAGTGTGTCCGTGATTAGGGCATGAGTGGCTTTTACAAGTATATTGTTTACACACCTACAATCTAAGTTGAAAATAGAAAATACAACAAAATTTAAACAAGTGGATGAAAATGTTATCTATCTATCTATCTATCTATCTATCTAGATAGATAGATAGATAGATAGATAGATAGATAGATAGATAGATAGATAGAATAAACAGAAGAGAGAAACCGCAAACGTTTTTGGTTGTAATGTGGACTTTTTTTTTTAATTATGGCAAATAAAGTATAATATATTTTTTGAAAAAATCCACATTACAACCAAAAACGTTTGCGGTTTCTTTCTCCTTTTTATTATACAAATTTTCCTCTCGTTGGAACAACTATAACCTCTTCCCTTTATATATATATATGTATATATATATACATGTGCCTTTGTATATCTATCTAATTATCCGTCTGTTTCTATCTATGCATTGTAATGTTTATATCTATCTATCAATATCTACCCATATCTATATCTATATATATGTAGGGTGCGGCAAAAGTAACGCCCTTACAAAATTGTAATTTATTTTTGTACAATAAAAGTTAATAAATAAAAAGGGCGTTACTTTTGCCGCACCCTATATATATATATATATATATATATATATATATATATATATATATATATAATTATTTATTTAAAAATATGATTCCAACTCGCTACATAAGAGGTCTCATGTTTCAAAACAAGAGCCGAAAACATCAAAATAATATTTGAATTAACTTGAGTTAAAGTAGGCTCTGTTCCATCTTCAAGCGAAATTTTTGGGGGGAATGACTTATTTCTGAAATTTACGAGTTTTAATAGTATAGTCAGAATTGAAATCGAAAATTTCCATGGTAACATCAAGGGCGGATTGTTTAGAATAGGCAGGGGTGGGGTGTTAATAATTTGTATCAGTATAAAGTTACTTTCATAGATGCCGGGTCAGGGTAAGGTGGGGGTGGCTAAATTTACGACGGAGGAAGTTTTCGCATGGTCAGGCTTGAGCGTCTACGGAGATTTATTTATTTATTTTTTTATTTTATTCTTTTATTATATCTCTTTATGGAAGGGATTTGTGTATATAAAAAGGCCGTAACGTTTGTTTTTTGACGACTTCATAAAGGGTTATCATTTTTGTAGGGTATTAAAACTATGTATATGGGCTATGGATTTTAAAATTTATTTTATTGTATGCGTGTTTTTAGCTAGTTATTCAGACCGTAAGTTCGGTTGTGTCGGCAGAAAACCGTTAATTCTTGCCTGTTGTTTAATAGTTTTTTATTGTTTAGAAGCTTAATAATGTGTAGTTTCTCATGGAGGCACAGAGGGCATGAGTCATCCCAAGTTTTGCAAGTTCTAGTCCTGTTAATGATTTTCCATTTTACTTTAGGTGTCCTATTTTTTTCTTTCAGGTGCCAAAAATATTTAGATAGAGAGGTCTGATGTCTTAAGTTTATGTTGTTGAAGGAGCATTTATGCTGCCTCCATCTGGTTTTAAAGGCATTTTTCGTGGACCCAATGTATATCATATTATTGTTAGGGTTCTCCGTGGATGATATAGTGCATTGGTATACCACAGATTTGATGCAGCACTTATTTTCTAATGAGCAGTCTACCGGGTTTCTACAATCGCATAATTTTCCCCTATTATTATCTGATTTAAGTGTAGAGTTATTAAAACTATTCAGGTAAGGGGGTTTGTTCAGGATTTTATTATTGTGTCTTCTTATTATACCTTCTAGATTTTCAGTGCAGCTGTAACTCAATTTTAGTGTGTTCTTATTGAATATATTACTAAGCCTACTTTTGGTGCTGGAAGTGTTTATCGATTAGAGCTAAGAACTTCTGTCCTAGTTTAATACTAACCATTTGGTTGAACGGAGGTGTATACCAAATGATGTTTCTTTTCCTGTTTTTTTTTTCTTTTGGTAATTGCAATTGTCCCTATATTTAATGTTAGCATTTTTATAACCACTACTTTTTAGGGCAGTGTTATAGAAGTCGTTATGTTGGTGGAATATTTCTTTGTTAGCGGAGTTACTGCTAATTCTATTTTCTATTGATGAGGGTATATGTTTAATTGTGGATGGAGGGTGGTTTGACTTCGGGTGTATATATATATATATATATATATATATAAATTAAGTAACGAAAATCTTAGTAATCCGTATGGATAATCCCAAGGAGGATGAAATCCTGAGAGCTCAATGTTAATTCAGATCAAATAATTTTTCTTTAAATTATATATATATATATAGTGGGTGTAACAGTAAAATTGTCTAAATCCTGTAACAGCAAAATTGTTCAATTGTTATATTAAGCTTTGAACTGTTGTATCTTAAAAATGATTAAAGATATCTTACTGGAATTCTCTTATATGATATGTTATCCTGCTTTCACAGTTGAATACATGGTAGATGATACCCAGCTTTTGTTTGTGTGGACATAATTACTAGAGGCGGTGGTATGTGTGTTTTATGTTGTAGTTTTGTTGAAGTTATATTTTGGAATACAGTTTGATTTAAGAAACTGTAGGATATTACATAGTTTAATATCATGAAAGTGTTATTTCAAATTGGTTGGTTGATTTTATTTAGTGGCATATCAACACCTCTATTATTTAGTAGTTTCGACAGTGAAAGGGTGAGAGCGGGATGCCAGCCTCGTAGGGCGCTTGAATTCATGAAGTCTGGGAACTAGCGAATGCAGTTCCTCGGAGCAATTACCATGAAAGTATTTGTAAAAAAAGACAGAGAGAGGCGACGGTGCGTCTGTGAGCGAGCGACTGTAGACGAGATTTAAAACAATAAGAGATTAGTCATTTTTCTCTATTTCAAAACCGAATTTAGAATCGGTTTTGCCGACTGTCAAGCCGCTAAGAACTTTTTTCTTTTAAATGCTCAATACTAAGTCTGATCAGTTCTCTACGGTCAAATTGGCAGCTGATCTCAAAAATGAACTACAGTTTGCTGTTAACTCGGACAAATTATTTTTAACGCCTCCAAAATAAATTTGTTCTCCATCTCAGAGACTCCTTTTTGCCTTCTATCAACATGGCTAATGCTAACCTCCAGGAAATTGACTCGTTGAGTCTTCTTGGTCTGATATTCTCTGCTGAAACGAAGTGGAAAGATTATATTGAAATTATTGCGAAGTCTGTTGCTAAGAAAGTTGGTTCACTGTGACATTCTAAACAATTTTTCTCTCCAGAATCTATCTTACATATCTATAAATCTACCATTCGTCCGTGCTTTGAATATTGCTGTCCGGTGTTTCTGCAATATATTTATTCTTGACAAACTTCAAAGAAGAATCAGCAACATTATTGGTCCTGACCTGATGTCTAGGCTTCAGTCTCTTTTCCACCTCCGTAAAGTTGCTTCCTTGTGACTTTTCTATAAATACTTTCATAGTAATTGTTCGAATGACCTCTTCGCTATGGTACTTAGACTTTATGAATTTAAACGCACTACTAGATTGGCGGTAAGGTCTCACCTATTCACAGTTGAATTGGCTAGATGCAAATCGTAAGTTCTATGCTAACAGTTTCTTTTCTCGCACTTTTCGTTTGTCGGACACACTTCCGGTTCTATGCTTTCCAGCCAACATTCATCTTCAAAAATTTAAAGACAATGTCAATCGTTATTTACTGTCTTCCTGATTACTCTTCTATTTTTCTCTCTCCTTAATAATGTTTCTATTTTTCTAATTCTTTCACATTCAGTAACTCCCTTGTGGTCTTAGTTGGTTTACTGCCTCGCAAGAATCTTTCTTTTAGAATCTTTCAACTACCTTGAATGGATAAAATCTTGCATCAGTCCTACCCATTACCCATCGCGGAAAGGTGACGTGGATTCATGCTTTTGCTAAGGTCGTTAATACGAAATGAACGTTAGCAGGTTTGGCCAAAACCCGAAAAGGAGGCAGCCATTTGCAATCCCTCATAATGTGATATGTTACGTTACGTTATCATATTTTACTTCCGGTCTAACTTCTAAGAAAGTTTTTGTTATATTCCAATGCTTTATTCGTCTACTCTTTATTTAAAAATTATGTTCTTTTCGCTAATGTGTAATAAATACATGCATACATATATACATACATTATTTAATAAATTTTCTGTTTATACGTTACTTTTATAGATACAATTTATTTAATTATAGTCTCTGATTTTAATTAAACAGTATTAAGTCTATTTACCGGCCTGAATGATCGAAAAATTTCGTAGAAAAAATAAATAGCAACGTAAAAACAGAAAATATAAAATAAATGTCGGACTTAATACATTTCATAATATACATACATTAGTTTACTATTCTACAAAGTAACAAGTAAGAGGTACCCAATGCACTTCGAATTCACAACTCAGTAATAATAGTCAACCATTAACCAAGGCGCCCAAAAAGCTATAACTGTTTGTTTTTTTTATTTACTGACTTTTGTTTATGATAAGACTCCAAACATGAGACACCGAACTCACTACTCACGTTCAGACAAACTCGCTGCCCTTCATTCTCAACGTATTCCAATTGTCAGAGGGAATTTTCACCCAAACAGCTTCTTCACAAGAATCGCTACTCCATGTGAGAGTGTCACGCGTGTATGCGTGTCGGAACACTACATTTTTAACATCTTCATGTCAAGGGTTAATTTTTTTAAAAGCATTTCACCCCAAGCAAGGCCGGAGTGCCACACTAGCACGCAAGGGATTACAGAGGGTGGGAGCAAGTGTAAAGAGGCGTGATAGAGGAAAGGATGAATCGAAGAACGGGGCCTTAGATCAAGGCATCTGAAGATGTCGATTAACATTGCATTTGAATATTTAAAGATTATAGCTATCAGAGAAGCAAGTAAGAGGAAAGGAGTTCTACAGAAGGGAAGTGCGAGATGAAGCTATTGGAGTAGAAGGGATCGCTACATTTAACTGTTTCGACAGTAAAAGTGTGGGACCGAGATGCCAACCTAGTAGCACGCTTAAATTCGTGCTGTTTGGGAACCAGTGAAAGTAGCTCGTGAGGTGAAGTTACCGTGAAAGTATTTGTAGAAAAGACGGAGGGAAGTGAGGGCACGTCTGTGAGAAAGTGACTGTAGATGGGATGCCAGATCAGGACCAATCACATTGTATATCGATCTCTGGATTGTCGAGGAGGACCTTGAGCAGAACAGCAGGAGCTGCAGACAATATATGACAGCAATATTCCCTGCAAGGCCGAATGGTTAGTTTATAGATTTGAAGGAAGGACTCAGGCGAGAAAAAACCTTCTGGAGCGATAGGTAGAACTAACTTTCCTTGCGGTAGATAAAGCTATTGATTCAATGTATTTGTTCCATCTCAAGTCAACGACAATGTGAGACCAAGCAGGCGCAGAGAGACGCTCTCGTGGAGTTGAGCATCAGAGATTCTAATGGGAGGCAGGGTGGGTTCTCTGTGGTGGGCAAAAGAGAGCAGTTTTTTTTTTGAGGCATTAAAGTTTACCAGCCATTTCTTGCCCCAGATTGGAGGTCCTTTTTGAGTTGTTATCTATCCTCCATATTCTCATGGTCTTACATACTAATTTCTGCCCTTACATTCATATCGCACACCGCATTTAGCAACTCTTTGCCTTGAGTGGCTCTTGAGGCTTGTATTGAATAAAATTTAGTAAAACAAATAAATTACACCATGCCGGGTCGCCGTGTGGGTGGGTGTGTTGTTGGGATGTTTACCGATTGAATAACTGCAGAAGAAATATATCTCTTATTTTAGTTTTGTTTTCATTATGTTCTTTTATTCTGACCCAAGAATTTTGGTCTGTTATTGTGGAAATTGTATACAGGCCACACCCATCTGATGAAATCCCTTATGACCAGAAGAGAATTGAAAAACAGACACGGGCATGTATACGTATCTACCTGAGGTAGTATTGGTTTTAATTAAATGTCGGAATGTGAACATACGCCCGTGCGCGCGAGAGAGAGTGAGAGAGTGAGAGAGCAAGAATAAACAGAGAAGGCAAGAAGAAATGGAGAAAGGGAAAGAAATGGAGAAAGGAGAAAAAATAGAGAGATGCAAAAATATAGAGAGAGAAGAAACAAAGAGGGAAATAAATGCAGAGAAAGAAAAATAGAAAGAGATAAAGAGGTAAGAAATAGCGATAGAAAGAGGGAAGTTAAAAAAAAAAAAGCAAGTATAAACAGAGAAAGCAAATGGCGAAAGGAGAAGAATTGAAGAGAGGAAACAAATAGAGAAGGAAACGGAAGGGGGACTAAATATAGAGAAAGGGAGAAATAGAGACAGATAAATAGGGAAGAGATAGAAATAGAAAGAGGGAAGTAGAGAAAGCAAGAATAAACAGTGAAAGCGAGAAGAAATATAGAAAGGAGAAGAAAGAGAGAGAGAGAGAGAAAATAGAACACACAGAGAGAAAGAGAAAAATGATGAAAGAAAAAGAGAGCGGAAAAAATACCGAGAGGGGGGGGATTAGAGAAGGTTGAAAAAAAAATTAGAACGGTGGGGGGGGGGATAGAGAGGGAGAAAAAAATAAAAAGAGAGCAAAAATATAAAAATATAGAGAAAATAATCAGAAAGAAAGTATGAGGTGCATAAAGAGGAAGTGACAGAGCGGAGACGATGTAGAGAGAAGGAAAGAAATAGAGAGAAAAGAAAGGGTGAGAAATAGAGATATTGAAACAGAGTGGGCAAGAAGAAATAAAGCGAGAAGAAATAGAAAGACGGACATAAAAAAAAAAAAAAAGAAAGGAAAAAAGAAAGATATAGACAAAAAGGAAAAAAAAAAGAGAAAGGAATAAATAGTGAAAAAGGACCATATAGAAAGAAAAGAAAGATATAGAGAGAAAGGGTGGGAGGAATAGAGAAAAGTTAATGTAGAAAAGGTGGATAAGTAGTGTGAATAGAAAGAAAGACAAGAGATAGAGAAGGGGTGATAGAGAAACGACGGAATAGAGATGGAAAGATATAAAGAGAAGAAAATATAAATAAAAGGGATGAAACAGAGAAAAGGCAGAAATACAGAGGAGACAAGAAGAGAAAATAGAAATGGAAAGGAAGAAATAGAGAGGAGACGAGAAGAGAAAAATAGAAATGGAAAGTAAGAAATACAAAGGAGACGAGAAGAAGAAAATACAAATGGAAAGGAAGAAATAGAGAGGAGATGAGAAGAGAAGAAAAGAAATAGAAAAGAAGAAATAGAGAGGAGACGAGAAGAGAAAAATAGAAATGGAAAAAAAGAAATAGAGAAGCGATGAGAAGAGAAATATAGAAATGGAAATGAAGAAATAGAGAAGGGACGAGAAGAGAAAAATAGAAATGGAAAGAAAGAAATAGGGAGGAGACGAGAAGAGAAAAATAGAAATAGAAAATAAGAAATAGAGAAGGGACGGGAAGAGAAAAATAGAAATGGAAAATAAGAAATAGAAAAAGGACAAGAAGAGAAAAATAGAAATAGAAAATAAGAAATAGAGAAACGACGAGAAGAGAAAAATAGAAATGGATGAGAAGAAATAGAGAGAGGACGAGATGAGAAAAGTAGAAATGGAAAGGAAGACATAGAGAAGCCAGGAGAAGAGAAAAATAGAAATGGAAAGGAAGAAATAGAGAGGAAACGAGAAGAGATAAATAGAAATAGAAAGGAAGAAATAGAGTGGAAACGATATGAGAGAAATAGTAATGGAAAGGAAGAAATAGAGAAGGGACAAGAAGAGAAAAAAAATAGAATGGAAAAAATAGAGAGGAGAGGAGGAGAGAAAAATAGAACTGGAAAGGAAGAAACAGAGAAGAGACGAGAAGAGAAAAATACAAATGGAAAGTGAGAAATACAAAGGAGACGAGAAGAAGAAAATACAAATGGAAAGGAAGAAATAGAGAGGAGATGAGAAGAGAAGAAAACAAATAGAAAAGAAGAAATAGAGAGGAGACGAGAAGAGAAAAATAGAAATGGAAAAAAAGAAATAGAGAAGCGATGAGAAGAGAAATATACAAAATGGAAATGAAGAAATAGAGAAGGGACAAGAAGAGAAAAATAGAAATGGAAAATAAGAAATAGAGAAGGGACGAGAAGAGAAAAATAGAAATGGAAAGAAAGAAATAGGGAGAAGACGAGAAGAGAAAAATAGAAATGGAAAATAAGAAATAGAGAAGGGACGGGAAGAGAAAAATAGAAATGGAAAATAAGAAATAGAGAAGGGACGGGAAGAGAAAAATAGAAATGGAAAATAAGAAATAGAGAAGGGACGAGAAGAGAAAAATAGAAATGGATGAGAAGAAATTGAGAGGAGACGAGAAGAGAAAAAAAGAAATGGATTGGAAGAAATAGAGAGAGAACGAGAAGAGAAAAGTAGAAATGGAAAGGAAGAAATAGAGATGGGACGAGAAGAGAAAAATAGAAATGGAAATAAGAAATAGATATGGGACGAGAAGAGAGAAATAGAAATGGAAAGGAAGAAATAGAGAGGAAACGAGAAGAGATAAATAGAAATAGAAAGGAAGAAATAGAGAAGCGACGAGAAGAGAAAAATAAAAATTTAAAGGAAGAAATACAAAATGGACGCGTTGAGAAAAATAGAAATGGAAAAGAAGAAATAGAGAAACGACGAGAAGAGAAATATGGAAATAGAAAGGAAGAAATAGAGATGGGA
The DNA here is from genome assembly GCA_963932145.1 of Acanthosepion lycidas. Taxonomy (NCBI): domain Eukaryota; kingdom Metazoa; phylum Mollusca; class Cephalopoda; order Sepiida; family Sepiidae; genus Acanthosepion; species Acanthosepion lycidas. The sequence continues at coordinate 39,735,249 of OZ010599.1, forward strand.
CGAGAAGAGAAAAATAGAAATGGCTAGGAAGAAATAGAGAGAGGACGGCAAGAGAAAAATAGAAATGTAAAGGAAGAAATAGAGAAAGGACGAGAAGAGAAAAATAAAAATTTAAAGGAAGAAATGCAAAATGGACGCGTTGAGAAAAATAGAAATGGAAAAGAAGAAATAGAGAAAGGACGAGAAGAGAAATATGGAAATAGAAAGGAAGAAATAGAGAGAGGACGAGAAGAGAAAAATAGAAATGGAAAGAAAGAAGTAGAGAAGCGACGAGAAGAGCGAAATAGAAATGGAAAAAAGAAATAGAGAAAAGACAAGAAGAGCGAAATAGAAATGGAAAGTGAGAAATAGAGAGGAGAGGAGAAGAGAAAAACAGAAATGGAAAGGAAGAAATTGGTGAGGAGACGAGAAAAGAAAAATAGAAATGGAATGGAAGAAATAGAGAGGAGACGAGAAGAGAAAAACAAAAATGGAAAGAAAAAAATAGTAAAGGGACGAAAAGAGAAAAAAAGAAAAGGAAAAGGAAGAAATAGAGAGATGAGAAGGTGAAAATAGAAATGGAAAGGAAGAAGTAGGGAGGGGACGAGAAGAGAAAAATAGAAATGGAAAGGAAGAAATAAAGATGGGACGATAAGAGAAAGATAGAAATGGAAAGGAGGAAATAGAGAGGTGACGAAAACAGAAAAATAGAAATGGATAGGAAGAAATAGAGAAAGGACGAGAAGAGAAAAATAGAAATGGAGAGGAAGAAATAGAGAGAGGACGGGAAGAGAAATATAGAAATGGAAAGGAAGAAATAGAGAAGGGACAAGAAGAGAAAAATAGAAATCGAAAGAAATAGAGAGGGGACAAGAAGAGAAAAAAAGAAATGGAATAGACGAAATACAGAGGAGAGGAGAAGAGAAGAATAGAAATCGAAGGGAAGAAATATAGAGGAGACGAGAAAAGAAAAAAAAATGGATAGGAAGAAATAGAGAGGGGACGAGAAGAGAAAAACAGAAATGGGATGAAAGAAATAGAGTGAGAACGAGAAGCAAAAATTGAAATGGAAAGGAAGAATTAGAGAAGCGACAAGAAGACACAAACAAAAATGGAAAGGAAAAAAAAGAAAAGGGACGAAAAGAGAAAAATAGAAACAAAAAGGAAGAAATAGAGAGGAGAGGAGAAGAGAAAAATAGAAATGGAAAAGAAGAAATACGGAGGAGACGAGAAGAGAAAAATAGAAATGGAAATACAGAATTAGAGAGGGGACGAGTAGAGAAAAATAGAAATGGAAAGTAAGAAATATAGAGGAAACGATAAGAGAAAAATGGAAATGGAAAGGCAGAAATAGAGAAGCGACGAGAAGAGAAAAATAAAAATGGAAGGGGAGAAATAGAGAGGAGACGAGGAGAGAAAAATAGAAATGGAAAAGAAGAAATAAGGAGGGGACGAGAAGAGAAAAATAGAAAAGGACAGGGAGAAATAGAGAGGAAAAAAGCGAGAAGAGAAAAATGGAAATGGAAAGGAAGAAATAGAGAAGCGATGAGAAGAGAAAAATAAAAATGGAAAGCAAAAAAAAGAGCGGTGACGAGAAGAGAAAAATAGAAATGGAAAGGAAGAAATAGAGAGAGGACGATAAGAGAAAAAAGGAAATGGATAAGAAGAAATTGAGAGGTGACGAGAAGAGAAAAATAGAAATGGATAGGAAGAAATAGAGAAGGGACGAGAACAGAAAAATAGAAATGGAAAAGAAGAAATAGAAAAGTGACGAGTAGAGAAATATGGAAATAGAAAGGAGGAAATAGAGATGGTACGAGAAGAGAAAAACAGAAATCGGTAGGAAGAAATAGAGAGAGGACGGGAAGAGAAAAATAGAAATGGAAAGGAAGAGATAGAGAGAGGAAGAGAAGAGAAAAATAAAAATGGAAAGGAAGAAATAGAGAGGAGACGAGAACAGAAAAATAGAAATGGAAAAGAAGAAATAGAAAAGTGACGAGTAGAGAAATATAGAAATGGAAAGAAAGGAAAAGAAAAGGGACGAGAAGAAAAAAATAAAAATAGAAATGAAGAAATAGAGTTTGGACGAGAAGAGAAAAATAGAAATGGAAAGGAAGAAATAGAGAGGGGACGAGTAGAGAAAAATAGAAATGGAAAGTAAGAAATAGAGAGGGGACGAGTAGAGAAAAATAGTAATGGAAAGGAAGAAATAGAGAGGGGACGAGAAGAGAAAAAAAGAAATGGAGAGGAAGAAATAGAGAGGGGACGAGTAGAGAAAAATAGTAATGGAAAGGAAGAAATAGAGATGGGACGAGAAGAGAAAAATAGAAATGGAAAGGAAGAAATAGAGATGGGACGAGAAGAGAGAAATAGAAATGGAAAGTAAGAAATGGAGAGGAAACGAGAAGAGAAAAGTAGAAATGGAAAGGAAGAAGTAGAGAGGAGACGTGGAGAGAAAAATAGAAATGGAAAGTAAGAAACAGAGAGGGGACGAGTAGAGAAAAATAGTAATGGAAAGAAGACATAGAGATGGGACGAGAAGAGAGAAATAGAAATGGAAAGTAAGAAACAGAGAGGGGACGAGAAGAGAAAAATAGAAATGGAAAGAAGACATAGAGAGGGGACGAGAACAGAGAAATAGAAATGGAAAGTAAGAAACAGAGAGGGGACGAGAAGAGAAAAATAGAAATGGAAAGAAGACATAGAGATGGGACGAGAACAGAGAAATAGAAATGGAAAGTAAGAAACAGAGAGGGGACGAGAAGAGAAAAATAGAAATGGAAAGTAAGAAATACAAATGGGACAAGAAGAGAAAAATAGAAATGAAAATGAAGAAATAGAGAGGAGACGAGAAGAAAAAAATAGATATGGAAAGGAAGAAATAGAGATGTGACGAGAAGAGAAAAATAGAAATGGAAAGCAAAAAATAGAAAAGGGATGAGAAGAGAAAAACAGAAATGGAAAGGAAGAAATAGAGAGAGGACGATAAGAGAAAAAAGGAAATGGATAAGAAGAAATTGAGAGGTGACGAGAAGAGAAAAATAGAAATGGAAAAGAAGAAATAGAGAAGAGATGAGAAGGGAAAAATAAAAATGGAAAGGAAGACATAGAGAGGGGAAGAGAAGAGAAAAACAGAAATGGAAAGGAAGAAATAGAGAAGGGAGAAGAAGTGAAAAATAGAAATGGAAAAAAAATATAGAGAAGGGACACGAAGAAAAAAATAAAAATGGAATGAAGAAATAGAGAGTAGACGAGAAGTTAAAAATAGAAATGGAAAGAAAGAAATAGAGAGTAGACGATAAAAGAAAAACAGAAATGGAAAGGGAGAAATAGAGAGGAGACGAGAAGAGAAAAATAGAAATGGAAAGTAAGAAATAGAGATGTGACGAGATGAGAAAAATGGAAATGGATAGGAAGAAATAGAGAGAGGACGAGAAGAGAAAAACAGAAATGGAAAGGAAAAAATAGAAAAGGGATGAGAAGAGAAAAATAGAAATGTAAAGGAAGAAATAGAAAAGGGACGAGAAGAGAAAAATAGAAATGTAAAGGAAGAAATAGAGAGGTGACGAGAAGAGAAAAATAGAAATGGATAGGAAGAAATAGAGATGGGACGAGAAGAGAAAAATAGAAATGGATAGGAAGAAATAGAGAGGTGACGAGAAGAGAAAAATAGAAATGGATAGGAAGAAATAGAGATGGGACGAGAAGAGAAAAATAGAAATGGATAGGAAGAAATAGAGAGGTGACGAGAAGAGAAAAATAGAAATGGATAGGAAGAAATAGAGAGGTGACGAGAAGAGAAAAATAGAAATGGATAGGAAGAAATAGAGATGGGACGAGAAGAGAAAAATAGAAATCGATAGGAAGAAATAGAGAGGTGACGAGAAGAGAAAAATAGAAATGGATAGGAAGAAATAGAGATGGGACGAGAAGAGAAAAATAGAAATGCATAGGAAGAAATAGAGAGGTGACGAGAAGAGAAAAATAGAAATGGATAGGAAGAAATAGAGAGGTGACTAGAAGAGAAAAATAGAAATGGATAGGAAGAAATAGAGAGAGGACGGGAAGAGAAAAATAGAAATGGAAAGGAAGAGATAGAGAGAGGAAGAGAAGAGAAAAATAAAAATGGAAAGGAAGAAATAGAGAGGAGACGAGAACAGAAAAATAGAAATGGAAAAGAAGAAATAGAAAAGTGACGAGTAGAGAAATATAGAAATGGAAAGAAAGGAAAAGAAAAGGGACGAGAAGAAAAAAATAAAAATAGAAATGAAGAAATAGAGTTTGGACGAGAAGAGAAAAATAGAAATGGAAAGGAAGAAATAGAGAGGGGACGAGTAGAGAAAAATAGAAATGGAAAGTAAGAAATAGAGAGGGGACGAGTAGAGAAAAATAGTAATGGAAAGGAAGAAATAGAGAGGGGACGAGAAGAGAAAAAAAGAAATGGAAAGGAAGAAATAGAGAGGGGACGAGTAGAGAAAAATAGTAATGGAAAGGAAGAAATAGAGATGGGACGAGAAGAGAAAAATAGAAATGGAAAGGAAGAAATAGAGATGGGACGAGAAGAGAAAAATAGTAATGGAAAGGAAGAAATAGAGATGGGACGAGTAGAGAAAAATAGTAATGGAAAGGAAGAAATAGAGATGGGACGAGAAGAGAGAAATAGAAATGGAAAGTAAGAAATGGAGAGGAAACGAGAAGAGAAAAGTAGAAATGGAAAGGAAGAAATAGAGAGGAGACGTGGAGAGAAAAATAGAAATGGAAAGGAAGAAACAGAGAGGGGACGAGTAGAGAAAAATAGTAATGGAAAGAAGACATAGAGATGGGACGAGAAGAGAGAAATAGAAATGGAAAGTAAGAAACAGAGAGGGGACGAGAAGAGAAAAATAGAAATGGAAAGAAGACATAGAGAGGGGACGAGAACAGAGAAATAGAAATGGAAAGTAAGAAACAGAGAGGGGACGAGAAGAGAAAAATAGAAATGGAAAGAAGACATAGAGATGGGACGAGAACAGAGAAATAGAAATGGAAAGTAAGAAACAGAGAGGGGACGAGAAGAGAAAAATAGAAATGGAAAGAAGACATAGAGAGGGGACGAGAACAGAGAAATAGAAATGGAAAGTAAGAAACAGAGAGGGGACGAGAAGAGAAAAATAGAAATGGAAAGAAGACATAGAGAGGGGACGAGAACAGAGAAATAGAAATGGAAAGTAAGAAACAGAGAGGGGACGAGAAGAGAAAAATAGAAATGGAAAGTAAGAAATACAAATGGGACAAGAAGAGAAAAATAGAAATTAAAATGAAGAAATAGAGAGGAGACGAGAAGAAAAAAATAGATATGGAAAGGAAGAAATAGAGATGTGACGAGAAGAGAAAAATAGAAATGGAAAGCAAAAAATAGAAAAGGGATGAGAAGAGAAAAACAGAAATGGAAAGGAAGAAATAGAGAGAGGACGATAAGAGAAAAAAGGAAATGGATAAGAAGAAATTGAGAGGTGACGAGAAGAGAAAAATAGAAATGGAAAAGAAGAAATAGAGAAGAGATGAGAAGGGAAAAATAAAAATGGAAAGGAAGACATAGAGAGGGGAAGAGAAGAGAAAAACAGAAATGGAAAGGAAGAAATAGAGAAGGGAGAAGAAGTGAAAAATAGAAATGGAAAAAAAATATAGAGAAGGGACACGAAGAAAAAAATAAAAATGGAATGAAGAAATAGAGAGTAGACGAGAAGTGAAAAATAGAATTGAAAAGAAAGAAATAGAGAGTAGACGATAAAAGAAAAACAGAAATGGAAAGGGAGAAATAGAGAAGAGACGAGAAGAGAAAAATAGAAATGGAAAGTAAGAAATAGAGATGTGACGAGATGAGAAAAATGGAAATGGATAGGAAGAAATAGAGAGAGGACGAGAAGAGAAAAACAGAAATGGAAAGGAAAAAATAGAAAAGGGATGAGAAGAGAAAAATAGAAATGGAAAGGAAGAAATAGAAAAGGGACGAGAAGAGAAAAATAGAAATGTAAAGGAAGAAATAGAGAGGTGACGAGAAGAGAAAAATAGAAATGGATAGGAAGAAATAGAGATGGGACGAGAAGAGAAAAATAGAAATGGATAGGAAGAAATAGAGAGGTGACGAGAAGAGAAAAATAGAAATGGATAGGAAGAAATAGAGATGGGACGAGAAGAGAAAAATAGAAATGGATAGGAAGAAATAGAGAGGTGACGAGAAGAGAAAAATAGAAATGGATAGGAAGAAATAGAGAGGTGACGAGAAGAGAAAAATAGAAATGGATAGGAAGAGATAGAGAGAGGACGGGAAGAGAAAAATAGAAATGGAAAGGAAGAGATAGAGAGAGGAAGAGAAGAGAAAAATAAAAATGGAAAGGAAGAAATAGAGAGGAGACGAGAACAGAAAAATAGAAATGGAAAAGAAGAAATAGAAAAGTGACGAGTAGAGAAATATAGAAATGGAAAGAAAGGAAAAGAAAAGGGACGAGAAGAAAAAAATAAAAATAGAAATGAAGAAATAGAGTTTGGACGAGAAGAGAAAAATAGAAATGGAAAGGAAGAAATAGAGAGGGGACGAGTAGAGAAAAATAGAAATGGAAAGTAAGAAATAGAGAGGGGACGAGTAGAGAAAAATAGTAATGGAAAGGAAGAAATAGAGAGGGGACGAGAAGAGAAAAAAAGAAATGGAAAGGAAGAAATAGAGAGGGGACGAGTAGAGAAAAATAGTAATGGAAAGGAAGAAATAGAGATGGGACGAGAAGAGAAAAATAGAAATGGAAAGGAAGAAATAGAGATGGGACGAGAAGAGAAAAATAGTAATGGAAAGGAAGAAATAGAGATGGGACGAGTAGAGAAAAATAGTAATGGAAAGTAAGAAATAGAGATGGGACGAGAAGAGAGAAATAGAAATGGAAAGTAAGAAATGGAGAGGAAACGAGAAGAGAAAAGTAGAAATGGAAAGGAAGAAATAGAGAGGAGACGTGGAGAGAAAAATAGAAATGGAAAGGAAGAAACAGAGAGGGGACGAGTAGAGAAAAATAGTAATGGAAAGAAGACATAGAGATGGGACGAGAAGAGAGAAATAGAAATGGAAAGTAAGAAACAGAGAGGGGACGAGAAGAGAAAAATAGAAATGGAAAGAAGACATAGAGAGGGGACGAGAACAGAGAAATAGAAATGGAAAGTAAGAAACAGAGAGGGGACGAGAAGAGAAAAATAGAAATGGAAAGAAGACATAGAGATGGGACGAGAACAGAGAAATAGAAATGGAAAGTAAGAAACAGAGAGGGGACGAGAAGAGAAAAATAGAAATGGAAAGAAGACATAGAGAGGGGACGAGAACAGAGAAATAGAAATGGAAAGTAAGAAACAGAGAGGGGACGAGAAGAGAAAAATAGAAATGGAAAGAAGACATAGAGAGGGGACGAGAACAGAGAAATAGAAATGGAAAGTAAGAAACAGAGAGGGGACGAGAAGAGAAAAATAGAAATGGAAAGTAAGCAATACAAATGGGACAAGAAGAGAAAAATAGAAATGAAAATGAAGAAATAGAGAGGAGACGAGAAGAAAAAAATAGATATGGAAAGGAAGAAATAGAGATGTGACGAGAAGAGAAAAATAGAAATGGAAAGCAAAAAATAGAAAAGGGATGAGAAGAGAAAAACAGAAATGGAAAGGAAGAAATAGAGAGAGGACGATAAGAGAAAAAAGGAAATGGATAAGAAGAAATTGAGAGGTGACGAGAAGAGAAAAATAGAAATGGAAAAGAAGAAATAGAGAAGAGATGAGAAGGGAAAAATAAAAATGGAAAGGAAGACATAGAGAGGGGAAGAGAAGAGAAAAACAGAAATGGAAAGGAAGAAATAGAGAAGGGAGAAGAAGTGAAAAATAGAAATGGAAAAAAAATATAGAGAAGGGACACGAAGAAAAAAATAAAAATGGAATGAAGAAATAGAGAGTAGACGAGAAGTGAAAAATAGAATTGAAAAGAAAGAAATAGAGAGTAGACGATAAAAGAAAAACAGAAATGGAAAGGGAGAAATAGAGAGGAGACGAGAAGAGAAAAATAGAAATGGAAAGTAAGAAATAGAGATGTGACGAGATGAGAAAAATGGAAATGGATAGGAAGAAATAGAGAGAGGACGAGAAGAGAAAAACAGAAATGGAAAGGAAAAAATAGAAAAGGGATGAGAAGAGAAAAATAGAAATGGAAAGGAAGAAATAGAAAAGGGACGAGAAGAGAAAAATAGAAATGTAAAGGAAGAAATAGAGAGGTGACGAGAAGAGAAAAATAGAAATGGATAGGAAGAAATAGAGATGGGACGAGAAGAGAAAAATAGAAATGGATAGGAAGAAATAGAGAGGTGACGAGAAGAGAAAAATAGAAATGGATAGGAAGAAATAGAGATGGGACGAGAAGAGAAAAATAGAAATGGATAGGAAGAAATAGAGAGGTGACGAGAAGAGAAAAATAGAAATGGATAGGAAGAAATAGAGAGGTGACGAGAAGAGAAAAATAGAAATGGATAGGAAGAGATAGAGAGAGGACGGGAAGAGAAAAATAGAAATGGAAAGGAAGAGATAGAGAGAGGAAGAGAAGAGAAAAATAAAAATGGAAAGGAAGAAATAGAGAGGAGACGAGAACAGAAAAATAGAAATGGAAAAGAAGAAATAGAAAAGTGACGAGTAGAGAAATATAGAAATGGAAAGAAAGGAAAAGAAAAGGGACGAGAAGAAAAAAATAAAAATAGAAATGAAGAAATAGAGTTTGGACGAGAAGAGAAAAATAGAAATGGAAAGGAAGAAATAGAGAGGGGACGAGTAGAGAAAAATAGAAATGGAAAGTAAGAAATAGAGAGGGGACGAGTAGAGAAAAATAGTAATGGAAAGGAAGAAATAGAGAGGGGACGAGAAGAGAAAAAAAGAAATGGAAAGGAAGAAATAGAGAGGGGACGAGTAGAGAAAAATAGTAATGGAAAGGAAGAAATAGAGATGGGACGAGAAGAGAAAAATAGAAATGGAAAGGAAGAAATAGAGATGGGACGAGAAGAGAAAAATAGTAATGGAAAGGAAGAAATAGAGATGGGACGAGTAGAGAAAAATAGTAATGGAAAGTAAGAAATAGAGATGGGACGAGAAGAGAGAAATAGAAATGGAAAGTAAGAAATGGAGAGGAAACGAGAAGAGAAAAGTAGAAATGGAAAGGAAGAAATAGAGAGGAGACGTGGAGAGAAAAATAGAAATGGAAAGGAAGAAACAGAGAGGGGACGAGTAGAGAAAAATAGTAATGGAAAGAAGACATAGAGATGGGACGAGAAGAGAGAAATAGAAATGGAAAGTAAGAAACAGAGAGGGGACGAGAAGAGAAAAATAGAAATGGAAAGAAGACATAGAGAGGGGACGAGAACAGAGAAATAGAAATGGAAAGTAAGAAACAGAGAGGGGACGAGAAGAGAAAAATAGAAATGGAAAGAAGACATAGAGATGGGACGAGAACAGAGAAATAGAAATGGAAAGTAAGAAACAGAGAGGGGACGAGAAGAGAAAAATAGAAATGGAAAGAAGACATAGAGAGGGGACGAGAACAGAGAAATAGAAATGGAAAGTAAGAAACAGAGAGGGGACGAGAAGAGAAAAATAGAAATGGAAAGAAGACATAGAGAGGGGACGAGAACAGAGAAATAGAAATGGAAAGTAAGAAACAGAGAGGGGACGAGAAGAGAAAAATAGAAATGGAAAGTAAGAAATACAAATGGGACAAGAAGAGAAAAATAGAAATGAAAATGAAGAAATAGAGAGGAGACGAGAAGAAAAAAATAGATATGGAAAGGAAGAAATAGAGATGTGACGAGAAGAGAAAAATAGAAATGGAAAGCAAAAAATAGAAAAGGGATGAGAAGAGAAAAACAGAAATGGAAAGGAAGAAATAGAGAGAGGACGATAAGAGAAAAAAGGAAATGGATAAGAAGAAATTGAGAGGTGACGAGAAGAGAAAAATAGAAATGGAAAAGAAGAAATAGAGAAGAGATGAGAAGGGAAAAATAAAAATGGAAAGGAAGACATAGAGAGGGGAAGAGAAGAGAAAAACAGAAATGGAAAGGAAGAAATAGAGAAGGGAGAAGAAGTGAAAAATAGAAATGGAAAAAAAATATAGAGAAGGGACACGAAGAAAAAAATAAAAATGGAATGAAGAAATAGAGAGTAGACGAGAAGTGAAAAATAGAATTGAAAAGAAAGAAATAGAGAGTAGACGATAAAAGAAAAACAGAAATGGAAAGGGAGAAATAGAGAGGAGACGAGAAGAGAAAAATAGAAATGGAAAGTAAGAAATAGAGATGTGACGAGATGAGAAAAATGGAAATGGATAGGAAGAAATAGAGAGAGGACGAGAAGAGAAAAACAGAAATGGAAAGGAAAAAATAGAAAAGGGATGAGAAGAGAAAAATAGAAATGGAAAGGAAGAAATAGAAAAGGGACGAGAAGAGAAAAATAGAAATGTAAAGGAAGAAATAGAGAGGTGACGAGAAGAGAAAAATAGAAATGGATAGGAAGAAATAGAGATGGGACGAGAAGAGAAAAATAGAAATGGATAGGAAGAAATAGAGAGGTGACGAGAAGAGAAAAATAGAAATGGATAGGAAGAAATAGAGATGGGACGAGAAGAGAAAAATAGAAATGGATAGGAAGAAATAGAGAGGTGACGAGAAGAGAAAAATAGAAATGGATAGGAAGAAATAGAGAGGTGACGAGAAGAGAAAAATAGAAATGGATAGGAAGAAATAGAGATGGGACGAGAAGAGAAAAATAGAAATCGATAGGAAGAAATAGAGAGGTGACGAGAAGAGAAAAATAGAAATGGATAGGAAGAAATAGAGATGGGACGAGAAGAGAAAAATAGAAATGGATAGGAAGAAATAGAGAGGTGACGAGAAGAGAAAAATAGAAATGGATAGGAAGAAATAGAGAGGTGACGAGAAGAGAAAAATAGAAATGGATAGGAAGAAATAGAGAGAGGACGGGAAGAGAAAAATAGAAATGGAAAGGAAGAGATAGAGAGAGGAAGAGAAGAGAAAAATAAAAATGGAAAGGAAGAAATAGAGAGGAGACGAGAACAGAAAAATAGAAATGGAAAAGAAGAAATAGAAAAGTGACGAGTAGAGAAATATAGAAATGGAAAGAAAGGAAAAGAAAAGGGACGAGAAGAAAAAAATAAAAATAGAAATGAAGAAATAGAGTTTGGACGAGAAGAGAAAAATAGAAATGGAAAGGAAGAAATAGAGAGGGGACGAGTAGAGAAAAATAGAAATGGAAAGTAAGAAATAGAGAGGGGACGAGTAGAGAAAAATAGTAATGGAAAGGAAGAAATAGAGAGGGGACGAGAAGAGAAAAAAAGAAATGGAAAGGAAGAAATAGAGAGGGGACGAGTAGAGAAAAATAGTAATGGAAAGGAAGAAATAGAGATGGGACGAGAAGAGAAAAATAGAAATGGAAAGGAAGAAATAGAGATGGGACGAGAAGAGAAAAATAGTAATGGAAAGGAAGAAATAGAGATGGGACGAGTAGAGAAAAATAGTAATGGAAAGTAAGAAATAGAGATGGGACGAGAAGAGAGAAATAGAAATGGAAAGTAAGAAATGGAGAGGAAACGAGAAGAGAAAAGTAGAAATGGAAAGGAAGAAATAGAGAGGAGACGTGGAGAGAAAAATAGAAATGGAAAGGAAGAAACAGAGAGGGGACGAGTAGAGAAAAATAGTAATGGAAAGAAGACATAGAGATGGGACGAGAAGAGAGAAATAGAAATGGAAAGTAAGAAACAGAGAGGGGACGAGAAGAGAAAAATAGAAATGGAAAGAAGACATAGAGAGGGGACGAGAACAGAGAAATAGAAATGGAAAGTAAGAAACAGAGAGGGGACGAGAAGAGAAAAATAGAAATGGAAAGAAGACATAGAGATGGGACGAGAACAGAGAAATAGAAATGGAAAGTAAGAAACAGAGAGGGGACGAGAAGAGAAAAATAGAAATGGAAAGAAGACATAGAGAGGGGACGAGAACAGAGAAATAGAAATGGAAAGTAAGAAACAGAGAGGGGACGAGAAGAGAAAAATAGAAATGGAAAGAAGACATAGAGAGGGGACGAGAACAGAGAAATAGAAATGGAAAGTAAGAAACAGAGAGGGGACGAGAAGAGAAAAATAGAAATGGAAAGTAAGAAATACAAATGGGACAAGAAGAGAAAAATAGAAATGAAAATGAAGAAATAGAGAGGAGACGAGAAGAAAAAAATAGATATGGAAAGGAAGAAATAGAGATGTGACGAGAAGAGAAAAATAGAAATGGAAAGCAAAAAATAGAAAAGGGATGAGAAGAGAAAAACAGAAATGGAAAGGAAGAAATAGAGAGAGGACGATAAGAGAAAAAAGGAAATGGATAAGAAGAAATTGAGAGGTGACGAGAAGAGAAAAATAGAAATGGAAAAGAAGAAATAGAGAAGAGATGAGAAGGGAAAAATAAAAATGGAAAGGAAGACATAGAGAGGGGAAGAGAAGAGAAAAACAGAAATGGAAAGGAAGAAATAGAGAAGGGAGAAGAAGTGAAAAATAGAAATGGAAAAAAAATATAGAGAAGGGACACGAAGAGAAAAATAAAAATGGAATGAAGAAATAGAGAGTAGACGAGAAGTGAAAAATAGAATTGAAAAGAAAGAAATAGAGAGTAGACGATAAAAGAAAAACAGAAATGGAAAGGGAGAAATAGAGAGGAGACGAGAAGAGAAAAATAGAAATGGAAAGTAAGAAATAGAGATGTGACGAGATGAGAAAAATGGAAATGGATAGGAAGAAATAGAGAGAGGACGAGAAGAGAAAAACAGAAATGGAAAGGAAAAAATAGAAAAGGGATGAGAAGAGAAAAATAGAAATGTAAAGGAAGAAATAGAAAAGGGACGAGAAGAGAAAAATAGAAATGTAAAGGAAGAAATAGAGAGGTGACGAGAAGAGAAAAATAGAAATGGATAGGAAGAAATAGAGATGGGACGAGAAGAGAAAAATAGAAATGGATAGGAAGAAATAGAGAGGTGACGAGAAGAGAAAAATAGAAATGGATAGGAAGAAATAGAGATGGGACGAGAAGAGAAAAATAGAAATGGATAGGAAGAAATAGAGAGGTGACGAGAAGAGAAAAATAGAAATGGATAGGAAGAAATAGAGAGGTGACGAGAAGAGAAAAATAGAAATGGATAGGAAGAAATAGAGATGGGACGAGAAGAGAAAAATAGAAATCGATAGGAAGAAATAGAGAGGTGACGAGAAGAGAAAAATAGAAATGGATAGGAAGAAATAGAGATGGGACGAGAAGAGAAAAATAGAAATGGATAGGAAGAAATAGAGAGGTGACGAGAAGAGAAAAATAGAAATGGATAGGAAGAAATAGAGAGGTGACGAGAAGAGAAAAATAGAAATGGATAGGAAGAAATAGAGATGGGACGAGAAGAGAAATATTGAAATAGAAAGAAAGTAAAAGAGATGGGATGAGAAGAGAAAAACAGAAATGTAAAGGAAGAAATAGAGAGGTGACGAGAAGAGAAAAATGGAAATGTAAAGGAAGAAATAGAGAGGTGACGAGAAGAGAAAAATAGAAATGGATAGGAAGAAATAGACAGTATTCAGGAAGAGAAAAATAGAATTTGAAAGGAAGAAATAAAGAGGGACGAGAAGAGAAAAATAGATATGGAAAGGTAGAAATTGGGAAGTGGCGACAAGAGAAAAACAGAAATGGAAATGAAGATATAGAGAAGGGACAAGAAGAAAAAAATTAAAATGGAATGAAGAAATAGAGAGGAGACGAGAAGAGAAACATAGAAGTAGAAAGGAAGGAATAGAGAGTTGACGAGAAGGGAAAAATAAAAATGGAAAGGAATTAGTAGAGAAGCGATGAGAAGAGAAAAATAAAAATGGAAAGAAAGAAATAGATAGTAGAAGATAAGAGATAAACAGAAATGGAAAGGGAGAAATAGAGAGGAGACGAGAAGTGAAAAATAGAAATGGAAAAGAAGAAATAGAGAAGTGTCGAGAATAGTAAAATAGAAATGGATAGGTAGAAATAGAGAAGGGACAAGAAGAGAAAAATAAATATGGAAAGGTAGAAATAGAGAGAAAGAAAGAAATAGAGAGGGGACGAGAAGAGAAATATAGAAATGCAAAGGAAGAAATAGAGAGGAGACGAGAAGAGAAATATAGAAATGGAAAAGAAGAAATAGAGATGTGACGAGAAGAGAAATATAGAAATGGAACGGAAGAAATAAAGGAGGGACAAGAAGAGAAAAATAAAAATGGAAAGGTAGAAATAGAGAGAAAGAAAGAAATAGAGAGGGGACGAGAAGAGAAAAAAAGAAATGGAAAAGAAGAAATAGAGAGGGGACGAATAGAGAAAAATAGAATTGGAAAGGAAGAAATACAGATGGGACGAGAAGAGAGAAATAGAAATGGAAAGTAAGAAATAGAGAAGAGACGAGAAGGGAAAAATAAAAATGGAAAGGAAGACATAGAGAGGGGAAGAGAAGAGAAAAACAGAAATGGAAAGGAAGAAATAGAGAAGGGAGAAGAAGTGAAAAATAGAAATGGAAAAAAATATAGAGAAGGGACACGAAGAGAAAAATAAAAATGGAATGAAGAAATAGAGAGTAGACGAGAAGTTAAAAATAGAAATGGAAAGAAAGAAATAGAGAGTAGACGATAAGAGAAAAACAGAAATGGAAAGGAAGAAATAGAGAGGAGACGAGAAGAGAAAAATGGAAATGGATAGGAAGAAATAGAGAGAGGACGAGAAGAGAAAAACAGAAATGGAAAAAAAGGAATAGAAAAGGGATGAGAAGAGAAAAATAGAAATGGAAAGGAAGAAATAGAGAGTATTCAGGAAGAGAAAAATAGAATTTGAAAGGAAGAAATAGAGAAGCAACGAGAAGAGAAAAATAAAAATGGAATGAAGAAATAAAGAGGGACGAGAAGAGAAAAGTAGATATGGAAAAGAAGAAGTAGAGAAGCGACGAGGAGAGAAAAATAAAAATGGAAAGGAAGAAATTTAGAGGAGACGTGAAGAGAAAAATAGAAATGGAAAGAAAGAAATAAATAGTAGACGATAAGAGAAAAACAGAAATGGAAAGGGAGAAATAGAGGGGAGACGAGAAGAGAAAAATAGAAATGGAAAAGAAGAAATAGAGAAGTGTCGAGAATACAAAAAAGAAATGGATAGGTAGAAATAGAGCAGGGACGAGAAGAGAAAAACAGAAATGGAAAGGAAAAAATAGAAAAGGGATGAGAAGAGAAAAATAGAAATGGAAAGGAAGAAATAGAGAGTATTCTGGAAGAGAAAAATAGAATTTGAAAGGAAGAAATAGAGAAGCAACGAGAAGAGAAAAATAAAAATGGAATGAAGAAATAAAGAGGGACGAGAAGAGAAAAGTAGATATGGAAAGGAAGAAATAGAGAGGAGACGAGAAGAGAAACATAGAAGTAGAAAAGAAGAAATAGAGAGTTGACGAGAAGAGAAAAATAGAAATGGAAAGGAAGAAGTAGAGAAGCGACGAGGAGAGAAAAATAAAAATGAAAAGGAAGAAATTTAGAGGAGACGTGAAGAGAAAAATAGAAATGGAAAGAAAGAAATAAATAGTAGACGATAAGAGAAAAACAGAAATGGAAAGGGAGAAATAGAGAGGAGACGAGAAGAGAAAAATAGAAATGGAAAAGAAGAAATAGAGAAGTGTCGAGAATACAAAAATAGAAATGGATAGGTAGAAATAGAGCAGGGACGAGAAGAGAAAAATAGAAATGGAAAGAATGAAATAGAGAGGTGACGAGAAGAGAAAAATAGAAATGGAAAGGAAGAAATAGAGAAGCGACGAGAAGAGAGAAATAGAAATCGAAATTAAGACATAGAGAGTAGACGAGGAGATAAAAATAAAAATGGAAAGAAAGAAATAGAGAGGGGACGAGAAGAGAAATATAGAAATGGAAAGGAAGAAATAGAGAGGAGACGAGAAGAGAAATATAGAAATAGAAAGGTAGAAATAGAGATGGGACGGGAAGAGAAAAATAGAAATGGAAAGGAAGAAATAGATAGAAAGAAAGAAATAGAGAGGGGACGAGAAGAGAAAAAAAGAAATGGAAAAGAAGAAATAGAGAGGGGACGAGTAGAGAAAAATAGAAATGGAAAGGAAGAAATAGAGAAGGGACGAGAAGAGAAAAATGCCAATGGAAATGAAGAAATAGAGAGGAGACCATAAGAGGAAAATAAAAATGGAAAGGTAAAAATAGAGAGGAGACGCGAAGAGAAAATTAGCAATGGAAAGGCAGAAATAGGGAAGGAACGAAAAGAGAAAAATAAAAATGCAAATGGACGAGAAGAGAAAAAGAGAAATGGAAAGTAAGATATAGAGAGGAGACGAGAAGACAAAAATAGAAATGGAAAGCAAAAAATTGAGAGGAGACGAGAAGAGAAAAATAGCAATGGAAAGGAAGAAATAGAGAGGAGACGAGAAGATAAAAATCGAAATGGAAAGAAAGAAATAGAGAGGAGACGAGAAGATAAAAATCGAAATTGAAAGGAAGAAATTGAGAGGAGACGAGTAGAGAAAAGTAGCAACGGAAAGGAAGAAATAGAGCAGGGACAAGAAGAGAATGTAAAAATAGAAATCGAGTGCGACAAAAAATATAAGGGAACAAATAGAGAGAGGATTAGAAGTGAATAGAACGGTAGAAATTGTGTGAAAGGAAGAAATAGAGAGAGGACGGTGAGAGAAAATAGAAATAGATAGAAAGATATAGAGAGAAGGGAAGATAGGAATTGTGTGTTTTAAAATAAGCTGAAAGTCCTCACCCAATATAGGAAAATAGTATATAAACATTTTTCTGTCCTCCCAAGAGAATGAGATTTGACATAAAACCTTTTTTTGCTTTTTAATGTGGAAGCACACGCATACAACTGAGTAAGTGGCAGCGAAAATGGCCTGATTCCATCAGCATATTGCCCGAGGCGTCACTGACCCCACCCTATTTACTGCAATGAAGACGGAGCCACAGGAATCAGGCTCTGGTTTTATTATAACGATTTCTCATTCACCAAATGGAGGTCGTTTATATATATATATATATATATATATATATATATATATATATATATATATATATATATATATATATATATATATATATATTCTGATTTCTTTTTGAAATTGTAGGTCTGATGAATTGGATCGTAATTACGATTCCAATGTAATAATTCATAACCATGGAATATTATTCTTCTTATTATTATTATTATTATTATATATATAATAAAGTGGTTTACGTATTCATAGCGCGATGTTCTTGAAAGGGAGTTCAATCCTTTCTAGAGACTGAGTTTAGATGGCTTTACGTAGAATAGAATTTTCGAATCTTAATTTTATTTCTTCTTTTCCTGAAAGGACAAAAAAATTCTACATTTGCGTGGCACAGCATCATAAGATAAAATATTTCTGGGCGTGTTTAATCAAACATTACAATTGTGCGAGGCTAAGTCACATGTTCAGTTTTAAACCCCTGATTCTCTCTCTCTCTCTTCCCTCTCTCTTTTTCTCCATATATATGTATAAATATATTTTATGACATTTTTATGTTTATACATTCTTTTTATAGATACAAGTATTTAAGTAAATGCTCTGTTTATAATAAACAGTATTAGACAACATTTACCGGCCTGAATGTCCGAGAGATTTTTACAGAAAATACGCCATGAGCAGATATGAATGTACGTGAGAGATTCATGGAAGATTGAAGTTTAAATACAGTAAATTCGAACTTGCTAACCGAAAGCCCCTTCCTGGCCAAATCGTCAAGCTAAATGGTGGTTCCGTATAGCATACGGGTTCGAATCCTGTCGGAGCACGAATATTTTCTGTGAAAATTTCCCGCACATTAAGGCTGGTAAATGTTTAATACTGTTTATTATAAACAGAGCATTTACTTAAATATTTGTATCTATAAAAAGAATGTATAAACATAAAAATGTCTTAAAATAATTGTCGGACTTTGTCCATTTCTTAATGTATGACGTCATTTGTTTACATTTGATACGTCATGAGCAGTTATGAATGTACGAGATTCATGGAAGATTAAAGTTTATAAGCAGTAAATTCGACGTTGCCTACCGAACGATCCTTGGTGGCCGAGAGGTTAGGCACATCAGCGTAAATGACTGTTCCGTATAGGATGCAGGTTCGAATCCTGTCCAAGGACGAATATTTTCTATAAAAAATTCTCGCACATTAAGGCTGGTGAATGTTTAATACTGTTTATTATAAACAGAGCATTTACTTAAATATTTGTATCTATAAAAAGAATGTTGAACATAAAAATGTCTTAAAATAATTGTCGGACTTTGTCCATTTCATAATATATATTACTGTTAATTTAAGTTAAATATACGTTAATGTTATTTTTCCCCTCTTCATTCGCTATTTACAAGTATGTCATTGAGTATTTTCTTCTACGCGCCAACGTTCTCCTTTTGGTAAAGTGTTGTCCGAAAGGTTTTCCTGAAGGTAAAATGACATCCTTTCTATTTAAGTACATATTAATGTATATTTGGCCAGAAGCCTTTCTTTTAAACATGTTTCGTCAAATATGGCAGACAAGGAAAATTTAAATCATTTTTATTTAGTTTTTCCAGCGTTTGGTAGCAATAAGGGAGTATAAAAATTGTTTGTATTGTACCAAGCGCTTTCGGTCATTTCTTTAGCCATTTTCACGGGGGGTGTTTTGGGGTCTTGTTAATATATCTTCATAAGATGTCTTTTTCTGTTATTAAATATTACTAGAAGCGTATTTAGCGCAGCTGGATTTAAAAAAACGCGTCTTATAAAAGATTTTGTAAAAGATTTTGTAAAAGCTTTCAACTCCCCGTTACTACTGTTGAATAAGGTAAGGTTGATAGTGAGATCGAGATGTTTTATATACAGCACCTCTCTCACAGCGAAATGTCTCCGGCAATTAGATTTATATAGAATTTTTTTTTTTTTTTCGACCAGGTTTTTCCATAAGGGATCTTGTAAATCGTGAGTGGCTAGATGTTTTTTGGGTTTTTTTTTTTTTTTTTTTTGCACTTTGAATTGATAATTTATATATGTCTCTGTGTGTGTGTGTGTGTGTGTGTGTGTGTGTAGGATGTATAATAGTAAGCGAAACAAAAGTTGAAGATGATGAGACAGCATGGAAAATTTCGATTTTCTCATGTTAGAATGAAAGAAAGATGACGCTTTCTTCTCGCTTTCCTTTACGACCTACTCCTGCATTTTATTTTTTCTGTGTCCACCATCAACACGGCGTCTTTTACGTGTCTTATGCTGTCAAGATTGGGCCCGCCAATAATAAATCCTGGTAGGACTTCTAGTTCTCTTAGAACTGCCTCGTTGTAAAGGTTGAATAAATCCGGTGAGAAGATACATCCTTGCCTTATGGTTCCTTTTTATTTTTGTGTACTTAATTCATTTTCTATTCGTATTCAGACAGTTTCCTCCCAATATATATTTTAGATTGTTCTAATATCTTTCCTAAATAATTTTTTTTTTTTTTTTTCTAGCAGTTCAAATAAATCTTTTTGCTGTACATCATCAAATCGTATGGTGTAGCCCTGAGTTTCTCAACTATTTTTAATTCAGGGAGAACTTGTAGAATAACAAACTCTGGGGCACACTTTACATTTTAATAAGGAAAAATTAGTCATGAAATTTGAATACAGGAAAATAATAAAGAAGTCTCCTGAAATAAGCATTTATTTATTTTTTTTTTTTTGTTTTTTAGACATTACACGAATTCAAAGACATGGAGAAGGCAACAGGAAACCACTATCTTTACATAATTTCCATATAATAAAAGCTCAGTGGAAATGGGCAAGCAATAACTGAACAGTACTAAATAAAAATAAGAACTAGATGATAACCCTAGACATGAGCAGTGACACAAGAACAGTCTACCCCCGTAGATTAAATAAAGGGTTCAGTTCAGAATTCACTGTTGTTTACCCAGATTGATATACACGAGTGAAAACAGCTATACCTTTCATAACATGGCAATAATTGCAAAAATACTGTTTATGCACTAAAATCATATTTGTATATAAAAGCAACTGAGACAAGCCTAACACTCAAACTGGATTCCATAAAGACCTGACCGAAAAACTATTGTAATGGTCTTGACCAGTGTTTCTCAACCTTTATTTCAGGGCGCACTTGTAGAATAACAAACTCAGGGGCACATTTTAAATTTTAAAGAAAAATTAGTCGTGAAATTTGAATATAGGAAGTCTCCTGAAATAAGCATTTGTTTTTTTTTTTTGTTTTTTTTACACGTGCTTGGTGTCTAGATTTTTAAAAATAAAGTTTCTTAAATATAAAAATAATTCCTAAATTACTCTTGTTAATTTAGAATGTGTTATTGCATCTGGGTGCACCAGTTAAGAAATGCTGATATAGACTAAGAAAGGAACAGAAAAATGTACACTTCTAAAGAACTCTGGAAAGTCTTTAAGAAGGCCTGGTATAATATAGCTGAAGATTTACTATTCTAAATTCCAAATGAGTATGTATCATAAATTAGCCTGCAGAACTACAAATGTGGTGTATTTTGTTTTACTTAAGTGCATGGGAATATGCAGGTCAGATATTAGCATGGAAAGTGAAATTAGATAACTCAATTCAAATTCTGGGTTAATCTGTTGCATTACATGCACAATTTCCCTTGGAAAAGCAATGAATTGGTCTCTTCCCACTCCAGCTATGGGTTAAATAGCAGTAGAAACTGGGCTCTCAAACCTTAGGAGTCAACTGGTCTAAGAAAAGGAAAACTGAATCCCAAAACAAAAAATTCTCAACCTTTATTTCATGGCGCACTTGTAGAATAACTAAAACTCTGCGGCACACTTTAAATTTTGATAAGGAAAAATTAATCACGAAATCTGAAAATAATAAAGGGGTCTCCTGAAATGAACACTTATTTTAAGGCATTACATCGTATCTTTAAGTTGTAGAGTTTTCATTCAAATGGACTTATGAAGAATCTGCTTTTTTTTTTTTGAGAGAGAGAGAGACTGATAATAACTGATTTAAATCCGTCGATGAAGGCAAAAGGGAAAGAATTATCCACTCCTTAAAGATTAAGCAATTTAGCAGCCAAATTAAACATCCAGCTTGTTTCGCTAGATTAATTAATTACGATTGATTACTGAATTCTATCCTCACTAGTTGCTCCACACTTTCGGCCTCCGTGAGCTTACATTGTATTAGGATGGTGCAAAAATAATTTCGTTTTCTGACATATGTTACTATGTGAGAAAACGAAATTATTTTTGTTCCAACCTAATATATATGTTCGCTGAAAATGAAGAAATGAAAAGGAGAACGAGGCAAGAAATCGCCCAGTATTTATAGTGTAGGGAGAGCGTCCCCTAGTGAACAATTTGGACAATTAAGGAGGAGTTAACTCTGACAATACTCCCTCTAGATAGACAGGAAATCTTTCATGGATATATGAAAAGTTCATGGAAGGTTTGAATATCGTCCTTGTGAACTGAAAAGAAAACGTGTCAGAAGTGTGGTTGAGATGCGTGATTCGACGTTTGTGCTGTTTTCAGGCATCTGTATTTTTTTCTCTCGCGAGTCAGAATCGGAGCACGTTTTGAAAGAAACGTTGGTAGTGTTCTGCGTTTGATATTAAAATTTTTCTTTTTTTAATGCTCCACAATGAATTGGCTGAGTTTTGTTTGAAAACGAGTTTGTTTGTTTGCTATGCGTGGATAAAGTTGGCGCACAAAATTTAGTAGAAGCTGCGTTGTGGCAAAGTTGAGGTGGTATAGAATTTCTAATGACTGTCGAATGCATGTTTGAGAGAATTTACTATTATTGTCGATTGAATATTGCACTTGCAAATTCTTGGTCTGTTCGAGTTGCATCGTTGCAAAATGAAGACAAAGGACAGTGTGTCGCCTTCTGAGATGTGGTGTCGCACTCTCTGAAAAATATGTAAAAGCAATGTTGTAGCCAAGTTGAGCTAATTATGTTGAATGTTGTTTCAGAACTCAATAAAATTTGCTATTATTTTCGATAATATATCGAATATCGTACATGCTTGGTGTGTTCGAGTTACATCATTGCAGAATGAAGACAAAGGACAGTGAGTCGCCTTTTGAGATGTGTCACACTTTATCTATTTCAGTACAGAAGAAGAGAGTGTTAATTAGTTGAAAATGGCGTTGCGTTTTCCGTTTGGTAAGACCGTAAGCAGGCCTGCCGAGTGAAATTGGGTCAAACGTCGCTGAGAGAAAGAAAGGGTCAAGCAAACAGACAAGTAATGAAAAGGAGCATTGTATTGTTGCCTGCTGACTCGTGTCATAGTAGTAGTAGTAGTAGTTGTTGTAATGGCGATTAAAGCTTCTCTGGTTTCCCACATGTTGTAGAAAAATTCTATTTGCCGCGCCGGAGAAATGTGTTTTGTATAGACATATTGTAGTGAATTAAAATTTTGTGATTTTGAACTCTCATATGATCTAATCACAAATTTTAGTTGCTTCATAAATGTCTTTTTTGGGGTGTGGGGTTAATAGTGTCTGGCGTGCGTTGTAGGAGTTTTTAAATGTTTTTCCTGACTGGCTCTCGTTTGGAAAGTGTGCATAAATGTGACTTTGTACATATATACAGTCTTGTGTTTCTGTTAGCAGGAGTTGAAAAAAATCACCTCAGGAGGTCACCAATCTATGTAGCGGGCCGTGGGTTTACGTGTTGTTAAATTAGGAACACGTGTGTAACTCCTGATAAAATATTAAAAGATCCACTACAAGAATATAGCAGTTGAGTTCAACCGAAAATGTAAAGAAAACAAACAAATGGGGAGACGCAATCTTCTGCGAGAGCTTACATTGCATATATGTTCGCTGAAAATGAAGAAATGAAAAGGAGAACGAGGCAAGAAATCACCCAGTATTTATGGTGTAGGGAGAGCGTCCCCTAGTGAACAATTTGGACAATTAAGGAGGAGTTAACTCCGACAACACCATCAGTGCCGATCTTACCTCAGGCTTTAATATTTCGGGTCTTTCCATGTTTTTGTGTATTTCTGGTTTCCCTCTTTAGTCGTGGAAGATTTCCCCAACATTCATTCCATCTTTGAATTATCTTCCTTTTCTATTATCGGCGTCCTCTCTTTTGATTTCCTGCTACGTGTCGATGAGCAACGCCCTTGTCTTGTTATTTATTTTATTCTTTTATGCATACTCTCCAATCTTTTTTATGTCTGCATACTTTTTGTTCATCTATTCTTCTTCTGCCTGCCTAAATTTATTTCTAATGCTTGCGTTTAATGTGCTATATTCTGTGCCATTCCTTGGCATTGTTTGCGCTATCTATTTCATCATTTCAAGAATTTAATCTGTCATCCACTTCATTTGTTTTGTCTCACTTTCTTTCGCCAATAACGCTAGAACTGTTGAATTCCATGTCCATATAATAATGAATAATGTTTATGGTAAATGCCATGAAGCTATGTCGTTAATCGAGAAGTCGTTATATTCATGTGCGTCAAATCACCTGACATAAACAATTAGTTGCATAAATGCAATAGAAAACTGCTTTCCTTTATTTCGAGTATGTTTCTAATGATGTAATCTTATGAAAAGAAGAAATTATATTTTTGGAGGAAACATTGTTCTGTGATATTGTTCTGAAAATTGTAATCTTAAACTGAACGGTTACAAAGGATAATTGTTGCTATTAAAAACAAATACATATAAAAGAAAAGAGTAAGACATCTAATTTCTCAGGAACAGGACATTTTTTAACGTTACACCCTTCCTCTAAGTTCTAGGCATACGAAATATGAGGGCAGTTTGCTCAAAATGGTTTGACCCTGTATAGACACATTCTTCCAAGTTATATATATATATATATATATATATATATATGTGTGTGTGTGTGTGTGTGTATGTGTGTGCATGTGTGTGTGCGTATGTGCGCGTGCGCGTTACCTTAACATATATATATATATATATATATACACACACAGAGAAAGAGAGTTATATAGACATGCAGAAAGTTCTCCGGTCTCACCAGTCACACGAAAAAGCAAACTGAACGTATATATATATATATATATATATATATATATATATATGTGTGTGTGTGTGTGTGTGTGTGTGCGTGTGTGTGTGTGTAGAGAGAGAGAGATTGAGAGATAGCTCTGTGTGTGTATCTGTGTATGTATGTGTGTATGTGCGTGTGTGTGTGTTAACTTAACATGTTAAATATGTCAGAATCCCTGTAGAAGCTGCTCCGTTCTCACTTATCTTATGAAAATCAATGCGCAACCGGAACAGAATTTACAAAACAAGCCAGTCCCTGTACAAAACAACTTCGGGTACCCTCTAAATATAACGTTTTCAGTAATAACGCCTAACAAAAACACATCAAATATTAGAATTTAATACGTTGAAAGAGTGGCAGATTTTGTATTTACTATTGAATCCAGTTTATTTATCCCTTTCTGAGGAGCGGTGTATCCACAAAATTTGGAGCCGGTCCTAAGATAAGTTTTTTCAACTTTTCTTTATCTTAACATAAGGCCCCGAAAATATTTTTACACCAATAGATTTAGAAACAGTTCTATGACATCGCAAAAAAAGTAAATTGTAACTGGTTACATTCCATCAACGCCAATCACATCCCGAACTACCGCCAGTCATGATGAATGGAGGCCTTCTCGGTGAAGGAGCGTGCCTTGAAAGAATATTGGCCCTCAAACTCAAACCTGACCACAAGTGGAACTCTTATATACGATCCATCTTAAAGATGCAGGTAAAATGATCGGTTCCCTGAACCGCTCCAGTAAGTACATGACTCCTCATGCTATTATCTACGTTTATAAGAGCCAGATCAGTTCCAAAATTGGGTATTGTTGCCATATTTGGGCAGGTGTTGTCCAGTCCTCAATTACCAGTCTTGATAGAGTTCAAAAGCGCCACCGAATCCTTGTTGGAGAAAATTACTTTCTACCCTATAACATCTCTAATAGGTGGGACGTGGTTAGTCTCTCGCTGCTTTATCGCTATTAGCATGGAAAGTGCTCAGACGAGCTATATTCCTTGGTTCCGCAAGGTCTAAACTTCACGGCTAGGGTCCGTAATACAAACCACCCTCATTCCCTCCGTATTCCATCAGCAAGAAGTAAATTCCACTCAAACAGCTTCTTTCCGCGAACCACTGCCCTGTGGAATGGTCTCCCACGAGGATGTTTTCCCGATCACTACAACCTTAATCTTTTCAAGTAAAGTTAACCGTTATTTCCCCCTCCTATCCTTATAAACTACCCCTTAACGTAACCCTCTACCTCGAGTGATCCCCGGGCCTATAACAGAGTGGGGACCTTATGGTAAAAAAATAATAATAAATAAATAGAAATAAAAGATTAATTACCAAAAACTAACGATGTAAATATTGGTTTTTGCAAGTCAATCACTGGGCGGCTTCGCCATTTTCGAAAGGCTTTGCACTCCTAAGGTCTGCGCCTGAACTCTGAAATTTTATTCCCCAATTATTTTTTTTCTCTCCTCCACCAATGGGGTTAGATAGGTTTGCCTATCTTCTGATGCACACTCCTCCCTGATCATTCGATTCCCTTGTTCCTTGTTCAGGATTGGGTTTCCAGTTACTTCTAAAGTCTACTTCAACTCTGTACTTTTAACGTCGCCGTTTGAAATCTTAAATTTTATTTACTAATTATTTTCTCCTCAATAGGAGTAAATAGGCAAATATCCACCGTCTCACACTCCTCCTCGCTCTTTTGAAGAGGGGGAGGAGTTTATCCCTTCTTTCTTATACATGATTGGGTTTCCAGTTCCTTCTAAAGTCTACTTCAACTCTGTACTTTTAACGTCGCCGTTTGAACTCTTAAATTTTATTTACTAATTATTTTCTCATCAATATGAGTAGATAGGCAACTATCGCCCGGCTCACGCACCTCCTCAGTTTGTTGAACAGGAGTAGAGGATTATCTCTTGTTTTGGGGGGGGGGTGTAGGATTAGATTTCTGCTTCCTTCTGCAGTTTTCTTCAGCTCTCTATTTCTAATGTCACCGTTTGAACTCTAAAATTTTATTTACTAATTATTTTCTGTCTATATTTCTGAGATGAGGTATTATGTACACTATTTACATTATTCAGACTATTGTCCTCATCTTTGTCGCCATATTTATTACAACGTTTCGGTCGTTGTACGCTCCGGCCTTCTTCAAGTGGTTGGAATGTCGAACTGAACCCTTTATTTCGCTCACTGAGGTAGACTGTTCAAGTTCCACGTGCCATGTCTAATGGATGTCAGTTATCTCCTGTTAATTCCCCTCTCAAAGTTCTCCACCGCCTTAACCAGGTATTGAACTCACACTCTTTGGGTCCTGTCACTGGATCTAACTAACGCCTTTATCCACTGTGCCATGTGTCCTTGAGGACAATATGAGTAGATAGACGACTATCAACCGGCTCACACTCCGCCCCGGACTTTTGGACAGGAGTAGAGGTTTACCCCTTGTTCCATGTTAAGGGTTGGGTGTCCGGTTCCTTCTAATGTCTACTTTAACTCTAAACTCTATACAGTTCGTCATAAATCAGAAAGGAGATAATAAATAAAATAAAATAAACTTGCATTGCAGCTAAAGAGGTTAAGGTATCTGTTTTTGTTTCTTGTTCTTTTGACGGGTGTCGGGGGCTCGATTTCATTTTTGCGTTTCTGAATTTGCACACAAAGACGAGGTAAAAATGCTGACCCAGTTCGATAACCGACTTGCGCATTAAAAACATATTCCTTTCATGACTTATAAATAAACGTCTTTTGATAAACACACATCTTTTATTTCCTTTCATTCTATTGCAATTTATTTATTCCTTCACACAAAGGTTTTATAACAGAGCTCCTGGTACACACTGACGTCTCTTTATATGATTTTTTCTCGGTTATATACCGCGTGTAACAGCAAAATTGTCCAAATCGTGTAACAGCTTAATTGTAAATCCCGCAAAATGTTTAATATCTAATAAAATACTGCGTTTCTTTTTTCCAGGTTTTCAGATAAGACGTTTAGCCATCTTGACACCATTTTTTGTAAGAATAACTGAAAAACCATTTTAATTTTTCAGCTAAAAAGAGAGCAGGTTAAAATTGTTTTGTGCCAGCCCAACTGTCTTTCTAAATGAGCAATGCTTAGATAAAAAAGAAAAATCATTCAGACCTTTAGTAATGGTACCAACATTCATACTCTGGCTTCCATCTTCAAAGTCCATTCAAGAACCATCAAGAGAACAGTGAATATTTTTTAAAAAAGGGAGAACAGTAGAAAGGAAAGCTGGATCAGGAGGTCAAAAATTGAAGAGGGATCATCATTTCAACTGAGCTAAAAAGATCAATTAGAAAAGATCCAACTCAATTCATAAGACGTTTGGCATGTGAGAGAGGAGTTTCAGCTATGACATTCCAAAGAGCAGTGAAAAACAAAAAACTTGAAAATGAAATCGTACATGAAACCTGTAAAATCTCCTTGTTACTCCAGGACAGAAAGTTAGAAAGTTAGAGAGGACGAAGATCATCTTGAATTAACTGGAAAATGATCCTGGAATAATAATAATAATAATAATAATAATAACAATATATATATATATATATATATATATATATATATATTAATCCTTCATGAGCTTCCGATCCTTAGCTATGATTAATTAATGATGAACATGTCCTTTTCGTTAATGATTGATTTCATCACGATAATTCTGTTAAGCTTAGAGAGTAATTATACGGTTCAATCTATCGAGTTCAACATTCAAACGGCGAAACCTATTTGCCAATCCAGTAGAAGACTTCAATTCATGCACTTGAGTACCAAGGAGGTATTGCCATAAATATATTTATAGAAAAAAAAACGTAAATACGACGACACAAACAGTCATATGAACAGGCAGAAACGCATTAATTGAAAAATGAAGTAACTGACATAGTACAAAAAATAAATCTTTTTGGTAATGGTTTATGAAAGCCACAAGTACTCAGACAAAAGTACTTTGCATTTAAATATGTACAGGAAACTAGAAAAATGGTCTGAAGTACATAGAAAGAATAATTTTTTAAAATCTTTAACAAAGATCTTTCGTTGAGATTTAACCAAACTTTTGGAAACGGAAGATTGATGCCCAAATATACCCAATAGATAGATAGATAGATAGATAGATAGATAGATAGATAGATAGATAGATAGATAGAGAGAAAAAAAAGAAAGAACTTTGTCAAATTCAATCGATAAGATCCATTTGTATAATTATTTTGTTGCATTTTTTCCAATTTTCAAGTAAGGTAAGTATGTAAATCATCTACTTGTAAAAGACACTGGCTTTGTCACGGACAGGCTTGACCGACTAAGGAGACAAGGTTGGAAATTACCAATAAACCAGGTCAAGTACGTAGGAATTAGGAGTGGCAGAATCAAATTGAAATGTTTCAACGTAGGCGCAAAAGAATAACAATTTTTTTACAGGAATATTAAACAAGGTTGCAGGATGTGGAAAATGATTTTGCAGTAGTGGATTGCTGTAAAACTTTGGCAAATGGGTGTAATTGAGTCTTTTTGAAAAAGAAAGTTACTTTTCTAGAGTATGTGTTATAGAAGAAAAGGTTAAAGATTTTTTTGGATGAACGCTAAGGCTGAGTGATTATTAAATGAAATATGTCAGTTCGAAAAAGGAATTTCTTTTGATCAGGCTCAATATATTATTGTGAGTGTTGTGCTGGTCCCCGTTTAGGAAGAAAATTATTTCATCCTATTTATTGTATCAAATAGGCTCACAAAAAAAGTTTTTGGTTGATGAAATCAAGTGTTTTAATTGGTCCTATATTGTTGGGGTGATTTTTTAAATGTCTTTATTTTTTATGTGTATAGAGTAGGTACCTCCATTAATTCGCTGAAAAACAGCATAGCATGATGAAAAACAAGCCGTAAACTTAATAATAACGAGGTTTTAGTCAAAATGTTTTTATCATTAAGGGAAAAGACCAAACGGTTTATTATTATTATTATTATTATTATTATTATTATTATTATTATTATTATTATTATTATTATTATTATTATTTTATCCTTTCTAACACTTTCGAAATTTTGGCTAAAAATCTTCTATTTTTTTACGTCGGTGGTCTATGTAATAATACAATTAATGTTTTAGCGCCTTTCTTCAAATAAACAACATACTAATTTGGAAATTCTTTCAAAAATCAAATAATTGTCGGGTTTTAATGAAACTTCAGAACTTAATTCACAAATAAATTAAATTGTTTTACACATGTATTCTTTTAGAAAGTCACGGTAAAAATATTTTTTACCAACTGTCACCCACCCCACTTTTAATTTTGTGAAAACTCGAGAAATTCGACGGCTTCCCTTTATTGATTATATTAGTTAAAAGCTTAATTTTGTGAAAACTCGAGAAATTCGACGGCTTCCCTTTATTGATTATATTAGTTAAAACTAAAAGCCGAAGATTTTGAAGAATATAAATCATCGATTTCTTTGTAAAATCGAATCACACAGTTATCCAAAACTCAGCTCGGAAATGTAATATACAAAACCCAACAAAATTAAGATATTATTCAATTAAAAAAGCTTTCAGTGGCTTTTATGAATAATATATGTTAAGAACAATATTGTCTGAAGCCAAAATATTTTTCCGATGAAAATGAATTTATACAAGAATTGTTTTCTTTTTTCAATTTTAAATACAAAATGTGATAAAGTTGTTAAATTTTTAAAAATTAAGTTTCAATCCGTGCACTTTAGGGAATGCTGCTATTAAGTAGATCTATCTTTCTTTACAGATCATAAATTTGAAAGCTTATTACAATCTGCGACACACATATATTTTAAAAAAATAATTTTACACTGTTTTTGTGTCTGCATGAAAACGTTTTTTTGTTTTTTCCAAATATATGGATGATCGTAATGTCACGCGTTTTAAGAGTTGATTCTCCTGTCAGCAATAAATTAACTTCAGAAAATGTTAGTTATGTGTTGTATTATCTGACTGACTTTAATCATCATCGTCACATTTTCAAAACTTTTACATTTTTACGGCCTATTTCAATAAATATTTTAATTTTTTTTTTTTTAATTATAATTATTTTTTTTTATTACTGCAATTATTAATTATTTTCTTTTTTTAGTTCAAATTCTAGGGACGGAAGCAAAGCAATTAATATAAAATTGTGAAATTTTAAGTTTAATTTATTGTTAATATTTAGTTTTTTACTTTCCCAGAAATCATCTTCAAACGTAAAGCTAAAGTACCTAAAAAAAGAAAAAAATCAAAAAATACAAGATTGCTGAAAATAATTGTTCATTTTTTTAAAAATACTGTGTAGTTAAAATAGTTCACTGATAATTCGAAAAGTTTATGTCACTTCTGTTCTTCCGTCCGATATAACTTCCCTTGACCTAAGCTGTCAATAAATCTATTTAACTGACAGTTAACACCTACAAAAACGAATCACCGCGGTTAAGATATACTTTTTAATGGTATCCCGCTGATGCAAGAAAAAAAAAAAAATGTTCGAATGTTCTAAAAAGGATGAAAAAATTTAATAAAATAATCAAAAAATACTTTGGCCTTTCCCTTTAATAATAACATAAACATTTAAACGATAAAGAAAAATCATCAAGTTTGATGCGTTTTTTCATCATGGTATGCTCTTTTTCGGCGAATTAGTTGTGATTCCTACTATAAAGTGAGCATTTTCTAGGCCCCATGTGCTAACCTATTTTTAGGCACGACGAAAATATCTGTTCCTGAAACTTATGAAATTTAAGCGCACAAAACGATGTCGCACAGCAAAATTTAAATTATGAGTAAATTGTTCAAATCTTACGTGTTGTCCGGTTTTTATTAAGTAATGGCTGTTTCAGTCATTATCAAGGACAGAATATTTTTAAAAGATACAATATTACTTAAAGATATTTTTCATCACAACAGACAGTAGTCTAAGGAGTTAATAAACTATTTATTATGCTTATGTAATAATAATAATACGTCATGGCTTTCGCTAGACTCTTAGGGAGCAACACACTGGGCTTTCTTGGTCTCACGTTTTCAACTGGCTTGAAGTGAACAGACTACATGGAATCAATAGCTGCATCTACTGCAAGGAATGTTGTCGTTTTTTTCGTTAGAATCCATCTTTCACATTTACAAATCTACCATTCGTCTGTGCATGGAATACTGTTGCCATATCTGGTCTACTGCTCTTGCTATTCGTCTCGAGGTTCGTGATAAAATCCAAAGAAGGATCTGTAATATAATCGAACCTGACTTTGCATCTCGACTTCAGTCACTTTCTCTCCGACGTGGTGTGGCTTCCCTCTGTCTTTTCTACGAATATTTTTATGGCAACTTCTCTAACGAGCTATTTTTTCTCTGGCGGGGGCCCCGACTGCATAAATTTAAGCGTGCTACTAGTTTGGTATTTAGGTCCCAACGTTTATTGTTTTAATAGCTAAATGCAACTGCCACTTCAACAGCTTCTTTTCTCGCACTTGCCACCTGTGGAACCCCCTTCCGTTTCCTTGCTTCCCTGATAGCTAAAATTTTCCAAAATTTAAATGCAACATCAATTACCCTATTCTGTCTTCTTGAATCCCGTTCATCTTTTATCCTTTCCTCAATGCTCACCACATTATCTCTTTCACTTTCACTCCTTGTAACTCCCCTGCATATTAGTGGCGTTTCCGTCCTTGTTGGGGTGATATGATTAAAAAAAGATTTATAAATATTTTACAGTAAGGCGCATACCCACATGAATCCGCCGACCCCCCCACCCCGTCCTGTCACCAGCAGAATCGTCAATGTGAACAAATCAAAACCGCACGATTCAAAGTATTTCTGTATAAAGCATCGCATTAATTTCTGATGAAAGAAAAAATCTGTTGGACTATTTTGGGACTCTGGTCGCACGTACAACATGAATAAAGGCCTTGATCCAGATTCGAAACAAGTGTGCGTTTTATTAAATATACTAAAGTGTAAGCCATGAAAATCTCTACACACTTCTGTTGCAAAACGAAAGCATTTAGATCGAGTTCGAAAGTGTGAAATCTTTAAGCTGAAATATAATTCTCTTTGAAAGAAATGAGTAACTGACACGTTTCTCGCTTCTCTTCGCCAAATTTAATTAAAAGCAAAAGTTTTATTTATGGTTCAAATGTTGAATTTTGTAGAAGTCATATTTCCTCAAGAGCTAGGAGAACATCTTTCACCAATCAAAAAAGGTACATTCGCGCTTAATCCTAGCCGACCTGTATAATTCTTTTCTTTTTATATACCATGTCTTTTCAGGACGTAGGCGATCATGGCTCTCCACCTCCCTCTATCCCTTGCAGCTCTCAACAAGTTCCTTCCCTCTGCTTCCTCATCCAGACCACATTCTATCATTCACTTGCTTAAGTCCGTCAGGTATGTCATGGATTGTTTTCCTTTGTTTGTCTCTCCCTCTATTCAACCCGTGGGTATCAGATTCTCCAGGCCTTCCTTCTTCCTTTCTTTTTATATACCATGTCTTTTCAGGACGTAGGCGATCATGGCTCTCCACCTCCCTCTATCCCTTGCAGCTCTCAACAAGTTCCTTTCCTCTGCTTCCTCCCCCAGACCACGTTCTGTCATCCACTTGCTTAAGTCCGTCAGGTATGTCATTCGTTGTTTTCTCTTGTCTCTCTTTCCCTCTATTCGACCCGTGTGTATCAGATTCTCCAGGCCCTCCTTCCCGATTGTGTGTCCCAGAAACTTCAGCTGCCTCTTCCTGATATTAATTATAAGCCTCCTTCTTGTTTGCAACATCTCTAACACCTCGTTGTTGCTCACACGCTCGGTCCATAATATCCTTATCATCCTTCTGTAGAACCACATATCTGTCGCCTCGAGTCTCTTCTTCATTTTTGAGAAA
This sequence comes from Acanthosepion lycidas, assembly GCA_963932145.1. Classification (NCBI taxonomy): domain Eukaryota; kingdom Metazoa; phylum Mollusca; class Cephalopoda; order Sepiida; family Sepiidae; genus Acanthosepion; species Acanthosepion lycidas. Next base: position 39,768,270 of record OZ010599.1, read on the forward strand.
ATCGTCCAACATTTGCTGCCGTAAAGAAGGACAGATGTCACGTAACAGTTCAGTATTCTTTTCTTTGTTACCAAAGATATCCTCCTGTCTCGCAGTACTCTGCCCAACTTTTGGAATGTGTCCTTGGCCAACCCAATACGCATACAGATATCAGTGTAGCACTTACCATCATCTGTCAAGACGCTTCCACGGTATTTAAACTTCCACGTCTGTTTGATTCTTGTGTTCCCAACCTTCAGATGGCATTTCGGGCTCATCCTCTTACTGACGACCATGCACTTTGTTGTCTTGTAGCTTATGCTTAGTCCCTTCTTCACACCCTCCGTCGCTATCTTCTGTAGGAGATTTCACTTCCGTATCTGCTCTCAGTACCGTGTCATCTGCGTACATTATGCTGTTAAGATAAAAACGACATCCCGAAGGATAAAAAGATCGTCAAAATTTTCAACGCATTGGCCTCATGATAAAAGAGTAACGATGTTGTTTTTCTACAATATGACTAATATTAACCTCCTGGAGATTGACTTGTTGCACCTTCTTGGGATAAAATTCTCGGCTGGCATAAAGTGGAAGGATTATATAGAATCCATTGCTCGGTCTGCTGCTAAGAAATTCGGTTCACTGTGTTGTGGGAGACAACTATTTTTTTGTTGTTTTTTTTTCTCTCCTGAATCTATCTTACATATTTATAAGTCGAACATTTGTCCATGCTTTGAATATTGCTGCCGCACATGGTCCGGTGTTTCTGCTGTATCTTTAGAGATTCTTTAATAAAATCCATAGAAGAATCAGCAATATTATTTGTCCTGATCTGGCGTCTCGGCTTCACTTTCCCATCTCCGTAAGGTTGCCTCTCTGTGTCTTTTCTATCCCTTCCTCTTACATTTTTCACCGATAACTTCAAAAATATAAATGTAATGTCAATCGACATCTTCTGATGCCTTGATCCCCATTCTTCTTTTTATCCTCTCCTAAATCCCCCCCCTATACTCAGTCTTTCACTCTCCGTAGCCCCTCGCGTACTAGTGGCACTCCGTCTTTGCTTGGGAGGTGGGGGAATGCTTTAAAAAACACTTTCATAGTAAAAGTTTATATGAACTCTTCTATGGTACCCAGACTTTATAAATTTAAGAGGCGTACCACCTTAGCGGCAGATTTTTAGCAATTAACAGATGGATTGGCTAGATGTAACCGTTAAGTTCTATGCTAACAGTTTCTTTTCTCGCGTGTGGCTTTTTAAGGTTGACGAAATCCACAGAGATATGTTTTTTGTATTGCTTTGTTATTTTATATTTGTTTATTCCGTAATTGATTTCATTTATTTAAGTGTATTCAATTTTTAAATTGGTAAATGTATATTTCGGCTTTTAATCATCTTTTGCTGACCTAAACTGGCTGGCCAACTTTTGGACTTGTCTCTGCGTATATCTCCCCATATCTCTTGTACGCTGTCTTTTTTCACACAAATAAATCTGAAATAATGTTAATTACCTACTGTTGTGGATTCCGAGCTGAATTCGGTCTCCAAGGAATGACAAACGCAATAATTAAATATAAGAAATAAAATGTATTTACACAATCATACAAAGAGTAATACTGTTAGTAAGTCCAGGAACATGGTTAGTAGCAAATACAGATAGATATATATAGTCTCGAAATAGGACTTCCTTAGAGTCTAAGTGCTTGTAACTGACTCCTACAAGAGGTTATCTCACACTATCTCCGTATATTCTGACACTATCCGACTGCCGACTACCGACACCCTCTTCACTGACTGTAAGTCTGGGTATTTAACGGCAGCAGTCCAGGTACACTTAGTAGAGTCCACTTATATAAAAAAGGGGTGGACCCCATAATACCTACTCGATATTATTTGATAGAGGATATTTGAACTTATACTGAGTTAAAACTTAAATGTTAATATCATACAGCGAATTCCATAACTATCTCTATCCAAGCACATATAACTGAAATTTTATTTATTATTTGCTTCGTTTTATTTTTTTACTCCTCCACCAATAGGAGCAGATTGGTTCGCCTGTCGTCCGATTCACAGTCCACCCAGTCTTTTCAAGAGGAGTAGAGGTTTATCCAGTGTTACCCGCTTAGGATTGGGTTTCCGTTTTTTTCGAAAGTCTGCTTCAACCCTGTTCTCCTAACGTCTGCGTTTGAACGCTGAAATTTTATTCACTACGTATTCGTTTTATCTTTTTTTTTACTCCTCCACTAATAGGAGCAGATAGGTTCGCCTGTCGTCCTGTTCACACTCCTCCCCAGTCTTTTGAACAGAAGTAGAGGTTTATGACTTGTTTCCTCTTCAGGATTTGGGTTTCGGTTCCTTCTAAAGCAGTGTTTCTCAAGCCTTTTAAGCAACGGCACACCTAGGAGTAAATGAAAATAACATATGATATGAATATATAAACAGACGTTTGACACCATAGAACCTATATATAGATTTAAAAATGCAGGGAAACGTTCCTCTTTAGGGATCTTTTTTAACCAACACTTCGTCAGAAGAATACGTTGATAAATATTAAATTGAGAGATTAATGATTCGCACTGCGAGAAAAGAAAAGTGTAAGAAGTCGTGTTTCCTTTTTACTCCTCCACAGTGCGAATCGTTATTCTTTCAATTTAATATTAAATATATTGGGTGATCCTTAAAGGAGAATACTTTCCTGCATTTTCAAATATATATATATATATATATATATATATATATATATATATATATATATATATATATTAATTCAAATATATATATATATATATATATATATATATATATATATATATAATGGACTGAGACGTTTCGTCCTTTAAAGCTTCATCTGACTTAAGTGATGTTTACATAGATGTGATTAAACATGCGCATTAGAGTTTTCTTTTGTAAATATATGCTTGGGTATATAGTCTTACCGATTTCATTTTGTTCCGTCTTCTTTATGCTTTTATCCGTTTTGCTATTAAACATCCAACGTTTTTATAATAGAAGATCTGCCAAGAAAGGTGAAATGTTACGAAAATTTACTGAATCAATTTCTATATATTTTTCTCATAATAAATTATAAAATTTTTGCTTTCCTACCAACTCCATGTCCTTGTGCCAGACACAAAACTTAGTTGGTAGAAACAGCAACTCTCGATAATAGGCGGAAATTTAAAAAAAAAAACAAAAAAAAAACAAGACGACCAGTGCTTAAAATTTTAAAAGGAGCAACACATTTATTTACAATTACAAATTGGAAAAGTACAAAACAAGGGTTACACAAAAATTTCCTTTCCTGTGCTTCTTTTGACACAACAATTTGAGGAAATAAAATGATTACCCTCAGAAAAAGGAAAAAATACAATTCACCAAAAATATTGATAAGACCAACGGATTGGTATACAAAATATATCCATTCAAAAATACAAAAATAAGGGTAAACTCGGAGAAAGAGGATTCATGATATGGCACAAGGCACAATCTTTTAAAAGGCATAACATCTGTTGTAACAGCTCTGTGAACGACCTCTCAGCTCAAAGGGGATTCGACGTAGGTAAATTCTTGTAGGTTCTAGGGTGTGAAATTTGTCGTACGAATCTGCCTTGGATCTGTCACGTCAGATATATAACCTCTCACTGGACTGTCCCTTTATGTAAAAACTGCCCCGGCCGAAGTTGACGCTCTGCCGTTTTCGTTTCAGTCCTCTTCCCCTTCCGTCCCAACTGCTGATAGCAGTCTTTTTTATTCTCAATGGGGTCATAAAATTCGACTCCAGCCCAAATTTTTAGGTACTACAAAAACTTGATTCCCATTGGCTGATATATGTAAAATCACCTTCCAAGTATTCAAAAGAATGTAGATTCACAAGATCTTGGCGCTTCTTCGCTTGAGCTTAAAAGGCCATAAAAAATGCACGAAATTTTATTTTATTTTATTTTTATCTTATTTTATTTTATTTACAACAAAATAACATTTTTATAAAACTGTTTTCTCTTTTAATTAAGGCAGCATTTTTAAAATCAAAATTGCCGTCGGATTTATTACGGCGATAATTTTGGCAAATAAATACACCTTAATATACCAAAAACGTATATTTCCTACCGCCTATTTTGATAGGATTTATTTAAAAAAAAAAAATAGAAAGAAAGAAAAGAAACAAGCTCACCTGACATCGGTCATAATGCAATCAAATTTAATCATCTTTTTTTTTTTTTTTTTTCACTTAAGTTGGTTAAAAATTAGAACTTAACACTCCTAATGCTATCCAGCCGCAAAACTAGCTAGACTAAACTATTTGGGCCAACCAACTAAAAGTAAACATCATTTCGCCAAGAACCTCTAGACACATTTTGCATTCAGACTCTCCTATTAAAATAAAAAAATAGGACATTTTTCCGATTGTGACAGAAGGCTTGTGTAGGCAGCGACTTCGTTAAAATGTTTTTACACTTAATTAAGTAGCCACACCCTATCATTGAGGATTGTTTATTCATTTTTTTTAATCCGCGCTCCGCCCAAAATATAAAAAATAAATAAGAAATTAATTTACTGATAAATATACGTTGATATTTCATGCGACTATAGTACTGCATTTTCTGATGGAATTTTGTTTTGGGAGAAAGGATTTCGCTTGCGAGATAATCTAGTCATTAACATTATAAAAATGAAGGGAGTTTTAACTTTTACTCTTTCCTTAAGAATTTCCACCAAAGTTGTTTTTTTTTTCTCTCTCTCTTCAGTTTCCGACCAACGAACTATTCGCACAAAAGTTATTGTTAATATTACAATTTACACGTAAAGAATTTTCATTATCATTATTTTCTTACTAGCGTTACTAAATGTGTACCCCGATTAATGATCGACCTTTCCACCGTTAAGTTCGAAGCCTCGTCAAAGGTTACTGCTTGCGTTCTGATTTCGAAATGTTTATTGACCCAGAGTGCCACATTAAGATGGTGAAAAACAAGTGATAAAAATAATGGTAATAATGAAGAATATATCGATCTCAGAACCGATATATTTTTCATTATTACCATTAATAACAAAATCAAATCCGGTTAATACAAACAACGAATTCCCAGACCGGGGAGGGCAGGACTGATTTATGACCCTCGCTATCTTATCAACATTTCATATAAAATACAAATTTTATTGTAACCCATGTATAATAATGGATCACGTGCAATATTAGAAATTTTTTTTTAAATTAATACAATGTATCTAAATACAAATTAGAGACATGTCATAACAGACTATATTCCATCTTAAATAAATAAACAATGTTTTGCGGCAATTTTTAACATCAACTTGAGATTTTTCTTCTTAAAAAGTTGAATAGTTTTAACACATTCAACATTATGGATTGGATAGATAGATAGATAGATAGATAGATAGATAGATAGATAGATAGATAGATAGATAGATAGATAGATAGATAGATCTAAACAGACTAGGTTGATAGAGAGGGAAATGTGAAAATATAGATAGATAGATAGATCGATAGAGAGAGAGGGAGAGAGAGAGATAGAAAGAAAGATGAAAAGATAGATAGATAGGTAGGTAGATAGATCTAAACAGACTATATAGATAAAGAGAGAGATGAGAAGATAGATTGATAGAGAGAGATGAAAAGATAGATAGATAGATAGATAGATAGATAGATAGATAGATAGATAGATAGATAGATAGATAGATAGATAGATTTTTTTCCCCGATGAGCAAAATAAATTCACGGATTTAGACCAAAAAAGACGACGTAGAGTGGGGTACGGGTTTTCTTTTGTGATAAACTAAGCCCCTAATATTACGAAATGAAAAAAATATATATTTACAGACACGTCTCATAATGAAATCATTTTTATGGCATGGGTAAACTCATAAAATTAGTTTCTACTGGACATAAAATGTGGGATCTGTTTTTAAAATAATAATTAAATAATAAATTTATCCCCCAATAATACTAATTGGAAAAATATATTCAAAGACACATGCGCGTCACCAAAAAGAGCCTTAGGAAATGGGGCTGCTCGCACGGAAATCATCCCTCACCACAGATAATCATGTGAAAAGCAACAAATTACGCCACACTTATTTCAATTAACCGCGTTACTTAGAACGATTACTTCGCTAATTATGAAAAATGTGAAAACAGTCTTAGTTGGCAATAATATAAGATGGAAGTAATATAAGTAATCATAAGATGTCTATAAAAAAGGTACTGTTATTTACAGCTAATTTGTTTAAATAATGCACTGAGTATTTTTTAAGTGACGTGGCAATAATTGTAAGTAAAATGATGCACTAAAATAAGTAACCAAGTAATCATTTTAATACTTTTGTATATCGGTGCCCTGTGAAAATGACGTGAATCAATATTAGTGTGCAAATCCTTACACGTGGAACCTGATTTAAAGGATGCCCCTCTCCGGCTCAAACATTCAGGCTTGTCGACTCAGTGTTTTGAGTCGGAGAGGTCTCCCAAACTCTTCAGTCGGACTTTACACACACACTAAACTTACGAGTATAATTCAGTATAGATACTTCTATGTACACTTTTTTATTTTATTCCCATATATTTTTATTAGGACAATAAAATGTTGGTGGTATTATATGTATAATATTGTTTTCCTAGACGGACACGCTACCTATCTATATAATACTAAATGTTTGTGATTGCGCGCGTGCGTGAAGCGTCCGTTCGTCCGGTGCATAATGATTTAAACTTATCTGATAATTATTTATTTTTCAGATTTCTTTAAAGCAATATTTTAAATATTGAAAAAATCTTTTTAAGTTAATCTGTTTTAAGAAATATTTTAAGGGAACAATATTTAAAAATACGAGTTTTTTATGCTGTATTTTTATTTTAACTTTTTTCAAACAGGCATTTTTTTAATTAAAATATTTTTAAGTTAAAGACATACACAAAGAGATCCCACTTTGCTGTTTCATCCAGTGGCTTCTAGAGTAATTATTTATATTTCAGCTTTCTTTAGACAAACAATATTTTAAATATTTAAAAAAAAATTTTAAATATTTTCAAGTGAATATGATTTAAGAATATTTTTTGACATATTAAAAAATATTTTAACTTAATCTGATTTAAAGTTCAAGTTTATCCCAGAAATTCTATTCTTATTAAATAATGCAAACAGTCACTAAAACGTTAAACGTGAACTTATAAACCAGATTAATGATGAAATGAACGAATTGAAATATTTAACTAAATCTTAATAAAATTAACTTTCATTTCAATGGTATGTTGAAATCAACTTCATTTTTTTATAACCTGAACCCTCAGTGACTCGACGTGTCACAGTTAGTCTAGTTTCAAATAAAAGGTTAGAAAGGAAACTCCCATCAGTGTTGGAATGAGCGATAACAGTTAGTGGACTTGGTAAACCTATTTTCCGGAAAAATGTTTCAAGAGAAAGATTTTACAAAGTTCAACCGACAGCAATACTGGCTAATCGGTCAATGAATGCCGAATATTTCCTTATAGGGAAACGGATGATATTACCATTATCATTAGTGATAATGAGAACAGATACAACACATTGATCCCAGCCCGATGATCAAGTTGTAAAGAAAAGCGTAACTAGTAACTAGTAACACTAGATTCTCAGTTAATGGATCCCGAATGTCTCCTTATAAGCCGTAAGCCGTAATATCAGCCGTTTCGGCTGATATTACCATTATCATTATCATAACCTTTTCGAGAGAAAAAAATCTCATAAAACGCAACCTAAATATCTCCCTCTAGCACTCATCAACGATGAATCAACGATTAATCAACAATTAATAATATTACAACTAACTGGCAAAACCGCTACACAAGTATGTACTTGTCTCTTCCTTTTGAGAACATTTAAGTAATAAATACATGATTCTTATTATAATTACTGTCGTATTATGGCAGGGTCACAGCAGCATAGTTTGTATTTCTTTAGTATTCTATCTATCTATCTATCTATCTATCTTTATATATATATATATATGTATGTACATATATATATATATATATATATATATATATATATATATATATATATATATATATATATATATATATATGTGCGTATATATATATATATATATATATGAAACATGAAACAGCCTGTCACCTCTAAGTTTTGATTTCAGTGTTCACTATTATATATATATATATATATATATATATATATATATATATATATATTTTGAACAATAAAAATTAAAAAATTAAAATCCTCAGACACACTGGGTTGTAGATTAATATTCTTTCGTTTTTTTATTATTATTCCATTTAGATTCCTCGACTAGTTTCGGCCGAAATGGCCATCATCGGGAGGAGAAATATTTCTGCTTGCTGCTAGCACTAAACTACAGAATATATATATATATATATATATATATATATATATATATATATATATATATATATATATATATAAAAGTATATGATTTGTGTATACGGAATGAATTCCAATAACCAACAATTACTATTCTTAAAAGAGTGCTCAATACAGAGTAGAGCAGATATAATTATTTATTTAAAAATTATAACATATGTTATAAAATCACTAGAAAAATAGCCATTTTGTTTCAACACCTCCGGTGTCTTATCAAGTGATCACTATGTAGGACGAAACGGCCGTCCAGTGCTTTCTGCATTCTGATGAGGATTATTCTAGACTCATTGCTATATATATATATATATATATATATATATATATATATAAAAAGAAATATACTCTTAAGGTGTGGTATATTTATGTGATAAAGTGCTCAATATCAGAGATAGAGCGTGTGTAAATATAAAAGTGAACATTGGAGTCAACACTTAGAGGCGACAGGTTGTTTCATACTTGACGCAAATATATATATATTTAATTTCAATAAAGGTGCAATTAATTTACAAATTCATGAATTATTCATACATAAAACAAATACAAAGTTCAATGATTATCAAATGTTGAATACGCCTCTCCATCGCCGGACGCGTCATATAGTGTAAGCGTACGTTTATTTTGTATAACAATGATATACGCGTACAATAAATTTGAAGGGCTTTATTTTTGCTACGTACACTTTTTGTTTTAGACTTCTTTCGAAAACAAATTAATTTATCTTCTTTAAAAAATGTTGTAGCCTACCTACGATCCTCTCACGTCACACCTACGATCATGTCACGTCTACGATGTTCTCACGTTATAACTACGATACTATCACACATACGATCCTCTCACAATGCCCCTGCGATCCTCTCATGACACACCTACGGTCCTCTGTCGCGACTACGATGCTTACACGGTACACCTACAGTCTTCTTACGTCACGCCTATGATGCTCTCACATCACGCCTACGTTCCTCTTAGGTCATACCTACGTTCCTCTCACGTCATGCCTACGATATTCTCACGGCACACCTATGCTACTCTCATAACACGCCTGCGATACTCTCATGCCACGCCTACGTTCCTCTCACGTCATGGCTACGATTCTCTCACGTCACGCCTACGATATTCTCACGGCACACCTATGTTATTCTCATGACACGTCTACGATACTCTCACGACATACCTACGATCATCGTACAGCACACCTACGCTTTCACGTCACGCCTACAACCATCTCACGTCACTCCTACGATATTCTCACGGTACACCTACGATACTCTCATGACACACCTACGATCATCTTACGTCAAACATGTGATACTGGAACCTATTCTAAACACCTTGTCGGCATTAAATAACCCAGTGAGGTTGATATGCCGTAAAACAAAATACACCAAACTAAACCAAAGAATATATATTCTATTCATACGAATCTATCGTAAAAATACTGTCGGCATAACCTATTGAGGTTGATAAGCCGTTAGATAAACAAACCAAGCAAGAAATTAAAATTGAAGACTGATATGTCCCGGAAAGGGATATATTTGTTCAAAGTAGCAAAGTGGTTGTGGACTACTGTAACCGGGTAGGACAATCTAGCAAATAACCATAATGGACTGGTCCTCGTCATAGTGGTAGGCAATAGGCGTAAGCAATAGGCGAAAACAATAGGCGTAGTCCATGTATTAGGTTGGTGCAAAAATAATGACGTAATAATGTCATTTATGGACGTTAAAAAATACGTCAAAAAACGACATTATTACGTCATTATTTTTGCACCAACCTAATACCTCCACATCAGTCTGTATTTATGGCTGACACCATCCAATCATATTACTGTGAGGGGGAACCCAGGTGCATGCGTATTCATTGCATCAAAGTCAAAGAGGCGCCGATACATCGTGTCAATGAGATTAATGAACGAGTATTTCTGTATTCTTTTGACACTTCGAATGAGTGAAAATACGTGCTTATACGTTAAACAGAAGGTCGAATATGTCCAGGCCAACTACACCTTGCAGTTTGAGGCTTTGTTTTTGCGCATGCGCGTGTCGTATACCGTATTCAAGTTATAAACGGTGGAACCAGATCCAGATAGTTCAAGTGGATGATATAAATCAAGAAGAAAACGTTAACCAAAAGAAATCATTTTAGAATTTCCCGTAGTCGGGATCATCGAGCCAATGAGAACGATCCTTCCATTAAGGGCTACATAAAGTTTTGAATTCAGAGTTACTTTCTTCTAGACCGGCTGTCAGCCAAAGCTATAAAACCCAGCCTGTCTTGCTATTTACTCAGTGCAGAGGGAGGAGAAAAGAACAGGGTACATACCTTTGCATGTAAGTGAATGTAATGGATCCAACTGGAATTCGAACTCGGTTCTCCGATTCCTTAATCCGAGGCGCTATTCATTAATTCGCCATGTCATACGCTTCAAGAATTTCTTTCACGTCGAAAATTTTGCACTTACACACACACACACACATATACAGAAAATATTGAATAGGCAGAACTTGTTTGTTTATATATATATATATATATATATATATATATATATATATATATATATATATATATATGATAGATTACTCCAATAGTTATCCTGGTAGGGGAAAATAAATATACCGTTTACAAAATCAATAAATAAACAGAATGTCTACTCTAATATGGATATCCACAAAAGTAACGATTAAAGTGATTATATATATATATATATATATATATATATATATATATATATATATATATGTATATTCATGAATTATTCATACATAAAACAAATACAAAGATAATGATTAAATGGCAAGAAATCCATCTTCGCGAACAATTCAATAATATACAAAAACCCCGAATCTGTTTATGAATGAAAAGATCCTGTTTTATAAATTTCCGTTGCATTAGATCTTTTTATTTTAAAAGCTTTCGTCTGTTCCTACAGACATCCTCAGGTATGAAATAGATTGTGTTCTTGTTTTTACTCTCAGTAATAAGTGGACAAATGAAAACAAGGTTGTAATCCGAAAAATGCTATGAGAAATGTGTGTTATTGTTTTGGAACGTGCAGTCGCAACGCTGAGTTTGAATTTAAACTTTAAGGTTAAGGTTCTGCGTTTATGTACAAATGTAGTGATAAGAGAATTCTTTTTTACTGGTAAATTTTCCGTCAAAGTGGCATGAACTATATTGTTCAATAATTACAGTAATGTCGCACTTATTATTCGAAAGTTGCACTTGGATCAGTTATTTTAATTTCAATAAAGGTGCAATTAATTTACAAATTCATGAATTATTCATACATAAAACAAATACAAAGGTTAATGATTAAATGGCGAGAAATCCATCTTCGCGAACAATTCAATAATATACAAAAACACCGAATCTGTAGGAACAGACGAAAGCTTGTAAAATAAAAAGATCTAATGCAACGGAAATTTATAAAACAGGATCTTTTCATTCATAAACGCTTAAAGGTTTTAGACAGTTTTGATCAACATTTCCTTTCATGGTTAGCCTTAAGAAATTGTAAATGTAGGACTACCTTATACTTAAGTAAAATAATAACAATAATAATATTTATTAAGAATTTATTACAGGAAAGCTTTACGGAAACATTGTTGACAATTATGTATTTAGTTACATAACAAATAAATAAAAATAATATATATTTTGACGCTATATTCGATTTGTTTTTAGGTATTTTTCATTTTCTCCTTTGTTATTGGCAGCATTTTCGAATACTTTGGCTACAATGTTAAGTTTCCTAAGTTGAACAAACTGGAGTTATTTCGTTTAAGCTTTGTTACCTCTCTTTTTCCATTGTTGTTTTTAGATCGCTTTCTTCCAGTCATTTTGATTGGCAAATAGCAAAATTATAAAATTTAGAATGATCTTATTCCATTTAAAAAATAAAGCCTGTAAAAAGGTGTAGAATAACAAGACAATAAACAGCACTTACCGGTGTAAGAGTCCCAGCTAGCGTCCAGCTGGCAGACAAAAATAAAGGAGGTTGTAACTTAATACAAACCCTGCAAACTAACTGAATCAAGCTGGTATTTATATAGAAATACCTCCACTCAGGTACCAGCAGCCAATCACAGCCCAAGCAATGGACTGTCCCTCTTTAGCACAATGAGATGCTCCATTGCACCATAAATAGCTCTCTTCCTCAAGGTTGGATTACTCTTTACCTCAGCTTGCTCCACAACTGAGTGTTTATCTTGATCACGTGATTGTTCGACATGGCGCTGCGAACAGGATTATTGACACCCGAAAATTGGGAACTCTTCTTCATTGAAGCAGGCATATCCACTGACTCAGCCAAAACTCATGCAACAAGGTTTGCGGATGAGAAGCTGACAATCGAGAGCCTTCAAATGCTGGATCGATCTATGCTTAAGGAGCTGGGAGTCACTTTAATTGGAGAAGCCCTGTGTATCATCAAGCAGGCTAAGGAATCCACCACCCAGACAACCCGTATTCAGGCACTAGCAGCCAAGCCTCCTCATCTCAATCTCGAGATGACACCACAGCAATTCAGGAAGTTCCGAATTGACTGGGATGTCTTTACCAAGATGACGAATATGCCAAGCTCCCAAGCTAATATTCACTTATACAATTGTGCTGATGAAGCTGTGCAAAATGCCATAATCAACACACACCCTGACTTCTTTACCACTGATCCAGATAAGCTACTTGACATGGTAGAAGCATTGGTCACCCAAAGGTCAAGTCCTATTGTCCATCGCCTTGCTTTTGCCTCCATGTTTCAGGATGCGGATGAGCCAATACAAAGTTACCTTGTCCGCCTCAGAGCCATAGCCGTTGATTGTAACTTTACCTGCCCCTCGTGTGAGCATGACCTGTCTGATATATACATCAAGGACCAGATCATCCGTGGAATAGCAAATGACACACTCCAGGCTGACCTACTGGCCAAAGCTGGGGCACTTAAATCCCTTGAGCAAAATATCCGTCATGCTGAGGCATTCGAATCAGCATTGCGAGACCAAACCTCAATGGCCGGCGCTTCAGATACAGCTGCTGCTCGGCTATCAACATACCGCAGACAGAAGGGTACACCACAAGCCAACGAGGGGATCCGTACCAGCACCTATGGCAACTGCAATGTTAAACCAAACCAGCGGGCTTGCTTAGGTTGTGGCAGCCACCAGCATAGCACCTCAGGAACTGGATCCCGCCGGCTAAAATGCCCAGCATGGGGACAAACATGTAGTAACTGTGGGAAGCCCAATCACCTATCGAGGGTATGCCGGGCTAAGAAACTAGCTCAAGCGGTCAGGAAAAGCCCAGAGGCTAATGAAGCTGCCATGGACACACTTATTGCCCACATCACATTCAATCAAACGACAGGCACGTATACATCTAAAGACACATGCCAGGTAAGGGAAATTGATGCGTATGTTGTTCCGTTCTCACCAAAACCGGATCCCAGACAAGTTAAGAATATCCCCAGAAATCACAGCACTAGGATGACGATCTTTCCTGACAGTGGGGCCACCATATGTCTCGGGGGACTTAAGCACCTTCTGAATATGGGGCTCACTATCAACAACCTCATTCCATCAAAAAAAGTCGTTCGAGCTGTGGGAGGCTTTACACTTGTCTGTCAGGGTTGGCTCCCTGTGGAATTCATCGTCCAAGGAAGAACAACTAAACAAGCCCTATACATATGCAAAAAGATTCAGCGGCTATACTTCAGCAAAGCAGCCTGCATTGATGTAGGGATACTGTCCAAAGACTTTCCTAAGCCGACGACTACAATATTACCCCAAACAGCAATGCAACACCTGCCCTTGACAAGCACACATAAAAAATCGGACGCAAGCACTAAACAATGCAAAGTCGAGGGACAACTTCCAACGCGTCCCAAAAAACTCCCTTTTTCCCCAACAGAACAGAACATTGATAGACTCAAGAATTGGCTATTGAATCAATTCGCCGAAACGGCGTTCAAGAACAATGGTGAATTCCCACCAATGTCTGGCCCCAATGCACATATACACCTCAAAGAAGGAGCAGTCCCCAAAGCCAGACATAACCCAATTCCTGTGCCTTTTCACTTCAAAGAGCCCGTAAGACAGGCCCTTTGGGAAGATGTGAAAAGGGGCATCATAACCCCAGTACCCGTCGGCATGCCCACTGATTGGTGTAGCACTATGGTAATTACTGCCAAGAAAAATGGCAAACCACGAAGAACCATAGACTACCAACACCTGAATTCACAGTGCAAACGGGAAACACACCATACAGGGTCACCATTTCAGCTAGCACTGCAAGTGCCACCTAAACAAAAGAAAACGGTGTTGGATGCTGTTGATGGATATCACTCCATCCCCTTAGATAAAGAGTCCCAGCCACTCACCACCTTCATTACAGAATGGGGAAGGTTCATGTACCTGAGGATGCCACAAGGTTACCTAGCATCTGGAGATGCCTACACCCGAAGGTATGATGAAGTAATAAAAGACATCCCCCGCAAAGTAAAAATCGTAGATGACACCCTACTCTATGACTCTGACATTGAAGGAGCCTTTTTTCACACCTTCGATTTCCTCCTTCATTGTGCAAAAAACGGCATCATACTAAATACGGAAAAATTCCAATTTTGCCAAGACACAGTGCAGTTTGGTGGCCTCCAGATAACATCCTCTGGTGTAACCCCTTCTAAATCCATGCTGGAGGCAATATTAAGCTTCCCAATACCAAAAACGCTCACCGATGCCAGATCATGGTTTGGTCTGGTCAACCAAGTCGCTTGGGCATACTCACTGAGCCCAGTCATGCTTCCATTTCGTGATCTTGTAAAACGAGACTCTCACTTTACATGGAATAAAAGCCTCGAGGATGCATTTCAGCAGTCAAAGAAGGTAATAGTTGACTTAGTCCGAAAAGGCATTGCAACATTTCAAAAAGAACGAATAACCTGCCTTGCCCCAGATTGGAGCAAAGAAGGAATGGGCTTCCTACTTCTACAGAAGTATTGCTCATGCACCACTGACAAAGCTCCAGTTTGCTGCCCTGAAGGTTGGCGCCTGATATTTGCTGGTAGCAGATTCTGCATTGATGCTGAACGCAGATATGCACCTATTGAAGGCGAGGCAGCAGCAATTGCATGGGCATTGGAAAAGTGTCGCATTTTTGTAATGGGTTGCCCGAATCTCATAGTGGTTACAGATCATGAACCACTAAAAGGATTATTCGGAGATAGAGACCTTAGTAAAATCCAAAACCCCCGATTATTCAGGTTAAAGGAGAAAACACTCAGGTACAGATTCACCATTCAGTACTGCCCTGGGAAATGGCACAGAGCCTCTGATGCTGTCTCACGTAACCCAGCAGACATATCACAAGCACTCCTAAATGTATTCACTGCTGAACCCTCTCCATCAGACATCATAGAGTCTGACAACATGGATGACTTGGTCAAATCAACAACCCTATTAGCAACATTCGGTGCAAACGACAACCTGGAGCTCATCTCACCAAACGTTATCCGTGCGGCGGGACACAGCGACCCGCAGTACAAAAAATTAATTGAAGTAATACAAAATGGATTCCAAAGGACGCGCATCCTCACTGCACCTGAAATCCGTGAATACTGGGAAGTGAGGCACCGCCTAAGTGTTGACGACGGATTAGTGCTCTTAGATCAAAGAATTGTTATCCCCACCTCACAACGCGCAAAAGTATTACATAGCCTACATTCTGCACACCAAGGTGAAGTTGGCATGAAGGCACGTGCCAATGAATCTGTTTATTGGCCCGGGATGAATGCTTCAATTCGTAACATTAGAGCAGGTTGTACGTTTTGCTCAAAAAATGCCCCGAGTCAACCAAAAGAGCCAATCAATCTGACACCATCTCCTGATTGGCCATTTCAGCAAATCGTCATGGACATCTTCCATGTTGGGAACCATGGTTACTTAGCATGCGCTGACAGGTTAACAGGCTGGCTGAATCTATACCACTTGAGCCACGGAGAAGCAACTGCCTCAAGAATTATTTCGATTTGCCGGGACATATTTCAAACCTACGGCGCTCCTGAGGAACTCAGCAGTGATGGTGGGCCACCCTTCACATCTCTTCCATTCAAGCAATTTTTAAAAGACTGGGCTGTTAAACACAGGTTATCATCTGCTGGTTACCCACAATCCAATGGTCGTGCAGAGCTCGCTGTCAAAACGGCCAAGAGAATCGTAAATGGCAACACAGGAGCACAAGGATCATTGGACAATAACCGTGCAGCAAGAGCCATCCTCCAATACAGGAATACGCCCATTCAAAACATTGGGCTATCCCCTGCTCAACTACTACTCCACCGCCGACTACGTGACTACATACCATCCCACCCCACACTCTATAAGCCACACGCGAATTGGATAACCGCAGCCCAAAATCGCGAGTTAAGTCTGTCCCGGCGGAACGCTCGTCTCATAGAGCAATACAACAGAACAGCACACACCTTAAATCCCCTTCAAAAAGGACAAATAGTGGCACTACAACGACCAACAACCCGCCGATGGGACACAACAGGTCAGGTCATTGAAACCCTCCCCAACCACCAATACCGTATCAGAATTGACGGATCAGGTAGAATTACCTTACGAAATCGCCGATTTCTCAGGAAACTGGATACACCAACAATCCCAGTTCCAAGACCTAGTGCCTTACCCGATACCCCTACACCAGTGCCACAAACATTCGACGCTGGAATAACATCAAACACTGCACAGCCGTCTACAATAACACGGACAAAACCCCCTCGGGCATTGTCCAGACTACTTCCACACAACCAGCCAGGTTTAAAGGAACTCATCCCTCCCCAAAGGCCACTACCGACACGCGATGGGGGGGAAGGAGATGTAGAATAACAAGACAATAAACAGCACTTACCGGTGTAAGAGTCCCAGCTAGCGTCCAGCTGGCAGACAAAAATAAAGGAGGTTGTAACTTAATACAAACCCTGCAAACTAACTGAATCAAGCTGGTATTTATATAGAAATACCTCCACTCAGGTACCAGCAGCCAATCACAGCCCAAGCAATGGACTGTCCCACTTTAGCACAATGAGATGCTCCATTGCACCATAAATAGCTCTCTTCCTCAAGGTTGGATTACTCTTTACCTCAGCTTGCTCCACAACTGAGTGTTTATCTTGATCACGTGATTGTTCGACAAAAGGAATATTTTAAGTTAATATACGACCAAAAGTGAAATGATTTTGACAAAAAACCTTAATGATTTCACTATAATTATGTAACAATAATTTCATGATATTCCGCAGACAAATCTACGGTTTATGTTACCTCATCTCGTTGCATGGTTATAAATTATAAACCTAAATTGAGCTTGAAATATTGTGTAATCGATTCTAATTTTTTTATAAAATACTTAGATATGATATAATGAATAATTTGCAGTGAAAAAAAAACACAAATTTCGATTTTTTGTTGAATATTTCCCTCCTCCTTCGAACGCGTCATATAAAGTGTGTGATGTGTGCAAAATGATGTCCTGAAACACGTCCATAGATGGCGCGACTTAAGGACTTGCTGATGAACAGCGATCTTGATTGAAATCGTACAAAGTTAATTTCGGGAATGACTCAGTAATCCCTCATATTAAATTGTGCCCGAAATAGTAAGGAGCTTGTATTTTTTTTATTATTATTTTTATCACATAATGTTCAGTTAAAATGAACAAGTTTTTAACTTAGAAACAAAATTTAAAGGACGACACAAAAATATTTGTAAAAAACGTCAAGCTCACTTATCACAGTAAATGTAAAATTATAATAAACAGAAAAATAGTCACCATCTTCTATGTGCCGTATCCCTTCAGCACCAGAGCGATCATGGCTCTCCACAATTTTCTGTCCCTTGTAGCTCAAAGCAATATTTATCCCCTTACTCCCATTCATATCCTGTCATCCGTTTACACAACAATGTTAGGTAGGTTGATCATGGCTCTCCACAGCATTCTATACTTTGTAGTTCTAAGTAATATCTATCCCGCTTACTATCAGTCCCACTCTACGTCCTGTCATCCATTTACATAAGATTGTTAGGTAGATTGATCATGGCTCTCCACAACATTCTATCTTTTGTAGCTCTAAGTAATATTTATCCCCCCTTACTATCACTCCCACTCTACGTCCTGTCATCCATTTACACAAGATCGTTAGGTAGGATGATCATGACTCTCTACAACTTTCTATTCCTTTATAGCTCTAAGCAATATTTATCTCCTTACTATCACTCCCACTCCATGCCCTGTCATCCATTTACACAAGCTTGTTAGGTAGGATGATCATGGCTCTCCGCAACTTTCTATTCCTTTATATTAGAGTGGTGTAAAAATAATGACGTAATAATGTCGTTTTTTGACGTTAAAAAATACGTCAAAAAACGACATTATTACGTCATTATTTTTGCACCAACCTAATAGCTCAAAGCAATATTTATCTCCTTACTATCACTCCCATGACCTGCCATCCAGAATATATACTGGCAGTATATATTCTGGATGATTTTAATGTCTTTCCCAAATATATCAAGTTTGTCTAACAGTTCAAATAGATCTTTTCGTCATACTTTATGAAACGATTCGCTTGGCTAGAATAACTTCTCATAAATGGCCACCTCAATGTATGCGGCCGACGGACACATTTTCATGAGAGAAACCTATCTCCCTTGAGCGACCAAAGAAATGTAAGAATGCAATCTTTACTGACTTCTAAAATAGTCTGAACAACAAAAATATAATGGGCCTGCTAACTGAAATTTTATCTCTTGATACATTCCAGGCATAGTAAAGCTGGCATCGCATGATCCACTAAATTGACATATATTTTAGTTTTTTACCACAAAAAAAAACTATGACGTTGCATTATACAGGAGAATCAGATTGAATTTTTCGAGGAATGTCATTCCGTGCTATAGTCTATCTTTACGTCTTAATGGAATATTTTGCTAAATAATTTTACTAGTCAAATAAAATCGAAGGTTTAATGGTAAGTCGGGAACACTAGAATCAAGTAGACGCGGAAAGTTTAAATACCTGGGAAGCTTTCTGACAGAGGTTTTAAGAAACCAGTTCCATGAAAAGAAAAGCATCCCCAGAACATTATACTGAACGGATGCTTGACAGTACTTCCTGCTAAATTCAAAGAGCTTTCAAAGCTTCTTCTTCGGATTTTAGATCGCTTATCCTTTGAATTTAGCTCAACTTTCGTTTCATCGGAGAAAAGAAGATTTAGTAAAAAAAATCAGATGAGTCACTTTTATCGAACAGCACTGTATTTGGTCTTATTTTTCAGTCTCTCTCCAATTTCCTCTTACTACCAAAAAGTTCAAAATTGGATTTATCTGTCCACAATACATTTTGCTAAATTATGATTTTTTTTTTTTTGTATGAGAAACATTATATATTGTTTTCACCATTAATCCATCAGTAGACATTTTGAGTAAAATTTTAATACAGGTCCTAAACGTTAATTTACTACTAACTAAAAAAAAAAAAATGTTGCTGTATCTCAAGTAAAATAAGATTGTGCCATTATGACAGTATTTTCTTAGTTTTTTATTTATTTTTTAATTTTGAAGTAATTTGCACAAAATGGTAAAACCAAAGCAGCTAAGCCAAAATGAGGGCACAAATTGAAATTTTATTCTAAGAAGGCTATTTTAAAAGACAAATTTCCAAGAAGCCGATGTTGACAGTAACTGCCGCTAATAATAAACCCTTGGTTATTGAGGGCAAAAGAAATTGAAAGAAAACTGCTCCAGAGTTGACAGCTGAACATAATTCCTATCGACAGCAACCAGTGTCGCTCTCAGCTGTGCACAATCGACTCAGACCAGCCGGCGCCCAGAGTGTGTATAGCTATAAAGAATCCATGAAGAAACCTTTGTTACTGTTAAGCAGAAAAGACTATTAAGGGCAAAAATCAAATGAGCTGGACATTGAAAAAGTGTATTGTGGACAGACGAGTCCAAATTTGAACTGTTTCGTAGTAAAAGGAGAGTGAATGTGAGAAAAAAACAAGGAAAGAGACTGAAGGATGAATGTGTGATTCCGACAATTAAGCCTGATGGTACGTCTGTTATGGCGTGAAGGGAGAGAGAGTGTTAAAGATTTGATTCAGGTCAAAGGAATCAAGAAAAAAGAACAATATCAGTCAATTTTGCAAATGCATGCTATACTATCTGGTCCATGTATAATTGAAAAAAAAACACTTTTCAATATGACAATGATCAAAAACACTCTCCTAAATTATGTTCAAATAACCGAGTCAAATAAAAATAACAACATTGTGGAAATTATAACTTGTCCACCTCAATCTCCTGACCTCATTCCCATTTAATTAGTGTGGGATGAATTGGCTAGGAGAGTTTGAAGAGAATGCCTAGAGAGTGAGCGTGAGCTTTTTCAGTTGTTAAAGAATGCTTGGAAAGATCTGCCATATACTTTTTTCAAAAACTGTTGCAAAGAATGCCAATCATTTTGTAAAGCAATAATTGAGGCAGTTGGTGGTTTTATTGATGAAAACAAAATCTGATGCTGTTGTATGATAATATTTTTATAGATAAGTGCTTATTCTTTGTTAAAATGAAAACAAATACTCTGTAGTTATTGAAATTTTATTTTTTTTACTTTAACAAAATACCAAAATATACCGTTTCAAGGTTTGTTTTTAACAAGAATAAGGTTGGCCCCAAACTTTTTGTCTGTAGAATATATATATATATATATATATATATATATATATATATATATATATTACAGCAAAAAATCAAAATTTACCTCAACATAGAAGATACGCGGCTATCATCAGCACTTAGCCGCGTATATCTTCTATGTTGAAGTAATTTTTTTCTGTAAAAAACATATGCTCTGTTATAATAAATACATCGAGTTCTCTGTGAATCAGTTTTAATAGCTAATATTAATAGGATCCACCCGTATACCAACGTATCAATTACATGTACCATATATATATATATATATATATATATATATATATATAATTGCTGATATCTTCCGACGAGTGGACGGAGTGATTGTTAAAGTGTCAGTCTACGAAACTCTAGAGTCTGGATGCTTAAAGTAACACAAATCGAAATGAAAAATTTTATATTTGCATTAATTATATATATGTGTGTGTGTGTGTGTGTGTGTGTGTGTGTATGTATATGTGCGTATGATGCATATTATAATATGTGTTTGTTTATGTTATGTGGTCCACCCCTTTTTCATATAAGTGGACTCGACCAGGGTGTTACTTAGACTGCTGCCGTTAAATACCCATAGTCAGTCAGTATACAGGGAAGACAGAGATTGTGATTGAGTTGGAGGTAGAGTAATAGTGTGAGGTAACCGCTTGTAGAAGTCGGTTACAAGCACGCCCGACTCTAAGGAAGTCCTACTTCGAGACTAATATATATATATATATATATATATATATATATATATATATATATATATATATATATATATATATATATATATATATTATTGCCACTAACCGCGTTCCTGGATTTACTAACAGTATTACCCATTGTATTATTGTGTAAATACATTTATTTGTTATATTTAATTCCTGCGTTTGTCATTCATTGGAGACCGAATTTCATCTCGGAATCCACAACAAATTGGCGACGAAGATTCGAACACACGCGGAAAACAACAAAAGAAAAATCTTCCCTCGTCGTCCAACAAGCAAATTGGCGACGAAGATTCGAACCCACGCGGAAAAGAAAAAATCAACAAAAGAAAAATCTTCCCTCGTCGTCCAACAAGCAAATTGGCGTCGAGCGATTCAAACTCACACGAGAAGAAGAAATAAAAAAATCCTTCCCTCGTCGTCCACAACAAATTAGCGACAAACAGCTACGAGGAGTAAAAATACGTAAAATTGGGTTATGGAAGATTTTAAAAATATTTT
The DNA here is from genome assembly GCA_963932145.1 of Acanthosepion lycidas. Taxonomy (NCBI): domain Eukaryota; kingdom Metazoa; phylum Mollusca; class Cephalopoda; order Sepiida; family Sepiidae; genus Acanthosepion; species Acanthosepion lycidas. The sequence goes on from OZ010599.1 coordinate 39,790,603, forward strand.
GGTAGAACTGATAAAACACCAAAATAATCAACAATTACAAATACAAAAATACCAAAATAATCAACAATTGCAACTACAAAAACGAATGGAAGAAAAATGACAGAAGCAATTAGAAAGACAAATAGAGCAAATAGGAACTAATATTGAAAGTAGCGGGCAACAAGCAATTAGATATTGAAAAAATAGCAACTTTTTCGCAAGACGCAGTGTGGAATACCATAGAGATTTTCAAATATTCTCTAGATGAGGACAAAAATTTTGAAGATTACTTCAGAAGACATGAAGACATCTATAACATCGACTGTCAAAATTGGACAGAAGCAAAAAAGCTACGTCTATTGCTTAGAAAATTAGGAACTGAAGAATATACAAAGTTCGTGGATTATATCTTGCCAAAAAAGACGAACGAATTAACATTTGATGAAGAAGTGACATGTCTTAAAGAACTCTTCAGCTCCAAAACATCACTCTTCCACAGGAGGTAGAAATGCCTTAACCTGGTAAAGGGCGATAATGAGGATTATTCCACGTTTGCCGCAATCGTAAATAAGCATTGTGACGACTTCAAATTAGCGGAATTAACCCCGGACAATTTCAAATGTCTCATCTTTGTTCAAGGGTTAGTTTCTACAAAAGATAGCGAAATGCACAGAAGAATGCTTGCAAAATTACAAAATGAACCGGGTCTAACATTACAGCAATTATCGGAAGATTGCCAGAGATGTCTATGTATAAAGAAAGACGCAAAGGACATTGAAGATTCAGCTGCTTCTCATATACGTAAGTTAAAAAAATGTCTACGTTCTTCACCCTCTCCGGAAAGAAAACTAAAATTTTACGACAATGAAAAAAGATTCTCACCCTCCCCGGAAAGAAAAAGAAAATTTTATAAGAGAAAAAGTACAACATACAGGACAAATTATGACGAATATCGAAGCAAATATAAGCCCCCTCCATCAGCATGTTATCGATGTGGAGGACTACATTGGAACAAGAATTGCCGCTTTAGATATAAAAACTGTCTTGAATGTGGAAAAAAGGGCCACAGGGCATCCCAATGTAGAAATAGAAAAGATACTAATAGAATAAGAGCTACAAGGATTAATAACGATGACAACACCAATGTAAGGAAATATGTGGAACTGGAAATTTTAGATAAAAAGATTAAATTACAACTGGATTCGGGTTCCGACCTCACAATAATCAACTTACAGACATGGAGAAAACTCAACAGAGCTACCATGTTACACACACAAAAAAATGCAAAGTCGGTTACAGGCAAACGAATAAAATTTGAGGGAGAAATAATCGTGAATGTTAAATTTCATGGCAAAACAAAAAACTTAACATATACGTCATGAAATATACTGAAAATCTAGTAGGTATCGACTGGATGCAGAAGTTCAACGTTTGGGACCTACCTATCAACTCTTTTTGCAAAAAGTTAGAGGTTGAACCATCAGATAGTATAAAATTAAAGGAAGAATTATATAATCAATTTCCTGAGGTATTTTCAAGCGGGTTGGGACGATGCAACAAATTTAAGGCCAAAATAGAACTAAATGAAAACGTCCAACCAATTTTTAAAAAGAAGCAAAATGTACCGTTCGCTACTATAGAAAAATGGATAAAGAATTGGAGAGATTTGAACAAACTGGGATTCTCTCAAAAACAGTTTAGCGAATGGGCAGCGCCGATGGTTTATGTAAAAAAGAAGTCAGGAGAAATCCGCGTATGCGCAGATTTTTCGACGGGACTCAACAAGGCAATAAAGGACCACCATTACCCACTACCGAGCCCAGAGGAGATATTTACAAAGCTCAACGGTGGTAAGATATTTTCAAAAATAGATCTTAGTGAGACTTATCTACAAATTCCAATACAAGAGTACGAAAATCCTTTGCATTAATACGCACAAAGGGTTGTACAAATTCAACAGACTACCATTCTGAGTAAAAGTTGCACCAGCAATTTTTCAGCAAACGATGGACACAATGCTCACGGGCCAGAATTTCGGGACTGTTTATCTGGATGATATTCTAATTAAGAGCGACAATGTTGAAGAGCATAAAGGAAATTTTCAGAAGACTTCAGGACTTTGGTTTCAAAGTAAAAGGAGAAAAGTGTGATTTTTTTTCCTAAATGAAATTAAATATTTAGGACAGATAATAAATTAATATGGCAGGAAACCGGACCCAGAGAGGGCATCGGCAATTAAAAATATGCCTGAACCAAAAAATGTTGCAGAACTACAACGTTTCCTGGGCCTAGCTAACGACTATGGCGAATATATTGACAATATGCATAAGGGCTCCACTAAATGAGTTACTAAAAAAGGAGCATAATTGGAATTGGACAGAGAACTGTAAAAAAAGCATTTAAGGAAATAATACAAAAATTAACTTCAGAGTTAACTTTGACACATTTCGATCCCAAACTCGAAATCATTATTGCAAGTGACGCGAGCTCACATGGGGTAGGTGCGTGTATTTTACACAAGATGCGGAACGGTACAAACAAACCCGTTGCACACGCATCTAGATCATTATTACCGGCGGAGAGAAACTATTCACAGATCGAAAAGGAGGCATTAGGCATAATTTTTGCTGTAACTCGTTTTCACAGATATATTTATGGGAGAGAGTTCACACTCCAAACGGACCACAAACCACTTCTTACGATTTTCGGTTCAAAAAAAGGTCTACCAGTCTATACAGCGAACAGACTTTTAAGATGGGGAACTGTGTTACTAAACTACAATTTTAAACTGGAATTCTTACCATCAAAGAAAATAGGACACGCTGACGGACTATCGCGATTAATACCTGCGAAAAGCGAACCGTTAGAAGATTCGGTAATTGCAGCATTACAAGCTGAAGATGAAATCAGTAAGGTACTATGCAATAGAATAAAGGAACTACCTGTAACGCTGCTAGAGATAAGACGAGAAGCAGAAAGAGACGAGTTTATTCAGGAGACCAAGAAAAAAATAGAGAAAGTGAGGAATTTAGCAGACAGTTTCTCAATCTGTGACAACATATTATTGTATAACGAGAGAGTAGTAATACCGAAGTCACAACGAAGAAGGATCTTGAAAGATTTTCACTTATGAGATCCCGGAAAAAACCGGATGAAATCACTTATGAGAAGTTTTGTCTACTGGCCGAACATGGGCGATGATATCACGCAAATGATGGAAAGTTGCAAAGGTTGTGCTGCTGCGGCGAAGGCATCGCCCTCTACAAAAAGGCCATGGCCTAAAGTCGACAGACCGTGGTCCAGAATACACGTGGATTACGCAGGACCCATTGAAGGTTGCTATTATTTAATAACAGTAGATAGTTTCAGTAAATAGCCAGAGGTTGCCAGATTTAAACACCCGACGACAGAAAACACCATAAACTTTTTACACGAATTATTCACGTCGCGGATTGTTTGGTCAGCGATAACGGCACACAATTTACCTCCACTGACTTTAAAGAATTTTGTGAGACGTATCAAGTAAAACATATCAAGATAGCTCCGTACCACCCGGGGTCGAACGAACAAGCTGAAAGATTCGTTGACACACTAAAAATAGCGTTAAAAAAAGCCGAGGATGTACCGACGATAAAAGCGATACAACAGTTCCTCCAAGTGTACAGAACAACACCTAACGTGAACACGACATCGGGTCTTTCACCAGCGGAATTGATGCTTGCTCGGAGAATAAGGTCGGCGTTTGACAAATTATTGCCAAACAAGAACAAAAACCAGTATACACCGATTGTATCAAAGAGATCATTTAAACCTGGAGAACTGGTTTATTTTAGGATGTTTAGAAACAATATGGCTTACTGGGAGCCTGGCACAGTAATCAATAGATTAGGAAATCTAATGTACACAGTAAAAGGCGAGAAGTTTTCACATAGAAGACATATCGACCACTTACAAAAAAGACGGGTTGAGGAGCCAAGCTCGTCAACCGCAGAAAACTACGATTCTATGGATGCAATCATCGAAGCGTTTGAGATTCAAAGACCGCAGGAAGACACAGAAATGAGATGGTGACACAGGAAAAGAAAATTTGTCGAACCCCTGATTATCAACCATAAGAGACAAAAATACTAACTCCCCCCAAAAAGGATCTAAGGAGGGGGTGTTATGGGGTCCACCCCTTTTTCATATAAGTGGACTCGACCAGAGTGTTACTTGGACTGCTGTCGTTAAATACCCAGAGTCAGTCAGAATACAGGGAAGACAGAGATTGTGATTGAGTTGGAGGTAGAGTAATAGTGTGAGGTAACCGCTTGTAGAAGTCACAGTTACAAGCACGCCTAAATCTAAGGAAGTCCTACTTCGAGACTGTGTGTATATATATATATATATATATATAGAGAGAGAGAGAGAGATACACCTAGTGAGCCAGACAAACCTACCTAGGTTTCACCTAAACGGATCGTCAGGGAAAGTATGGCCATACTTTCCCTGACGATCCGTTTAAGTGAAACCTAGGTAGGTTTGTCTGGCTCACTAGGTGTATCTAGGTCTGCTCTACGGTTGTATTGAGCTCTTTTGTTAGTTAGTTGTCTACTCGTATCGGGGTTTTTTCTTTGGGCTTCAAACCTGCATCTGTGCGATTTTTTTCGGCAGTAGTTCATGTTTGTAGCTCTTTCTTTTTTTAAAACATTTTTTCCCCTCGAGATTGATTTGATTATTTGCAAATCAAAAATTCGAGGGTTTTTCGAAACGAGTCTAGTTATCTATATATATATATATATATATATATATATATATATATATATATATATATATATATATTATTGCGACTAACCGCGTTCCAGGATTTACTAACAGTATTACCCATTGTATTATTGTGTAAATACATTTATTTTTTATATTTAATTCCTGCGTTTGTGATTCATTGGAGACCGAATTTCATCTCGGAATCCACAACAGTTTATAAATAGTAGTAGATTTCATTTGTTCCAGTTTTATTTTTTAAATTACAAGAAATAAAATTTACTTCTGTTAAAAGTGTATTTATAGATGCGTATCTACAATACAACCATTTATCAAATTTTTTTTGTATGTCAAAATATTAGAACTGCCAGTATACACACCTCTGTCGGGGCGGGGTGTTGCGGAATTTTTAGAAATTCTCTTTGATCTGATTTTATTTATTTATTTATTTATTTATTTATTTTTTGTGTGATTTTTCCATAATTAAATTTGCTATATACAATACACTAAAGAGAAAATATTTATTTTTTGGGGGCTCTGATGTGAAGTCAAATGTAAATATGTGCGTATATATATATATCTACCGACAGCCCAGTCACCAACACATATGATTTGATTGTGGTGAAGGCTTCTTTCCTCCTTTGGTACGAATACTAAGAATCTTGTCCATGAATACTAAAAATAAGTTGACAAAACTTGCCTAAATTATTTAATGAGATATGTTTTAATATTATATATATATATATATATATATATATATATATATATATATATATATATATATATATATATTGATACACGTTTCATTAAATATTATAGACAAGTGTTGTCTATTTATTTTATGTAAAATTTTTTCGTAACATCTGATAAGTTTAATAACATTATCGTTGAACGAAAAAAGAAATTCACAATGGTGATCAATATTTTATTTTTATTTTTTTAATTCAATCTTATTGATTACTGTGCCAGGCTCCCAGTAAGCCATATTGTTTCTAAACATCCTAAAAGAAACCCGTTCTCCAGGTTTAAATGATCTCTTTGTACAATAATAAAAATAGGTGTGTATACTGGCAGTTCTAATATATATATGGGATAACGAAAGATACATTTTTTTATATATCAAGAGCAGTTTTGAAAGAAATGATGTATGACACGTTGGGAATTTTTTTTTTTTTTTTTTTTTGTGGCGCACATGAAACATCCGTTAGGTCTTCATCGGACTAGAACAACGTAAACAAACCCAGTCCGATGAAGTTCTAACGGATGAAACGCATCACAAGAACTTTCGACATGAATAAAATGTCATCGTCAGGGTTTTGTTTTATCGGGGTCTTATTTTATCAAAGATAAAGGTAAATATGTTGTTTTTATCTGAAAAATAATTTGCTGTGTTTATCTGAAGAAAAAATATATTTTTCAGATAAACTCAACAAATTTGTCTTAAATAAAACAAGAGCCTGATAAAACAAAATCCTGAAGATGACATTTTGCTAATGTCTAAAGTATTCGGAATATATGAATATGCATCAATATGACAATATGACAATTTTCTTTCCTCCTTTGATAAGAATACTAAGAAGCTTGTCCATGAATACTAAAAATAAGTTGACATAACTTGCCTAAATTATTTAATGAGATATGTTTTAATACATATATATATATATATATATATATATATATATATATATATATATATATATATATATATATATATTGATACACGTTTCATTAAATATTATAGACAAGTGCTGTCTATTTATTTTATGTAAAATTTTTTCGTAACATCTGATAAGTTTAATAACATTATCGTTGAACGAAGAAAGAAATTCACTATGGTGATCCATTTTTTTTTTTTTTTTTTTTTAATACAATCTAAGCTTTCGGCTTACATAAGCCATTATCAAAGATGTCAATTACAATATATTAAACAATATACGGATAAGTTTAATATGTTGTATTTGATAATGGCTTATGTAAGCCGAAAGCTTGTAGATTGTATTTAAAAAAAAAAAAAATATGGATCACTATTGTGAATTTCTTTCTTCGTTCAACGATAATGTTATTAAACTTATCAGATGTTACGAAAAACAACACTTGTCTATAATATTTAATGAAACGTGTATCAATGAAAAGATGCTGCCTAAATACACACAATATATATATATATATATATATATATATATATATGTGTGTGTGTTTGTATAAATATATATGCATATATATATATATATATATAAATGTGTGTGTTATAAATATATGCAGTTTCCACTTGTTCCAGTATTCTTTATAAGATCTATACCTACCCAATATATACATATGAACATTTCGATCTAATTATATTTATCAAATGTTTTTATATATTAAAATGTTAGAACTGTCAGTATACACTCCTCCATTGGTACGTTTGGTGGAATTTATCTGAACTTTCTTTGATCTAATTTTATTTGACATCATCAAAAGATATTGTTTAAATTCTAAATTCTATTGGTTAGACTCCTACTTCTGATGTAAAAATTAGTTCGTGGTTTTACATTGATTAATTTTTAACTGCCTTTGAAGTGTTTAGGATAATATTTATATTGAGATCTGATAAATTTCTTTGAAGTTTATTCGTCATTCACTTTGTAGGTAATACAATGAGGTCTATTTTTTATGTTGACGTTTATACATTTTTTCGTTCTTTTTGAATTTGTGGACTTCGTACGCTTTTCTTCTGGCATTATGTATGAATAACAAAGATAGTGAAGGATTTAGAAAATATTTTCAGTGAAATTTTATTCGTGATATTCGGGACTGCAAATAGTAAGGGATCTTAAATAATAAAAAAAATCTATGACAATTCCAAATTTTCTTTTATTGTGTTTTGAGTAAACATTCGTGAATTCGTTTTTATTTGCTAACTTCCGTAGACGTTTAATTATAAACCGGAGTCAGTTCGAAATAATAGAATATCAAGAAAAAGAAAAGGTAAGGTGATATAGGTTGATAGTTTCTTTTCTCTCTCTCTCTGAGAGAGAGAGACAGACAGACAGACAGACAGACACACACACACACACACACACACACACATATATATATATATATATATATATATATATATATATATATATATATATATATATATATGCAGACACAGACAACCGAACCACACAAATACTCCATATATAGGACAATTAAGAACTTGAAAGATTAATAGCTGTATACATATACACTCGGATAGATAGATAGATAGATAGATAGATAGATAGATAGATAGATAGATAGATAGATAGATAGATATGAAAAAACTTAGATAGATATAAACTTAGATAGAGAGAGACACACACTCATAGATAGATAGATAGATAGATAGATAGATAGATAGATAGATAGATAGATCCAATGATAAAAAAAAGCATTTGTTTTACACAAGAAAAGTTTATCGCACAGTCGAATCTTCCTTTGTTGTCCCCTTCTCCTGCTATAAACATATTTTATAACAAGAGAAATAACGACGCATTAATTAACTGTCAATTGCTTAAATTACTGCTTTTCCGTTTCTTGTAAGAAAATATAATTTAGTACATACAGACATTGAAAGTCAAAACGAAGAAGATGCGCTTAATAACAAGGGATAATTGGGCCTTGCTTGGCTGTAGAGACTTCCGTAGCCTAACAGTTAAAGCGCATCTGGCGAAAATACATCTTCGACACCTACCAAAAAATACATAATAAAACTCTGTGTGTTGAGCTGGTGGGCAGTAGTTTCACTGTTTGAAGAAGGGGAAAAAAGCTGATCCCCAACTCAAACGCGTGTATCCTCTATAAAAACATTTGTAAGTATTGATGATTGCGAGTATCTACATATGCGTGTCTGCTAAGGTGGCAAGCTAATCCTTGTTGCAAACGTTTTCTCAGGCACATTTATGTTTCTTCAATACCCACGGAGCCAACATGTGGTCGAAATTGCAACTATGCTCAGCGTACCTTAGTTACAGTTTCTGATGCGATTAATCTGAATAAGGCTAGCGCGCTCAAACCCTCGGTCACGATGACTTGTGACTTCGGGCTAGCACAACTACCTCCGAACTGTTCCCTATATCTCAATTGAGTCACAAAGCTTAAGTCAGCCTGTGGTATGATTTTCAGGGAGATCCCAACAAATCTGATGGTATTGTCTCCCCAGGCTGATATTAGCAAGGAAATCAAGCATGACGTGATTCGAACCCGAATCTCATGATCGAAATGTAATCACTCGGCCACGTGTCAATATAATAAATAATACTGTTTTCTCTTCTGTCTCCTTCAGTTCCATTCTTTCTTTCTTTGTCTTTCTCCCTTTCTCTTTCTTCCTATCTCTCTCTATATATCTCCTCTTTTTTTCTGTTCATTTCTTTCTTTTCATTTTTCTATTTCGCCCTGTCTCTTATTTCTCTCTCTTTTTCCCTTTTTCTCTTTCTGTTCTTTCTCCTCTCCCTCTTTCATTCCATCCTTTCTCTCTTCCCCCCTCTCTCCTCTCTCTTCTTTTTCTGTTTTTTGTCCCCTTCTCTTTCTCCTTCCCTCCATCCCAATCTTTCCTCGCTCCTCTCTTTCACTTTATCTATTTTTCATTGTTCCCCCCCCTCTCTCTCTCTCTCTCTCTTCCTCACTCTCCTCTCTCCCTTTTCTTTTTCCTCCTTGTTTATCTTTCTCCCTACTTCCCTCTCTTTGATGGAAATCATCTGCCTCTTTCTTTTTTTATTTCTTTCGCGGTCGCCATTTTATGACAAATTACCAATTCATATTTTCCTGTAACATTTATGTATTTAGCATAAATGTTACGGAAAATATGAATTATTAATAAAAAAAAAAATTATTTACTAAAAAAATATGTTATAACTCTTCTTCGGCAAGCCTTTTTTTCTCCTTATCTTTCCTGCCATTTGAGTTTTTTTTATGAATTCACACTAAACAGAGAAAGAGTGTGACATGGGAGTGAATGAGCGGTTTTGTTTGCCGATGCTCTTGTTTTAAATCGTATTTTTTACGAGCTTCCTTCCGGATTAAAAATAAATAAATAAATACAAATAAAAATTAAAAGAAAAGAAAAAGATTTTATAAAAAGAAAAAGAGAAAAGTAGAAGGAAGAGATAAATAAAATTAAAAACATAAAGAATAAAGAAAAAGGTAGCGAAAAGCAAAACAGGGAAGTAAAATAAAAAAGAGAAAAGGAAAAGAAAACGAAGTTGAAAGGGGGGGGGGAGAAAAAGGGAACGAAAAGAAAAGAAAAAAGAGAAAAGGAAAAGAAAAAGAAGATGAAAGAGAAAAAGAAAAGGGAACGAAAATAAAATAAAGGGAAGTAAAATAATTTTAAAAGAGAGAAAATGAAAAAGAGGAACGAAAAGAAAATAAAAAAGAGAAAAGGAAAAGAAAAAAAAGTTGAAAGGTGGGGAGAAAAAGGGAACGAAAAGAAAATAAAAAAGAGAAAAGGAAAAGAAAAAGAAGATGAAAGAGAAAAAGAAAAGGGAACGAAAATAAAATAAAGGGAAGTAAAATAAAATAAAAAAAGAGAGAGAAAAGGATAAAGAGGAACGAAAAGAAAAGAAAAAAGGGAAAAGAAAAAGAAAAAGATGAAAGAGAAAAAAAGAGGAAAGAAAAGAAAAATAAAAGAAAGAGCAAAGGAAAAGAAAAAAGATGAAAAAGAAAAAAGGGAACGGAAGAGAAAGGGAAAGAAAGAAAAAGGGATAAGCGAAATGCAAAACGAAAACAAAAAAAAAAGAAAAAATGAAAAGAAGAAAGAAAACGAGGAATGGAGAAGAAAAAGGCAAAAGAAAACAAATGAAAAAGAAGAAAATTAAAATAAAGCAGAAAAAAAAGAAAAGCACAAAGAACAAAGAAAAAGGGAAAAAACAAAACCAAAATTAAAAAAAGCAAAAAAGGGTAAAAAAAAAAAAAAAAAAGCCACTCTGTAGTGTGCGTGTGTGTCCGTGTGTATCCGTGCGTGAGTAGATGCGTGCGTGCATTCGCACAAACAAACAAACAAACAAACAAACAAACACACACACACAAAGAAACGAGAACACACGTATGCAATGTCACATACATGTGACTCGGAAACGTTCCCACCCTCTGTATCTTTCTGGTTTGGTTTTGTTAATCTATTTTTATTCATTTCGTCGTCTCTGTCCCACGAGTGTAATGATAGAAAACAATCACTGTCGCCATACGCAGGTAGACTCACCCATGCCTTTAAGGATATACATAGATCCACACATACAGAAACACATACACACAGAGACACACGCAAAGAAAAAACCCACTTAGATTTAAAATATCAGTAGTAAAAACAATCAGCTATTTCTCTCTATATATATCTCTCTCTCTTTCACTATATCACTCTCTTTTGTTTCTCTTCTTAAGCAGAAAAAGACAAAACCCCGAGACAGTCGTAATTTTTCTGACTCGTTCGCTCTATATTTTCAGGCAGAGATTTTTTTTTATTATTTTCTTTATAAGATGGATTTTCTGATGTATGATATTTTTGCAAGTAAGTGATTCTTTATTTTATTTTCATGTTTAATTAATTAATTAATTTTAATCTTTTATATTGCATTTTTATTTACTTTATAAATTATTTTAAATTGTTGGAACGTTTGAAATAGTTGCTCGGCGAAAAGTACGTATTTTTAGCAAACTCACATTTTTAAATTTTAATTTTTAATCGTTTGCTTTTGTCGTAAACACCAGCAGTGTCCATCACGTCAACAACTCAACACTAAAAAAAAAAGAAAACAGAGACAGAAGTCACATCTTTTTCTTTACACTTGCATTTTTATGTGTCCAGTGTATTGTTTTATTTTTACTCCAGTGTTTATTGTTTTGTTTACTTTTTCGGTTTAAGCCCGAAAACAACAACAGTCGGCGCATGTCCAAATCGCGTTGTAGTCAACAAATGTGTATGATGTAATATTATTATACAGTAATAATCACGTCGTGGATGTCAAACTGTTGCGAGGATTAGTTCGACTTAGACTAAAAACAGTGGCAATAATATTTTCCATATGTAAATAATGAATGAAAGAACAGGGTCCGGGAGAAGTAGCAAAAGGACAAAACATATTGAGAACTAAAACGGATAGGGGGAAGCCATGATCACCTATGCGCCGAAGGGACACAGTACATAAAGGAAGAAGTAATAATGGGTTATATATCATATACTGTAAGGAATTTTTTTTTTTTAAATCTCCATAAATGCAATATTTTATATTTTTTGTGATTTTATACAAATGAATAAAAGAAGAGAGAAAATACACAATTTTGCATCTAGCACTGTTTTGCTACCTTCGCACCTACACTTTATGAATTTAAGCGCAGTCAGTTGAAACTTACGGAACACGTAAAGAGAAAGGAAGGCTTAGAACATTTGATAATCACAAGGCGAACAGAGGGGGAAAAAGGGAAAGCAACTTGTGACATACCTAGTGGGCTTAAACAAACGAATGGAAGAACAGGGTCCGGCAGAAGTAGCAAAAAGACAAAACATATTATTGGGAACTACAAGGGATAGGAGGTAGAGGAGAGCTATAATCGCCTACGTCCTGAAGGGACACGGCACATCACAGAAGAAGACTAGACTAGCGGCGAGGTCTCATCGTCTTACCCTCCTTCTTTGTCCCCTGTTTTCCATCCATTCGTGCAACCTTATTAGTTAGGTTGGTCACTGTTTTCTTCTCATTCCTTCAATATATCCTGAGAGTGTTAAATTTTCCAAGCACTCTTTCCTCATAATATGCCCCAGAAATTTCTGATTTTAAGTATAACTGCTTTTATTTATTTATCGATTGGTTTTCTACGAATTTTCAACCATTTGCAGTTTGTAGTGAGTAGCCATGGTCAAGCTGTCCAACAAACGGAATGGATAAAGTTTGCAATAAGCAATAACAAGAGAAAGAAAAGAAAGGAACAAGACAAAAAAATAGTATAAAGCAAGCAAACAATATAAGGCAAATTAACAGTAATAAGGCAAATCAACAGTAATATGGCAAAAAGTTCACAAACTAAGAATTGGGGTTGACACACAAAAACAAGTTCTTTTTTATGGGACCAATAAATACAAACAAGTTATATAAAAACATTTACAGTATTTACATTATGCAGACCATTGTCCTCATCTTTGTCGCCATATTTGTCACAACGTTTCGGCCGTTGTACGCTCCGGCCTTCTTCAGGTGGTTGGAATTTCGAACTGAACCCTTTATTTCGATCCCTTGGGGTAGACTGTTCTAGTTCCACGTGCCATGTTTTGATGGATGTCAGTTATCAGTTATCTCCTGCTAATTTTCCCTCTGAAAGTTCTCCACTGCCTTAACCGGGTATTGAACTCACACTCTTTTGGGTTTGTCACTGGATCTAACCAACGCCTTTATCCACTGTGCCATGTGTCCTTGAGGACACCTGAAGAAGGCCGGAGCGTACATCGGCCGAAACGTTGTGACAAATATGGCGACAAAGATGAGGACAATGGTCCGCATAATGTAAATACTGTACATAATACCTCATCTCAGAAATATAGACAAAAACATTTACATATATAATTTGCATATATAACAATTTTTTTTTTGTTTTGTTTTTTAATATTTCATTCTTTTTTCTTCTTTAATATTTTATATTATTATTATTATTATTATTATTATTATTTGTGTATGTTTCCTGCTTTGTATCCTCTAGAGCCGGATCCAAACTATGGTTCTTAGACCCTATAGGAGAATTGTCATTTAATTGATAGCACTTTTCTTAGTATATGGGATATTCCTAGTAAGGCGATCTTCCGGATAACTTGTATGTTGATGTTACCTGGGACACTGTTAGCAAAATTGTCCATTCCTTTTCTCCCAAGGCCCAGTGCTCCGATTACTATTGGTACAGTCTCAGTTTTCATTCCCCCCATCCTGTTAATGTCGATCTCCAGGTCCTTGTATTTGGGCAATTTCTCGGTAATTATTATTATTATTATTATTATTATTATTATTATCTTCATGACATCATCATTTTTTTCAACATATATATTATTTAAAGCCAGACAATATTTTTAGATTGTAGGATTTTTTTTAGATAATAATGGTTTAGTGACACAAGTCTTAGTAATTAGCCCATAGCTGGGGGGAAAAGGTGCATTCATACCTTACCCAAGGATATTTGCGCCTAAGTGAATATAACGAACCCGAAAGGAATTGGAACTCCGCACTCCGATTAACAATTTCGAGCCAATATCGATTACACTACCCTGATATTCAAGCTTACAACACCTAGTATTCCGAAACGGTTACCTATCTAGGTACTGACCAGGCTCAACATTGCTTAACTTCGGTGACTGGACGGGAATAATCTATCATGTATTATATTGTGGAAGCAGAATAGCGTGCAATATATTTTTATTACTTCAAAGCTCCCAAGAAAAATAAATTTCGGCATTAAATGATCCGTACAAGTAATGATATGCTGCTAAAGAAACAATCAAATCAGAATCTGGTCTACATCGTAGACAGCGTTTAGCTTAAACCATCGACCGGAATACGAACTCGTCTCGCTGATTTCTCTCTCCAAGACGCTACTCGTTACACCACCATCACACCCTTTCCTCATTTTTTTTTTTTGCTTTTAATCATTTCATCTTGCCCTATCTATCCGCCAAGAATGCTGGACAATTTCTGCACAGAGGAAGAAGAGACTTGAAGAGATATGGTTCTACAAAAGGATGATGAAAATATCATGGGCTGAACATGTGAGCTACGATGAAGTTCTAAAGAGAAAGCAATCTCAAGACACTTATACTTGGCTTACGGACACATCACATTGAAACACCGGTTCTCGTACGATCACCAAAGTTAAGGCAATAAAGCCACCAAGTCACAAGGGAGTTATTGAACGTGAAAGAATAAGAAAAAAGAGAAACATTATTAAGCAGTGAGAACAACAGAAAAAGAGTAATCAAGAAGACAGATGATAACGATTGACATTGTAATTTGAAGATCAAATTTGACCGGAAAGCAACAAGCGTCAAGCGTGTGAGAAGAAACTGCTAGCATAGAACTTGCGGTAACATCTAGCCATGATTTAAGCTAAACGCTGTCTACTATGTAGATCGGATTTGATTTTTTTTTGTTTGGCGGCATATCAACTGCTTTATGGGACATTTAATGCCGAAATTTAATTTTCTTCGGAGCTTTAAGTAATAAAAAAATATATGATATGTTATTCTGCTTTCACAATTGAATACATGGTAGATGACACTCAGCTTTTGTACATATATATGTTTGTGTGGACATGATCGCTATGAACGGTGATATGTATGTTTTATGTGGTAGTTTTGTTGAAATTATATTTTGGAATACAGTTTGATTTCTTTAAGAGATTACAGGATATGTGGATTAATATCATGAAAGACTTCTTTCATGACATTAATCCAACATTGTTGGTAATTTTACTATAGCTATGTATTTTTAAAATAAATCGGCCCAAGCAAGGCGGGAGTGCCACTAGCACGCAAAGGGTTACAGGGATTGAGGATAAGAGTAAGGAGGAGTGTTTGTGAATTGCATAAAGAGAGGGGCAGGGATCAAGATCAAGGCATCAGAAGATGTCGATTGACATTACATTTGAATATTTGAAGATAATAGTTATCAAGGAAGCAAGTGATAGGTAGGGAGTTCCACTGACGGGAGGTGCGAGATAAGAAGCTGTTGGAGTAGAAGAGATGGCTGCATTTAGTTGTTTCGATAGTAAAAAGGTGGGACCGAGATGCCAGCCTAGCAACACACATTCATGCAGTTTGGAAACCAATGAAAAGTAGCTCGTCAGAGCAGTTGTCATGAAAATACTTGTAGGAAAGGCCGAGGGAAGCCACAGCACGTCTATGAGATAGCGACTGCAAACGGGATGCCAGATTAGGACCAACAACGTTACATATCCGTCTCTGGATTTTGTCCATGACCTCGAGATGAACAGCGGGATCACCAGACCATATATGTCAGCAGTATTCCATGTAAGGACGAATGATTGATTTGTAGATTTGTAGATTTGAAGGACGGACACAGACGAGAAAACCTTCTGGTACGACACAGAGAACCAACTTTCATTGCGGTAGATGAAGCTATAGATTCAATATAGTTGTTCCACTTCAGGCCAATGGACAGCGTGAGACCAAGCAGGCGCAGAGAGGCGCTCTCATGGTGTTGAGCATCAGCCATCCTGATGGGAGGGTTCTATGGTGGGTAACTGACTGCAGTTTCGTTTTAGAGGCATTAAAGTTTACAAGTCATTTCCTGTCTAAGACAACCACAGATTGGAGGTCCTTCTCGAGGCCCACGGCCAGGTTAGTTTTGTCAACGATGCCGGATTTACGATTAAAGCAAGAGTAAATAGTCGTCAGCGTAGATTTCAACTTTGGAGTTGATGAATATTGTTGGTTTTTTTTTATATACTAAAGTGTATTGTTTGTAATTTTAGTATATTATTATTATACTTTCATAGTGTTTTGTTTTAGTTTGGTGGTTCACTATTTGCCCATGTCTGGGACCCTAACAGGTGCTACCACCCCGGGTAAGGATGGACCTGAGAACAGCAGCAATTAAGAGGTGGTTCCATGCTCCTCAAAATCTCTAATGCCCCCGATCACAGGCCTTGCTGACAGATGTAGTTTATTGTCATACCCAGGACAATATTATATACTGTACATACGTAATTACACGTGTATATAGATTCTCAGAGATATTTCTTATGTATGCATACTGTATATATGCCATATGTATTAACTCGCACACACACTCATACTCACACAGACTGACTAGGAAAAGATCTCTGCTAATAACTCATTCTTGAATTGCCCCCCAACTCTGAGTTGTGGTACCCACGTTGGGAACCTCGAATTTAGTTGAAAATGCCATCAAAAAACTAAGCAAAGTCTTAAGACATAGGAATGTTTCGTCGTTGAACTGCTACGCCCTATCTATCCGATAACACGTGCAAAAATAATGTCGTTTTCTCAGATAGTAACATATGTGAGAAAACGACTTTATATTTGCACCAACCTAATACTTGGCTTACGAACACGTCACGTTGAAACACCGGTTCCCGTACGATCACCAAAGTTAAGCAACGTCGACCCTGATCATTACCTAGAAGGGTGACCGCTTGGGAATACCAGGTGCTGTAAGCTTGGATGTGTGGGTGGTGCAAGGGATAATGGATTGGAATTGTTAATCGGATAGCCAAGTTTCAATTCCAGTCGGGTCTCGTTTTTTTCACCTATTAAATATCCTTGGGAAAGGTATGAAACCACCACTTCTCCCACAAGCTATGGCTTAATTAGTAAGACTTGCATCACTAAACTATTATTATCCCCGAAACAAAATTCTTACGATCTGAAAAGAAAGCGAACCAATAAATGAATAACAACAATTAGGTTGGTGCAAAAATAATGTCTGTTTCTTTTGGAGTTGAACGTCAAAAAACGACATTATTTTTGCACCAACCTAATATTTAAAATCAGACGTTTCTGGAGCATATTATGGGGAAAGAGCCCTTGGAAAATTTAACCGCCCCCACTCCAGGACATATTGAAGGAATGAGAAGAGGAAAACAGCGATTAACCTATCTAATAAGGTTGTATGAATGGATAGAAAAGAATGAACAAAGAAGGACGGTAAAGAGTCCATCGTTTCTTCGAGGTAAATAAAACGACAGGAAGTTTTAAATCGTTTACGCGGGTTTTCTGGGTGATGACTTATTTTCCACACTGCAGCCTTTTTCCACACAGACACAAAGTCAAAAGTCTGTCGCCACTTTAATGTTACTCCCATGGCAAATGTTCCGAGGAGCTCAATTCTTTGGTTCCATTAGTTCAAACGTTTGCAGTTATTATTTCGCCATGCCACGTCCACCAAGTCGAATCATCTGCATTTCCTCCGTATTCCAATTGTAATGAAGAAGGTCTCCGAAAATTGTTACTATGTGGGACAGGCTCCCGCGTGGATACTTTCTGAATGCTACAATCTTCACCTCGGTTTGACTATCGCTTACCAGGCACACGATCCTGGAAAAATTACGTTGAAGCATTATTACTAATGATTAGTGAGTTCGATCCTCGCTGGGAAACGCATACTTGAAGCCTTATATTAAATTATGGGTTTACAGCTATATTACGCTGAGACATCTGTATGATCACTGAAGTTAAGTAATGTTGAGCCTGGTCAGTATCTAGATGGGTGACCGCTTCGGAATACCAGCTGCCGGATAATGTCTCGGAATTTTTAATCGAAGAATATAAAGAACCCAATTCTTGTTAGGTTCGTTATATTCACTTATATGAAAATAACCTTAGGAAATGTATTAATCCATCTTTCTCTCCCTTCACCCCCAGCTATGGGTTAATTAGTATCAGTCAGTCAGTTATATGCCATGTGTGATACACGTTTAGGCGATCTGCCAGATTTTCCCGGTCGACCAGTTGCCATCAAAGGCTGTAGAACCCGGTCTGTCCTCCTATTTACCCACATGGGTAAATAGCAGGAGGGAAGAAGAAGATTCATACCTTTCCCAAGGGTATCAGCACATAAGTGAATATAATGGATTCGAGTGGAATTCGAACTCAGTTCTTCGGTTCCTCAATCCGAGCCATTAACCATAAACTCCAAAATTCCTTTATTGTTTTTAAATCTCTCAATATAGACATATTACCAAGCTTTAAATAACCTGCAAAGGGTTGATAAACGGGAGGAAACGAATCGACTAACTGTCAGTCCTGGAGGAAGACAATGATTTGAATAAAACAATTGACTAAATGAAATTGATAAACAAGTGTTTGTAATTACGATAGCGAAGATTGAATTGAGAGAAAATCTAAGAATAACAATTAATAATTTAAAATAAGATAACCTCGCCTATAATTGTGCTTGGTCCGCCTCCAGTAAACAATTAATATTCAAAGTAATTACAATTAACGCTGGATACATCTGGAAGAATTGTTCAATTATGGTGATCCAATTGTTCAATAATGCCTGAGGGTTGCTTGTCAAAATATTATGACGAGATTGCAATACATTCCTCCATTATCTGGACTTCTTCGGAAAGTTGTTGAAAAAAAGGTGTTCGGATAAGTTAATATTCTGGATTAGTTGAAGAGTTGGATAGTTGAATAAAAGTTTTATTCAATGATAGAATTGATGAACACACGTCCTATGTCAATAATTACAATGGCGAGGATTGAATTCCAAGAAAACGTAAGAATAATAACTAATACAGTGTAACCCGGATATAAGAGAGTTGTCGGGACCGGAGAAGAAGTCTCTTGTATCCGGGTCTCTCTTATATCTGGGTTTGGTCTGTTTTGTTTAGGTAAGTATGGCTCTAATTGGGGACCAGATAAAATCTCTCTTATATCCGGGTTTCTCTTATATCCGGGTCTCTTACATCCGGGTTACACTGTAATTTGAATAAAGTAACTTTGCTTATTATTCCGTTAGATCCACCCTCAATAAGAAATTAATATTCAACCTAATTACAATCAACGATGGATACAGGTAAGAAGGTTAGTTCCTATATGCTGATCCGATTGTTCAATAGGGCCTGAGGGGTACTTGTCAAAATATTGTAATGATATTGCATCACTATTTTAGTCGGGCTTATTTTATTTAATCAACTATTTTATTCTATTCATTGTCTATCGCAATGGCCGTGTATCTGGTAAACAGTAGTTAAGATTTAACCACTTCAAGGATAAATCGTTATCTATCCACATAATCTTCACTTTCTACTAACTTCTCTTATATTGATAACCTACGCCTCATTCTATAAATCTCTACCTTGAGTGGCTTTCGAGCATGGTATTGGTTGAACTTTAATTTTTTTTTTAAAGTTAAAGAAGAACAATTTTAGGACGGCACAAGAAGAGAGGTTATGGTAAATGTTTCGTTCCAATTTTTTAATTGAAAAAAAAAAGACCTCTAAAATCGGTGTCCCTGCTATATGCTTAGAGATTTTTGATAACATCCAAAGAAATATCAGCAATATTATTCGTCCTGACCTGGCATCTCGGCTTCAGACACTTTCGAATCACTGTAAATTTACTCCCCTATGTCTTTTCTCTAAATAATTTCATGGTAATTGTTCAGATGTGCTCCTCGCTATCATATCTAGTCCTTATGAAATTAAGCGCAGTTCTAGATTAGCAACAAGGTCTCACCAAGTTACAGTTGAATTGGTCAGTTGTAACCGTAAATCCTATGCCAAGAGTTTCTTTTCTCGCACTTCTCCCTGGTGGAATTCTCTTCCGACTACATGCTTTCCAGCCAACTTTGATCTTTGAAAATTTAAATGCAATATCAATCATTATCTACTGTCTTCCTGATTACTCTTCTTTTGTTCTCGCTCCTTAATAATGTTTTCTATTTTTTCTTATTCATTCACACTCAGTAACTCCTTGTGTCTTAATAGATTTATTGCCTTACATGGGGTAAATGATTTAAAAAAAGAATTAAAGAACACCAAAATCTATTAACCTTCAAATTGCTTTTTTGTTCGTTTATCAAGACTCGAACTCCGACCACTGCCACCAGTCGGAAAGAGACAATTCCCATAGACAAGGTAGTTGGTCTAAGCGTAATATAAAGCCGAAAGTATGGGACACACATGAGGATCGAACTCTATATTCGGACGTAATGGATCTAGCAAGGTAAGCTCGCTAGCCATTGCACTATATCAATGTGCCCAAGAAGACTGGAAATTTTCAAAATTAAGACTTTTAGCAACACGTGATATGCGTGTTGAAATCCTCACAGTATTTAGTATTGTTGAAGTTATCGCTAACATTTTTGTCAAGATTTACAAACTCTACTTTTCGTTCAATTTCGCATACCAATCGATGAAATTTGAATAAGCTGATTTGTTTTGAAAAAATACTTTGACAAAAACCTAACTTCGCTGTTTAATAATTTCTTTAATTTAATTTAATTTTATAGGGGTTCATGGTAAACAATATTTTTTAAGAATTTTTTTACTCTTGGACACGCAACATACGACTGGCCATGCGTAAATTTTTTTTTTCCAGAGACAAATTCCAACTTTTTGAAGTGTTTGGCCATGTGATTTGTTTATAGTTCTCGGAAATGCAGAGTCAACTGGAATCTGGGATCTTGTATATATAAAAATTAAAGAAAAGATACGCAAAAAAAACAAAAAAAAAAACAAAAAAAAAAACAATATTGCATTTTTATTAAATAAGTATTTGTTATTTTAATCGTTAAATTGTTTTTAAAATAGTGGGAGCATTTTGTATGTTGAATAAAACTTTTAATTTTTCCAAAACAATTAATGAAAAATTTATTGTACTAAGATAAGTACCATATTAAAGCCAATAGTACTTTGTACCCACTTACCTGTTTACTCTTCTCCCTAAAATTTGGTTTCGAATAACACCAAAAAATGGAAAATAAAACTTACGGATAGCTTACCCCATCGCCATGATGTATTGGAAGGGTGACCTTGACATTAAAATCCTACCTTATAGCGTCGAATACAATATTCTAGCCGTATTTCCTTTACATTTGGTCAAAGATTCCATAAAGTAAACAGGCCGTGTTTAGGTAAATATACGTAAACTACAAGAATAGAGAATGCAGAGTTATCAGCAAAATCTCAAATGAAAATTACAAATCGGGGATACCAAAATCAAAAAGTACAGAAATTTAAATATCGGGGAAGTGTTCTGACAGAGGACGGAAGGTGCGACACCGAGATCCGAAGACGTGATGGAATGACCAAGGATGCATTCCAAATTTTAAGCAGAGTATTACGAGTCAGAAAAGTTTTGTTAGTACTGAACTGTAATGTGGTATCTGTCCTTCTGTATGGCAGCGAATGCTGGACAATTTCCACAAAGATAAAGGAAAGACTAGAAACAATAGAAACAAAGAAAAGATTACTGGAGTGTTACGTGATATCTGTCCTCCGGTATGGCAGCGATGTTGGACAATTTCCTCAAAGATGATTGAAAGACTAGAAACAATAGGAAACAAGAAAAGATTACTGGAGTGTTACGTGATATCTGTCCTCCGGTATGGCAGCGATGTTGGACAATTTCCTCAAAGATGATTGAAAGACTAGAAACAATAGGAAAAAAGAAAAGATTACTGGAGTGTTACGTGATATCTGTCCTCCGGTATGGCAGCGATGTTGGACAATTTCCTCAAAGATGATTGAAAGACTAGAAACAATAGGAAACAAGAAAAGATTACTGGAGTGTTACGTGATATCTGTCCTCCGGTATGGCAGCGAATGTTTCCTCAAAGATGAAGCCTAGACATGAAACAACAGAAATGTGGTTCTACAGAAGGATGCTGAGGATACCATGGACCGGATATGCGAGCAGCAACGAGATTTTGGAGAAAATGAAAACAAAAAGAAAACTTATACTTAACATCAGGAAGAGGCAGCTGAAATTTCTGGGAAACGTAATGAGGAAGGAGGGCTCGGAAAATCTAATACTCCCAGGACAGACTGGTGGAAAGAAGGACAGTGGAAAACAGTGTGTAACATACTTGTTGAGCATGAGAAAATGGATGGTAGAACAGGGTTTTGGAGAAATAATAAAAACACAAAACTTATTAAGAGCTACAAGGGACAGAAAGATGTGGCGGGCCATGATTCATACGTCCCGAAGAGACACGGCACATAAACGAAGACGGACAGACAAAAGTCATTTTATATATAGATACTGCCTACTTTATTTTCTGGGGCAGTTTGAGAATGATTGTTATTCAGTGAGAGCAACAAATCGTCGAGTTGGGTTTGCCGTCTTTTAGGATACTTTTTTTTTAAATAGTTTTAGATTCTTTTAGTCCTAATGAACGTTGCTGTTTTATTTTTATTTTTACTGTATTTGGTTTGTGACCTCAGTGTGTGGAATTTTGATGAGACAATAATAAATACAATTCTGGTTTTTCGTGGTGCAAGAAATCGGCTTCAGTATTTGAAACTCTTTTGAAATTTCTGAGAATTGCTCACGTTTTTCTTGAGAAAATGGTAGAAAATGGGTAGTGTTGATTTTAACGATTTTAAACTATTTCTGCATAACAAACACTGAATTAATTCTTTTACATTTTCCTTTTATTTCTGCACCTGACCTCATATTCTGAACAGTCCTTTTGATTTGAAATAATATACATGAAAAACTGAACGAAAAATAGCGTCCAAAATGCAATATAATTTATTTCAGCTACTTATTTGCGCAAATTTAATTGGGAAAGATCATGAATCCATCTTTTCTTCCCTTAGCTATCAGTTAAATAGCAAGGTAGATTCGGGCATCTAGCTTTGGGTAGCAACAAATCTAAGAGAAAGATTACTCTGAATTCAAAATTGAGAAGGCAACGGAAAACGACACTGCTATTTTCACCCAGGTATTCATGAAAATTCATAAAAAAAAGAACACGTGGAGAGCCGTGATCGCTTACGATATGAAAGGAAATGGCATTTTTGAAAATATCTGTGAAAAAATTCATGAATATATTTACCGGTCTGAATGTCCGAGAAATTTCATTGAAAATATTTGTATCTATAAAAATAATGTATAAACAATAGATAGATAGATAGATAGATAGATAGATAGATAGATAGATAGATAGATAGATAGATAGATAGATAGATAAAATAATAATATGCAAATTTTTAAGCCATAATAATAATTTGTAAAATTTTAAACCATTTTCTTTTATTCTTGGAAATGTGATCTTAGGACACCAGGAAAAATCTCTTTCCGAGAGAAATAAAATATAATCAATGGACCCTTAATGATGTCTGTTTTTTAATTAAACTATATATATATATATATATATATATATATATATATATATATATATATAAGGGATAACGATATATAAATTTGATTAAGGCCTTAATTCATAGGGCACTTAAGTTATGTTCTGATGGTCTCTGCAGTGAGATTGGGTTTGTTTCTAAAAACGGATATCCGTTTGGATGTTTTAGACTCCGTTATCCAAGACATCATTAGTGAATTTCATAGGGTTAAGCCGCATTTTGTTGATAAATGCCAGGTTTATCTGCGTCTTCCCTATATTGGTACAGAGGGTGAGGTTTTATATAGATGAATTTCACGTATGATCAATAGCTGCTATTTTTCGGCGAATGTTAGGGTAATATTTGTGACTCGTCCTGTTTTCTCTTGCATTTGTAAAGACGTCCTCCCTCCCCATCATGTTAATTCAGTGATTTATCAATATAAGTGTAGTTGTGGACTCCACTACATAGGGAGGACGTCCAAGCGTTTGGATTCGAGAATAAAACAACATCTACTCCCTAGGATTTTGAATCCCGCTGCCAGGAAGAGCCAACTAACCAATACTTCTGGCTCTGCTATTGCTGAGCATATAATAAATAGTAGGAAATGTGTGGTTAATTTTAGTGCGGACCGTTTTTTGATTTTATCTAGGTCTCACTCCACATTTCACCTCAAGGTTCTAGAGTCCTTGTATATCAGATCCCGTGAGCATTCCTTTTGTAAACAAAGGGAATGCTTACTGGGTCTGAATGTTATTGGATTCTAGTTTATTGAAATTCAATTTTTTTTTCTCTTCCATTCCATTCGTTAATTTAATTTACACGCTTTTTTAAATTTCTTATTCCCAGAAAAATAAACTTGATTAAGTCCTGAGACGAAACCGTTTTTTTTTAGCTTTTTCTTTTAAAAATGCCTCATAAATTTGGTCTTTTCCTAACGATTATTAAATTCTGTACCACAAAAAAACTTATTTAAATATAAATTTTTATATATCAAGAACAATTTGGGAGGAAAGATCGATGACAAAGTGTAAAAAGGTTTTGTATGACGCACTCCGTCTTTCATTAGACTAAGTCAGTTTACAAATATATGAATATTAAACTTGCCGCATCGAAATACAGTTTCGATATTCTGATTGCTAAAAAAAACCCAATGGCAACCGTCAATAAATAATTGTCATTGGTAATTAAAACAATGTGTCTGTCTGCCTCTCTCTGACCATCTCTGTCTGTCTGCCTATCTCTCTTTCTCTCCATATATATATATATATATATATATATATATATATATATATATATATATATATATATATACACACACGTTTCACATATATATATATATATATATATATATATATATATATATATATATATATGTTGTGGATTCCGCGTGAAAAATCGGTCTCCAATAAATGACAAACGCAAGTATTTAAGCTAAGAAATTAAATGTATTTACACAAAATACAAAAGGTAATGCTGTTAGTAAAATCCAGGAACGCCGGTTAGTATTAATCAAAGATTGCTATATACAGTCTCGAAGTAAACTTCCTTAGAGTCAGGCGTGCTTGTAACTGACTTCTAACGTCAACTCAATCACAGTGTCTATGTACTTTCCACTCTGTTTCTCCACCCTGTTCCTCTACCCTGTTCCTCTACTACTGACTGTGGCTATTTTATGGCAGCAGGACGAGTCCATTTATATCAGAAAAGGGTGGACCCCATAACATATATATATATATATATATATATATACACTTTTCACACACATATATATATATATATATATATATACACACTTTTCACATTTATATATATATATATATACATATATATATATATATATATATATATATATATATATATATATATATTGGGGGAAAGATGTATCACAAATTGGAAAAAGTTTTCGTATGACGAGTTTCGTCCTTTAGGACTTAATCCTAAGATTGAGAGAGATAGAAAAAGAAAAAGAGATAAATTGTTTTAATTACCAATGATAATTATTTATTGACGGTTTCCAGTGGCTTGTGTAGTAATCAGAATATCGAAGGAGTATTTAGTGTGAGAGCAAGTTTAATATGCACATGAAAGCGCATCACACACACACACACATACATACACACACATACACACACACACACATATATATATATATATATATATATATATATATATATATATATATATATATATATATATATATTGATACATGTTTCATTAAATAATATAGACAAGTGTTGTCAATTTGTTTTATGTAAATTCTTTTCATATCGTCTGATAAGTTTAATAACATTATCATTAAACGAAGAAAGAAAATCACAATATTTAATCCTATCTAAGCTTTCGACTTACAGAAGCCATTATCAAAGATGACAATTACAGTACAATATATTAAGCAATACACGGACAAGACAGTGATGATAGTCTGTTTCTGTTTACATGGAAGATTTCCAAGCAACGACAAACTCGTGCATATAAGACGCTGGAAGCGAAAATCGCACCGCCGCTCATGACGTCACACATGACCATGCGAGAGTAAATTCGAGAAGTATTAAGTTTGGGAAGCCGTTGGTATAAACCAATGGCTTCTGCTACCAATTATAGGCATTTAAGAATATTTGTGGAGATTTCATAATTTATTTTGTTCAGGTTAGGTTTCAACTGTTTTATGTATATAGCTTCAAGAATTTTTAGTTTTTGTTTATTGTTTTCGTGTTTAAGTATAATTGTATTTTCGACAAGGATTTTACGGGATTGTGTATGCGGCCAGGCATGTTGTTTTAAATGCCTAAAAATGTTAGAGTTTTCATTCAAATGTAGTGTCAAGCGTCGTGAAAGCGAGTTTGTTGTGTGACCAACATAAATATTATTTAATTCGTTGGAGATACAATCTCCGAAAGAGCTCTTGAATTTGTAAACTAACCGAGGGAGAAGAATCATGAGTTGGATATACTAGATTTAGTGTAGTATATGATTAACTTAATTTTGTTGTTAGGATCTATTGCAGATGTATTAGTATTTACTAAGTTGTTTAGTATATTTTCATCTTGTTTATAATTAGTATGCATTTGATTACGATATAGGAGATTAATATGTTTGAGATTAGTAGGAGTATTATGTACTATTTGCTTAGTATTGAAATTTCTAAGAAAGCATCTTATTTGTTCATTAACTATGTAGTTTGGAAAGCTATTATTAATAAGTGTTTGTTTTATATTCTTTAGTTCACTGTAAAAAATCTGTTTTGTGGATGAATTAGTTTCTGCACGATGTATTAGATTCTTTATAATTGCTATTTTGTAGTAATATGGGCATTCGCTCTTATAGTTAAGTGTACATGAATTTATGCTTGTAGGTTTTTTGTATGGCGAAATAGTAAATTTGTTATTATTTGTGTTTATCAGTGTCTAGGAAGGGAATTTTATTAGTTGTATTGTGTTCATACGTGAATTTAAGGACAGAATTATTTTGGAAACGTTTTTG
>OZ010599.1:39827614-39840114 GCA_963932145.1 Acanthosepion lycidas
GTCCGGTTTACACGAGAGACAAAAAGGCAGACACTGGTCCTGTTTACACGAGAGTCAAAAAGAAGACATGGGTCCGGTTTACACGAGAGACAAAAATGGAGACATACGTCTAGTTTACCCTAGACTCAAAAATAGAGACATTTACTCGGTTTGTAACTTTAGTCAAAAAGGTATATATAGATACTACTTATATGTGTCATGCGTGTCATACACTTAGGCGATTATGTATCTTTCGATATATGACTGACGAGGCAGATTTTTTCCCACAGTAGATTGCCATTTCTTTCTGCGGTCGACTAGTTGCCATCCAAAGCTATAGAACCCGATCTGTCCTGCGATTTACCCATATCTGTGGGTGGGGGAGAAGAAGAGGATTCATACCTTTCCCTAGGGTATTAGCACATAGGTGAATGTAATAGATTTGACTGGAATTCGAACTCGGCTCTACGATTCTTCAATCTGAGACGCTATCCACTGCACCACCGTAAGGCCAAAAAATACACAGAAGGTTGGTTTACACGCGAATCAGAAAGGTAGAGAAAATTTTGTTTGTATTCTTGTTGAAAAGGTAGACAAAGATCCGTTTTATTTTTTTTATTCTATGTGATGTGTTCCTTCCGGTTGTAGTTGATAATGGCTCTCCACGACTTCCTCTACTTTAGTAGCTCTTAATAAGTTTTGTCTTTTTGTTATCTCTCCTAAACCCTGTTCTGTCATCCATTTACTCAGGCTCACGAAGTAGGTTATGCGTTGTTTTCCTCTGTCCATCTCCCTTTCAATCTGCCCTGTGAGTATCAGATTTTTCAAGTCCCCTTTCCTCATTATGTGCTCTAGAAATTTTAACTGCCTCTTCCTGGTGTTAAAAAGAAGTTTCCTTTCTGATTCCATTTTCTCTAAAACTTCATCATTGCTCACATGCTAGGCTCATGGTATTCTCAACATCCTTCTGTAGATTAACATTTTTACTTCCAGCCTATTCTTCATCTGTAAGTAGATTGTCCAGCATTCACTTTAATGGACCAGTTTATAATATTATTCCTTCTTCGCGACTTTACGCGATTTAACGAAATTCGCTCCCTGTTTGGTACCTTTTAAAGAAAAGTCTAAAAGATAGTATAAGTCCATTTTCCAAAGGTAGGTACAGGTCCGGTTGACACTAGAGTCAATAAGGCCAATAGCTTCAGATTCAAGAGTACGGACAATAATGGGTATGTCCCCATTCACATAAATACAGTAGTAAATACTGTATGTTGGTCTGCAGTCGAAGATTCGTCTCCAGCTGTGCTGGTCAAACTCTTTGCCTCCGGGCAGAGAGGATCCCCAGACGAAGCTATGTCAAAGGGCACAGTTTCGTCGCGACAAACAGCTACCCGACCCCGTTTTATACGGGGTCTACGGGGAATTTTTGGCCGAGGCCACGGGCTTGGATACCCCACATTATATTCGGCCTTGTGCCACATCTGACCGCATGGGGCGTTTGGTAGATATCCTGCAGTTGGAGATTCATCTTCAGCTGTGCTGGTGAAACTCTTTGCCTCCGGGCAGAGAGGATCTCCAGATGAAGCTATCTCTAAAGGCAGTATCTCGTTTCGGCAAACAACTACTCGACCCCGTTTCATATCTTTGGCCGAGCCTACGGGCTCGGATACTCCACATTAAATTCAGTCTTGTGCCACTTCTTCTCCCATCAGCTTTGGGTAAATAGCAGGACAGACCGGGTTCTGTAGCCTTGGATGGCAACTGGTCTACCGCAGAAAGAAATGGCAACCTACTGCGGGAAAAAATCTGCCTCGCCAGTCGTATATGGACAGATACATGATCACCTAAGCGTGTTTCATGCATGGCACATAACTGACTGCGTGGGACGGTTGGTAGATTCATTGGGGATTTCACTTGACTCACTTCTCGCAGTTGACTACTTCTACGCGCCGCTGGCGAATCTTATATGTGTTGTTCTTGTCCTAAGTATTATCGTTCATTACCAACCTTTATGTGATTATTCTATTCAGTAACCTTCCCTAGGTTACGACAAAAAGTCAAAAAGGTAGACTGATCCGGATTTGAACTAAAGACTAAAAAATTAAGGTGCATATTGCTCCAGTTTATTCTCCAGTGTGCGCATATCCACTCGAAAGGTCGTCCCTTTAGATTGGTGGGGTGTTAAAACTAATGCAGTCGATATATTGTAAACCACAATTACATTTTACCCAGAGTTTATACAGTGACGCAGATTGATAGAAATCCAGTAGAAATCAGTTTATTTTGAAAAAGTATACTACAAAATATCTTTTCTGCCTGCCGCCAGTATGGCTGATGCTAAACTCCAGGTGAACAACGCTCTACACCTTTTTCTCATGTTTTCCACTGACATGAAGTGAAGTGACAATATCAAATCAATTGCTACATCTACTGCGATGAAAGTTGGTTCGCTGTCTTGTGCCAGGAAACTTTTCGTGTCAGAATCCGTCTTGCACATTTATAAACCTACCATTCATCAGTACATTGAATATTGCTGCCATATCTGGTCTGTTGCTCTTGCTGTATAACTCTTCTTGACAAAATTCAAAAAAGGGTCTGTAACATAATCACTCCCAACTAGGCGTTTCGACTTCAGTCACTTTTCTCACCAATGTCACGTGGCTGCCCCCTGTCTTTTCTACAAATATTTTCATGGCAACTGTTCTGATGAGCTTAGTGCATCGACTACATGCATTCAAGCATGTTAATAGACTAGAAAATGATGAGAAAGCTACAAGGCACTTCGTAAGCTGGAGTTTCAGTCTTTCGTAAGTGACAAAACAAATCTTGAAAGCTGTTTAAAGTAAGACTGTGAAAACTGCAACAAACGAAAAAAAAAACAACCAACAAACGAAAAAAAACAACCAACAAACGAAAAAAAAACAACCAACAAACGCAGATAGAGAGAGATAGCGAGAAAAAATTTGCAGTTAAATCTTCAAGTCACACCGTTTTACTCTTGCAACTAGATGCAAACGTCAGTTCTATTCTAATAGTATATTTTCTCGCAATTATCACCTGTGGAACACCCTTCTGATCAATAACTTCCTTGACCCCTACGATTCTTCAAATATCAAATGCAATGTCAATCGTCATCTTCTGTCTTTCTGAAACCTGTTCCTTTATTGTCCTCTTTCTTACTCCTCCTCGCTAAAGTCTTCTCCTCCTTTTTCACTGACAGACCCCCCGGGTCCTTCTAGGAGCATTATCGCTTGTCTTGGGGTGAAACGATAAAAAAAAACTGGCTGTGATGTACTAATAAAATATTTTGCAGTGAAACAACGAATTCTAGCGTTATGCGTGGAAGAATAAAGATAGTCATCCCTCTGTCTTGGGAAAGGTATAAATCCTCTTCTTTTCTTCCTGTCTATGCGTAAATAGCAGGACAGACCAGGTTCTATAGCCTTTAAGGGCAACTGGACTACCGCAAAAAGAAATGGCAATCTACTGCAGGAAAAATATCTGCCTCATCAGTCATGTATCGAAAGATACATGATCGCCTAAGCGTGTATCATGCATGGCACATAACTGGCTGATGTTACTACGCGTTTTACTTAAGGCGGTTACAGCGATTAGCCTACCTGGCGCACCTAGATGAACGAATTGTAGATCAAGAATAAAGTAGGTTAGTAAAGGAAGCGATACTTTTTTTTAATTCTTTCGCACCAAGCAAGGTAATGGTTTTGGTCTTGTTAGAGCCAGAAATAAAGACACACAGAGAGGAATTAAATTAAACAAATATATTAACAGAAGCAGCAATACAAACATATACAAACAAGCGTGTTACAGGAAGAATGTTCAGTCCGACTGTCAGAGCTGAATGCTGGAAACTTCCTTCTTCAAAAGGCAGTACCTGCTCCTATTCATAGCTGAGAGAGTCCATGCGTGCGTGGGCAAATTACCACAACAGTAATAAAGACACAAAAGGTTGCAAAAATGAAAAAGAATATGAAAAAGGAAAATTTATTAAGGAGCGCGAACAGTATAAGAAGAGGAATCAAGAAGTCAGTAGATAACGAGTGACATTACATTTTTTAAGATCAACTTCACTGGAAAGCAAGAATCTGGGAGTGAGTTCCACTAGTTCGAGAAAATAAATTTTAGCATCGAACTAACGGTTACATCTAGCCAATTCAACTGTGAATTAATCAGACCTTACCGCCAGTCTAGTACTGCGCTTAAATTCATAATGTCTAAGTATCACAGCGAAGAGTTTATCCGAACGATTACCATGGTAATGGAGAACGGAGAGCCGACTTCGATTCTAGCCAAAATTCATTACATTCACTTACGTGCTAATACCCTTGGGAAAAGTATAAATCCTCTTCTTCTCCCATCAGCTTTGGGTAAATAGCAGGACAGACCGGGTTCTGTAGCCTTGGATGGCAACTGGTCTACAGAAAGAAATGGCAACCTACTGCGGGAAAAAATCTGCCTCGCCAGTCGTATATGGACAGATACATGATCGCCTAAGCGTGTTTCATGCATGGCACATAACTGACTGATTTATAGAAAAGGCAAAAGAAAGCTACATTACGGAATTAATATGATTGTTATAGTTTCATGTCTGCATAAACTATTTCTTATAAAGGATCAGTGAAAATGTTAACATTTGTGTGTATTTATCATTAGGCAAATAGAGGAAGTTATTTTTTTTCTTTTGCTAGGTAGTTTTAGATTTTTTTTCTTTCATTACAAGAATCATTAGGGAAGTTGATGAAAGGTTGTTTTTATTTGGGAGCTAACTGGTGAAGGGAGTCATATAATGATCCCAAAGTATAAGTTGTCTGAAGATTGATGGATTAGATTTGAATATCTAGTGATAAACTTTGGGGAAATTGGAGAAAAAAAGAATCATTCAAAGAACTACTACACAAAAATGGTTAAGTATGGTTTGGGCTTGTGCTGAGAGCATCTCTGGAGAAAGTGAGCATATATATTTTGAATATACTTTATTTTAATCCCATCACCACATGCAAGGCAGTAAAGCCACTAAGATACAAAGGGTTACTGAGTGTGAAAGAATAAAAAAAAGGAAGCTACATAGGGTGAAGGGGAGAGAAAACACTGTTTCTAGTGGGGGAGGAATGAGGAAAGGATTAAAGATGAACGGGTTCAAGATATCAGAAGATGGCGATTGGCGTTGCATTTAAATTTTTGAAAATTGGAAAAAATATCGGAGAAACGAGAAGGAAGTTCCACAGACGGGAAGTGCTAGAAAAGAAACTGTTGAAGTAGAAGTGGCGGTTACATTTAACCATTTCCGCGGTAAATGGGTGGGACCTATGCAGGAATTTAAGCGTGCTACTAGATTGGGTTCTAGATCCCGCTCTTTTACTGTTGAATTAGTTAAATGTAACCGCCAATTCTACTTCAATAGATTTTTTTCCACTAGGGAGCAAACAGTTTCCAGACACGATATAACACGTCTACATTGTTCGATGTGTAAAACTTAACTCACTGAAATCCCTTTCTACATCCAACATTCTCACGTTAGTATTAACCAATCAAAACGACTAGTTTTGTTTTCCTGTCTCTGACCTCAAAGGTTGAAATGCGGAAGTCAGAGGAGAAATACAATTCTCTAAAAAATAATAGTCTGCTAGACTATTATTTAACACTATATTGTAAATAGTTGGTTTAAAATATCGTAATTCATATCCAAAGAGCTCAGAAGTAAATGCTACCTACATTTTTATGCATTAGGATATATAATGGTATTTGTAGTGCGATTATTACGTCAGCAATATTAGTTGTTGTAATTGTA
Source organism: Acanthosepion lycidas (assembly GCA_963932145.1). NCBI lineage: Eukaryota > Metazoa > Mollusca > Cephalopoda > Sepiida > Sepiidae > Acanthosepion > Acanthosepion lycidas. Next base: position 39,833,400 of record OZ010599.1, read on the forward strand.
TTACCAACCAAGACTAGATAACTCAGTCTACACTGTTAATTCCCCCACAGCCAAAGCGAAAAGAAATGGATTTATGCTTTAATCAGTGGTATTTGTGCGAGATGAATACAGCAGACTAGGACGGAACTAGTTTCGTTGATTTGGATTTCTGCACCGTTAGTCGTTACGGTACCTGTTCATTAATTGTTATATGTACTAAGTGGGATGTGCGAGTGGCGTAAGGGTTATCGACAGAGAAAGTGAAATCGGTAGCCCGAGTTCAAATTCCGGTCGAGTTTGTAAGATTCAAATTCACAGAAATAGCCTTGGAAAAGGCATGAATGCATCTCTTGTTCTCTCCCTATGTGTTAAATAGCAAGGTAGACTGGGCTCTCTAACCTTGGGTGGCAATGAGACTAAAAGAAAAAGAACTCTGAATTCCCAAACTGAAAGCAAGGAAAAACTCATCCACTTTGTTTTCCAAGAAAGTATGGCAATTCACAGATAATAAAAAAAAAACGGAATCTGTGAAGAGTCATGATCACCTATGTGCAGAAGGGAGAAAGACAGCTCTGAATTCAAAATCGTAGAGAAGCCAATTGGAAACCACTATACTATCTTTCAAAAGAAGTCATGGAAATTCCATGATAATAAAGAAAAGGAATCTGTGGAGAGCCATGATCGCCTTTGTCCTGAAGGGAGGAAGACAGAACCGTAGAGAAGCCAATCGAAAACCACTGTACAATCTTTCAAAAGAAGTCATGGAAATTCCTAGATAATAAAGAAAAAGAATCTGTGGAGAGCCATGATCGCCTATGTTCTGAAGGGAGAAAGACAGCTCTGAATTCAAAACCGTAAAGAAGCCAACTGGACACCACTCTACTATCTTTCCCAGGAAGTCATAGCACTTCCCAGATAATAAAGAAAAGGAAACTGTGAAGAGCCATAATCGTCTATTATCTGAAAGGAGAAAGATTACGCTGAATTCAAAATTTTGGGGAAATCAACGTGAAACAACACCACTCACTTTACAAAGAAGTCATGACAATTCACAGATAATAAAGAATAGGAAACTGTGGAGAGCCATGATCGCCTACTATCTGAAGGGAAAAGCCATTGTGAATTCATGATTTTAGATAAGGCCATGGGTAACCCCTCCACTTTCTTACCCAATATGCCATGTAAATTCACAGATAAGTGAAAGGAAACCGCAGAGAGCCATAATCGCCTACTCATGCTAATTCACAGTTAATAAAGAAAAGGAAACTGTGAAGAACCATCATTGTTTACTATCAAAAGACAGAAGGACAATTCTGAATTCAAAATTGTAGAGAAGGCAACGGGAAAACACTGCACTTTCTTTCGCAAGATGTCATGTCAATTCACAGATAATAATAAAGAAAAGGAATCTCTGGAGAGCCACGATCGCCTACGTACTAAATGCATGTGGCATTTAAAATGAAAAATGTGTATAATTTATTGAATATGAACAAGAAAATTATTGTTCTATTGTCATTTAATTGATAAACTGCTCACTCCCTATTGTGCCCTTTAAAAAGTAGTTTTCTTTTTCGTTGTCATTATGGATTGACATTTATAACAGGCGACAATCTTTATATTTAGAATTCGTTTGAATATTTTTTTATGAGGTAATAACATTTGTAAAATATCATTCTTTCAATTGATGGTTATTGTTTTGTCAAGCATGTTTCGATTCAAAGAAGCAGACAACATTTCTCTCAAAGTGCAAGTTTGCGTATGCGTGTGTGTGTGTGCATGCGTAAAATGGAGACGGTATTTGAAATGTTGCCTCCTGACTTTCAAGTTTCTGACGACAAAAAGCAACAACTTCGACGCGATAGTATTTTCTTCTTTATTTTTATTTTATTTTATTTTTATTTATTTATTTATTTTGTTTGTTTTTTAGATCGTCGTCGCAATGAAAGATATTCATTCCGTTTTAGTTTTATCTATTGTTATCAGAATTTTTCTTGTTACCATATCGGTCCCTTTTCTATTTATTTCTTATATTTTACTTGTTTTTGTTTGTTTGTTTGTTTAATCACAATATTTAGGCCGCTGTATCGTCCGGTATTTTTTCGGGTGTCTGCAGTATTTTGAAATGTCGAACCCTGACCCTAGGAGGAATGCGTTCCTCCTCCCATAAACGTCAAGTCCTTTTGATTTCTTGGACGTGGCATCCCCACACACAGCTTAAATGTTCCATCACAGACCTTCTGTGTGCCTGGCCCATATGTTGAACTCGTGACCTTCCAGCGAATTAGATAAATTTTACCAGTTCTCTCATTTTCTAGATCATGTTCCAACGAATAGTTAGTTTTCCGAACCTCAACTTCAACGATCTTTTTTTTTTAATCAATGGCTGTCAGAAAAGGAAGAACTCAAGATACGAACTAAAGACACCAAAATATGACCAATACAAAAATTTAAATATCTAGGAATTGTTTTAACAGAGGACAGAAAATACAAAACTGAAATCCGAAAGCGATTAGTGAAAGATGCCTTCCAAAAACTAAGCGAAGTATTAAGAAACACGTAGAATTTCGTTAGAAACAAGGAAAAGTGTGTTGGGCTGTTATGCAATATCGGTCCACCTATATAACGGTGAATGCTGAACAATCTCCTTATAATTGAAGGGGAAACTTGGGGCAGCAGAAATGTGTTTCTACAGAAGGATACTGAGAATACCATAGATGGAACATGAAAAACAACTAAGTTTCAGATAAGAGTTTAGAGAAACGTTTTAAAGAGTTCCGCAAAAGTTCGCTTGGCGTTCTGCAGGAATGCATTTTTGAATAATTTTGTTTAATTTTATATTCATAATTTTACTTTGCAAGTATTGTGGGAAAATCCTTGGTTATTATAATAAAGCTGTCGTAGCGGAATAAAGTGCCGCTGCCGACACTTGGGTTTGAACATGGATCGCCAGAGAGAAAACAAAGTCGACCTCATCTTGAAATAATTCGATCAAGGAAAATATATTGTTCGAAGGCGTTACTATTGTTGCATCTGTGATTGACAAAGTCTCTCCTACAACAGGCATTACAAAAAAAGCATTTAACTTCTTATATTATTTAAAATTATAATAATCATAGGGAATGTATTTAGTGATGTCTATATGGCATCAGTGTGAAACCGCCTTCACTGGTTAATGGACATGACCCATACATGGCAGATTTATGCATCATTGAATGACTCACTTGTGTACAGGACACATGCATGGTGTCTATATGTTTACCATGTGAACTACGATAAAAATATAAAAGAGATAATAATAATAATAATAATAATAATAATAATAATAATAATAATAATAATAATGGTATATAATAATTTTTACGCAGGGGTTCCTTGAGATATGAAAACTATTTCAAGTTTTCTACAAGGCTAACAAGGTTAAGAAACTTTGTTCTAGATCATCTGAATATAATTTACCTCATTCCAAATGTATCTACAGCGCTTGGCTTCTTGAGTCCAGTGCACTGATAATTAGGTGGTGCTATGCTGATGACATAGGTATTCATAATTGATATAAGAATGATACTGAATAAATGTTCATAATATTCTCAGTATCCTTCTGTAGAGCAACATCTTTTTTCATTTTTTCATCTGTGAGCAGATTGTCCAGCATTTACTGGCATATAGGAGAACTGATTTTACATAACAGTTCAGTACTTTTTACTCTATTTCGAACGAAATGTTCTTATTCCTTAATACTTTGCTTAGCTTTCGGAAAGCATCTTTCGCTATCTCGGTGTACCTTCGGATTTCAGTGTAGCACTTTCCGCCTTCAATCCCTAAAGCATGCTTTAAACGCTTTGCCTTCCCCTCTAGAGGCCAATGCACCGATAATATTTATTACAACGTTTCGGCCGTTGTACGCTCCGGCCTTCTTCAGGTGGTTGGAATGTCGATCTGAACCCTTTATTTCGCTCACTTTATTTTGCTCACTGTGCCATGTGTCCTTGATCCAGTGATAAGACCCAAAAGAGTGTGTTAGTTAGATCCAGTGATAAGACCCAAAGAGTGTGAGTTCAATACCCGGTTCAGGCAGTGGAGGACTTAGGTTGATTGGTTGGTTGGGTTTTATGGCATATCAACCACTGTGGGTCATTTAATGCCAAATTAAGGTATATACATATATATATATACATACACACACGCACACACATACATATATATATATATATATATATATATATATATATATATATATATACACACACACACACATACATACATACACATATACCTATACATATATTAAATATACAGTACTATTAAACATATAGCTGGCAACATGATTTTTAAAAAAAAAAACGTATAGCTGGCAACATTATTGTTTCAAAAACATATAGCTGGCAACATTATTTTTTCCAAAAAATGTATAGCTGGCAACATTATTTTTCCGAAAACATTATCTGAAGCCTTGTTGTTGGACGTAGTTTATCGTCTTACCCAGGACACGAATGTAGTTTATCGTCTTACCCAGGACGCGGATGTAGTTTATCGTCTTACCCAGGATGCGGAGAACTTAGAGAGGGCAATTAACAGGAGATAACTGATAACTGACATCCATTAAAAATCGTACGTGGAATTAGAACAGTCTAACCCAGTAAGCGAAATAAAGGATTCAGTTCGACATTCCAACTACTTGAAGAAGACCGGAGCGTACAACGGCCGAAACGCTGTAATATATATGACGACAAAGATGAGGACAATAGTCCGAATAATGTAAATAGTGTACCAAATGTTAAATTGATAAATTTTAAGCACTTTAAATACTTAAGTGTCTGAATCAGTTATAACAGATTTAGTTAAAAGATAAGAAATCTGGACACAAGATAGGTTGTGCTATGGAGTACTTTTGTTGAACATAATACAAAATCAAAATATGACCCTTAAAACACCAGTATTTTCCTTAATTATCCCCATCAGATCTAGTCTATCACACGAAGGTCGTGTATGTGCCTCAACTCATTCAGAAATGCCTATGACTATCTTATGTAAACTTTTACGAATTTTACTTGAACTTTTCTCTACAACAGAAAATATTCCCGATAGAATAAACCATTCTATCTCGTTTCCTTTCATTCTTTTGTCTATTTTTTTTTCTCAACTAACTCAATACTTTTAGTTAATGTTCAATGTACCAAGTAATAACATAATAGTTCAGTAGTCATTTTTCCGTAAAGAAATTTTTCTAATCCAACGCGCTTTCGGATTTCAGTGACGCACTTTCCGCCAATTCTTAAAAAGTGCTTCAAGAAATTAATTCTATAAATCGTAAAGTAGACGACCCTTCATCTACCACTATAGATTGGCGCTACATAATCATAAACGAAGCGCTTTACCAAATACCAAAAACCGCATCACTTCCAACAGCAGCAACAACAAAAATGGTAATATACATAACTAAAAGAGAAAATAATGATTTAATCAAACTGTTAGCGTTCCTAACTACCAAAAGCATAAGGTTTGGAAGGAAACTTTCGTCAATACTAGAAAGACCAATAACATTTAGTGGACTTGAGAAGAATAATTTCGTTCAATTGCTTCGTTTTCTACGGCTTTGCAGGTTATTTAAAGCTAGAAAATATATTTAGATAGTAAGAGGTTTTTTTTTTTTTAGATAATAATGATTATAGTGATGCATGTCTTACTAATTAACCCCTATCTGTGGGGAGAACAGGTGGATTCATAGCTTTCCCAAAGGTAATTGCGCATAAGTGAATATAATAAACCTGGCTTAAACTGGAACTCGGTTCTTCGATGCACAATTCCGAAATATTATCCATTACACCACCCGCACATCCAGTCTTACAGCACCTGGTATTTCCAAGCGGTCATCCATCTAGGTACTGGCCAGGCTGGATGTTTCTTAACTTCGGTGATAGTAAGGGAACCGATGTTTCAATGTAAAATGGTCTAATTTCGTTCCAAAAAAGATGAGTTTAAGAAAGATGGTTTTATAAATTTCAATCGACAGTAAGACTAACCTTTCGGCCCACGAGTGCCGAATATTTCTTGTATGATAACGGCTATTATTTACCTTTGTTATTACTATATATTTGGCTTTCTGATTAAGCATAATATGTGTGCTGATTCGTTCACATGTCTTATTGTTGCCTGTGGGTCTATATCTATCATTTGTGATTTTATCCAACAGAGAAATGATTCTCAAATCTTTCTGAATCACGACGCCGTTCACACATAAGATTTTTTTGGGGGGGGGTTGGGGAGAAAATACTGAAAAATTGCTTTCATCTTCATGTGGTTTGGTTAATAAAAAATAAATACATTATAGTCAATTTTCGACTATATATTTTCGTAACTATATATATATATATATATATATATATATATATATATATATATATATATGAAACATAATTATTACCTGCGTAATTGCTGTCAGTGCTTTTGATATGTACTCAAAGAAGAAGCTGCAATGGTATTGATCTTCATCTGCCATCTCGGCTTCAGTCTCTTTCCTCGCGCATATACCTTCCAGAAATACCTCCCACATAATGATAGAGCATTAATTGCAATGGTGTCTTCATCTAGCTAATTCTTTTGCCATTACGTGGAAGGTATTGTGGGAGATATTTTTGTTGCTCTCTCTCTCTCTCTATATATATATATATATATATATGTGGGGGGGGAGGTGCGTTTGTCCTGGATATGACGATAAAATGCAACCGACAACAAGGTC
>OZ010599.1:39845114-40102614 GCA_963932145.1 Acanthosepion lycidas
AAAAAACTATTTACAAGAAACTAAAGAAAATAAGAAGAGCTGATCTGAACAATTACCATGAAAGTATTTATAAAAAAAGGCACAGAGAGGCAAACTTACGGCGGTGAGCTATTGACAAAATCCGAGCCGCCAGATCAGGACCAATAATATTGCTGATTCTTCATTGGGTCTCATCAAGGAGCTACAGGTAAATAGTAGAGACACCGGAATATATATGGCAGCAATATTCTGTGTATGGATAAATGGTAGACTTATAGATATGCAAGATATATTCTGGAGAGAAAAATTGTCCCGACCTACACAGTGAAACTATTTTCTTAGCAGCTGAGCTAGCAATGGATTCAGTATAGTACTTCCACTTCATATCAGCTGAGCACGTGTTATGGTCCAGGTTAGGACGAAGGAAGAACAACACGAACGCATGAGTAGAAATAACGAAGGTATATTACACGAAATAATAATACAAGATGGGGAAGGTGTTAGTATGACTGTCAGTCTGGTTTGGAGTGAACTACTATCGACTCGACTCTATTCGACCCTCTATCATGAGAAGCGTAGTGTACATGGTGTTAGGAAGAGTTCATTCTGTAGTTATAGATAAGGACCCATGACAGAACGTTAACCCGAGAAGGCACAGTGATTCACTTTCCTGGGGGATAGCATCAGCCATACTGATGAAAAACAGCAAAGGGTCTCTTAGATGATTAATGGAGAAGTTTAATTTTGGAGGCATTAAAATTGACAAACTATCTTTTGCCCCAGTTAACGACGGTTTTGAGGTCCTTTTGGACATCAGCTGCCACTTTGACCTTGTCGGAATGATCTACCTTACCATCGAGGCAGGAGTAAATGGTAGCATCGTCAGCGTATATGCAAAGTTGGGAGCTGATGTCATCGAGAAGGTCGTTAATGAAGATTAAAAATAGCGTAGGACCAAGGATGGAGCCCTGGGAGACACCCGCGTTAGTACGAAAGGATGTAGATGAGTGGCCGTTCAGGACATCTTTCATTGCACGATTAGATAGGAACGACTGGTTCAGCTCAGAAATGTGTCCGGAGATGCCGTAACTTTTCAGCTTGTGGAGAAGACTTAAATGCCAGACCCTGTCAAAGTCCTTCGAGATGTCCAATGCTACTGTCCGAGCTCACCGTTTTTATCGTTAATATTAGGTTGGTGCAAAAATAATGATGTAATAATGTCGTTTTTTGACGTTAAAAAATACGTCATAAAACGACATTATTACGTCATTATTTTTGCACCAACCTAATATGTCAGCAGTTGACCTGGAAAAACCGTATTGCTTGTCTGAGAAAAGACCCTGCCATGAGAGATGATGAACCAATTCAGCATTGGTTAGGGAGTCATGGAGTTTCCCAAAAAGAGATAGAAGGCCAATAATTGAATGTATCGGACGATTCACCAGAGTTCTTAAAAGCTGGAATGGCTGACGATGACGTCCAGGAGGCAAGAAAACAGGAGACAGCGAGGCATTTATTATACAGTTTAGAGAGAACAGGAGCCAGATCGGGAGCACAATTAATGACTATTACAGGGATACAATCAGGTTCATATGCTTTGTGGGGATCCAGGTTAGAGATAATTGCAAAAAACATGAAAGTGGTTATATGCATATCACTCAACAGAGGCTCAGTTCTCAGTGGAAAGTTAAACTTGGATAGTCCACATGAGTAAAGAGTAGAGTTTAAGGAGAATTTACGGGCAAAACAATCAGATTTATCAGCAGAGGATGATAACACCTCAAATCGATTGAAGAGGGGGAGAATAGTGAGCTTGTACTTATTTAGTACACTATTACACAGACACACGCACACACATACACACCCACACACACATATATATATTAGGTTGGTGCAAAAATAATGTCGTTTTCTCACATAGTAACATATGTGAGAAAACGACATTATTTTTACACCAACCTAATATATATATATAGTGAGTGTATATAAATATATATATAGTGAGTGTGTATATATATATGTGTGTGTGTATGTGTATGTGTGTATGTGTCTGTAAGCAAATATATGGATATAGATCCGACAGTATGAAGAAAAATATACGGAAAAAACAAACAAAATCCTAATATGCAATTATGCTGTTTTAATGTTAATATAATGTCAACGTCGGACGTTTCGGTCTAATAGACCATCTTCAGGACATATTCATAAAACATAATTAACATTAAACTATATTCAATTTAACATGAAAAAGACGATGGACATAAGAGCAAGACCAATCCAAACAGATAACTGAAACCTTTTATAAGATCAGCGTTCCGTTTAAATATGATCACGTCGTCGTCAGATGTTGTGAAAACGTATTCCTAAAATTTGAGTATTTTGAATGAAAAACGAAAATAATTTTATTTTGATCTAAAATTTATATGTACGTTTGTCGAGCATTAATCTTGCCAGAAAAGGGGAAATATTAAAGAAGCCAGGTCTAGTGTTCACCGTGCGTGAGATGGATATTATGCCTGCTTCATAAATCCGCCTAAGATTTTTATTATGAAAATATTTTAAAATCTTCACAGAATCAAAATCGAAATTATGATCAGCTTTAGTAGTGTGTACAACTAAAGCATTATTTAAATTTCCGAGGCGAATATCTCGTTTATGTTCGAAAACACGAGATTTTACGGACCTACATGTTTCACCCACATATTTTAAGTCACAGTTGTTGCATGAGATTTGGTAGATGCAAGCATCGGGTGTAATATGTTGGTTGCTGGTGTTATTTAATTTAAATGCGCTAAAAATTAAAACTACAATATTACCTACTAGAACTATTCGTAGTTTATTATTAGTCCGATGAAGTCCTAAAGGACGAAACGCGTCACAAAAAAGCTTTTTTCACTTTGTCATATTGTCATACATTTTTCTCCATATATATATATATATATATATATATATGTGTGTGTGTGTGTGTGTGTGTGTGTGTGTGTGCCACGAAGTGTCGGATTCCCAAAGATTCCAGATTTGGTGATAACAATATGGATTTAACGAGGTGTGTATTTGTATTATATTCGGTAATTTGGTATTCTACTTCTGGTTGTTCTGTTTTTGTATCCCGGCACTCATGGTGGTCTACTCGTCATAAACCTTGTTTTCTTTTCCCCTTTAAAAACATTCTATCTCCAGGACAATAACTACCATTCTTCGTACAAAATATGAGTTTAAATTGATGCGAGGAGTGGGGTATGTTCTATTTGGAGAAGGACTTACTAACGACTGAACGTTACAACGCTAATTTTACAAATTTTTATTCGGCAAATGCGAATGTTCAAAACACGTCTTGGCGCCATCAACGACGACCAATTCAAAAAGATACGTGTAGAAAATCACCACAGAAAAATAATTTGACTATTTTTTGACTGTCTTTTTTTCTTTTTCTTTTTTTTTTCTTTGTTCTTTGACTGTAAGAGTGAAAGTGAGAGAAATTGAATATAGCGATTCTGCGTGAATTGACAGAAAATCAGAACCTGCGTCGTTTTGAGGTCTGCTCGTCATTGCCCACTGGCTGCAATAACTTTCCATTTCCGAATCGTTTCATCACATCCGGCGATAAATGGATTCTTTGACAGCCCGATGCAAACAGGTTTGCCAGGTCTCTAGATATGAAAAGGCTGACATAGATAGATAGATAGATAGATAGATAGATAGATAGATAGATAGATAGACAGATATGAACAAACTGAGACAGATAACTAGATAGATATTAATAGTGTTACTTTCTAGATAGATATGAAAAGGCTGGCATAGATAGAAAGATTTGATTAGGCTGAGCTAGCTAGCTGGCAAGATAGACAGACATCATTCTCTTTTAATCCCAACTCTTCAAATATCAGTGACCACACCCTTTGGTAATGTCAATTCTTTTCATGCTTTCCTGATTTCGGTCGGCCTTCCGGTTTATGTAATTTGATCGAAAAAGTATTTTTAAAAGTTCAATGGAAGTCGGGCGCTTTCAGAATTTATTATCATCAACGAAGTTACCATGTCATCAATACAAAAATTTATGTTCACTGTTATTTGATGACCCGTGTCTGAACAAATTCAGTTTTAATAGTTATTTACGCAGTACACCCTGACAGGACACGACATTAAAAAAAATATTTTCCATTCATATATATGCCAGTGTTGGGACATAGGCACTGATTAAGTCATATATCATATAATAACTGTGCTTGTTAGTTAGTTCGCAAGACCTTTACGCCCTGCCAATATCTCACAATGAACTATTCCGTTTTGACCACGTAGAAAGAAGAGAAAAGACACTACTTGGTTTCAGTGAGAAAAAGAAACAAAGACGGAAAAATAGAACTCTTTAACTTCTCCTGTCAATACCTCATAAATTATGGACTATTCGGTTTTGATTGCGGGGAAAAAAGAAAAAATATATCAGAGACGCTACTTGGTTTCAGTGAAAAAAGAAAGAAAGAAAGAAAGAAAGAAAGAAAGAAAGAAAGAAGATAAAAATGTTTAACGGCTGTTTCAGTGAAATGGGGAAAGTCGTCAATACCAAACCTTTTCATCTGTATCCCATTCATTTTTAAAATAACGACCAGCATTCATATTTATGGTTGTTATTACAGTATTTTGTTAAACTCGTTAAGCTCAAATATTTAACGATGTGATTTGGGAATTTCTACGGATATTTTATTGTCGTAAAACTCACTATGATCTTATTCAATCAATAATTTAAGAATCAAGAGTCATTAGAAAATTCAAATAGGAAACCCGTAAATTTTTTTCGGTCTTTCTAGTTTATATAACTATCATATCTGGTTTGGTGCTTCTGTTATGTATTTAGAAATTCTTGATAAAATCCAAAGAACAATCTGCAATGTTATCGGTCCTGACCTGGCACCGACTTCAGTCACTTTATCACTACCGGTTTCAAAGTAATTGTTCTGATAAGCTTTCCTCGTTGACAACTCAACTTTACGAATTTAAGCGCAGTTACAGTTGAAATGACCTTAACAATACAGGAAAATACTTGATGCTACACCGCAAAAATAATAAACATTCTCAAGGTCATCTATATCGAAAGCAACCAACCAACATTCAACAAAATTTATCACGAGTGTAGCATTAACATAATAAAGTGCATGTAACAAAAATTTAATGCCATTTTGCAAATCTACCAATTTCCGGTCAGCTCCCTTATATTGAAATGCTTGTTTTGCAAAAAAAAAAAAAAAAAAAAAAAAATTCCATAACTACAGCGGATAAATTTATTTTTTTAAAAATAATTTTAACAGAGCGCGTTCATGCGTGTTTTTTAAAAAATCACCAGCACAACGAAATGCAGATTTTATCACAGTTACAAAAGCATTGTCTTTGTAATTCACCGCTGAAGATGGCCTTGGAGGAGATCGGAATTATATGGGTAAGAAGAAAACTATGTTGTGGTAAAGCAACGACTCAACCTGATAATAGCAGATGGGAAACGCGAGGAGGGTAACCGACAAAATAGTGTCACACGTCCAACCTTCTCACGAGCAAAAAAAAACCCCGCGCTCAGAAACAAAAACACGCCTGCTTTATACAGCCGAGGACCGACCATGATTTGCATGCGAATGACGAGACAACGAGATTTCGCGTTAACTGTCCGAGACCGCCCGGCATAAAACATGGGCGCCGCCATTTTGGCTCTTTTTAACCGTTGAGCAACCGGACTTTGCACGACGCACAGATTCGCGGGCGTTTCCGAGGTAGGCCATTTTCACAATTTTCCCCACAGGCGCCTTCCTTGTTGAATTTCATTTAACATCAAGAAACTGATTAGAGAACTGAAAAGGATCATTATAAAAATAAATAGACATAATATGTCTATATTATTCAATGAAACATATATGTTTGTTTTGTGTGTGTGTGTGTGTGTCTGTCTGTCTGTCTGTCTGTGTGTGTGTCTGTCTGTCTGTCTGTGTGTGTGTGTGTGTGTGTGTGTGTGTGTGTGGAGACAATGAATAGGTTATAAACAAAGGCTTCAAGTGAAATATAACATCGGAAGAAGTACTTGGAAAACAACTTTTTCTGCTTAGATCTCGGAAATTACCTACATTTCAACATTTGTTTTATCATTGTTTCAAAAAATAAAACTACCACTTGACCTTGTGGATTGTCGCGTTACCAAGTTCAGACCGTCATGGTATTTCTTGAATCAATTGGCAGTGTCTATCTTCAAGAAATATGCTACTGGTTATACTGAATTACAAGATACAAGAAGCAGTGGTTAATCATTGAGGCAGCACCTATTTCAGGAGATAGATCCATGCTTTCCCTAAAGGAATGAGCATGAAAACACGCAAATCCCTTCGACCTGCATTTGACATTCCCTCGTCAAGTTTACACTTCTTTAAAAATGAAAGGCAAAATGCCTTTTCGTTGTTGGGATAGAGGCCGGTTATTCTATAGTTTAACTCGCGTAGCTACGCACACACTGAAGTTATACAAAGACATCGTTTATCTATCGGTTTATCGATCTATATAATCGCTCTGGCGCTAAGCATTTATTCGTGATTTTCCATAAACAGCATACAGGTTGAATGTCGAAACTTGCCGAAACTAATCAATTTTTTTTCCCGCCTACTGCCAGAAATAATTTTTCCTCCTACTGCCAGAAATAATTTATTAGTGCCAAATAATTAATTTAAAGCGCCAAATTCTAGACTATCATAAAAGTCAGCGGGCAGAGGTTAGAAAAATTGGAAACTTGTCTATCCATATGAAATTTAAATGTAAAAATGCAACTTTGGTTCCAACTTGAACTTTCCTACCTATATTTTAAAATGTCGTGTCTCTACAACTTCAGTGTTTCTTCTCATTACATAATTATAATCGATATTTTTGGCAGTAGTGTAGCTAGAATTTTTTTTTTTTATTTGTAGAAAATATTTATGAATTTAAAATATAGCAGTTTCGAACGCCGATTTCATGATAAGCAAATCATCCCTGCTTTTAAAACTGGAGCATCATCTCCCTAATTTAACAGCATGCTTTCTTATATATCTACTAGCCATTTTTATGGGTTTTTTTCCCTCAGGTTGCATAAAAAATTATTGGACAAAAATGCCAAGACCTTAAGTTATTCCAATAATTATGCAAGAATATTATACCTAGATTTTTATATATATTACAACAACGTTGGGTAATTAAATGACATAACATATACATCATTCCGTCGCCTTGTTAAATATTTGAGCGTAACAACTTTAACAAAATATTGCAATAATAATCCTAAATATGTGAATGGCCCTTGTTTTAAAAATGGGTACAAATGAAAAGATTTGAAATTGACGACTTTTTACATTTCAGTGAAACATTTATTAAATACTTCTTTCTTTCTTTCTTTCTTTCTTTCTTTCATTCATTCATTTTCTCATCGAAAGCAAACATCCTCTATGAAATGTCTTTTCAGTCTTTCCACGCGATCAAAACGGAATAGTCCATTATTTATTAAGTAGAAGGAGGAGACATTAAACACTTCTTACTTCCCTTCTTTCTTTCTTTGTTTGTTTGTTTTCTTCTTTCTTTCTTTCATTCATTCTCTCTCTCGCTCTCTCTCTCTCTCTCATTGAGTATCGTCTCATCTATGGCTTCTCTATTTTTTTCACGCGATCAAAACGGAACAGTCCATTATCTATGAGGTATTCACTTTCTTTCTTTCTTTCTTTCATTTTCTCACTGAAACCAAGTAACATCTCTGAAATGTAATTCCGTCATTCCAGGCGATCAAAATGGAACCCGCTATTTTTTATGAGACATTGGCAGGAGACATTAAGCATCTATATCTTCCCTGGTTTCTGTTTTTCTTTCTTTCTTTTTCTTACTGAAACCAAGAGGCGTCTCTGATATTTCTTTTCTGGCTTTCCACATGATCAAAACAAATCACTCATTATTTATTAGGGATTATTAACAACGGTCTATCAATGGCAGACATCAGCAATTCTGGTATAGTCATACTTGTTCATTGTTTGACGTTGTCCAACCAGTTTTTACGTTGGCGTCCTCTCTTACGTCCACCTTCAACGGTGCCTTGTATAATGGTCATGCACAGGTTGTTGTGTAATGTAGCCAAACCACGCCATTTATCCCAGTTTGACAGTAGCGAGAAGAGGATCCTGGTGGCCCACAAAACTTTAAATCCTTTTCCGTACAAATTCATTTGTTATATGTTTCCAATAGCATATTCCAAGGAGTTTTCTCATGTATTTGTTCTCAAACAAGTAAAAAAGGGTTCATGAAAGACCTGGTTTATTCGTTTATTGTACTTACTCAATTCATTTTCTATGTGCAGGCGGTTGGCTCCCACTATATGTTCTGATTTTTTCTAACATATTTCCCCCCAAAAAATCAAATAAAGCTTTCCTAACAGTTCAAATAGATCTTCATGTAGTATTTTATCAAATGATTTTGTGTAATCTAGAAAACGTGAGTGTACATCCTTCTACATTTGTATTTTTCTCTCCAATTGTATTCTGATCATGAATATTGCACATATCCCGTTCCAGTTTCCTTAAAAAAAAAAAAAAAGATTAATCTGTACAATGTTTAAAGTTCCTCTTTGAGAAACAATTGTTCTTTCGCAGACAGAAATTGAGATAAACTTAATTCAGTCACTATGACTATGCTTGCCTTATGACCTTATAATTTACTATAGAGCAGGACTTCTTTACCTGGAAATCACGAACCCCTAGGGGGTCCATGAATATGTTTCAGGGAGTCCGTGAGAATCAGATAAAAATTAACATTTATATTCGCTACACCTCCATTGTTCCAATCAACGGCTTCCCATTGAAAGAAATAAAAGAAAATGCAGCCTGTCACTGCTTGAAATAAACTGAACCCAGCCACTACTTACAGTGCCGACCGCTAGGCGTCTGATGACTTACTGTTGGGCCCCTATTTATCGTTTAAACGTATGTCATCATTTTCCGCACGGCCGGGAATGGAACTCGGCTCTCCAATTATTAATTCGGAGCAATTATCCATTACACCACCCGCGCATCCAACCTTACAACACCTGGTATTCCCATAAAAAATGCCTTCTTCTTGAAGGGCTCTTAAATTGCTAAGTGACAGCGCCAATCCTAAATAAATCTTTCTGTAAAAGACCATAGCGAGGTTCTCAAGTTTTTCTTGTCTTCTACTTGTGAAAACCTTGAAACATATCCTGTCCAGAATGGGCCATTCTTTATCTCTATTATTTATTTTGTAATTAACTGAAAATTATACTTTAGATTTGTTTACTTGTAACAATTGAAAAATAAATCGAAAATATAATTTCCAATCAGATGTAGGCGAGTTGACAAAGATAAGGGACGTGCTCTTTCGAACAATTTATCTTTGAAGGCTTTCACAATTAGAATATAAGAGAAACTTTAAACCATCGCTGTCATCTTTACAAAAAGATAATTCAGCTTTGGGTCGAACTACTATTGTTGCGACCGCAATCAGGTTAAAGAGCTTTTTTCTTCTTTTTCTATCGCTATTTCCATGGTAAGTGTTGTGACTTTGTTAGGGCCAGAAATAAATACACAAAGAGAGGAATTGAGTTAAACAAATATATAAACAGAAACAGTAATACAAACATATACAAACACGAGTGTTACAGCAAGAATGTTCGGTCCGACTGTCAGAGCTGACTACTGGAAACTTCTCTCTCCAAAAGGCAGTACCTGCTCCTATTTATAACTGGGAGAGCCCACGTGTACGTGAGTAAATTACCATAACAGTAAGTGTTCAGACGAACTACATTCTTTAGTTTCACAAGTTCTAACCTTCACGACTAAAACCTACTTGCCGCCTTCATTCCTTTCGTATTCCACTGGTGAGATGTAAGTTCCACTCGAGTAACTTCTTCACGCGAACCGCTGCTTTGTGTAACCGATACCCAGGAGGCTGCTTCCCCGATCACTATGATCTCAACCTGTTCAAGTCTAGGGTTAACAGTTACCTTCCCAGCATATCGCAATAAACTATACCTCCTACTCTGTAATCATCTACTTCGAGTGGCTCTTAGATCTTGTATCGGATGAACGTCAGTGCAAAAAAAAAACGAATAAAAGAAACAAACACAATTCCACCTACGTTTGTTAGCATATCACAGGGTTGATATATTAAATTTAATTTATATTTCTTTTGTTACTTGCCACTCTGCAAAAAAAGAATGATTTTTTGTCGAGATGAGATATTCACTAACCGTCCCACGCGGCCGGATGCTGCACAAGGCCAAGTTTATTGTGAGGTATCCGAGCCCGTAGGCTCGAGCAAAAGTTCCTCGTAAACCCCGTAAAAACGGGGCTCGGGTAGCTGTCTACCACCCCCACCCCCCGGACAAGACTCTACCCTTCGGCACAGCCTCGTCTGGGTTCCTCTCTGCCTGGAGCAGAGAGTTTGAGAAGCACACTACCGTGTGTTTGTCGAGTGATTATCTTGTCATTTCCCACTTCTGCTACATGCTTTTTGCACTGGAAAATTCCTCACCAGGAAATATTTCCACATTTAAAACAGAGTTTGAAATCCCAAACAAAAACGTATTAAATTGTTTCTTTTCAATTCAAGATGGAGCAGTTCGGTCAGACACCCTTTAGAGTGTGTTCTACGAGTATTTATTTTGGGGATAGAAAAAGTTCTAGCTTCTTTCCATATCAGAGGATCTACTGAAATTTGATACTGAGTAATACTGAGTAGTCGACTGAACCTGTTCCATATCAGAGGATCTACTGTATTTGATACTGAGTAATACTGAGTAGTCGACTGAACCTGTTCGATATCAGAGGATCTACTGAAATTTGATACTGAGTAATACTGAGTAGTCGACTGAACCTGTTCCATATCAGAGGATCTACTGTATTTGATACTGAGTAATACTCAGTAGTCGACTGAACCTGTTCCATATCAGAGGATCTACTGTATTTGATACTGAGTAATACTGAGTAGTCGACTGAACCTGTTCCATATCAGAGGATCTACTGTATTTGATACTGAGTAATACTGAGTAGTCGACTGAACCTGTTCCATATCAGAGGATCTACTGTATTTGATACTGAGTAATACTGAGTAGTCGACTGAACCTGTCCATTAGCAGTTGCCAACCGTAACGCAAAATGCGGGATTGCCTCGCACTTTGATGCTGAAGGGCGTGTTCAGCATTAATTGCTGCGGGACACGTTTTTATCCGACATTTTGAAAATTGATGATTCTTTTTATAAATTCCGCATAAACTTTGCTTCTTTTTTTGCTTTAAAAGAAAAGCAATTTTTTTTTTTCAAAATTGCAGCATTTGTTTGATATTTTATTCCAAGGAAAATGAAAGTTGTTGATCTTGAATACGTACATCAATCAATAAGTTACGCGCTTAGGTATCATGTCTCTTTCGATTTTTAAGACAAGCTATGTGGGGGTTTTTTTTGGGGGGGGATTGTTTTTTTTTTTTTTTTTGCTGAATTACTGTGCCAACTTTTGTTTGATATTTTATTGCAAGGAATATGTAAAGTTGTTGATTTTGAATGCGTACATCAATCAATAAGTTACGCGTCATACGTGATACATGTTTGGGTATGATGTCTCTTTCGATTTTTAAGACAAGCTGGTTTTTTGCTGAATTGCTGTGCCAACTTTTGTTCGATATTTTATTGCAAGGTAATATGTAGAGTTGTTGATCTTGAATGCGTACACACCAAGTCTGAAAAACAAACATTAAACATGCATCGAATGTTACAGTTTTTTAATTTTATTTTCTTAAAATACATTTCTTTTTAAACTAAAATTCTAATTGAACTGTTGTGCTACATGCTTTTATATTGTCTTTCTTAAAATACATTTCTTTTCAAATTAAAATTCTAACTGAACTCTACAATCTGTTTCGGGACTCAACGAACACACGTTGTCACTTCTGTGATGCCAACGAATACTTGTTGTCACTTTCGTAATGCTCATTGTAGTAGAAACTTTGTAATCGCAGACACAACTATAGCAACGCCGTTGAACAATACTGGTGTCAGACGCCTTCGGATATCACTCGCACTAATTATACTTGCTTGATAATACTCGCTCGAATAGTAACCACCGAAGAATGATCCGAAAAGAGAAATGGTATAGTGAATAGAGTAGAGAATAGCAGTCCGTATAAAATAGAATAACAATCAATTAAACACGCGCTACCTATCACATATGCGTTTCCTCTATGGTCACGTGATCTGCTTAATTCAATAATGGGATCGTCTGTGTTTGCTCACTGGCGATCTATGTTCAAACTCAAGTGTCGGCAGAGACTTTATTCCTGTATAAAAATCCGACAGCAGGGCCTCTAATCGGGAGATTGGAGGTTTTGAGGAGCATAAAACCACTTCTTAATTGCTGTTGTTCCAGGGCAACCCTGACCCGGCGTGATAACACCTGTTAGGGTCTCATCTATGGGCAAATAGTGACCCCCCCCAAAAAAAAACACTATGAAAGTATAAAAATACCAGCAATACATTTTTATATAAAAAAATTACCAACAATACGTACATACTAACAAAATGTAGTAAATCCGTTTAAAATGCGACCAAACAACCAACATGAAAGAACTTTTATTATATTAAGCCATATAATATCCTAATCCATTAATCCATATAATATCATATAATTTCTTAAATCAAACTGTACTCCAAAATATAACTTCAATAAAACTACAACATAAAATACATATCACTGCCTCTAATAATTATGTCAACGCAAACATGTATATCTACAAAAGCTGAGTATTATGTACCATGTACTCAACTGTGAAAGCGGAATAACATTTTTATTACTTCCAAGTTCACAAGAAAATTTAATTTCGGCATTAAATGACCCATAAGTAGTTGATATGCGGTTAAACGGTCAAATCAATCAATCAAATAATAACTGTTATTTTGCACTGACCGTGTAGCATTCTTAATAATAATCTGTTAAATATGAATTCTTATCGCACAAGAATTCCAAACTTATTAAACCAGAGTTTGTAGGCCCATGGCCCTTTATTAGAAACCCGTCATAAAGGAGAGGAAGGACCTGTAGGTTGCAAACCTATCCACGGAGCCCGCGGAATCTGTGGACAGTCATGATCGGATAAGTCCTAAAGGAACAGGGCTTTAAAAATGTACAGTAAATAATATAAATTACTTTGCCACTCAAATTTAAAAAAAAGAAATATATTTATTAATAAACAAAAACTAAAACAAATTCTGTTCATTTTTAGACATTTCTTTTATCTTCATATTCATATATTGGCCGGGTGGTAGTGGTGGGGATGGTAGGTTAGAATCCTAGTTTACTCACGCAGAACATATAAGCATTTTTAAATTAAAAATTATCGAGCTATACATTTTTTTTTGGATACATGGGTGGCGTTACAGTTAGCGATACGGACAAAGAAGGCGACGGCCAATTTCGTTACGTTTGCTTTCACAGAAATAATCTTGAGAACGGGGATCAGTTTCTTCTCTCCTCACCACCAGTATAGATTTAATAATAGGGTAGACTGAGCTCTTTTGCCTTGAATGGTAACCAGTCATCTTTGAATTCACACCCAGTCTGAAGAAAAAGGGGCTCTCTCAGTCTACCTTACACAGACTCATTACTGTTACGGCTACAGTACATGTGCTGCCCCAACGAACCTGATACGCTGCAGGGTTCTTGTATCATGCGTACATTTTTTCTCCTGTTCCTTTACAAATAATTTTCTTGAAAATCTATTTAAGAAATGGAAAATACTTGTTTCTGTGATTTTCCCTAAGCTGCCATGTTGCCGCTTTCAATACCGGGATTAACTTTATTTTTAATGGGTTTAAATAATCCCAATTTAAAAGTTGGACTGTCACGAACGGTTCCATTTTCAGGGAGGTCCCATGTTTTGGAAGTCTACTGTGACTCAAGTTCACTCAATACCTCAAGTTGTACTCGTATATACAATCCATTGCTAAAGTTTACTCCTTGTTTGAATATCTGATTGGTTGATTCTGTCGCCCCAAGAAATATCTGACTCCTCCTGTCATGCTTTGTCATAACAAGAGTTAGATTAAATAGAAAATGGTGTATAACTGCCATATTTGGATTGGAGCTGTTCTAATTTTACCGCTGGTGTTGTGATTAAAAAAAACTTTTTGTCTTCTGAAGCCTCTTCCCTCAAATGGAACGTCGCACGCCCATCACAGCTTATTCGATCGCTATATCCATGGCAAATGTTCAGATGCGTTCCATTCCTATGTTCCATCGGTTCAAACATTTACAGCTAAGACACACCAGACTACTTCCACGGAATCGAATCACCCTCATTTCTCCTGTGTTCCACTCAGCTTCTTCCCAAGAACTTTTACTTCGTTAAACAGAATCCCGTGTGGAGCACTACACCCTTAAACTCTCCAAGTTAATCCTTATCTATCCTCTTTCATACTCTTCACTTCCTACCACCTTCCCTTTCATTTATATCACACACCTCATTCATCCATTTTAATGGTAACCCTCAACTATAAGCCAAGTCACTATAAGCCAAGTGCTATACGTCATAAGCCAAGTGCTATACGTGATAAACGCTTGGGCAATCATATCTCTTTCTATACATGACTGACTGCGTAAAAGATTTCCCGCTGGAGGCCGCCGTTTCTTGCGGTAGACTTGTTGCCAAAAGTCTGTCTTGTTATTCAAACCATAGATGGAGCGAGAAGATACCTTTCCCAAGGGTGTATGTGCGTAAGTGAATGTAGCGAACCCGACTGGAATTCGAACTCGGCTCTCTGATTTCTCACTCCGAGCTGTTATCTATTACATCCCTCCGTACATTCAAATACGTCAGTATAAAAAAAAAATTAAAAAAATAAAAAAATAAAAACTAATTCAGACAGGGTTCAAATTTAACAGTCGCGGATTTCGAGAAAAAGAACAGTTCAAACAAACTTCAGAATCCACAAATTATATTTTATTAGGTTGGTGCAAAAATAATGCCGGTTTTTAACGTTAAAAACACGTCAAAAACCGACATTATTTTTGCACCAACCTAATAAATAGACATACTGATGGAACTTAAATTTTAAATTTTCTGACGAATCTTAATTCTTAAGTTAATAACTGGATGTGTGTTCCATAATGGCAACCATAAATATGAATGCAGGTTATTATTTAAAGAAGAGGGTACAAATGAAAACATTTGATAGTGACAAGATTTTCCTTTTCACTGAAGCAGACATGAGTGCTATTGTTTTCTCTATCTTCACCTTCTTTCTTTTTCCGTTTTTACTTTCCTTCTTTTTTCTTTCTTATTTTTTATTTACTTTCTTGGCTTCTTTTGTCTTCATTTCTTCTTTTTTTTTCCTCGTTTTCTTTTATGTTCTTGGTTTCTGTTTTCTTTAAATGGGGTAAGATGGTACAATTTTCTTTCTTTCTTTCTTTTACTCATTGAAACAAAACAGCGTCTCTGATATGTGTGTTTGTCATCTTTCCTCACGATCAAAATGGTGTAGTCTATTATTTATGAAATAATGGCAGGGCGTAAAAGTACGTAGTGACTAATTAAGGAAAAAAAAGGACAAGTAGAACTATATGTTACGAAATATGAGGAAGTAAGAAAATAAAAATAGAGACTGAAAGAGAAAAGTTGCAGAAAAATGGTATTTTGCAAAACAACTTAGAAGCCGTGCCCGGATAATAGACGTCAATAGTTTCTTGTCTAGTTTGAATTTCGTACGAAATAATAATTTTCATTGCTGTTTCGGGAACACCATATTACTACTGTGCACAAATTATAAGACAAAATGTTTTAAATTTGCATTGTTTATTGAAAATTTCTCACTAAAGCTACTGCACTGTATAAAATATGACATCATAATATACTTAAATTGTTCAGTATAACTTTCCTTTGAAGTAAATGAAGGTTTTATTTGATGAAACATTGGTTTAATAATAATGTGCTTGTGCTATGTATCTTGTCCAGATACAATTTGTAAAGCCTCAGTTAATTATAAATTTTATAAGTCTGTATTATAAGGTTTTCACTGATCACGGGAACGAAATTCTAATGCTACGATTTTGAACATAAACTGAATCTTTAAACTCGTCTGCTCAAAAACGGTTATATTTTATTTATAATGTCAAACCACAAATTTCAAATTGATTGCAATACCACGGTTACAAAACCTGCCCTACTATGCATATATGAGTATTACTTGAGTTCTGGATGGATATGATTCCCAATAGATGTTCAAAACATGGAGCCTCATTGAGAATGCAGCTGTTTATAACATAACTTTGAGAAAGGTATGAAGTCATCTCTTCTCCCCGCAGTCATGGGTAAATAGCAGAATAAACTGGGTCCGATAGCCTTAGGTGGCCTAGGTGTTGTTTTTGGTTTTTTAGTCTGGCAACTGGTCTAGGAGAAGTAAACACTCTGAATTCAAACCAGCCTTGAGAGAGTTGGGCTCCATCAATCTGTCTTGCCTAAGATACACTTCAAAGCGTTTTGTTATCAAATCTTGAATGGGTTAAAATTATAAAAAGAATTCTTATGAATTACCTGTTTTCATATAGGCTTTGTTGGACCAATCATAAAAACACAACATATGCAGTTGACACCTGACGTAGACTAAAGATTAGATATTTTTTATATCTAATCTAAAGTTTGAAAAAAGTACTTCTCGTCAGATGCATGAAAGGTCTTGAAAACGAGGCCTATGATCAAGTGATGATGAAAGCATCGATTCTATTCTGGCCTACAGATTTTAACTGTGCCAAACTTGTAACTTATGGTGGATTGGTTTATATTTGTGTCTTTAAGAATTTACTTGGTCTTTAAGTATTTACTTGGATAGACAAATATTGTTCGTTTATATTTGCGTCTTTAAGCATTTTAATTGATAGGGGGATAGGCAAATATTCAAATATTCGTCCTATTATTTGTGTTTTCAAGCATTTAATTAGTCGGGGGATAAGTAAATATTGTTGGTTTGTATTTGTGTTTTCAAGCATTTAATTGATCCTGGAATGGCAAATATTGTTTCTTTGTGTTTGAGTCTTTAAGTTTTTATTTGATCGATGATAGACAAATATTGCTTGCTTATATTTGTGGTTTCAAGCATTTAATTGATCGGGAGATAAGTAAATATTGTTTGTTTGTATTTGAGTCTTTAAGCATTTACTTAGACGGTGATAGGCAAATATTTCTTGCTTATATTTATGGTGTTTATTCATAAAATTGTGTTCAAAATATTTAGATTTCGATATTAAATAACCCATAGAGATTGATATGCTACAAAATGAAATAATCACTCGATCAACCAACCAAAATGTAAATTATTTATGACTCATTCTAATAGAATGCTGCTGACACTGAATTTGAGTTACATTGATATTCATCCTTGTCTCACTATGGCTATCAAATGTTATTGATTCTTTTTCACATCAAAACCTGCAGAATTTTGACTCAAAAATATATTGACGAGCTATTTGATAAATAGCAACAAGTCTTTGCAGATAATGAAGAATAAATACTTGAATAAAATTTAATTGCACTTTATTTTTGAAAGATAAAGTTTATTATTAGGTTGGTGCAAAATTAATGACGTAATAATGTCGTTTTTTGACGTTAAAAAATACGTCAAAAAACGACATTATTACGTCATTATTTTTGCACCAACCTAATACTTTATATAATTATAATTTCAAGTTGGTAATGTTTACTATGTAATTTGGATCGTGTATTGTTGATTTTATCACCAAACACAATTTCCCCATACCATATTTGAATTACCTCCCTTACATTTCACCCTCATTTCTTTACCTAACGTCATATACCGATCCTTCCTTTGTATTTGAATATAACCAAATTGTAGAATCTTTTAAAAAACAAAAAGAAAAACTTGAAACCAATGCCCAGATTTATTCCGGTCATATATGAAGGAATTTGTGATGGGAAAATATTCCTAGAAGTCAAAACAAGGACAATTTTATTGCTTCTGTGAGCATATTGGTCTCAAATATCATCCGATATATATATATATATATTGGAATTTATCTCGGCTTTTTATTTGTTTTTGTTTTTCATGGAATTTAAAGAGTTGTAATATAATTAAAAATGAATCATATCGCATTACGGGCACTATTTTCACAATATTTCATTTTATTTACATTCCATATCCAAAAGAAAGAATAAAAAAAGACTAAGAGAAGGAAATTTAAGGGAAATGTCAGTGTTTTGTATGCATAAATGGTTTGGGACGATGAATTCAAGATGATTAAAAAATCATATTAGAAAAACAGCGTTCTCGAAGTGTGTCAAAAGATTAAATTTGAAAGAAAGAAGTTTGGTTCAGATATAGTTAAATTCCGTGGGAGAAGTTATTAATAATGACGAGCATCGGTGTGAGGTAACAGCAGTCTAGTTTGGCCAGCCAGTCCTCGCCGGTTGTCCATATACTACTGGCCTTGTTCCAAACAAAGCTTAGTAAATATGTCTCGACATGGAATAATGGCTTTCAGCTAGTCTAGTTGATCAACTACATAGTGAGTCCGATTCCCACAGATTGCTCCATAAGTGTTGCCTTGTGCCATACATAGTTAAGCGTATTAAATATTGGAGGCCTTTCGTGAAGAAGAACGAGAACAGACCTCGGTGATCCTAAAACAGATTAAATGCCTGTTGGCGCTTTTAGGGTAGATCTAGCTCAATACGCAAAAGTATAGAAGGGATGAGGGACACATTTAGTCCTAAGGCCGCAGAAAGATAATCCGCGGGCTATAGGTAGTCCGCAGGCAGCAGGTAGATAGTCCGTGGGTCGCAGAAAGGTCGATAGTTCGAGTGTTTGATCGCGTGTTTGAAACCCCTGAACTAAATTGTGCTTAGTAGACAATAACAATTAACAAGCTGGTCCTACTGAGCAATGAGTTTTAGCCGCGTATTTAGAGCATTTTGCCCAGAGCTAAACTTAATTGCAAGCAGGTCTGACAGATAACTTGTCGACAACTGAATTGAACATATTACTTAGTAAGTTGAATAGACATGACGTCACAATATAAACATGGCGGAAGAAAAGGGGTATAAGATGGTATAAGCAGAGGGGAGCTAGATCGCGATATATAAATTTTCAAGATTCCTGAATCTATATTTTCATATCTGATCTTTTCATAAAATGAATCGTTTTAGAGATGAATTATCTTTCTGTATAAGATGCACGGTTGGTGCAATAGACATCGGTTACAAATGAAAAATCCGAGAGCTGATTTCGAATTCCAGTAGGGTTCATTATATCCACTTACACGTAAATACTGCGGGGAAATGTATGAATCCATCTCTTTCCCCTCCCCCAGTTATGGGTTAAATAGTAGAACGTGTATCTAGAAAAATTATTGCAATTGCAATTGTCACTCGCAAAGGAAAAGAATTATTCCGACAATTCGAAATGTATTTCGGCTTTAAATGACCCACAAAGGGTTGATAAGCCGTAAAAAGCAAATTTACTAACAGAGGTAGTGCTATCTCTGTGTGAATTTCTTGGATGAAGAGTTTTCATTATTTATGTTGTAACCTAGGGAAGGTTACTGAATAGAATAATAAATGAAAGTTGGTAATGAAAGATAATACTTAGGACAAGAACAACACATATAAGATTCGCCAGTGACGCGTAGAAGTAATCAACTGCTAGAATGAGTCAAATGAATTCCACAATGAATCTCCAACTGCAGGGTATCTACCAGCCGCCACACGCACAAAGCCGAATTTAATGTGGGGTATCCGAGCCCGTAGGCTTGGCAAAAAATTCCCTATAGACCCCGTATAAAACGGGGCCGAGTAGCTGTTTACTGAGATGAGACTCTGTCCTCCGACATAGCCTCGTCTGGGGATTCTCTCCGCTCGGAAGCAAAGAGTTTGATCAGCACAACTGGAGACGAATCTCCAACTTCAGACTAACATACAGTATTTACTACTGTATTTATGTGAATGGTGACATACCCATTATCGTCCGTAGGTATGCTACAACAATTTACACTATCGTCATCTTTGTTGTTATTATCATAGAATTTCACGCTTTTTGCCATCCGGCCTTCTTCGAGCACTTGTTCAGGGTAACAGTTAAATACACTTACCTTTGGAAAAGGTATGAATACATCTCCTCCCCCAGCTATGGGTTAATTAGTACGAATTGCATTTGGTATAAATCATTCTTATTCTAAATATCCACTCGAAAAAATAAAAGAATTGTTATTATAATCCAAAATATGTTTCTTTGTAAAGAAGAAAAACAAAGAGGAAAGTGATATTTATTCTGTACAATACAGAAATGTGGCACAAGGCCGAAAAGGGGAAAAGACGGTCTTCTTCTGTCTTAACTATAACTTAGCTAGCCGCAAGCACTGACCCAATCGCACGAAACAATATTCCTTACACCAAAACAACACATTCATACGTACCTTTCTTACTACAACCACCATAATACCTCTTTGTCTCTATGAAAATACTAACTAGTCCCCATATTTACAATTCGTTGTCTGTGAGGGGGAGAGGGGAATAAAACAACAATTCTAAAAGAGGAAAGTTCATCAGAACAATCACCATGAAAATATTTATAGAAAAGCCCCAGGGAAGCTATGTTACGTCGGTAGGAAAATGACAGATGACAGGTCAGCACCGATGACATTGCAGATTTTTCTTTGGATTTTGACAAGTATCAGTCAGTTATGTGCCATACGTGATACACGCTTAGGCGATCATATATCTTTCGATACATGACTGGCGAGGCAGATTTTTTCCTGTAGTAGGTTGCCGTTTCTTTCTGCGGTAGATTAGTTGCCATCCAAGGCTATAGAACTTGGTCTGTTCTGCTATTTACCCATAGCTGGGGGGGGAGAAGAAGATAATTCATACCTTTCCCAAGGTATGAAGTCTCTTGTCAGTTCATGGTTTCGACTGAAATTCGAATTAGTCTTTTCGATTCCTCAGTCCGAGCCGCTAACCATTACTTCACCGTATGCACATCAGAAACACCAGACTAGATGTAATAGCAATATGCAATACATGGACGAATGGTAGACTTATAATCGTGAATTAAAGAAGTGATTAATATTTGTTATTTTCCTCTCCCCTAGTCTCCCTGTCAACTCTCAAACTGAATGTGAAATTGTTAGTAAATAATAAATGTTGCCGTAATTGTTTGACTAACAAGTAATCTCCTTATATTACAAAAGAAGTAACTTTCCATTATACCCAACAGAAACGTAGATGGTGTGTTTCTGTCCACGTCTATTTTCATCCAAGCTCTTAAAAGTCAGGCGTAAATTTGATACTAAAAAATAATTCTGTCAGGGTGTCCCCATAAGTCGAGGATGTAGACACAGCGTAACCGGATAAATGTACTCAGTCGTGCTTGAAAAAAAATGGTTTAAATATATTTGGGTGGAGAAGAAACGAGTCTTAATTTGCAGTGAAGAACATCGCGACAAGAAAGATGTCTTCTTTGATAACACGTCATTCTAAGCGTAAGGACTTACTTTTTCTTGGCCTATCAAAATAATTTAACCAAAATATACTCCAGATTTTCTCTTGTTAGAAAGAAAGAAAGAAAGAAAGAAAGAAAGAAAGAAAGAAAGAAAGAAAGAAAGAAAGAAAGAAATGAGAAAGAGGGGGAAAATAAGAAAGAAAATGAGAACGTAAGAGAAAAGAAAGAAACAAACAAACAAACAAAAGAAAGAAAGAAAGAAAGAAAGAAAATGAGAAAGAGGGGAAAGTAAGAAAGAAAATGAGAAAGTAAGCGAAAAGAAAGAAAGAAAATAAGAAAGTAAGAAAAAGAAAGAAAGAAAGAAGGAAAATGAGAAAGAGGGGAAGTAAGAAAGAAAATGAGAAAGTAAAAGAAAAGAAAGAAAATAAGAAAGTAAAAAAAAGAAAGAAAGAAGGAAGGAAGGAAAATGAGAAAGAGGGGGAAAGTAAGAGAAAAGAAAGAAAGAAAATGAGAAAGTAAGAGAAAAGAAAGAAAATAGGAAAGTAAGAAAAAGAAAGAAAGGAAAGAAAATACGAAAGAAATGAAGAAAAAAGAAAAGGAAAGAAAATGAGAAAGAGAGAAAGAAAAAGAAAAAAAAGATTTAAAGAAATTTTCCTTTTGCAAAAATCTATTTCTAGTACAGTGTAACCCGGATATAAGAGAGTTGTCGGAACCGGATACGAAGTCTCTTATATCCGGGTTTGTCTTATATCCGGGTTTGGTCTATTTTGTTTTGATAAGTATGGCTCTAATTTCTAACCAGAGAATAACTCTCTTATATACGGGTTTCTCTTATATCCGGGTATCTTATATCCGGGTTACACTGTAATATGAGAAAGTATATTGCTGATATTTTTTCTTGAAAAATGTATTGCTGGCAATCTTTTTTTACTATGAAACTGTCTTCCTGGCACTTTTATTATAAAAATGTATTTCTAAACTTTCATAATGTTTTGACCCCTAGTTTCGGGGTTCAAAATTTGCCCATCGTTGGTATCATAACAGGTGCTACTAAATCGGGTTAGAGTGGGCCTTGAAACAGCAGCAATTAAGAGGTGATTCCACGCTCCTCAAATCGTTCTGATCAGAAGACTTGCTACCAGGATGTAGTTTATCGTCATACCCAGGACGATTTAAGTCTTTACTTGGTTTCGAGATAGGTAGATACTGGTTATTTATATTTGCTTCTATAAACATTTATATATTTGGAGAATTTAATTGGTCCGGATATAAATACATATTTAACGGGTTATATACGAGTTGATACGCATTTAATTGTTCGAGGATAGGTAAATATTGGTCATTTATATTTTATTCTATTGGTTCAGGAAGAAATAAATATTTTCTTTAAGCAAAGTGTTTCGTTGTTGGGCCAGACAAAGTAAAAATGTGTAAATACACTAACGTGCCAAATGTCATGGATCAGCAGTATGTAATGATAATAGTGTTTGGCGCCATGTTGACTTCATGGAAATACTCAGAGTTAAACTAGTTAATTCTTTGAGAAAATAGTGTCTCTGGAAAATTGGAAATTAATGAAGCCAAGTACAGTGTAACCCGGATATAAGAGAGTTGCCGGGACCGGAGAAGAAGTCTCTTATATCCGGGTTTGGTCTATTATATATACATTAACACAGGCTCTAATTTGAGACCAGATAAAATCTCTCTTATATCCGGGTTTCTCTTATATCCGGGATACACTGTAGTATGTGGAGAAAAGTGAAAAATCACAATATCATACAAGCAAAACTTCCACAGAATAAATATCAGGGTTTCATAAAACAGTTTGAATCACATTGCAACCCTGAACCCACTATACTTAAAATGCCTTCAGAAATATAACGTATACCAATATCCACCCAAGTATTACAAAGTCCGTCTCCAAACATAAGCAACAACGAACCTCGTGATGAGGAAATTATAAAAAACTATTAAAAAGCTAAGGAATAATAAAACATCACTTGACATTGATGCTGAACTTAGCTTACTTTCTCAATAAAAAAAAAGTTTCTCTGTTTTATGAAAGAACTTGAAATGCACCCCCACAAAAGTGAGGTTTATTCCGCATTAATGCATTATGGAAACAGAAAGGTATGCCTCAAGAGCCTCACGTACAGAGGTGTCTCAATTGGACCCATCATGGTAAAAGTATTAATGAACATTAACTAGGCTTTCATCGTTTCACAAAATTCAACTCCTCGCTACCCACTTTCGATTTCGTTCTGGTAAGGGATGCAATAGTGACATGTCTGCCATCAAACAACAAGAAATCGCTTACCTCTCTAATAGGAAACTGTATATCTGATTTGTCGACCCTGCAGAAGGATATGACCACATCAATTGAGAATTCTTCTCCTCACCTATTAGAAAGCACCTTCCAAGATTCGGAATCCACTGAATGCATCGATCTAATAGCGGAACTGTATCGATCTAAAGAATCTTACATGTCTGTCGAGGACCACAACACGGAAACATTTCAAACCTGCTCATGAGTACAACAAAGTGGAAATTAGTGCCCCACTTTATTTAATCTTTTCCAAGACTATGCCCTGCGCATTTACAAACGCAGATGTGATGAGATGGGCACTAACCATTCCATACCGCATCTCAAACGAATCTACCAATAAAAGATGATGATCCCGCTTTCCCTTCTGATGCTAGTGTACTGATAATGATGATAGGGGCTATGCTGATGACATAGGTATACATAGTTGGGATGAGAATGATTTTGAAGAGAAAATCAACATCATCTATCAAATGTTCTAAGAAATAGGACTCAAGACGAACTTTTACAAAACAGAAATTATGATCTGGAACTAGAATGAAACCAGTGATGGCACCTACCCCGAATTCATCATAAAAAAATCAGTATCGGGAATTAGTAAATAAAGAACTCTTCAAATACCCCGGAGTACAGGTCAGTTGTAACAAATTTAGTCTAGGAGATAAGTAAATTGAACATAGTATAGGCTACCCGAGATGTAGTTTACTACAAAACCAAAACTTCAAACTGAAAACTCGAGTCATATTCTGAAATAGCCTCATCAGATCGAACTTTTATCTGGATGTAGTGCATAGCACCAAACCCGTTCAGAAATATCGAAACGGTCAGCTTGTATACAACCGTTTTCTAAGCTCAATGGGGAAAATGGCCTTTAGCTAGTGAAGCCTGAGAGTCTTGGCAAAGATCTTTCTTCATTGAACATTTTGGACTGGTGCTACAGAATTACAAACGAAGAGCTGTACCAAATAAATAAAAGCTACCAAGAGCAGCAACAACTAAAATGGATAACGCATGTAACTCGAAGAGGAAATAATGGCATAATCAAGATGTTGACGTTCCACACTGCTTCAGATAAAAAAAATTCAGAAGGAATCAATACTGGAAAGATGAGTAACAACTGCTGGACTTGAAAAACTTCATGAAAAATTGTTTGTAGAGAAAGATTTTGTGAAGTTCATCCGGACGCAGTACTGGCTGTTCGGTCAATGAATGCGAAATGTTTCCTTGTAAGGAAACTGCTAATATTATCATTAACATTAGCATTATCATATCAGTTGGGTTCTGACTTCTGGTGAGCCAGTGTGAAGCTCGGCTAGTCTGCGCATAGTAAGGTGGCGTGAATTATTGCAGTTCGAGTGACAGACGAATGGGGATTCTTTTCTTGAATTCCTTGAGCTCTTCATAAATATTTTTTTCTAAATTTTCATAATACAAGACTAAATTTTCTTTCTATTTCCAGTGCTCTTCTTGCTCGTAAACTTACCCGGACATTTATGCAGCAAAAAAGAGGTAACGTCTTCTGGTTTTGTTTTTATTTAATCTCAATGTTAAACGGTCAACAAGGTAATATTTACTCGTCAGCAACAGAAACAACCTTAAACGGGGCGTGGTCGTAGGGTGACTGTTCAGCTGAGACCAGCTCCCTCCATATGTTTGTTAACTGTTGGCTCTTGTGACACGGCCATACCATTTCAACTTCCTTGGGCACTTCGGCGTTGTGTAACAGCAAGCTTAACTGAATAGTGATTTCGATCCTCACTGGGTGTTCCATACTTTAGGCCTCATGCCACATCTAAGCTACACTTAGAAAAACCGTCATAACCTTTCAACATTCTCTTTTTTGGCAGCGCCTATGACCTCTCATTTTGTCCTGCTTCTTGTTTGATGACGTCTCGTACAGAGTTATTTGCGATGCGGTCTACATAGATGCCTACGATGCCTGTGTGACATCTCATTTCTAATGACTGCATTCTTCGCTCTAATTCTACTTGTCAATGTCCAAGATTCTCAAGCCTACAGAAAGACTGATAAGGCCGATGCACGCAACGGTCTGATCTTTTATCGCAGGCAGATGTCCTTGTCTTCCCAGATTGGCCATTAGCTTTACAACAGCTGCTATTTTTTCATGCCGCTCTTGAAATTATTTCTTTTTTGGATCCGTTCTTACCATTCTCTAATTTATTAATTTAGATTCTTTCTTTGTATAAGATTGAAGCCATTTTATCAATTTAATTCAAGAGTAAGCCTTCCTCTTGGACAGGATCTATAGTTCCTTCCCTTTTGTAATAGAACAGATACAGATCCAGCCTTCTGACTCCTAGGAGGAACACCTCCCTGACTGACCATGTCTTCACGGTGTAGCCCTACTCATCACGCTTGGGAAATTGTGTTTTTGTGGGGCTATTTAAACCCTGGCGGTTTTGAATTCAGAGTTGTCCTTCTCTTAGACCGGTGCCACGCAAGATCCAGTTAGTCTTGCTAGAAATGGATTCGTACCTTTCCTAGATTATTTACACGTAAGTGAACGTAACAAACTGTAGCTGAATTCGAACTCTTCTCACCGATTCCTGCTCAAGCACATTTTGTTTGTTCAACACCCACAGAGCCCACCTCTGGTTTATACTGCAACTATGCTGAGTGGACCTTAGTTACAGATTCTGGGAGAGAGCATGTTATCTAGCATGCTCAACGGTCTGAAAAAGGCCAGCACACTCAAACCCTCGGTCACGATGACCTGTGACTTCATGCTAGCACAACCATCAATGACTCCTCAAGGGTTCAGTCTACCCAATTTCACTCACAAAACTTGGTTCAACCCATGATATGGTTTTCAGGCACTTTTCAAATTTACCACATGCTGGAATCATCTCCTCCAGACCAATAACATCAAGAAGTTACCTTCCTGGTGAGATTTGAACTGGGGCCTCATGGTCAGAAAGAGGCGCTTTCCATCAATACCCAATTCGAACTGTATAACCATTTCTGGATATTCAACCTTCGTTGCTGGAAAAAAGATCAATGCTATTTTTTACTGTTAATTAGCTCAATACAAGACACAAGAGCCACTCAAGGTAAGGGGTTACTGAGTGATATTATTGTAAGAGAGGGGGAAGAAGGAATTAAAAAGTGCGCTTTATGAGGACGTCTAAGACAGATATCGTTTGACTTGAAGAGACTAAGATTGAATTTTACGGAGAAGCATCCTCTTGGGAGCGGAGTGTTCCACAAAGTAACAGCTCTGATGAAAAAGCTGTCTGATTGGAATTTACTCCTTAACAAAGGAACACGAAGGGGATGAGCATGATTTTCCAGCGTAAAAATTTTTCTTTTTATGTGCCGTGTTCCTTCTCCACCTCCCCTATCCCTTGTAGCTCTCAATAAGTTATATCCCTTTGCTATCTCCCCCAGTTCCTGTCATCCACTTGCTTAAGTCCGTTAAGTAT
This sequence comes from Acanthosepion lycidas, assembly GCA_963932145.1. NCBI lineage: Eukaryota > Metazoa > Mollusca > Cephalopoda > Sepiida > Sepiidae > Acanthosepion > Acanthosepion lycidas. The sequence continues at coordinate 39,872,351 of OZ010599.1, forward strand.
GTCAAGCGTTGCTTTCCCTTGTCTGTCTTTCCCTCTGTTCGACCTGTGAGTATCAAATTCTCTAAGCCCTCCTTTCTCATTATATGTCCCAGAAACTTCAGCTGTCTCTCTCTGATGTTAAGTATAAACCTCCACCTTGTTTGCAACCTCTCTAAGACCTCATCGTTGCTCACACGCTCGGTCCATGATATCCTTAGCATCCTTCTGTAGAACCATGCCTTCGTTGCCTCGAGTCTCTTCTTCATCTTTGAGAGACCGTCCAACATTCGCTGCCGTAAAGAAGGACAGATGTTACGTAGCAGCTCAGTAGTCTTTTCTTTGTTACTAAACTCTCTGTGTTTAATCCATTGAAACCCAAGACATGACCGTTTTCTGTTGAACCATAGCACAATAGAGATTGCTGCTGCGGTTTCAATAACGAATAGATTTTCCGGCTGGAGTTCTTTTCTTTTTTTTTTTTTTTTTTTTTTTTTTTTTTTTCCCCACTGGTTTTACCTTTTTGTCTGTTGGTTCACCCAATAATAACAACTGAAATTTGCTTGGCAAATTTCGCACTCAGCTTACCAGGTTTATGAAACTGTCTAATGCTGGACTCTAAAATGTCCAAAGGATAATTATTCTTGCTCAAAACCTTCCGAATAAATTCAATTTCTGAATCCAATTTAGTTTTCGAGTACATGACGAAGGTCCGATAAACCAAGGACTTAAGCAAATTAATTTTCAACAGTTTAAAACAGACTGATTGGTTGATTTGTTTTTTACAGTTTATTAACCCTTTGTGCGTTATTTAAAGCCAAAACATATTTTAGATTGTAAAAAAAATTTTTGGGGCGTTAACAATGATTTTTCAAGATGCTATTAGGTTAGTGCAAAAATAATGACGTAATAATGTCGTTTTTTGACGTATTTTTAACGTCAAAAAACGACATTATTACGTCACTATTTTTGCACCAACCTAATATTTAACCCGTAACTGGAGGAGGAAATGAATTCATAAATTTCCTGCGGATATTTGCGCGCAAGTGGATATAACAAATCCAACTGGAATTCGAACTCGTATCACTGGCTTCTTATTCTGTGTCACTATCCATTACACCACCCGCACATCCCACATTTTTTGAAAACTTCCATATTTCATTTTGCTACAGCGTGATTTAACAATTTTTTTATTTTATCTTCAGTGTCCAAGAAAATTCCATGGAATCAGTGGACATACAGCGTGCATTCCGACCAGTCCTAATTTGTTGAATTCCGGTAAGCATAACTCAAATTACACAGTCGTTTTGATAGTCCTATCTCCTGTCATGAGATACAAGATTCCATGATTTGCTAGCTCGAATTAATATTTTAGTATTTCCCAAAATAGAGTTTGTATCGACGCAAGTCGAAATTCATGGAGAACTATATGCGTTAGCAATGGCTCAGTATTTACCATACGAAGTTAGAAATTTTTATTTTCCGACAATCCACTTATTGTTTTTGGTACCAGACTAAATAAGCTACCCAACAGATTAGTTTTGCAATTTATAAATTCAGATGTTGGTGCGATACTTACTATGTATTCAGAACAGGTCAAAGATTGGAGACAGGGATCAAACAGCATATATATATATATATATATATATATATATATATATATATATATATATAGATATATAATCAAGGTAGAACTCAATGTCCAGGACAGAATAAGGATATAATAAAAAGGCTTAAACATTAATATTCCATGGTCATAATTTATTCCATTGGAATCGTAAATATGATCCAATTCATCAGACCTACAAATTCAAAATTTTGAATTTGTAGTTCTGATATATATATATATATATATATATATATATATATATATATATATATATATATATATATCGTGTATGATGCGACCCCCTTAAAATTTGCTTCAAAATTATGTCGTCAAAAATAGAGTGATACACGAGTATATCGTTAAGAACGAATCGAGTTCTCCCAGTCACTGGCGTATTTATCAAAAAATAAATAAGCTTAAATTCACCATCATCCCTTCCGTGCGCCAATGGCTTAGGGATAGATTCTCCGACTGATACCAATTGGTTTCGATCCCGACTTGAGGCAATTGGATGTCTGCCCACACTGATGAGCTGTGAAACAGTCTGTGGATGATAATGTGGATGATATTTATGTAACAGCAATATTGCCCAAATCATGTAAAAGCAAAACGGTCCATTTGTTAGATTAAGATTTGAACCGTTGTAGCTTAGAAATGATTAAAGTCCATATATATATATATATATATATATATATATATATATATATATATATATATATATATATATATATATTAAGAAATGGACAAAGTCCGACAATTTATTATAGACATTTTTTATGTTTAACATTCTTTTTATAGATACAAGTATTTAAGTAAATGCTCTGTTTATAATAAACAGTATTAAATAACATTTACCCGCCAGACTGTCCGAGAAATTTTCATAGAAATTTTCAAAGGACGAATATTTTCTATGAAAATTTCTCGGACATTCAGGCTGGTAAATGTTATTTAATATTGTTTATTATAAACAGAGCATTTACTTAAATATTTGTATCTATAAAAAGAATGTATAAGCATAAAAAATGTCTTTAATAAATTGTCGGACTTCGTCCATTTTTTAATGTATGACGTCATTTGTTTACATTTGATACGAGATGAGCAGTTATGAATGTACGAGATTGAAGTTTATAAGCAGTAAATTTGACCTTGCCAACCGAACGATCCTTTGTGGCCGATCGGTTAGGCACGTCACGCTAAATGACGGTTCTGTATAGGATGCAGGTCAAAGGACGAATATTTTCTATGAAAATTTCTCGGCCATTCAGGCCGGTAAATGTTATTTAATACTGTTTATTATAAATAGAGCATTTACTTAAATACTTGTATGTATAAAAAGAATGTGAAACATAAAAAATGTCTTTAATATATATATATATATATATATATATATATATATATATATATATTCCAGGATCAATTTCCAACTAATTTAATATGATCTTCGCCCTCTCTAAATTTTCAACTTTCTGTCCTGGAGTAACAAGATAGCCCACACGTTTCACTTACGATGTCATTTTCAAGTCTCTTTGAACTGTCATAGGTGAAACTCTTATTTCACGTACCAAACGTTTTATGGATTGAGTTGGTTCTTTTCTAATTGATCTCTTTAGCTCTAATTTGAAATGATGGTCCCTCTTGCTCCTGATTTATCTCTACTGTTTCTTCTTTATTAAACTTATTCACTGTTCTCTTGATGGTTCTTCAATGGGGTTTTAAAGGTGGAAGCCAGGGTATGAATGTTGCTACTATTACTGATGGCCTGAATTATCTTTTTCCTGTTATCATTGCTCATTTTGGAAGACAGTGGGACTGACACAAACGATTTTAACTTTTTCTCTTTCTGGATGAATAACTGAAAGGATTTTCAATTATCCTTACGACAAATGGTGGCAAGACAGCTAAACGTCTTATCTGAAAACCTTGAAAAAAGAAACTCAAATAGTTTAGTGTTTTTTAGATATTAAACATTTTGTGGGATGGACAATTATACTATCTCACGATATCTATAATTTTGCTATTTCACTCGTTATATATATATATATATATATATATGTGTGTGTGTGTGTGTGTGTGTGTGTGTGTGTGTGTGTGTGTGTGTGTGTGTGTGTGCATTGTCAATAAATAAATAAAGGTTCAAAAATCTTCGGATCGAACCCTTTATTTAGTCAACAGGAGTAAGTTGTTCTCGTTCCACGTGCCAGGACTTATCTGGATGTCTCAGTTTCAATCATTTCCTTTTAGTAAATCAACACTCTAAGTCAGGTTTTTTTTTCACGGCTACTGTGGCCAGGTATTGAACTCACAATTCTTTGGCTCAAATCACTGGATTACTCCAACCAACGCTTTCATCCACTGCGCCATGTATCACCATGGACAACCTATGTCACCTGGAGAAGGACGGAGCGTAGAATAGCTGAAACGTCGTGAATATAACAATAAATATGGAACAACAATCCGAACAATATAAAATATATATATCAACTAGATATTTGGTGACATAGTAATTTGGAGTTCACTCCCTGAGTCGGGTACTATAAGGGTGTTTCATTAAGACGGATCAGATTCCGTAGTAAATAAATCAGTGTTACTTGTGAAAATTTATTTATTTATTTTATTGGATCATGTTATTTAAGTCATAGCAATTATGTGTAAAAAATAATATCGCCCAAATGTCGGCCAGTGCTTCGGCGGTACACCTTCACTTGATGGTCAAAATTTTTGATGACGTCTCTAGTTGCTCCTCAATCTCGTCAATATTATTTATTATCTCATCCTTTAGCTGTTGAGTTCTTGTTGGCACGTTGGCATAGACCTTACTTTTGAGCTGATCCCAAAGGAAAAAACCTAAAGGCGTCAAGTCGCACGATTGTGATGGCCAATTGACTTCGCTACTTTGAGAGATGATGCGACCTGGGAACTTTTCATTGCATTTCTGTTTGAACGTCCATTCTCGTAATAAGCTTCGATAAGTTTAACACGTCGTTTGATTGATAATCTTTCCACGGTTGAAATTGCCAAAGACTTAAGTTGTTAAATCTGAAAGAAAAGGGAAAAAAAATCATTAGACGCTTAAACATAATTCACATTTAAAATCAGTTCAAGTTATTGGGACACTCTTTATAATATATATGTCGTGAAATGATTTTGAGCATACAATAAGAATGCTCGAATATAAAAAGTGTTCCAATAACTTAGACCGATTTTAAATGTGAATTAAGTTTAAGCGTCTAATGATTTTTTTCTTTTTCTGTTAGATTTAACAAATTAAGTCTTTGGCAATTTCAACCATGGAAAGATTAACAATCAAACAATGCGTTTAACTTACCGAAGCTTATTACGAGAGTTTCAAGAGTGCAATTGGAAACATTTTTCGTAAATTCAAACAAACTGGGTCAGTGGCAGATGTGAAATGACCATTGCGTGTTCGTTTACGCCGTTCAGCTGAAAACATTGCTGCAGTGCACGAGAATGCGGCCGAAAATGTAGACACCTCTATTCGTCATCGCACGCAGCAATTGAACCACTCCACAACAACGTTATAGCGTTTCCCATTGCACTCTATGTTGATCGAGTATGTTGGCCCAAAAAATCGCATTTTTGTTTGAACGTCCATTCTCGTAATAAGCTTCGATAAATTGTTTGATTGATAATCTTTCCATGGTTAACCTTGCTAAAGACTTAAGTTGTTAAATCTGAAAGAAAAAGAGGAAAAAATCATTAGACGCTTAAACTTAATTCCCATTTAAATTCGGTCCAAGTTATAGGAACACTCTTTACAGACTTGGACTCTGCAGAAACAGAAAAGTAATGAATAAGAACAAGGCGACATGGACAGTGGGATGAAAAAAATCTACCCTCGTTGATTAGAATAAAACGTCCAGTTCCCTGACAAGAGGTGTGGACGCAGTAGCCGAAACACTGTGATTAATAACACAATTAGTTCAAGTGTAAATAATATGAACGAAGTGTTATTTCAGATGCAATCCATTCTGAAAGTGCATTTGCACGCATTAATAGTAAAATCATTTTTAAGATCGTGCCATTTTCCTGCATAAGGCTACTTCTTGGAAAATATGGAATCCCAGCAATAATATTACTTTCTTACAACTACAGGAATCACAGAGGCCGAAAAGCAGTTAATTGTTGATGCCCATAATCGCTACCGGACAGAGGTTAAACCGCCTGCTTGTGTAATGTTTAAACTGGTAAGTGTTTTTCATTAACTATTTGAACGGCCTCATATTCTTATATTTTGTGATGACCATGATATTTTGCTTTGCGTGCTCTCCGACACACTATGATCTGCCCCTAAATTATAGCTGAGTCAAGGGCAGAGACAAGGGGAGGCACGGGGGAGTAATGGATAGCGGAGTGCCGAGTTCGAATTCCAGTCGAATCCATCACATTCACTTACGTGCTAATACCCTTGAGAAACGTATGAATCCTCTTCTTCTTCCTCCAGCTATGTGCAAATAGAAAGGCAAACCAGGTTCTATAACCTAGGATGACAACTGGACTACCACAGAAAGAAATGGCAACCTACTGCGGGAAAAAATCTGCCTCGTCAGTCATGTATTGAAAGATACATGATCGCCTAAGCGTGTATCACGTATGGCACATAGCTGACAAGGGCAGATACATTTTATGAATCATCTCACCCCAAGCAAGGCGATAATACCACTAAGACTCAATGGGCTACTGGAAGTGAAAGAGAATGAGAAGACTTTACAAGGAACCGGAAACCCAATCCTAAAGAGGAAACAAGTGATAAACATATACTTCTGTTCAAACGACGGGAAAGGAGTGAGAGCAGGGCGATAAGTGAATGTATATAGTTGTGTTTTGTTATGTAAAAACCTTTGATAAAGTACGTCATGATGAACTGTTGGGACTGTTAGGTGCCTTGACATATTCGTGAAAGGATAGTAAAACAATTCAAAACCTATACTAGCAGCAAGCCACCTGCATATGCATAGAAAATGAATTCAGAAATATATACAAAAGTAGAAAGGGGTGTAAGACAAGGATGCGTCTTCTCACCGGACTATGTTCAACCTATAGAGTGGGACGATTCTGAGAAAATTAGATAAAGAATTAGATTTTTTTGTTGGCCGCCACAATCTAACAAGTGCTCTTACAGGAGATGGGGAAGCAAAGCGAGAAGAAAGAACTAAACATCAAATGCAAAAGGACAAAATGCATGGTTGTTAACAAAAGAAACAGTCTATCATACGAATTGCAAATTGGAGATACCAAAATCAAACAAGTGCAACAATTTAAATATCTGGAAAGTATTGTAACAGTAAGAGATTACAAATCGAAATCCGAAGGGGCAATAGGAAGCGAGAGATGCCTTCCAAAATCCAAAGCGAGAGATGCCTTTTCCAAAAGAAACGGGAAAATTTTGTTTGAAACAAAGAAAACAGTACTGAACCGTTATCTCTATCTATAAAAGGCAGGATGTGTTTGTGTGTGTGTGTGTGTGTGTGTGTGTGTGTAACGAATGCACGGCTGCAATTTTCGACGTATTTTCACCAAAATTTACATGCACATGCTCCAAGTTAGCGGGAATACCAAGATCGACTTTGCATTTCCCAACTCCCATCGATAGTGGAAATAATCGATTTTTTTCATGCTTCTACAGCAGTTTTTATGTAGTTTGCGGCCATTTTCTACTGGCCAGTGTGAGAGCCTATAGCTGGCTGCCACGAATAGGCAGGAATATTCTATTGGCCAGCGTGAGAGCCAACAGCTGACTGACATGAATGTTAACTAGCATGCTAGCATGCAAAAAAAATCGATAGCTGCATTCGTCACAAGTGGGAAAAAATTTAAATCTGCATGGCACTTTACTCCAATTGGCTCATTCGCTTGCTTAAACTCAACATTGATTCTGATTCCGCAGAACTGGGTTGGGTGTGAAAAAGTATTTGTTGTTAAAATTCTTTTTTCATTCGGTTTTTCCAGTTACGAGTCCTTTTTTAAAGCTGATCGTTTTGTGTTAATTTTGTTTAGTTCTTTCTTCGTAACAGATTTAATGTTTAGTATAGAGCTTAGAAAAAATTCGCAGTGTGAGATAGGCAAGAAGTAAGGCATGTAGCAACATCAGCACGGCAAAAGGCACTCTTTTTAAAGGCAAGGAAGGGCAAAAATATTTTAAGTCAAGTGATAGCGATTGCTGTATGAGTCGTACGATTTTTGAATCAAGCACGGGCAACGCCGGGCCATGCTGCTAGTGTACTATCAGTCTTTTGATATAGCAAAGTATGCTGTACAATCTAGTCACAGATGAAGAAGAGACTTAAAGCAACAAAAATGTGATACTACAGAAGGATGCTGAGAATACCATAGACTGAACATGTGAGCAATGACGAAGTTTTAAAGAATATGGAAACAAAAAGGACACTTATACTTAACATCAGGAAGAGAAAATTGAAAGTTCTTGAACACGTGAGGAAAGAGGAAGCACTTCGATGTGGTGTAATGGTTCGCAAGCTTGTCTCTCGGGATCACTTATGACTAAATACTAAGTTCGACATGAGCAGCAGTGCGATTTTCGCTTCCAGCGTCTTATATGCATGTGTTTATCATTGCTTGGAAATCATCCATGTAAACAGAAACAGAATATCATCACATTCTTGTCCGTGTATTGCTTAATATATTGTACAATAATTGTCATCTTTGATAATGGCTTATGTAAACCGAAAGCTTAGATTGGATTAAAAAATATGGATCAAGATTGTGATTTTCTTTCTTCGTTTAATGATAATGTTATTAAGCTTATCAGACGTTATGAAAAGAATTTACATAAAATAAATAGACAACACTTGTCTATGTTATTTAATGAAACATGTATGAATGAAAAAATGCTGCCTAAATACACACAACATATATATATATATATATATATATATATATATATATATATATATATATCGGTTAGACAACTACATGTTTATCCAGACGCCTTACGTTACACCTATCTGATCACAGCTCCATTAGAACCCATTTAGACACACACACAGACTTACCAGATTCAATTAGAAACATACTAGTAGAAAACACAAATATAATAACTTCATTCACCTGTAAAAAAAGATTAAAAATAATGGAAGCTTTAATTATAAAAAAGAAAAAGCCAACTCTTAACAATATTAACTACGAACAAGGCCACAATGTGCTAACCTTATTCGGAAATTAAAAACATCTCCACAACACACTAAAACATACACATAATGAACACACTCAATTAAGCTGAAAAACTGAATCATCCTTGATAATGGCTAAAGGTTATGCCGAAAGCGCTCCGAACTGTAAAACATTTGGACAGTTTTTACACACCTTTTGTCCAGAAAAGAAAGCTCTTGTTCGAACAAGAATTTTTTTAAAAAAAAAGCTTAACCGTAGTACATTATCGTTTTTAATTAAACATGGGTATATATATATATATATATATATATATATATATATATATATATATATATATATATATGTGTGTGTGTGTGTGTGTGTGTGTGTGTGTGTGTGTGTGTGTGGAGAAATGAGGCGAAATCGAAAAGTGTTTTTAATGACAAAGCGTTTTATCGTCATATACTACGTTGGCATCTTCAGGTAAGTATGAAAGACAAAACTATGTTGTTGTTTTTTTTTTTTTTGTATTAAAGACGTGAATGTATGTCTGCTAGTATAAACGTTAATGTCTGTTTGCCCGTAGCACGTGGAGGCGAAACGCGTAGTCATTAAAAAGCTTTATCTACTTGTTATCATTTCTACCCTTTTGTTCGGGTGCTATTCTACGTCCTACTCGCACGGATATATCTGTATGTTTTAACCAACGGATTAAGATGTTGCCTCGTTGTGCGTATGGTAATATTTATGTTGGGGTGGTTATGATGAATTTTTCTCCACGAGCTATTACACTATAATTTGTACACAAGAAAACATCATCGTGCTTCAGCTTAAAAACCTTTTCCTCCTAAAATGTTATCTCGCATATTCAGAACTGTGAACACAATAAGCATTGTCTGGAAATTAATACATAGGTGAAACCTCAAGGAATTTAAATAAAAGATCATATGAACACAAAAGGGATCTTTTACAAAACAACGCATTAAATACATTAATTGCTCATCGTCATGACTTTGATCATGATTTTGATTTAAAAACGCTGCTTTAATTTTTAAAAAAGCAATTTACTCAGAGAAAAACGTTAAGAAATTATTTTAATCGCTAGATCATCTGCAGGATATTTATTAACGAAATTGATGGAAACACGAACAAAAACAAAAAGTAAGTGTCGTAAATTACGACGCACAAGTCGAGTTTTCAAGCCTAACAAATATTTCTTAAAACTAGGGGTCGATTTCTCTGGCTGCTAAAAATGAAAACCTTTGCCACCGAGTTGTAAACAACCGGGACAGCAGTTGTAATAACTACTATGTGTAAATTGCTCTCTCGCATAGTTTGTAACACCCTATTTATCATCTCTCATTTGTGTCTCTGTCTTTGGCCAGAGTGCGCTCATGGGCGACTCCGTCAAAGGACAGAGTCGGAACTGGGGAAAAGTATACTGAGAGGTGCGCAGCTCTGGAGAACAGCTGTCCGAGGCCACGCCTTATCATTACACCAGAGAGAGGGATCGGTGTTCGTACCGATGCCAGCGCAACCGAAGAATTTTTGTTCCTAGCCCGGGTGTACGCGCTCTGGATCCCCACATCAAACCAATCTTGTGTCACAACCTGACCTCGTGGGGGAGTTGAGTAAATACAAACTACTTTAGACTACTGTGTTTTATACGGTACGTAGTAGTACTATAAAAAAAAAACTGCCTGGTATGATGTGCAGTCTACAGTATTAATATTTTATAGGAGTAAATGTTAACTTTAATATGTTTATCAGTATAACTGCCGAATTTTAAATGTTCACTAAGTTATATCATTACAATATACGGTACCTAGCGGAGTGTGCGGTCGTTTGCTATACAACGCATGTAAAGAGATATGACGACTAGTGTCTCAATATACAGGTAGGTGGTGTGACTTTATGTAGTTTTGGCATAGGTTATCGTATACTGGAGCCTAACTTAATTTACCGGCAGGGTTAAGCTTGGGGCCAATATTAGCCTGCTTAGTGTTCGATCTATACTCTAAAAGATCTCGAAGTTGACTTGTACGCCAGGACTTCTCCACCGCAATTTACGTTAAATGGAATCGGTTAGACTATATACACAAAACATATAAAAGGTGCCCCCGTCGAAACTGACATAATTTAAAACGTGAATATCTGAGTAACTACACGTCTCAGGCAAATGAAATTAAATAGGCTTCATTTCGAACAGTAAAAGATTAATTTACCAAAATTCAAACAAGATATTCAAAGGAATATAGATTTTATAACCGATTTCACAAAGCTTCAGAAATATTCAATATGCGTACCCCCAGTGACACGGCACACATCGGTAGACTCGCTCTTGCCAAACATCGTATAGCATGTCTTGTGTAACATTCTTCTCCTTCTCAGTGATTCTATGTTGAAGTTTCTCGAGGCTTAAAGGAAGAGGGGTGATATAGACCTCTCCTTTCACATACCCCCACAGAAAAATCACAAGGTGTCGAGTCAGGTGAACATGGTGGCCATTTTGACAGCATGTCATTATCTCTGACACTCCTTGTCTATTTTCCTGGTAGATTATCAAAGAGATAATTCCGCACAGTCGACTTAGTTTTTAGACACTTTATTAAAAATTGAGATCATTTGAGCGAGAGTTGGCTATGTTATTAGACTACAAAATGATGTCAAATTGCGTGGGGGGTATGATAATTTACCTATTCACGAACGGATTATCCCAGCTATAAATAGGAGCAGGTACTGCCTTTTGGAGAGAGAAGTTTCCAGCAGTTAGTTCTGATAGTCGAAACGAAATTCTTGCTGTAACACTCGCGTTTGTATATGTTTGTATTACTGTTTCTGGTAATATATTTGTTTAACTCAATTCCTCTCCTTGTGTCTTTATTTCTGGCCCCAACAGGGAGAGACTGTATTTTAAACAAAATTAATTTAATTTTTAAAATGCTCAGCATCTCCACTGGTTCGTTTTAAGAGTTAAAAAAAAACAAAAAAGAACTCTTGATAAGACACCAGAAGTGTTGAAACAAAAAGGATGTTTTTGTAGTGATGTTATAAATGCTTATTTTTTAATATATATTTAGATTAATAAATAATGCAGCTTAATTAATATCGTAAAATAGTCATTGAAAGAATAAATCAGTAAAATTAATGTAATTAATGGCGAATTCACTTCGCTACCAGATTAAATAAAGCATTAACTCGCTGACAACTCGCTGAATGACACAATCCTTGTTTTTTATTAATTGTACAATGGATTAGATGTTCGATTCATATTGTTCGCAAGTACTTTCGGTGAAAACATTCACCATCTTCAGGCATAGATGTTATTTTTTTCTCAATTTCAGGTAATTTCAGATAAAAATTCCAAGACGAAAATCAATGTGATATCGAAAGATGTTTTATCAAAAAGTGTGCTACTATTAACAGTTAAGAATATGAATAACTACTTCATATTACTCATATCATATTCATATGATACTTCATATCAAAAGTGATTTCTACTACTCATGCGCACTGGTTCGTACGCATGAGTAGTAGAAATCACTTTTGTCGGATGAAGTCCTAAAAGACGAAACACGTCACACGAAAAGATCTTCCACATTGCCATAGTTACCCCCCCACACACACACACACCGTAACGATGGTATAAAGAAGATTCATTGGAATTCATATTATTTGCTTCCATTTGGGCGATAATCGCAAATTTTTTTAGTTATGTTTCCTTTCTATTGACAGAGCTGGGATGACGAGCTATCAATGCTGGCAAAGAAATGGTCAGAAAACTGCATTTTTAAGCACGATCCAAGTTTCCAACGAAGATTACCAGGTATGAATTTCCATTTGCTCTCCTACGGCCAATTATTTTTTTTATATCTAGAGATTCTTGACGGAATCAAAAGGCAATACAATTGTAGTTGTTCTGGTAAGCTTTCCTCTTTGGTACCTCGCTTTCATTCATTTAAGCGCTGTACTAGATTGGCAGTGAGGTCTCATCCTTTTCTTGTAGAACTTGCTAAATGTTCTTTTTTCGCACCTCCCGTATGTGGAACACTCTTCCTGCTTTCCTGTCAATTACGAAAACATTAGATGCAATGTCAGTCGGCATCTTCTGTCTTCGAATCCTGATTTTTTTTAATGTCCATTCTCTCCTTAAAGTTGTTTTAGTTTCTTTCATTCTCAGTAAGGCCGAGCATCTTATTTGATTTATTGCTTTGCTTGGGTGAAATTAATTAAATATCATATATATATATATATATATATATATATATATATATATATATAGTCGACTCTCCCGTGGAGTTCGACGTATGAGGGTCAAGCAGATCAGTTTCCAGGAAACCGACAGCCCGACAACGGCACATGAGATTTGATTATAGTGGTGAAGGTTTCGTGCAAGAGGTCCCTAAACGACCCTCCGCAGGTTTTGAATTCAGAGTTGTCCTTCTCCTAGACCAGTTGCCATCCAAGGCTATAGAACCCAGTCTGTCCTCTCTCTCTCTCTCTCTCTCTCTCTCTCTCTCTCTCTCTATATATATATATATATATATATATATATATATATATATATATATATATATATGCAAAAGTTTATAATTGCTCCAACAAGAGAAAAATGTATATTTTAAAAAAAACGTTTTCGGTTATAATGTGGATTTGCTTTAGTATATATATTATATTTTATTCTTCATATTTTTGCTACATGAGTTTCCGGTCTTGTCACCTTCTTCAGACAAATTAAAGGTATCACTTTTTGAAGGAATAAATTTTCTTCTGTTCTTTTAATGTTTCATTGTTCATTTTCTGCATTTGTAGTGAGCATTGATCTCATTTTTGGACTGTTGGCAAAAGTGAATTTTTTCCTATGTGGTAATTAAATCATTAGGTTTGGTCTTAGTGGTGGCAATGACAGATGTGTTGATGAAAGATGCCCCCTGCCCCCCATCATCCCTGAGACTGTCAAATCTATTTACATTTTTGTGTATCGTCTGTGTGTGCGTGCCTCCGTTACCTTTATATATATATATATATATATATATATATATATTACAGGCAGTCTTTGACCTTCGTGCCGGCAAAAAAACGCATTGTCAAAATGACGGTTTTTCCTTTGACTCTGCTATTATTTTAACTATCTTCACCACTAGACAATGTTTATCATATTAAGACCCATTCTCACAAACTTGTCAAGTAATCTACTCTTCGTCCTTTGTTTTCCATATGTCCTCTGTGTGTTAAATTCTCCTAGCCTTCTTTCCTCATAATGTGTTCCAAAAATTCCGGTCACTTTCTTATTTTTAGTATAAGTTTCCTTTTAATTACATACTTCATTTTTGCCTGCTTGCTTGATTGCTTGATTCGTTTTTACGATTTATCAATCTTTTGCAGGTTATGTAAAGCCAGTAAATAGTAGTAGGCTGTAAGAATTTTGGGGAGATTATAATGATTTACTGTTACAAATCCTACTAATTAATCCATTGGCTGGGGAAGAAATGGTTTCATACCTTTTCTAATTCTATCTGCGCGTAAGTGAATATAACAAAACCGGCTGGAATTTGAACTCGGCTCTCCGAGGCGTTATCTATTACACCAGTCACACTTTCCAGCTTACAGCATCTGATATTCCCAAGTGATCACCCATCTAGTTATTGACCAGGCTCGATGTTATCTAACTTCGGTGATCATACGAGAACTGGTTTTTCAACGGGATATGGCTGCATTCCTCTATTAAAGTATGCAATTTTAACTTCAAAAATTCAACCTTAGTGTTGCACGCTACACAAGTTTGTATCTGTTATCAATAATACACATTCAAGAAAACATATTTCGATTTGCATTGTATTTTTATATTCTCGGATGCTACCTGAATTTTACCAAAAAGAAATTAGTTTCCATGCCTGATGATGACCGGAGAACCTGTCGAAAGTAATTGCATATTTAAGGAAGACCTAATACAGTCGACTGCTTTATTTTCTAGTTTTTTTTTTACATTAAGTTAAAAAATGATATATATATATATATATATGTGTGTGTGTGTGTGCGTGCGTGCGTGTGCGTGTCATAGGAAATGAATTAAATTGGGCAAATATTCAAATATTTCAGATATTTTTTGTTTATACGTTATTTTTATGGATACACTTATTTGAGTAAATGCATTGTTCTTCAATTGTGTGTTTAAAACCCGTAATTCCAGTTTAGTTTAAGTGGAATTTCTCTGTGGTTGAACGGTTACAACACGCCAGTCTTAATGGTGGTCCCGTATAAGAGGCAGGTTCGATTCCTGTCATAGAACGTATATTTTCCACAAAATTTCTCGAACATTAAGCCTGATAAATATAAAGAATACAGCATTTACTCAAATAAGTGTATCTATAGAAATAACGTATCAACAGAAAATAATATATATGTGTGTGTGTGTATGTGTCTTGGACAAGGTGTGGTATAAAGGATTATTACACAAGCTCTCCAGTTATAGAATTACTGGAAGGGTCTTCTCGATCATAAAATCCTTCCTAAGAAGTAGGTACCAATAGACAGTCCTCCAGGACACTAGCGGTCAACGCAGGCGTCCCACAGAGGTTACTTCTTAGACCAACCCTCTTTTTTAACTATATAAATGACCAGCCTAAGAATATAATTTGTTCATTTGTAAACATCTATGCCGACGATACGACTATATGCGGGTGCACCTCTAACTAAAACTCTTTGTGCTCCCCCTCCTTGGAGGGGTGTACGCGCATTATTTATCATCTCTCAGTTGCGTCTCTGTCCTTGGATAGAGTGCGCTTAGGAGCTTCTCTGTCTGAGGACAGAGGGGCAACTGAGGAAAATTATACTGAAGAGGTGCCCAGTCCTGGGGAACAGCTACCCGAAGCCGCGCCCTCCCATTGCACAAGAGGGAGGGATCGGTGCTTGCACCGAGGCCAGCGCAACCGACGGTTACGGGGGCTTAGGGGAATTTTTGTCCCTGCCCGAGTGTCCCCACATTAATCCGACCTTGTGTCACATCTCATTCTCGTAGAGGAATGAGTAAACACCGCACCTCTAAAACTCTTGATGGCCAAGGTTTGGCGACTCATCTCTCTTCGGATCTTGTATAAACGGCCCAATGGTGTAAAAACTGCCTGGTTACATTTAATACCACGAAGACCAAGCTAGTTACGTTCCATCTTCGCCGATTTGACCCTGAACTACCACCAATCAAGATGAACGGCGTTCTTCTCAGGGAAGCACCGTTCCTTGAAAGACTGTTGGGCCTCAAACTCAAGCTAAGGATGCAGGTAAAATGGTCGGCTCCTTGTACCGCTCCAGTAAGTACTTAACTCCTCCTGATATCCTCTACCTTTACAAAAGCTGGATCAGGCGAAAAATGGAGTACTCTTGTTATAGTTGGGCATGAGCTGCCACGACCTCTCACTCTCCAGCCTTGGAAAAGTTCAAAAGCATCCCCGAGCCCTTGTAGTTGATGAATTATTCTCCACCCTTCAACCACTCTTCCACAGGCGGGATGTGGTAAAACATCTCACTGCTCTACCGCTACTTCCATGGAAAGCGTTTCGGTGAACTACATTCCCTGGACCCGCAAGAACACGCCATGACACTTACATAGTAGCAGACCACCCACATTCACTCCATATTCCATTGGTGAGAAGTAAGTTACAATGGAAGAGCTTCTTCCCGCGAACCACTGCCCTGTGGAACCGACTCCTAACAGAATGTTTTACCGATCACTACAATTTTAACCTATGCAAGGCTAGAGTTAATTGTTATCTACCTCACCTATACGCACAGATAGCCTCCTAACGTCATCTACCTCGAGTGTCTCCCGGGCTTTGTAAAGAGTGTTTTTCAGTGTATATATATATATATATATATATATATATATATATATATATATATATGCGTGTGTGTGTGTGTGTGTGTGTGTGTGTGAGAGAGAGAGAGAGAGTAGATAGATAGATAGATAGATAGATATACGAGGGTAAGTCAAAAATTACCCCCACTTTCACCATAACATATCTTTAGGTCTGTCACACTGCCGTCTGCTCATGCGTGATTATAGTTGGTTCTATTGTAGTCACGTGATCGAACTTTGAGCTGTTACAGAGCGAACATGACTGCTCTGCTAGCAGTGTGCACCAAAGAGGAACAAAGAGTAGTGATCCGTATCTGCATAAAACGTGTTAACTCATTGAAGATAACTCGCCGTTTCGCCATTACGATCTCTCGAACTTGCGGAATTTTCGCGTCCTGACCCTTCTTCGTGCGTCACGCTCTCCGGCCACTTTTAAATCTTCTCGATCCCCTCATACGCACTTCTTCGTGGTAGTGTACTGTCACTGTATGTCAACTGGCACACCTTCCAACAAGAGAAATAGGATCACTGAGCTGTGACAAAAGTGTGACAAGCATGAAGATATGTAATGGCGAAAGAGCGAATAATTTCGTGTATATATATATATATATATATATATATATATATATATCGGCTACTATTTATGAGACAAATTCAGCGAAACGTTCATTTACTCTAACAATTACATATATAAACCGACTACGACTTTTAAAACAGATCCAGTAAATCTTTCGTTTAATCTAATGTGTTCATATATAAGTCAGTTATTTCATTCACTAACATATTTTAAATTAACTAAATTTAATTTAACTGGTTAAAGTATTCTACTTTCGCAAATAGGGGGAAACATTAAAGCATAAAATCCGTCCACCTTATTTGCATGTGGTTCTACATCGCATGCAAATCCGCCTTCTACCATTGTCCCCGGGTCCGCCCCTTATGGAACCATGTCGGCAACGGTTCGTCTCGCTCCCGAAAAGCTTGTGCTCATTGATCGCGCATACGCGTGTGACAATGTCTTGCCCTCAGTCTTTCTCATCAGGATCTAATCCGATTCTTTGAGCATCACCTCAAGATGAAGATTAGAACTGACAGAAAACGCTTGCATTCGACAGTCTTCAGCGAAAGGTGGGTGAAAGAGGTGAGCTTGGTTCGTTTGAACGGGGCTAGCCTTGATTTTCTCTTTTAGGTCAACCTACGCCACATCGGGGTGGTTTCCTGCGGAGCCCTCCCCTTGGTTAGGTTAGACAAGCTTCAATGTACCTAGTTAATGTGAGTAAGTGTTGTTCCTGGCCTGTTCCCGGACGCCTCTTTGGTTATGATTCAAATCTAGATTCCCAACCTCCCCAGTTTGTTTTAGCCCCTTTTTATCTCGACTGGGTCAGCTTTATATTTTCCTCATGTCCATCTATATTTTCACCTTCCCACTCCCTTAGCGAGAGAGCCTCTTGATTTTGTTCAATGGACAGAATACAGCGGCCTCTCCGTTTTGAGGGTTGGACGGGCCCTACTAACATCCGTTATGTTTAGTTTACTTTGTGTTGAGTTTTAGTTTTATTATTGGGTTCATCTCCCTCCCCTCCCATTCTTCATTATTAGAATGTTATATATATATTTATTATCATTAAACTTTTAAAGCATGGGGGCGCGTTTTGTAGGTTTCCCCTTGAGAGGATGCGGTATTATGGTGGATGGGGGATTGATTGGTGACGGACGAATTCTTAGGGTGAATGCGGAAACTGTAATGTGTGAATGGGTCGTGAATCAGATTAGCTAGATATAAGATAGTTAGTGACGACCAGCTTTAACCCCCTCCCCATTTTGGCCTTGTGTCACAATTGCATTTTATATACAATAAATATCCTACATCGCATGCAAATCAGTCCAACTTATTTGCATGTATTTCAAAACTGCATGCAAATTTGTTCAATCTATTTGCTTCTAGTTCTAAATTGTATGTAAATTTGTTCAACCTATTTGCATGTTGTTCTACACTGCATACAAATCTGTTCACCCTATTTGCATGTACTACAAAACTACATACAAAACTGTTCAACCTATTTGCATGTATTAGGTTGGTGCAAAAATAATGACGTAATAATGTCGTATTTGACGTTAAAAAATACGTCAAAAAACGACATTATTACGTCGTTATTTTTGCACCAACCTAATAGTTCTTCACTGCATGCAAATCAGTTTAACCTATTTTGCATTTGCTTCAAAACTGCATGCAAATTTGTTCAATCTATTTGCTTCTAGTTCTACACTGCATGCAAATCTGTTCAACCTATTTTATTGTTGTTCTACACTGCATGCAAATCCTTTCTTTTCAAATATTAATTCAGTATCGTTTTCTTTCTCTTCAAATAATTCAGGAAAATATAATGTCGGACAAAACCTAGCCTACGGATACAGTTCATGGGAAGATACGATGAAAGCCTGGTATGACGAATACAAAGATTATAACTATGGAAAACTCAAGCATAATGGAGTTGTTGGCCATTACACGCAGGTATATCCCAAAACATTATAGAAGTGAATAGAATTAAATATCGCTGCTCTATCTTAGCTGGGGTTACCGACATGCCACCCTCTAGACTTCAAAAACGTTTATGACAGCGTTAAAAGGGATCAATTAATTCCCACCCTACAACCTCTTTCCCGCAGTCGAAAGATTGCTATCCTCTATTGCTGCTTTCATAGCAGACTTTCAGTCAAGGTACGTTCATCAGTACCACCAGTTCAAATTTTCACCGTTAAGATTCACCAGGGTCGAGTCATCCTCATTCTCTTCATGTTCTACTTGTAAGGAGGAAGTTTCCTTCAGACATCTTCTTCCCCAGGACTGTTACTTTGTGGAACAGACTCACAAGATCGTGCTTCCCTGGTCATTATAAACTGAATCTGCAGAGAAAATACTACAACATTGATTATGTCTCGCCGGTTCACCATTATCATCTCTCGAACTTGCTGAATCTTCTGGTCAGTGGTAGAGGTAGGCGGACGTCTTGCTTCTTTTTCGGGCGTCACGCTTGTCCGGTCACTTTTAAACTTCTTGACTTATCCAAGCCTAGGGTCAGCCGTTATTGCTCCTACATATCCTCATAATAAGTACTTCTTACTTCCCCTTTTACGCCCTGATTCTCTACCTTGAGTGGCGCTCACGCCTTGCATTGAGTGAAAAATAGTATTAAAAAGTATTTTCGCTTTTGCATACACTCATATATCCACACTTATACAGAGGTATATCAATGTCTGTCGCCTAATGACGGAAAAATTATATTTGCTTTTGTTTGACAAATGAGATTATGTTGCTTTTTGTAGTTGTTTTTAAATCATTTCACCCAAGCAAGATAACAAAGCCACTAAGACGCATGGGGGTTACTGAGTGCGAAAGAATATAAGAAAAACATAATTAAGGAGGGAGGACAATAAAAGAACAGCAAATAAGAAGACAAAAGATAACGATTGACATTGCATTTAAAATTTTGAAGATTTGACTGGCAAGCAAGACTGAAAAAGAAATTTTAAAAAAAACTGGCAAGCAAGACTGAAAAAGAAAGTTCTCTTCTCAAATTGCATAAAAAGAATAAATCAGTAAAGTTAATGTAATTAATGGCGAATTCACTTCGCTAACAGATTAAATAAAGCGTTAACTCACTGACCACTCGCTGAACGACACGATCCCTGTTTTATCAATTGTACAATGGATTAGATGTTCGATCCATATTGTTCGCAAGTACTTTCGGTGAAAAGATTCACCATCTTCAGGCATAAATGTTATTTTTTCTCAATTTCAGGTAATTTCGGATAAAAGTTCCAGGACAAAAATCAATGTGATACTTGTCGAAAGGTGTTTTATCAAAAAGTGTGCTGCTATTAGCAGTTAAGAATATGAATCGAACATCTAATACATTGTACAATTAATATAAAGGAATCGTGGTCAGTAAGTTAATGCCTTCTTAATCTGTTAGCGAAGTGAATTTTCCATTAATTACATTATTTATATTGATTTCTTTTTTGAATGCCTATTTTACGATATATATATATATGTGTGTGTGTGTGTGTGTGTGTGTGTGTGTGTGTGTGTGTGTGTGTGTGTGTGATTAAAATTACAAGTAAAAGGTTTGTCACTTAGCTGATTGATGTTAGCATCAGGATCAGATCCAGTGTTCGTCCGTCCACTCGTCAGAGGATATCAGAAATTTACTGCTTATATTTCTCGATTTTTCTTTTTTTTATATGCATATGTGTGTGCGGATGCGCATTGTTTAAAATTTTTATAAAAAATTTAAAATTTTATAGATATTTAAAAGAAAATCTGGTCTGTTGAGCGCTTAAGGTGAGAGACTGAAAGTTCTATCCAGTATGTGTGAGTTAATAAACAAAAGGAACGAAATTATTTCAAACTGACGGCAGGTTGAGACATTGATTTTGCAAAACGGGAAAATAACAATAGAATAGATCTCGAGAGTTTTTTTGGTGGGGGTAGATGTTTATTGATTCGTTTTTCCGGTTTATCAACCCTTTGAAGGTTATTTAAAGCCAGAAAATACTTTAAAATTGTAAGAAATTTTTGTAGGGTTTGGAGGGTGAGATAAAAATGGTTTAATGATACAAGTCTTACTAATTAACCCATAGCTGGGATGAGAAGATGTTATAGTAAATTACCCACACACGCAGTGACTCTCCCAGCTATAAATAGGAGCAGGTACTGCCTTTTGGAGAAAGAAGTTTCCAGCAGTTAGCTCTGACAGTCAGAACGAACATTCTTGCTGTAACACTCTCGTTTGTATATGTTTGTATTACTGTTTCTGTTTATATATTTGTTTAACTCAATTTCTCTCTTTGTGTCTTTATTTCTGGCCTTAACTACGCCACAACAGAAAAGGTGAATTCATACCTAATCAGAATTTGATAAACATCAAATTATAATGTGAATATGAAGTGGGGGATCAATTCTATATTACAACAATATATAAACTGATCCTTCACTTTGTGGCCATTGTAGTTTCTATAGATTTGTATTGCAGAGAATGTAAATAAATCCGAAAGAAATGCTTAAATTTCTAGCCATTTCAACTATAAAATAATGAGATCTTGCCATTAATCCGAATCTGCGCTTAAATTCATAAAATCTAGTTACCAAAGGAGAAAGTTCATCAGAATAATAACCATGAAAATATTTATAGAAAAGGCACTGGGTAACTCAATTACAGCAGTGGGGAAGTGATTGAAGCCGAGATGCCAGTTCAGAACCAATAACATTGCTAATTCTTCTTTCTATTTTATCTAGAATCTCTAAATATATAGCAGAATCATCTGACTAGTTTGATTGTTAACTGATTTGTTTTCTACGGCTATTCAACCCTTTGCTGGTTGGTTATTTAAAGCCAGAAAATATTTTTATATTGTAAGAATATTTGGGGGAGAGAGGTGAGGAAAGATAATAATTATTTAATGATATAATTCTTACTAATTAACCCACAGCTGGGGGAAGAAGACGTGGATTTATACCTTACCAAGGGTTTTCTGCGTGTAAGTGAATATTCCAAAACAGCCTGAAACTGGAACTCGGCTTTCCGCTTAACTATTCAGAGCCATTATTCATTAACACCACCCTCACATCCAAGCTCACAACATTTGACATTCCAGCGGTCACCCATCTATATACTAACCAAGCCCGACATTGCTTAGCTTTGGTGATCGCACAGGAAACAGTGTTTGAACGTGATATGACTATAAGCCAGATCTTGAGAGCGTTAATTAAACTGACACCCATTTTGAAAAATAGCAAATTGTATTAATGAGTTTTTGATTATGATTTACAGATGGTCTGGGCCACAACGACAAGGATTGGATGCTATTTTTCCAACTGTAAAACAATGCGAAGATTTTACGTCTGTAACTATGCACCAGGGTGAGTTTATGAGTCAGATTATTATAAAATTATATGAGTTTAGGAGTCAGATTATTATAAAATTATATATATTTACTGCTTTGAATATCTGAAAGTGAAAATATAACGAATATTTCGAAAAGCGCAAAAGAAACCTGTGTTATAATAAGATTTATTAAACAGATTTTCATTCGCCCAAAAGTTTATAGATATAGTTACCTCTAAAGATTCGCTAAAAAAATGAGTATACATGATGAAAAAAATACCCAAAACTTAAAAAAAAATGTTTTATCGTCAAAACATGTGTCATTATTAAAAGGAAAGACCAATTTTTATGTAAATTCTTTTTTCTTTTTTTTTTAATCCTTTTAGAACCGCCGAAATTTTGGTTAAAAATCTTGTTCTGGCGTCAATGTGGGGCCATAAATTTGTATGGAAAAATTGAGCGTCATTTTGCGGTGAAAAATACATTAGTTTGGAAATTCTTGCAAAAATCAAATAACTGTCAGACTTTAACTAAACTTTCAAGGCTTATTCACAAAGGAAAGAAATTATTTTAGAACGATTATTTTTTTTAGATCCTTCTAAAAAGACTTTTACATTTGTTACCGCACACGTACCTAATTTTATGGAATCTCGAGAAATTCTTTTTCTTAGTGCTTAATGTTTATATTAAGACGTAGGTGAATTTAAATCAACAAATGTTTTTGGTCAAATAGGACCCACATTTAGAGAAAATCTGCTCTGAATCGTAAAATAAAAATGCAATAAAAATAAGACATTATTTAAATAGACATACGAATTATGAATGATATATTATGGATACTATTGTCTTAAGAAGAAAAAAATACGATGAATAAAGAATTTTTATAAGAATTTTTTCATATTTTTTTCAATTTTAATTAGAATAATTTATAATTTTTTTAAATTCTATATTAATTTGTAACGGTCAAGTGATATAGTTATTAAATAAAAACTATATATACTAAGCATAAATGGAGAAGCTTTCTACAATTCAGCGACCTCCAGTATTTCAAAAAGAATTGTGAACTTTTTAATGTGTGTGTGTAGATGTTCAGATTTTTGCAAAGACGGACGACATTTTCAGAAAATAAGATCGGCAACTAGTAAATTTAAAATGTATTGGTTATTTCTTAACATTTCCGTTGAAATCACTTTGTAAGACTATGAAGTCAAAGAACCTAATATATATATATATATATATATATATATATATATATATATATATATATATATATACAGAATGCATAAAAAATTTTTAAAAGTTTTGTGTAGTTAAAAAATGGCCGTATATACTTGTGTATCCTGCTACTTTTGAAGACCTAATTTTGAAGCTAATTTTAAGAAGGTCGCATCATACATTAGATATAAAATTAGCGTATATACTGCTAGCCCTGGCTACACTGTTGGCCAAGCTATATATCCACTGACTGTAGTCAAATTAGCTTAAAAAATGAAGTCTTCAAAGGTCGTATGATACGCGAGTATATACGGTATAAAAAAGACGTTCATTATCCATTATGTGCAGAACCGGATGTAGATGAAGAGAGACCCTAGGCTATTCCACTTGTGAGCCCCCTCCAAATCCCCTATTCTCACGATTAGAGGAAAATGGAAGAGTGTTAAAGTAAAGAATTTCAGTAAAACCGAGTATGATGACGGGTGTTTACACTGCGTTATGACAGAATGTATAAGGAAGGCCTATGATAGTGTCCAGAATATTATACAACTTAGCTGAAGGCCCCTAGATTTTGAGGACCTAGGCTTCAGCCTTCTAAGTCTATAGATAAATCCGGCACTGATTATGTCATTTTATATCTATTATGCGCCCCTTATTTAAATTTCCCAACAATCAGGCTCTCAATACATCACTCACTATGTCAAAAAAACTACCCGATACGGTCTTATGCTTTTCTACGATATTTTTTAACTTTTTTTTTTAAAGCGTTTCACCCCAAGCAAGGTGGGAAGTCACTAGGACGCAAGGGGTTACAGAAAATTTGGAGCAAAATCAGATAGGAGTGATACAAGAAAGGATGAGGAGAAGGGTAGTGGATAGATCAAGGAAACTGGAGATGTCGATTGACATTACATTTGAATAGTTGGAGATTATAGCTCTCAGGGAAACTGGAATAGGGAAGGGAGTTCCACAGGCGAGGCATGAAGCTATTAGAGTAGAAGAGACGGCTACATTTAGGAGTTTCGACAGTGAAGGGGTGAGAGCGGGATGCCAGCCTCGTCGGGAACCAGTGAATGCAGCTCCCCGGAGCAATTGCCATGAAAGTATTTGTAAAACAGACAGAGAGAATCGAACTAAAAGTAATATGTCTTTCAATTCGGATTAATTAAATTTTAATTCAGTTAATGTTTCTCAAATAACCTTTCAAAAAAGGATATTTTATTTTTGAAAGTTTTTTTTTTTATGAAAGAGGATTACGTTGTTTTGACAGATTTATCAATAAGAACGAATTTATAGATTTTTCTAATAAGCAGAAAAATAATTTCAACCATTTAAAATTTGGTTTGAAATAGACCAAAGTATTTTGGTTATTGGGAATATTAAATTTAAGCTTGAAATGAAAACTAAAATAAAATCTTCAAGGGATATTTCTCAATTTTAGAAATGCATTTCAACCCTGATATATATATATATATATATATATATATATATATATATATATATATATATATATATATATATATATATATATATATATATATATATATATATATATATTAAAATTTATTGGTTATTTCTTAATATTTCCGTTGAAATCACTTTTCAATATATGCATATATGCCCGGGTTGAGAAATCGGAGAGCCGAGTTCTAATTCCAGTCGAATCTATTACTTATGTACTAATACCCTTGGGAAAGGTATTAATCCTAGTCTTCTCCCTCCAGCTATGGGTAAATAGCAAGACAGACTGGGTTCTATAGCCTTGGATGGCAATTGGTCTAGGAGAAGGACAACTCTGAATTAAAAACCTGCGGAGTTTCGTTTTGGGACCTTGTGGCACGTAGTGCACCAGGCCTCTTTATTAGGCCCTTCAAAAAGTGTGGTTGGTTCTGCACAAAGCCTTCACCACTATAATCAAATCATATGTGCTGGTGTCTGGGCTGTCAATTCCTAGGAAATGAGCTGCTTGAGCCACATACGTCGAATATGACGGGAGTGTCCACCATATATATATAAATGCTTTTATTTATTAAGAAAATATATCAAAACTTTCATTTATTCAAATGATTACAAATATGATACATACATCAAAACAATTTTAATTCTAATACTTTCATATACACTAATTCAACATATTCTTTTTATAGCTAAACAAAAAAAAAAGACAAATGAAGTTACTGTAACTTAGTGGCAAATTATTTTTATCCCGATATACACTGGTATGCTTTTGACTTTTCTTATCGTCACCAACTATCTTTAGCGCCACTCCACCCTTCCACTTTTAATTAACGAAGTTCAGAAGGGAATATACAATAATTTTACGAATGAAGGATTTCGTCTCATATTGTTATTAATCTTTAAAAAAAAAAATAATATTAAAGTCACAAACGAAAGCAAATGTAACTGACAAGAAGAGGGGCTGTCATATCTGATCACCCCCCCCCCACCTTTTCTTCTTTCGTTGTTTGTCATTCATTATTGCAATTTGGAAATCGTTTTCCCAAACACTATTTATTAAATTTCCACCAGATACGTTGTCCTCCAATTTCTTTTATATTTGAACTTGTTGCGGGTATATATATTTATTGGCTTAGCATTTTGAAAATATTTGAACTTATTTCCTACATCAACTAGATTATCATGAACAGGTCGATTCATTCTTGTGATCTCGCCGTAACGTATACTATTAAAAATGAAACTTTTTTTTCTATCTTTCAGGGGCAATTTCGCTACCCGACAGCCTTATAAAAGATGCCAATTTGGAGGAAGACTGAAAGGTATAAAATTCAACGTTTTTTCTATGAATATTTAACGAAAAGTGACCTTGTTTATGATTGCATCAACACTGTCTCAAATTTTTATCGCTATTTATGTTATTTTTAGCAGATACCCATATTTAAGTGCATGCTCTATTTTTTGTTGTTTTTTTTTTTAGTGGGGGGGGGTAACCAGTATATTTGTTATACTCTACCGGCCTGACTAGTCGAGAAATCTTATTATAGAATAATATTCGCCTTCTGGCAAGACTCGAATCTACATTCCCTTCAGCAGAAGAAACCGTTGTTAGATTTGACGTGCCTATACCGAAACAGACACGAAGAGCATTGCTAACCAAGTAAGGCTGAATAGCGTCTTTATGCAATAGATTTCTCGTCATAGATTCTCGAGATTTCGTATCTGCACAGTTTCGTATTCAAACGTAATTAAAGCAATTTCTAAAGAAGTAATTGGAGACCCTTACTTCTTTAAAAATTGCACTTTTTTAAATGCCTCATTTTCTTTTCTGATTGAGTTATTTTATGTTATTTTTGTTCACATGAAAAATTTCAAAATGAAAGAATACCTTGTCGAGTCATAAAAAATTTCCGCTTTTGTTTATCAACTTTAATCTTCAAAAAAAAAAAAGTATAATTGCATTTTATACAATTATATATTCACCATTAAAAATCACCATACACGACTTTTATGTTAACGAAATCTTTTGCCCATTGAGTAATATTTAAATCTTTCTTAGTGAAAATTATACAGGATATTTGGGAAATATATACGTATAATTAATCAACTATCCTGTCTATATTTCTGAGAATGAGGTAGGGTAAATATTTACACTATTTACATCGTTCGAACCGTTGTCCTTATCTTTGATTTCATATTCAAGATGTTGTACGGTCCCGCCTTCATCAGATTAATCCACCCCGGCGGACGAAATAAAGGGTTAGGTTCAATCTCCTGAAGAAGGCTGGAGCGTGCAACGACCGAAACGTCGTGAATATAAAAGCAAAGATTAGGAAAACAATACGATACAACAAGTAAATAGTATAAATAATTCACTATTCTGTCATAATTTTGCCCAGCGACTGTTTATGCGAACAAAAAATTGTTACAAACCAAAATATACATTTAAAAATGAAAAAATAAAAACTTAAATAAAGTCATGTACGGAAAAAATACAACAAAATAAAAGTAAATTCAAACAAATTAAAATAAGAAAACAGATAAAAGGAATTTTTTTTCTGTTTCTCTTCTATTGAAAACTAGCAATAGAGCCCGGCGTTGCCCGGGGATGTAACAGTAAGAGATAGATCAAGTATCGACCATCATAAAGACTGAAAAATAAAATTGACAAGGATTATTGTTTAAGGTTGACGGATACGCATGTCTTAATTAGTTTTTTTTTGTTTTTTTGTGTTTTTTTTACGAATTGGTCAAGCCCAACCTCAAACAAAAACATTGTTTTCAATCGTTATGAGTCTCTACCGATTGAATAGAATTTTATTATAAACAATTGTCTTGTAAATGGAATTTTTAAAGTATTCTGAATGTAAAAATAAAGAAAAAAGTGTGCAAGACAAGAAACACTACCTGCCAAGAAAAAAGTGAAGTTTTGTTTAAATCGGTTAAAAATGTAGGAAATCCGATCCCATATATAAACGAACACACACACACACACATACAAACAACCTGGGTTTTATAATAAGTGTATAACTCGATATGAGTTGTCTCCCTTTCATTCTCGCGTTAGCGATGCCTTAATCGTGTTTTCAAATTGATTTCGTGCAAAAACAATTGTGTTTTACCAAATTTTAGCACTGTCAGAACCACCGCAAGGTAATTTTACGTAGTCCTGTGAAGTTTTGTTGAAATCGGTTGAAAAGTGTAGGAAATCCGATCCAATATATAAACGAACACACACACAACCTGGGTTTTATAATAAGTATGATGTCGAGTTTACTCGCCTTTTCGTATACCAAGATGATTAGTCCAAATTCTTCCATCTACCCCTTCCATATATTTCTTCTTTCTTCCTCTATGGCTATTTCCAAATATCTCTTCTCTCTCACTCCCTATACATGACACCTAATTTAAAACAATCTTTGTAAGATTAGTAATATTAGAATTTCTTTTGGTGAAAAATATACAAGATATTTGGCGAAATATACGTACAAATAATTCACTGTTAAGTTCTAATTTTGGTCAGCGACTGTATATGCTAACAGAAGCTAAAAATATACACTTACACAAGTGTTTCCCTAAATTTGGAACAAAACTATACAGGGGAATCAAATGTAATCGTATCTTTGTTAGCGGAATATGCAGATAAGACCATTCCAAGAATGTAAAAGTCAGGTGGGTGGGAGGTAAACAGTTTTAATACGTATCCACTGCAAAATTTAGTGATATCTAGATTAGTGGTTTATAGGGCTAAAAATCGATTATACGAAAACAGAATGTATGGCTGCCAACGAAAGATAATTTACGAATTAAAAATTGGAGGTACGAAAATTTAAATATCTAGAAAATGTTTTAACATAGGGCAAAAATTGCGATACCGAAGTCTGAAGGCGCATTGGGATAGCGAAGTAAAATATTAACAAAACGAACATTTTTCATTAAAGACAAAGACAAGCTTACTGATCTGTTAAGTAATACGTCCTTCCATATGATAATGAATACTGGCCAATCTCCTCACAGATGAAGAGACTTGAAGCAATAGAAACAAAGAAAAGATTACTGAACTGTTACGCAATACCAGTCCTCCTATATAGCAATAAATGCTGGACAATCTCCTCACAAGTGAAGGAAAGACTTGAAGCAACAGAAACAAAGAAAAGCATACTGAAGTGTTGCGTAATATTAGTCCTCCTATATGCATATGAATGCTGGTCAATCTCAGATGAAGAAGAGACTTGAAGCAACAGAAACAAAGAAAATATTACTGAACTGTTACGTAATACCAGTCCTCCTATATAGCAATAAATGCTGGACAATCTCCTCACAGATGAAGAAGAGACTTGAAGCAACAGAAATATGTTTCTACAAAACTATGAAGAGAATTCTATGGAAAGAACATGTAAGCAACGGCAATTTTTTAGAGAAAATGGAAACAAAATGGACACTTATAAGTAGCACCAGAAAAGGATATTTGGAATTTCTAGAGCACATAATAAGGAAAGAGGGTTTGAAAAATTTAACAATCACAGAATATACTGACGGCAAGAGGAACAGATGAATGCGATGCATGACCTACATGATTTTCTTTTGTGAATGTTTAACGGAACAGGGATTACGAGATATAGCAAAAAGAGAAATTTGAATTGTGGAGAGCCTTGATGACCCACGTCCTAAATAGACACAGCAGCTAGAAAAAGAGTGCTTAGCAGTGGAATAATATTTAGCAAGATAGTTTCCCAGGTTACTACAATTAATATTTATACAAATATATGCTTACATTTGATTTTTAACTAAAGCTAAACATGTCAAACCTTTATCGTTACAATTCAACATTGTGAATTTTTAATTACTATAATTCTGAATTACAGGTTACCCCAGAAAAAAAACAGGAAATTTGTTACAGTTTATTCAATTCTTAGAATTTTTGTTACAGTTATTTGAAACAAAAGCAAAGGATAGAAATTTAGAAGCTTAAAACAGAACAAAAATGCAAATGTTAGATGTGGCATTCAACCTAAAGAACTCTGGCAAAATTTCTTGGCATTTTTTCAGTTCCCAAGTTTCATGTTCCTTCTTAAAGAGAAGAATCACATGATGGTGAAAATGTGATAACTGCGGCATCCTGGAACAACAACAAAAATTAAAAATTATATTTGTTAGTTATTTTTTTTTTAGTTCATTCATACAGTAAAATATATATGAGGTTATTGCAAAAATAATGACGTCATAATGTCGTTTTCTGACGTATTTTTTAACGTCAAAAAACGACATTATTACGTCATTATTTTTGCACCAACCTAATAGATTATTTTTTATATGTTAGTTAAATTTTTTAGTTCATTTATACAGTAAAATATATAGCTATCTTTTATATGTTATTAGGTTGGTGCAAAAATAATGTCGTTTTTGACGTATTTTTTAACGTCAAAAAACGACATTATCTTTGCACCAACCTAATAGTTACTTTTCTAAGTTCTTTCATACAGTAAAATATATAGATTATTTTTTATACGTTAGTTAATTTTTTAGTTCATTCATACAGTAAAATATATACAGTGTATCCCGGATATAAGAGACCCTGATATAAGAGAAACCAGGATATAAGAGAGCTTTTCTTTGGTCCCAAATTAGAGCCATACTTACCTAAACAAAATAGACCAAACCCGGATATAAGATAAACCCGGATATAAGATAAACCCGGATATAAGAGACTTCTTCTCCGGTCCCGATAACTCTCTTATATCCGGGTTACACTGTAGTTATTTTTTATGTTAGTTAATTTTTTTAGTTCATTCATACAGTAAAATATATAGATTATTTTATATATGTCAGTTAATTTTTTTAGTTCATTCACATAGTAAAATATATCGTTATTTGTTTATATATATGTTAGTTAATTTTTTTTCATGATATAATAAATCTATTTTTATTTATTTTATTTTTTTTTTTGAGCACCCTGTAATTAAGGTTAATCTTTTTTTTTTTAAGACTGTCATGGTAAAACTTGCTACAACGGCGGAAAGTTGAATCCTGAAACATGTCAGTGTAAATGTCAAGAGTATGATTTTATTTATGGACCACAATGTTCACGTAAGTTTCTTGTTGACAATTATTTTTTTTTTTTTTTCATATGTTCCAACGAAAAGACCAAAATAGAATGAATGCTGCGAATTTTCTACACACACTTTTTTCAATAGCGTAAAATAATCTAAAACCCAAATTTTAAACGGATAAACTTGAATCGTGCCTTCTAAAATAGCCTCGTCAGATGTAGACTGTCATATAGAGATCATGCATGTCGGCAAACGCGTTCAGAATTATCTAAAATATCTACAGGTTCGGCGGAAAGAAACTCCCTATTTAAATTGTTAATAAGTTCATTGATTATTGGTCGTCTTTCAGAAAACAGGTTTCATTTTTAACAATAGATGTTCGTTGTGGTTGATTGATTGATTCGTTTTTGACGGTGTATCAACCCTTTATTACAGGTTATTTAAAGTCAGAAAATATTTTTAGATTGTAAGAATTGTTGTTTTTTTTTGTTTTTTTTTCAGATAATGATTTAGTGATAAAAATATTACTAATTAACCCATAGTTGGGGCGAAAAAAATTGGATTTATACCTTTCTCAAGGGTATTTTAAGCGTAAGTGTATATAACGAACCCAACAGGAATTGGAAACTTGGTTCTCCAATTAACAATTCCGAGCCATTATTCATGACACCACCCGCACATCCAACATTACAGCATATGGTATTCCTAAGCGGTCAACCGCCAACGTAGTGCGGTGTGTTGTCATGGATATCGGGCTCCGAATGAGAAATTCCGGTCAGGTTCGTTACATTCTATTACGCGCAAATACACTGGGGAAAGGCATGAATCCACATCTTTTCCCCAAAGCTTAATCTAATATTCCCATGCAAAAAAAAAAAAAAAAAAAAAAAAAAAGAATTATTCAATCCCCAAATATGTTTCGGCTTTAAATAAACTACAAGTTGTTGATAACCCGTAAAAAATAAATAAATCAATTACCGTATATACTCGCGAATCATGCGACATTTGCAGACCTAATTTTGAACCGTCCTGGCTATGTCGATAAACCACATCCGCGTCCTAGGTAAGACAAGGCCTCTGATCAGGAGGTTTTGAGGAGCGTGGAACCACGTCTTAATTGCTGGTGTTCCCAGGTCCACCTTGACCCGGGGTGGTAGCACCAGTTACGGTCCCAACTATGGGCAAATAGTTAACCCCCAAACTGGGGTCAAAACACTATGAAAGTGTAAAATTAGGTTTTAATACCAGAAATACTTTGTAAAAATTTTTTACCAGCAATACAATTTTGAAAAAAGAAATATTACCAGCAATAAAAATCTTGTCGGCATTAAATAACCCATTGAGGTGTTGATATGCCGTAAAACAAACCAAACCAAGTGGTTGGATTAGTTTTTGTTACTTTGTATTTAGTGAGATTTTAGACCTGGTTGTAAATCCGGGGCGATTTTAAGCAGTCACATCATTAAGTGAGGAGTGGCTATATTCATTCATATTTATATATAAAAAAAACACTTACGTCTTATTTGTGCAAGTTCAGTAGACATCTTTCAGATTTGGTCTCTAAAAACCTGTAAAAATGCAACAAAGTTGGAATATAAATAATTTCTGCCGGGTTGGAGAGTACAAATTCTGATTATGACTTTAAAAACGAAAATTTATTCCGAGTAGTTTCGACATTAGCACAATGTCGTCATCAGGGTGTTTCTAAGACAAAATTATAGTGTTCATCAGAAAGTTAAATTTTTAACGTGAAATGAGAAACGTTAAGGTTATGTATTGTACGATTTCAATTTCACGATGTAAACGTTAGGGGAGGTAACTAAGTTTTGAAAATGTCCATTGCGCTAATGTCGAAAGTACGCGGAATAAATGAATATGTACCAACATATTAATTTTCTCTCTTCTTTTAATAAGGATACTAAGAAGCTTGTCCGTGAATATGAGAAGATCCTATTGAAAATAAGTGGACAAAGCTTGTTTGAATTATCCAATGAGACATGTCTTACTGAAAACATGTGGTCAAAAATATACGCAATATATATAAACCAAACCAAACTCATTTTGAAGCTAATTTTAAGGAGGTTACATCATACACAATATATAAGATTAGCATATGTACTACTGACCAAACTATTTATACATTTATAGTCAAATTAGCTTCAAAATTAGATCTTCAAAAGTCGCATGATACACGTGTATATACGGTAAATAAAAGCTAAAGATTTTTTTTTATTCTGTGTAAATGCTTTCTATTTTTTTTTTTTTTTTTTTCAGTGAATTGCACCGGAACCAAAAATGCTCCATTTTGCACTATGAGGAAAAGCTTCTGCACAATCTACAGCAACATTCCAGACGCCTGTCCGTGGTTATGCGACATCTGCCCTTGTAAGCATGTATTATCTATCTATCTATCTATCTATCTGAACATGTTCCTATCTATCTATCTATCTATCTATCTATCTATCTATCTATTCCAGTCTGTTTTTATCTATCTATCTATCTATCTATCTATATATATATATATATATATATATATATATATATATATATATATAGTTGTACAGTGTATAAATGAAACTGCCAAATATAAGCAGGCGTGTACGAGTGTATTGGTGTGCATTTATGCACGAGGTAAGCTCTCAATGCGGTTATACAGAGCAAAGATGTAGCAGCGCAACTCCCATGAACCATTTTTTACTTCCGACAACACAGATCCTGTGCCTGACGAACTGGGAACACCACCGAGCGAAACTATAGTCGCACGCCAAAAACGTAGGTACACGTATATGTACTAACACACACACACACACACACACACATATATATATATATATATATATAAAATTATGTAACTATCGTTAGTCCGTCACGCCCTCTAAAATAGCCATATATTGACCAATCAAAACCAAATTTTGGAGAGAAGTACAAACAGGTAAGGGGGTACAATTTACAGTTGGTTTTACTAGAGTGCGTAACTTAGTACGAAAAAATTTTAATTTTTCACAAAAAATTAAAGAAAGGTTTTATTATTTAACATGCAATATACTCTCACTATTTTAAAAACAATTTAATGATTAAAATAACAAAAAATACTTTTTTAAAAAAAATCCAATATTGTTTTTTTTTTTGGGGGGGGGGGGGTTGCATATCTTTTCTTTAAGTTTTTATATATACAAGAGTCCAGTTTCCAGTTCGCCCTGCGTTTGTGAGAACTATAAACAAAGCACAAGGCCAAACGCTTCACAAAATTTGAAATTGGCTCCAGAAAGAAATTTTTACGCGTATGTTGCATGTTCAAGATTAAGAAATCTTAAGAATTTATTCTTTACATTATTTACATTATTCGGACTAATGTCCTCATCTTTGTCGCCATATTTATCACAACGTTGTGATAAATATGGCGACAAAGACAAGGACAATAGTCCGAATAATGTAAATGATGTACATAATACCTCATCTCAGAAATATAGACAGACTGAATTTATTCTTTGCTGCGAAAAGGGAAAAAAAGGAAAAAAAAAAATTTCTTAAAAGATACTGTTTGCCAACGAAGTCCTATGCAGTTGAATTAAAGAAATTATCAAACCGCGAAGTAGGGTTTTTGTCAAAGTATTTTTTCAAAACAAATCAGCTTATTCAAATTTCATCGATTGGTATGCGAAATCGAACGAAAAGTAGAGTTTGTAAATCTTGACAAAAATGTTAGCGATAACTTCAACAATACTAAATACTGTGAGGATTTCAACACGCATATCACGTGTTGCTAAAAATCTTAATTTTGAAAATTTCCAGTCTTCTTGGGCACATTGATATAGTGCAATGGCTAGCGAGCTTACCTTGCTAGATCCGTTACGCCTGAATATCGAGTTCCTCATGTGTGCCCCATACTTTCGGCTTTATATTACGCTTAGACCAACTACCTTACTACCTTGTCTATGGGAATTGTCTCTTTCCGACTGGTGGCAGTTGTCGGAGTTCGAGTCTGGATAAACGAACAAAAAAGCAATTTGAAGGTTAATAGATTTTGGTGTTCTTCTTTATTTCTTTTTTTTAATCATTTACCCCATGTAAGGCAATAAATCTACTAAGACACAAGGAGTTACTGAGTGTGAATGAAGCCCTATAAAATTAAATTACATTAAAGAAATTATCAAACCGCGAAGTAAAATTTTTGTCAAAGTATTTTTCCAAACAAATCGGCTTATTCCAATTTCATCGATTGGTATGCGAAATTGAACGAAACGTAGAGTTTGTAAATCTCGGTATAAAATGTAATCTGCATATTTAATGATAACACGTGTCTCGAATAATATTACATATTTAACATTACCATTTTATTTCTCTTCAATACTTCATCAATTTACAGAGTGAGTAGTCTCAGGCCCGCAATCGAAAGTGAACCTTCATTCTCGTCTACGATGTGTGCAAGACTGTCAACTCCTCTCTTAGGCCGTTGTTTTTACATAACTGGGAGAATTACATTTCTTTTCCAACATTTGCAAAACTGGAGGCAACTATGGGGTCATATGATTTTTCATTCAGCTGGCGGGAGTAACCTCAGGTCAATCCTGCACCTGATTCCCTTGTTCTGGTGTGAAACTGAGTGCAAATTTTATTTTAACATTACACTACAAAACCAAATCAGTTTTAATCCTAATCTTATTCTATCCTTTATTTTTACCTAATAGGTAAAATAATATTAAATATGGAAGATATTGCAGCACTTACGAAAACGGAATTTACATACAGTTCGAATTCCGGCTTCATTCTGAAATTATAGTGTTCTTGGAAAGGCATGAATTCACGCTTCCCTGCACTCTGCTTCATCACTGCACATATTTACAAAACGTTTTATCATTAGCATTTTATGACGATTGCAGAGAATATTTATGAGCAATTAGTCAAACTATTATTCCACAACTACATTGCTGATCAACACAACAGCAATAAAAACCGTTACTTCTATGTTCCAATATAAGGTCGGCCAATTAATAACATTTAACATCATCAAGCCGATGACATTTATCATTATTTGCCCAGTTCCCTCTACATATCTGGATTGAAATCCACAGAGATATTCATTCATGACGAAGCTTGTCTTGGGCAAGTAGACCTGGTGCAACCCATCCCTCTCCGGGTCAAACTACGGCTAACTGTCCTCCATATTGACGGCCTTGGTCACGGCCATTGATTCTGTCAGAGGAATTCTCCTCCCAGGCTGCTGACTTTTATCTAAGAAGCCCTACGCCAAGAGGTGCCATCTTATCACCGCAGTGGCTGCATACATAGCTATGGAGACCAGTCCATCCCCTAAACGCTAGAAAATGTCGACCTTACAACAAGGTTCATCCGTGATTTGACAAGACTTTAATCCTTCTGAATGTTTAGCTAACCTCCTCACTTTCGCTGGGGAACTGATTCAATCGCAGTTGTCCCGACCATGTGGCGCATAGTCCTTAACTATCATAAAATAATATTACAAAGTTACACAATAGTTTAATATGATTCTTTTTTTA
The DNA here is from genome assembly GCA_963932145.1 of Acanthosepion lycidas. Taxonomy (NCBI): domain Eukaryota; kingdom Metazoa; phylum Mollusca; class Cephalopoda; order Sepiida; family Sepiidae; genus Acanthosepion; species Acanthosepion lycidas. The sequence continues at coordinate 39,909,037 of OZ010599.1, forward strand.
AATATGAATTTCATAAATTCCTGAAGATCACTTGTACATTTTTCCATACGTTATCTTTCACGATTATATTTAAAACGTTGCTAATTTTCAATCCCCCGGCCGCTCAAAATGTACGAAATTTCTATTTATTGGATTCGAATTAATTTTTAAACCTTTCCATACGTTATCTTTCACGGTTATATTTAAAACGTTGCTAATTTTAAATCCCCCGCTGCTCAAAACGTACGAAATTTCTATTTATTAGATTCGAATTAATTTTTAAATCTTTCCATACGTTGTACTTCCCGATTATATTTAAAACGTTGCTAATTTTCAATCCCCCGCCGCTCAAAACGTACGAAATTTCTATTTATTGAATTCGAATTAATTTTTTAATTTTTCCATACGTTATCTTTCACGGTTATATTTAAAACGTTGCTAATTTTCGATCCCCCGGCCGCTCAAAACGTAAAACATTTCTATTTATTGGATTTGAATTATTTTTTCAATCTTTCCATACGTTATCTTTCAGATTATATTTAAAACGTTGCTAATTTTAAATCCCCCGCCCCTCAAAACGTATGAAATTTCTATTAATTTGATTCGAATTAATTTTTAAATCTTTCTTTCGTTTACAGATGCTGGCTATGAAGGTAGGTTTTTATTTTTTACGTTATCTTTCACGATTATATTTAAAACGCTACTAATTTTCACTCCCCCGCCGCTCAAAACGTACGAACTTTCTAATTATTGGATTTGAATTAATTTTTAAAACTTTGCTTAAGTTATCTTTTACGATTATATTTCAAACGTTGCTAATTTTCAATCCCCCACCGCTCAAAATGTACGAAATTTCTTTAATTTGATTCGAATTAATTTTTAAATCTTTCTTTCTTTTACAGATGCTGGCTATGAAGGTAGGTTTTTATTTTTTATTTATTTCTTGCCTTTTTTATGAGGCCCTTCGGCGTGGTGAAATGGTTAGCAAGCTTGTCTCGCTAGGTCAGTTACGCCTGAGTAGTGAGATCGATACTCACTGGGTGTTTCGCACTTCCGGCTTTGTGCCACATCTTTGTGTCAGTTATGTGCCATGCGTCATACACGCTTAGGCTATCGTGTAGCTTTCGATACATGACTGACGAGGCAGATTTTCTTTCCCGCAGTAGGTTGCATTTCTTTCTGCGGTAGACCAGTTGCCATGCAAGGCTACAGAATCCGGTCTGCCCTGCTATTTACCCATAGCTGGGGGAAGAAAAAGAAGATTCATACCTTTTCCAAGAAAATCATTTTCAGGCCCCTCAACGTGGTGTAATGGTTAGCAAGCTGGCCTCGCTAGATCAATTACGCCTGAAGTGTCAGTTCGAACTTCACCTGGTGACCCGTACTTTCGTCCTTGTACCACATCTAACCTGCGCTTACTACATCAGCATGGCACTTCAATGTGGTGCAATGATAGGTCGATTACCATTAAAAAGTGGTTTCGATCCTCACTGGGTGCACCACAATTTCGGCCTTGTGTCACATCTAAGCTAAGCTTTTCTAAAATCATCTAGAACATTGTGACGTGGTGTAATGGTTACCAAATATATTTCGCTAGATCATTTACAACTGGATAGTGCTTCAAACTTCCGGCCTTATGCCACATCTAAGCTAGATGATGTTCTATCTAGATCACTGTGACGTGGTGTAATTGTTAGCAGACTTGTCTCGCCATATGACTTACGAATTAATAGTGATTACGATCTTCACTGGGTGCCCCATGCTTTGTGCCACATCTAAGTTACTTTCTTGCAAAGAAGTGAAAATCATCTTCTTGAAAATTACCTTCTTGCGATGGATAATTAATCCGATAGATTTTAATACTTAAACGTTATTATTTCAATGTTTAATTACTTTACCTTTTCCGCATCTTTAGCAAAACCTAATTATTTTTTTTTATTTTGTTTTCCTAGGTGTTGGGAGAAGTCTTCGGTCATCAGGATGGCTCCTCCTGCTGCTTATCTGTCTTCAGAGATTTGCTGATTATATTTAAAGCTGTCAACCTGTCCTCGACGAATTTCAACTCCGTCAATCAAAAATCCATTGTCTTGGATATTTTTTTTCTTCTTTTTTTTTTTTTCCCCAAACACTTAAAATTATTTAATGCTTAAATATTCTACATCCTGGAAAGACGGGTCAGTGTAAAGATTTATTTCTGTTGAGGAAATAACGATTTTGGTGGGTCACTTTCTTCGAAAAAAAAAAAAAGAAAAAAAAAGAATTATCAGGAAATCACCTTTAAAATTAACTACCGTATTTTTTCAAAATATAACACGCACTGAGACATAAGATAGAACCTTATTTGGGATAAAACGTTCGGAAGAAACAGCTATCACTGTATTTGAAATATTTTTCTTAATATTCAACCTGATGTTTTAAAAATAAGTATGTATTGTCTTAATAACAAAAGAGCAGGAAACATCAAAAGAAGAAAATACTGTAAATCAGAAAAAAAAAGGGTTTATTGTTACAAAATCATCATTGAAATTCACTATCGCTAGGAAAGCAATCAGACATTTTATCACTGCATCCAATATTGGGGTCAAAGAGAATGTCATATTCACAGGTTTCACTGAGGTTTGGAAAGGTTTGAGACATGTCATCATTGGATCCAATATTATAATGAAAAAAAATAGCATCCATGTTGCTTTCACTGTTGCTTCGAAAGCAATCAGAAATTTCATGATTGGATCTGATATTAGCATCGAAAAGAATGTTCAATTTCATTGCTATCCCTACCGCTTGAAAAGGAATCAGATATTTCATCTTTGGATCCAACATTACAATCAAAGAGAACGATATCTACATTGTTTTTACTATCGCTAGGAAAGGAATCAGATATTTCAACTTTGGATCCAAAATTACAATCAAAGAGAACGATATCTACATTGTTTTTACTATCGCTAGGAAAGGAATCAGATATTTCAACTTTGGATCCAACATAACAATCAAATAAAACGTTATCGGCCTTGTCCTTACTATCGCTAGGAAAGGAATCAGATATTTCACATTTGGATCAAAAAATTACAATCAAAGAGAACGTAATCGGCATTGTTTTTACTATTGCTAGGAAAGGAATCAGATATTTCAAGTTGGATCCAACATAACAATCAAATAAAAGGTTATCGGCCTTGTCCTTACTATCGCTAGGAAAGGAATCAGATATTTCAATTTTGGATCCAAAATTACAATCAAAGATAACGTTATCGGAATTGTTTTTACTATCGTTAGGAAAGGCATCAAATATTTCAACTTTGGATCCAACATTACAATCAAAGAGAACGTTATCGGCATTGTTTTTACTCTCGCTAGGAAAGGAATCAGATATTTCAACTTTGGATCCAACATTACAATCAAAGAGAACATTATCGGCATTGTTTTTACTATCGCTAGGAAAGGAATCAGATATTTCAACTTTGGATCCAACATTACAATCAACGAGAACGTTATCGGCATTGTTTTTACTATCGCTAGGAAAGGAAACCGATATTTCAATTTTGGATCCAACATAACAATTAAATAAAACGTTATCAGCCTTGTCCTTACTATCGCTAGGAAAGGAATCAGATATTTCAACTTTGGATCAACATTACTGACAAAGAGAACGTTATTGGCATTGTTTTTACTATCGCTCGGAAAGGAATCAGATATTTCATCTTTGGATCAACATTATAATCAAAGAGAACGTTATTGGCATTGCTTTTACTATCGCTAGGAAAGGAATCCGATATTTCAACTTTGGATCCAACATGACAATCAAATAAAACGTTATCGGCCTTGTCCTTACTATCGCTAGGAAAGGAATCAGATATTTCACCTTTGGATCCAAAATTACAATCAAAGAAAACGTTATTGGCATTGCTTTTACGATCGCTAATAAAGGAATCAGATATTTCGACTTTGGATCCAACATTACAATCAAAGAGAAAGTTATCGGCACTGTTTTTACTATCGCTAGGAAAGGAATCAGATATTCCATCTTTGGATCCGACATTATAATCAAATAAAACGTTATTAGCGTTGTCCTTACTATCGCCAGGAAAGGATCCAACATTACAATCAAAGAAAACGTTATCGGCATTGTTTTTACTATCGCTAGGAAAGGAAACCGATATTTCTACTTTGGATCCAACATTACAATCAAAGAGTACGTTATTGTCTTTGTTTTTACTATCGCTAGGAAGGGAATCAGATATTTCAATTTTGGATCCAACATTACAATCAAAGAGTACGTTATCGGCATCGTTTTTACTATCGTTAGGAAAGGATTCAAATATTTCAAATTTGGACCCAAAATTCCAATCAAAGAGAACGTTATCGGCATTGTTTTTACTATTGCTTTGTGTGGAATGAGATATTTCAATTTTGGATCCAAAATTACAATCAAAGAGAACGTTATCGGCATTGTTTTTACTATCGCTAGGAAAGGAATCAGATATTTCAAGTTTGGATCCAAAATTACAATCAAAGAGAACGTTATCGGCATTGTTTTTACTATCGGAAGGAAAGGAATCAGATATTTCAATTTTGGATCCAACATTACAATCAAATAAAACGTTATCGGCATAATCCTTACTATCGCTCGGAAAGTAATCAAATATTTCATCTTTGGATCCAACATTACAATCAAAGAGAACGTTATCGGCATTGTTTTTACTATCGCGAGGAATGGAATCAGATACTTCAACTTTGGATCCAACATTACAATAAAAGACAACGTGATCGGCATTGTTTTTACTATCGTTAGGAAAGGATTCAAATATTTCAACTTTGGATCCATCATTAAAATCAAAGAGAACGTTATCGGTATTGTTTTTACTATCGTTAGGAAAGGAATCAGATATTTCATCTTTGGATCCAACATTACAATTAAATAAAACGTTATCGGCGTTGACCTTCCTATCGCTAGGAAAGGAATCAGATATTTCAACTTTGGTTCAACATTACTATCAAAGAGAACGTTATTGACATTGTTTTTACTATCGTTACGAAAGGATTCAAATATTTCAACTTTGGATCCAAAATTACAATCAAAGCGAACGTTATCGGCATTGTTTTTACTATCGCTAGGAAAGTAATCAAATATTTCAACTTTGGATCTCACATTATAATCAAATAAAACGTTATCGGCGTTGTCCTTACTATCGCTTGGAAAGGAATCAGATATTTCATCTTTGAATGCAACATTACAATCAAAGAAAACGTTATCGGCATTGTTTTTACTATCGTTAAGAACGGATTCAAATATTTCAACATTGGATCCAACATTACTATCAAAGAGAACGTTATCGGCATTGTTTTTACTATCGCTAGTAAAGGAATCAGATATTTCAACTTTGGATCCATCATTGCAATCAAATAAAACGTTATCGGCATTGTTTTTACTATCGCTAGGAAAGGAATCATATATTTCGACTTTGGATCCAACATTACAATAAAAGATTACGTTATCGGCATTGTTTTTACTATCGCTAGGAAAGGAATCAGATATTTCAACTTTGGATCCAACATTACAATCAAAGAAAACATTGTCGGCATTGTTTTTACTCTCGCTAGGAAAGGAATCAGATATTTCATCTTTGGATCCAACATTACAATCAAAGAAAACTTTATCGGCATTGTTTTTACTATCGTTAGGAAATGATTCAAATATTTCAACATTGGATACAACATTACTATCAAAGAGAACGTTATCGGCATTGTTTTTACTATCGCTAGGAAAGGAATCAGATATTTCAATTTTGGATCCAACATTACAATCAAAGAGAACGTTATCGGCATCGTTTTTACTATCGTTAGGAAAGGATTCAAATATTTCAAATTTGGACCGAAAATTCCAATCAAAGAGAACGTTATCGGCATTGTTTTTACTATTGCTTTGTGTGGAATGAGATATTTCAATTTTGGATCCAAAATTACAATCAAAGAGAACGTTATCGGCATTGTTTTTACTATCAGAAGGAAAGGAATCAGATATTTCAATTTTGGATCCAACATTACAATCAAATAAAACGTTATCGGCATAGTCCTTACTATCGCTCGGAAAGTAATCAAATATTTCATCTTTGGATCCAACATTACAATCAAAGAGAACGTTATCGGCATTGTTTTTACTATCGCGAGGAATGGAATCAGATACTTCAACTTTGGATCCAACATTACAATAAAAGACAACGTGATCGCCGTTGTCCTTACTATCGCTAGGAAAGGAATCAGATATTTCACCTTTGGATCCAACATTACAATCAAAGAAAACATTGTCGGCATTGTTTTTACTCTCGCTAGGAAAGGAATCAGATATTTCAACTTTGGATCCAACGTTACAATCAAAGAGAACGTTATCGGCATTGTTTTTACTATCGTTAGGAAAGGATTCAAATATTTCAACATTGGATACAACTTTACTATCAAAGCGAACGTTATCGGCATTGTTTTTACTATCGCTAGGAAAGGAATCAGACATTTCAACTTTGGATCCAACATTACAATCAAAGAGAACGTTATCGGCATCGTTTTTACTATCGTTAGGAAAGGATTCAAATATTTCAACTTTGGATCCATCATTAAAATCAAAGAGAACGTTATCGGCATTGTTTTTACTATCGTTAGGAAAGGAATCAGATATTTCATCTTTGGATCCAACATTACAATTAAATAAAACGTTATCGGCGTTGTCCTTCCTATCGCTAGGAAAGGAATCAGATATTTCAACTTTGGATCAACATTACTATCAAAGAGAACGTTATTGACATTGTTTTTACTATCGTTACGAAAGGATTCAAATATTTCAACTTTGGATCCAAAATTACAATCAAAGAGAACGTTATCGGCATTGTTTTTACTATCGCTAGGAAAGTAATCAAATATTTCAACTTTGGATCTCACATTATAATGAAATAAAACGTTATCGGCGTTGTCCTTACTATCGCTAGGAAAGGAATCAGATATTTCATCTTTGGATCCAACATTACAATCAAAGAAAACGTTATCGGCATTGTTTTTACTATCGTTAGGAACGGATTCAAATATTTCAACATTGGATCCAACATTACTATCAAAGAGAACGTTATCGGCATTGTTTTTACTATCGCTAGTAAAGGAATCAGATATTTCAACTTTGGATCCATCATTGCAATCAAATAAAACGTTATCGGCATTGTTTTTACTATCGCTAGGAAAGTAATCATATATTTCGACTTTAGATCCAACATTACAATCAAAGATTACGTTATCGGCATTGTTTTTACTATCGCTAGGAAAGGAATCAGATATTTCATCTTTGGATCCAACATTACAATCAAAGAAAACGTTATCGGCATTGTTTTTACTATCGTTAGGAAAGGATTCAAATATTTCAACATTGGATACAACTTTACTATCAAAGAGAACGTTATCGGCATTGTTTTTACTATCGCTAGGAAAGGAATCAGATATTTCAATTTTGGATCCAACATTACAATCAAAGAGAACGTTATCGGCATCGTTTTTACTATCGTTAGGAAAGGATTCATATATTTCAAATTTGGACCCAAAATTCCAATCAAAGAGAACGTTATCGGCATTGTTTTTACTATTGCTTTGTGTGGAATGAGATATTTCAATTTTGGATCCAAAATTACAATCAAAGAGAACGTTATCGGCATTGTTTTTACTATCGCTAGGAAAGGAATCAGATATTTCAATTTTGGATCCTACATTACAATCAAATAAAACGTTATCGGCGTTGTCCTTACTATCGTTAGGAAAGGAGTCAGATATTTCAACTTTGGATCCAACATTACAATCAAAGAGAACGTTATCGGCATTGTTTTTACTATAGCTAGGAAAGGAATCAGATATTTCAACTTTGGATCCAACATTACAATCAAAGATTATGTTATCGGCATTGTTTTTACTATCGCTAGGAAAGGAGTCAGATATTTCAAGTTTGGACCCAACATTACAATCAAATAAATCGTTATCGGCATTGTTTTTACTATCGCTAGGAAAGGAATCATATATTTCATCTTTGTATACAATATTAGGTTCAAAGAAAATATCATCCTCGGTTCCATCCATTTTTTATGCATATGCCACATTTCTTAAATCGTTAAGCCTTCTATCACTTCTTTTTCTTTAATTCTAATTATTCACCAATAAACACACATAAGCAAGCTTTTGCTTTTTCCTATATATCCACTGAATGCATCGATCTAATAGAGGGTAAAATCTTGGATATCTGGCAAGGACACCAATACAGAAACATAAACATCAGAAACATTTCCACCCTCAGCACGAGGACAAGGATGAACTGAGGTCCCCAGTCTATTTAATCTTTTCCTAGACTCTATGCCCTGCGCATTTACAAACACTGATGGGCACTGTCCATTTAATCATTCCATACCAAATCCCAAACGGATCTACCAATAGAAGACAACGATTTTCGTTTCTCTCCCGAAGCCAATGTACTAATCATGAAGCGGGCATGGGGGTCAATGCCATGGGTATTCATAGTTTGGACAAGAATCATCGTGAATAAAAACTCAACATCATCTAAGTGTTCCAAGAAATAGGACTCGAAATAAACCTTTTAAAAATATAAACTATGACCTAGAATTGGAATGAAAGCAGTAATTGCACATACCATAAAACCATCACAAAAATTCAGGATGTGGAATTAGTAATAAATAAACACTTCAAAAACGTTTGTGTATGGATCAGTCATAACAAGTTTAGTGTAGAAGATAACAGACTTGAACATCGAATATGCTGCACTAAAGTTAGGTTGAACTGTAAAATGATGAGACCTTACCTTGGATCAGTTATAACAAATTTAGTATAGAATATAAGGACATTGAACCTAGAATAGGCTGCACTAGAGGTAGTTTAATCTGTAGAATGATGAGACCTTACCTTGGTGTATGGATCAGTTAAAAACATATTTAGTATAGAATATAAGTAAATTGAACCTAGAATAGGCTGCACTAGAGGTAGTTTGAACTGTAAATTGATGAGACCTTACCTTGGTGTATGGATCAGTTAAAAACATATTTAGTATAGAATATAAGTAAATTGAACCTAGAATAGGCTGCACTAGAGGTAGTTTAATCTGTAGAATGATGAGACCGTACCTTGGTGTATGGATCAGTTATAACAAATTTAGTATAGAATATAAGGACATTGAACCTAGAATAGGCTGCACTAGAGGTAGTTTGGACTGTAAATTGATGAGACCTTACCTTGGTGTATGGATCAGTTATAACAAATTTAGTATAGAATATAAGGACATTGAACCTAAAATAGATTGTACTATAGGTAGTTTCGCCCAATAACGCTGCAAAACCAAAACATTAACCTAAAACCCCGAGTTATGTTCTTTAATAGATTTGTCAGATCGAGACTTTCATATGGACGCCGTGCATGGCGCCAAACCCGTTCAGATATATGGAAACTTCCAGCTGTACAAAATCGCTTTCTAAGACCAATGGCTAAAAATGGCTTTGAGCGAGTGCGAAACTAAGAAACTAAGACCAGATTTCTTCGTACCTTATGAAATGTCGCTACAGAATCACAAAGAACTTTACCAAATAAAAGAACAACCACATCACTTGAGGACTTCCAACGGCTAACATGGATATGAGATGTAACTCGAAGAAAAAAAATTGGCATAATAAAAGACGCTGACATTCCACACTACTTCAAAGAGAAGGACAGGAAGAAAATTCCTATCAACACTGGAAAGGGCGATAGCAGCCACTGGGCCTTTTCTGAAAAAATGATTTTAAGAGAAAGATTTTATAAATTTCAACTAATAATAATACAAGCTACTTGGTCAATGAATGTCGAATGTTTCTTTATAAGGAAGCGGCTAATATATACCATTACCATGGAATTTTTTTAATATAGTATAAATTACTTATTTTCTAACTCTTTTGGTTTAAATTTATGTTTTTATTTTTTGAATTCCTTTTTTGTGTCGTTCCCTTGTTTAAGCCTCCGTGTGGCTTACGCAAATTAATGCAACTCCACTAATGACGCCCGTGTTGTCATTAGGGTAGTTACATTCCTTTGGAGAGACCTATCTCCTTGAAAATCTTTTTAAAGAGAACAAATTTCAACCAACAGTAGTACAAACTACTCGCTCAATGAATGTCGAATGTTTCCTTATAAGGAAACGGCTAATATTGCCATTACTAATTCCATTCATACCTTCGGTTTATAGGACGCAACCAGATTTTGACTTGAGATTTGTGGGTAAAAAAGTGTGTTTTATACATAAAAAAAATACGGTAGACATTAACATTCCGACATTTTTTTTTCTATTCTTATTTGTTGGAAAATATTGAACTGAACGAACTTTATTGTCTTAAATTCTTAATAAACTTTTTAAGCTTTCCATTCTTAAGGTGATTTTGACAGTAATCCTCAAATGTCTATATTTTCAATCTTGCTAAGTACTCAACATTTAATTCTTATTGACTGGGCCTTTTTATGAGTGAAGACAACAACAACACGACTGCTCAGCGTTCGGGAGTTGAATTACTCTCAAAATTCTATTGATTGCCAAGTCACGAGAATAGGACATTTTCAAAACTTGTTCAACTACGTAACAAATTAAGCCAGATCGTAACGTTGACCGGAACTGAACTTTTATTATCGTCGAATTCGACAAAAGAAACATGAAATAAGCTTTTTTATTTTTTAAATTATTGACTTCGAGATAAAAAAAAAAATTTATTTTCTAAGTTAATCTTTTATATTTTCGTATACTACTAACTTTTTCTAATGTCTTTGTACGCTCAAATGCGCGACGTATTCCAGACAGCGGCTGAAATTTCTTTCTCGAAACAGTTTTTGAGAAAATCAGAATACTGCTTCACAAACTATGTCTACCAGAATATTTCATGTATTGTTTTTGGGTATTAATCACAGTACAGAGGCTGGTAATATTGTATTCTAATATCTATCTATAAAAGGCAGTGTGTGTGTGTGTGTGTGTGTGTAACGAATGCACGGCCGCAATTTTCGACGGATTTGCACCAAAATTTACATGCTCCAAGTTACCGGGAAGGCCACGACCGACTTTGCATTTCCCAACTCCCATCGATAGTGGAAATAATCGATTTTTTCATGCTTCTACGGCACTTTTCATGTAGTTTGCAGCCATGTTCTACTGGCCAGAGTGAGAGCCTATAGCTGGCTGTCACGAATAGACAGGAATATTCTATTGGCCAGCGTGAGAGCCAACAGCTGACTGACACGAATGTTAACTAGCATGCAAAAAGAAATGGATATCTACATTCGTCACAAGTGGGAAAAATTTAAATCTGCATGGCACTTTACTCCAATTGGCTCATTCGCTTGATTAAACTCAACGTTGATTCTGATTCCGCAGAACTGGGTTGGGTGTGAAAAAGTATTTGTTGTTAACATTCTTTTTTCATTCGGTTTTTCCAGTTACGAGTCCTTTTTTAAAGCTGATAGTTTTGTGTTCATTTTGTTTAGTTCTTTTTTCGTAACATATTTAATGTTTAGTATAGAGCTTAGAAAAAATTCGCAGTGTGAGATAGGCAAGAAGTAAGGCATGTAGCAACATCAGCACAGCAAGGGGCACTCCTTTAAAAGCAAGGAAGGGCAAAAATATTTTAAGTCAAGTGATAGCGATTGCTGTATGAGTCGTACGATTTTTGAATCAAGCACGGGCAACGCCGGGTAATGCTGCTAGTAGTATAAATGTGAGGTGGATAAGCTTAGCTCTTTTCAACTTCCCAATCATGTATGGAAATGTTTTAACATAGGCATAGCTGGCCACTCGTACTGGAGGATAACCGTTTACTACGGCAGCTAGCCAATCCCTATTGCAGACGTTTGCTCAGGCGCATTTGTGTTTATTCAACACCCAGAGAGCTTACCTGTGGTTTATACTGCAACTATGCTGAGCAGTTACAGTTAGTTTCGCGTTATCTAGCGTGATCAACAATTTGAACAAGGCCAGCACGCTCAAACCCTCGGCCATGATGACTTGTGACAGCTATCGATGGCACCCAAGGGTTCCGCCTACCCAATTTCACTCACAAGGCTTGGTTTTTCCAAAGATGCCACACGCTGGGATCGACAGCTCCAGTCCAATAACATTAGGAAGTCTCCTTCATCCTTCATCACAAATCGACCATGATGAGATTCGAACCCGGGTCTCTTGGTCAGAAAGCGAACATTCTAACCACTCGACCACCATAACAGAAGAGAAGTATTGGTTTATAATTTTATTCAATATATTATTACATATTTAATAAGAGATATCAATAAAGTCGGGAACACGTTTTACAGAGACATACCATATAACAGATAAAAGACAAGAAACATTTTTCTTATTTTATTCAATACATTTTTACATTTTTAATGAGTGATATCAATTTGACTCTTTTCAACTTCTCAATAAAGTCGGAAAAACGTTTATATAACAGATAAAAGACAAGAAACATTTTTCTAATTTTATTCATTACATCGTTACACGTTTAATGAGGTCGATAAGCTTGACTCTTTTCCACAAGTCAATCAAGTTACGCGTCGTCCATGGTATTTTCAGTATCCTTCTGTGGAATCATGTTGCCACCAGTTTTCTTCTCTTCCCTGACAAGATTGTCCAACATTCACTTCCATATAAGAGCCTGGATATCACGTAGCAAGCCAGCAGTCTTTTTTTCTTCGTTTCTAATGATTTTTTCCGTTTCACAGCATGAAACACACTTTGAGCGCTAGGTGTTGATCTTAATATAAATATTAATGTTTTTACTTTTTAAATTATTGACTTCGAGATAAAAATTTATTTTCTAAGTTAATCTTTTATATTTTCGTATACTACTAACTTTTTCTAATGTCTTTGTACACTTGAATACGCGAAGTATTCCTATTATATATATATATATATATATATATATATATATATATATATATATATATATATATGATAAGATAAAGAACAAATAGGAAACGTTTACCAATCTCACATGTTTCATTTTTATTAAAGCTTCGTCAGATATTGAAACAGTCAAAATATCAGAAATTCTGGTATTTTCAATTTTGTAGGTTTGATTTTCATTGGTCAGTCACGTATCTGTAGATATTTGTATTTTATGTAAGTTTTAAAAAATTCTAATTTTTCTATACAGGCAACGGATGATAATGTGTATTGGTAATTTTTTTTTAATTTTACTAATACCATCATAAATTAAATAAATTTTAATTCTTTAAGGAGAAAATACTTTCAAAGCTCAATTATAACATTATTAACAACTATAAACACGCATCTATTATATATAGGGTATCCTAACTTGACTAAACCTTTTTTCGGAAGTAACTAATATTTGGATACAATATTTGTCGGTGAAAAAGATTACCCTACCGCCCCTTGTTAAAATGATTGGATTTCCCCATATCCATAGAAACAAATATTATGAATGTATGTGCTTATAAAACTCAGTAAATTTCAAAATAAGTTAGTCCAAAATTCGCTTGAAAATGAAACAGAACTAAGGACTCTAATTTAATTCTGTAATTGAATTTGAAGTTTTTAGCTTCTGTTTTTGAAACATGGTAATTCCTGTGTAGCGATGGAACCATACTTTTAAATAAGTAAATTTATAATATATATATATATATATATATATATATATATATATATATATATATATATATATATATATTAAAATAAAGAGAAAGAACAGTAAGATTTATTGATGTGGGGCCAAAGTCGGGACCACAGAAGGAAAACACGGAACACGGATTAGAGATGAGAAAGATATATTAAACAAAAAGTTACAAAGATAGTGTAAGTGTAAGCGGAGCTTACTATGTGCTAGTGTCCAATATTGGTAATCGTACGCGGCTGATACTACAGTATTAGAATACTCTCTCTCCTCCTCCTCCTCTTCTTCTTCTCTCTTAGAGTGTTATGTCACATACTTTATATAGTCCTGGAAGAGTCCATGTTGTAGGTCTGTTACGGTCTCACAATACCCCCCTTCCAAGAATTTTCTTTTTTTTTCTCTCTTTTTGAAAAGGAGAAAAAACATAAAATTGTTAATACTTTTTTCTCTTGGGATGTATGTCGAGCGGTTAAGTAAATTTCCTTTTCCTTCCTGAGCGTCGCACTTCAGGAGAGACTTGGGGCGTGTCGAGATCGAAGTGATCGAAAATTACATCGATCGTCTCTTCACAGCTATTTTGTAGTGATTCCTCCGATTCCTTCAAACTGCATTTTCTGAGCTGGTTCCAATGGCGTTTGTGAGTGTTTTTCGGTCCTTGGACAATATAGACCAGTTCGACAATTCTTTGTTTTATGGTGCCTACTTCCCAGAATGTTATGTTGTTTTTGTAAGCCTTGAAAAAGACTTTATCGCCAGGATTGAAATATTTCTTATGAGGCGATGCGGGGTTTTTTTTAACTTTGCTTGCCGTGGAATAAGTTTGTCGAAAACAGACTTGATTTTCCTTGCGAACATTGTTTCTGCAGGCGAGCTTCCCATAGGCGTATTCGGATTAGGGGTTATCCGATACACCTGCAGAAACTGTTGCAATGCTCTTTTTGTCGGTGTGCCTAGTGCCTTTTTTAAAGCCTTTTAGAATGTCCACGAACCTTTCGGCCTGGCCATTCGACCTCGGGTGGTACTGAGGCGTTGTAATGTGGTCGACCTGATATGACTTGCAGAAGTCTCTAAATTCACTTGATATGAATTGAGTGCCATTATCTGTAACTACACAATCTACCACGCCAAAACGCGCAAATAGTTCGTGTAGAAATCCGATCGTGCAGTTTGTAGTTGGTCTTTTGCATTGTATGACCTTAGGCCATTTTGAGTGGCTATACACAACATGTAGTATATGCTGTCTATAGGCCCTGCAAAATCGACATGAATTCTTTGCCATGGATGGTCCGTGTTTGGCCATGGTTTGCACGTCGTGGTTGGAGCTTTTGCTGCAAGCGCGCATCCTTTGCATGATTCTATCATGTCTGCTATGTCCTTGTCCATGTTTGGCCAATAAACATAGCAGCGCATGAGGCTTCTCGAACGGTTCTTCCCCGGATGTCCCATGTGAAAATCCCTGAGGATTTTTATTTGTAGGCTGTTTGGAATCACTACGCGGTCATTGTACAATAGGACATCATCACAGAGAGAGAAAACTTCAGGCACATTGGGGTCTTTATTGCGAATTTTGCTTTTTATGGATTGAATGAATTCATCCTCTCGAGACTCCCTTTATCAGCCAAAGTAACGGGGAGCTCTCTTATGGTACTCGCGATCATGTTTTTGATTTCACAGTTTGTCCTTAGAGTAGCAATGATGGAGTCTTTAAAGACTTCTGTGTTTTTTGGAATGAGTCGCGATAAACTGTCTGAATGGCAAATATTTTGGGATGTTAGGAACTCTATCTTGAAATTATAGTTTAAGAGAATTGTTCCCCAACGAAGTAGTCTATTTGCAGTATAGACTGGCAGACCTTTTTTAGAACCAAAAATTGTAATTAGAGGTTTATGGTCCGTCTGCAGTATGAACCGTCTACCATGTAGATATCTGTGAAACTTTGTCACAGCGAATATTAACCCTAGAACCTCTTTCTCTATTTGGGAATATTGCTTCTCAGCTGGAAGTAGAGATCTTGATGCGTGAGCCACAGCTTTTCGCGAACCATCTCGCAGTTTATGCAGAATGCAAGCACCAATGCCGTACGAGCTTGCATCACTTGCGACTATGATGCCGAGGCTAGGGTTGTAATGGGTGAGGGAGAGGTCTGAAGTAAGAGTTTTCTTGATCTTCTCGAATGCGTCTTGGCATTCCGGGGTCCATGACCATGGTTTGTCCTTTTTTAAAAGTTGGTTGAGAGGCCCTCTCAAATTTTGCATGTTCTTAATCAACCCTTGGTAAAAGTTAGCTAGGCCGAGGAAGCTTTGTAACGCTTGAACGTTATCTGGGGCTGGCATGTTTCTGATCGCGTTGGCTCTTTCTGGATCCGGCCGACGACCATCTTTATTTATAATGTGCCCTAAGTATTTAATTTCTCGTACGAAAAAGTCACACTTTGCCTCCTTAACCTTAAATCCGTATTCTTGTATCTTTTCGAATACGTTTATTATATGGTTCCGGTGCTCTGCCGTAGTTTTACTAGTAACCAGTATATCATCCAAATAGGCTGTTGCGTAGTCAAGGTCGCCCAGCATGGCGTCCATGACCTGCTGGAAAATTGCAGGCGCAACCTTTACTCCAAAAGCCAGCCTGTTGCATTTGTACAACCCTCTATGTGTGTTTATGCAGAGCAATTTGGAACACTTTCTTCCACCTCTATCTGAAGGTATGCGTCCGAGAGGTCAATTTTAGAAAAAAAATTTTCCACCATTGAGTTTATTGAAAATTTCTTCAGGGCTTGGGAGAGGATAGTGGTGATCTTGCAAGGCATCGTTTAACCCTGTGGAAAAATCTGCGCATACTCGTATTTGATTGGACTTCTTTTTTACGTAGACCGTAGGTGCTGCCCACTCGCTGAAATGTGTTTTTGACAGAATACCTGCTTGTTCGAGTCTATCTAACTCTTTATTGATTTGCTCTAGAGCAACGAAAGGGGCATTCCGTTTCTTTTTGAATACCGGTTGTGCACCGTCCTTCACCTTGAGCTTTCATTTTAGCACATTTCCTAAGGCCGCCAGAAAAATGCTGGGGAAATTGTTGTTTGAGTTCCTTTTTTAGATTTACCAAATTGGACGTTGTACTTTGTATCTTGCGACAAAATGTACTCATTGGGCAATCCCAAAGATTGAATTTTTCTATCCAATCTGTTCCAAATAAGTTATCTGAAGTTTTCAATATGTAGGCTTTGAGCTTTTTGGTAACTCCATTTAGTGTTACTGTAAGTATTACCTCGCCTAAAATGTTAATCTTTTCACCAGTTACGAATTTTGCTGTTTTATCCGTTTTTAATAAGGTCGGCTTGTTTAATTTTCGCCAAGTACACCAGTTAATGGTTGAAAGATCGGAACCCGAGTCAAGCTGGAATTTAATGGAATTATTGAAAATATCCACAGTTAGATATTTCCTTAAATTCCTATCGACAATATTGTCAGATTGAGCTTGCCTAATTTTATTTTGGGGTTTTATCGTTCTGTTGGCGTACCAGCACGAAGTTAAAGTATGCCCACTTTTATTGCAATTTTTGTAATATTTTTTGTTCTTAACTGGACAGAATTTCATCCAATGCCATTTACCACAATGGTAACATGGTCCGAGCGGTTTCTTTAACCTATTTGGGTTTTGGTTACTGCGGAATTTAGGACATGAGATTTGCCTTTTGTCTTTTTTAGGGGAATAGGAGGTAGACTTACTTCTAATTTTATTAATCTGAGCCACACCTGATTCCTCGATAGTGTTTGAGTCACACTTTACAGATATTACTCTTTGACAGTCCTCTGCCAGTTTTTGGAGAGTCAATCCTTGTTCGTTCTCAAGCTTGGTCAGTACCCGTCGTCTGACTTCGGAGTCTTCTGCTGATACTAGACCTTGTACGAAAATTAAGCATTTGAAATTATCGGCAGTCAGTTCGGCTAGTTTAAAATCATTACAGAACTTGTTTACCGATGCTGCAAACGTTAGAAAATCTTGCTGGTTGTCTTTGACTGTGTTCAGGCATTTCCAACGTTTGTGGAACAAGGTTGTGTTAGGCCCGAATAATTCTGATAGGAGCTTAATCGTCTCTGAAAAATCCAAGTCAGTGGTTTTCTTGGGTAGAATGAAGTCTACGAACCTACTATGTTCTGTAGTTCCCAGTTTTCTCAATAGTAGACGTACCTTTTTTTACAGTCTACGTTGAAAATATCTTCGTAGCGCCTGTAAAAAGCCTCGAACGTTTTGTCGTTCTCTGGTACGTATTCAAAGGTTTCCATTGAATTGTAGATTGTACTCTGGGAGAATATCGTATCTTTTTCAGAGTTTGAGCCTTTTAATGCATTTACGACTAATTCTTTAAGTTGTTTAAGTTGTTAAGTTGTTTAAAAAAGTTGTGTTTTTTATAGAGGTACAAAAAAGAGAAAACTCGCCTCAGTGAATTTGAGGGGAGAATAATTTTATGCCCGAGATTCAACTCAGTTACATAAAAAAAAAATTTAGATAGTTTTTCCGAAAACTTGAGTCGTAAATAGTACTTCGGCTCTTGTGTTGTCAGTTTGTTTTATGAACAAACTGGTTTGTTTGTTTGTTTTTTTGTTTTGTTTTTTTTGTGTGTGTGTGTGTGTGTGTAAGAAATCGTTCTCGTAATGTTATTTGGACAGACTTTAATATTCCGTAAATGTCGAATCGCTAGTTCGTCACTGCTGTTTGGTATCGGAATATTTTTTTTTATAGGTAGACCCTGGGTGTTGCGTTAAAATCACTAATTTAGTAATACCAGCTTAATTTCTCGTTCAACACTGCTATGGGAACGCGTGGAGTTTCTGTGTATTTTTCGAGTTCTCGAATCTTTCTGTCGCCACTGATGTGGGACTGGCAAGGTATTGCGGTTTTCGACGTGAATGCGATTCTCGAATTTTTCGTCGACACAGATGTGGGACTGGTAAGGTATTGAGGTTTCGGCGTGAGTAAGTTTCTAGAATTCTCCGTCGCCACTGATGTGGGCCCAATGTTGGGACCACGGAAGGAAAACACGGAACACGGATTAGAGGTAAGAAAGATATATTAAACAAAAGGTTACAAAGATAGTGTAAGTGTAAGAGGAGCTTACTATGTGCTAGTGTCCAATATTGGTAATCGAATGCGGCTGATACTACGGTATTAGTATACTCTCTCTCCTCCTCCTCCTCTTCTTCTTCTCTCTTAGAGTGTTATGTCGCATACTTTATATAGTCCTGGAAGAGTCCATGTTGTAGGTATGTTACGGTCTCACAATATTTATATTCCGGTGTTCTTATTAATTATTTTTATTTTTAAAAAACAGTGCTCAATACAATTCTGCCGAGTATAAATATTATAAATTTACTAATTTAAAAATATGGTCACATGCTACACATGAATTATCATGTTTCAAAATCAGAAACTAAAAATTTCAAATTTAATTATAGAATTAAATTAAAATTCCTATAATTAAATTTGAAGTTTTTAGTTTCTGATTTTGAAACATGGTAATTCCTGTGTAGCGATGGAACCATATTTTTAAATTAGTAAAATATATATATATTCGACTATCCCGTCGAATTCGACGTATGAGGGTCAAGCAGATCAGTTCCCAGGAAACCGACAACAGCACATGAGATTTGATTATAGTGGTGAAGGTTTCGTGCAGGACCATCCACACTTTTTGAAGGGCCGAATACAGACACCTGGTGCACTAAGTGCCACAAGGTCCCCAAATGCAGGTTTTGAATTCAGAGTTGTCCTTCTTCTAGACCAGTTGCCATCCAAGGCTATAGAACCCAGTCTGTCCAGCTATTTGCCCATAGGGAGAAGAAAAAGATTCACACCTTTCCCAAGTGAATGTAGTGGATTCGACTGAAATTCGACTCTCCGATTCCTCAATCTAAGCCGCTATCCATTATTCCACCGTGCCGTATATATTATGGCAATTCTCGGCGTTCGCTATCTGCAAGATCATACAGTCTGCTACACCTAATAAATATTACCGTTCATACTCGTGTATAATGCGCGTTTTTATGATTTTTACGCCAAAATAGTGAGTCATACTATACAGAGGTAACTAATTTAAAGAGTTTAAAAATAATTAATTTTCTGTGACTGGTTGCACTATATACAGCTAATTTTTCTAGAAAGGTTAAAATTTATGCTTTTTCAATGACTGTAACCCACCAGGTAGTTCTACATTCTCATAATACCCTTGGCTAACCTTAACGGTACAGGCAAACTCCTTTAGCCTGCCTCCTATAGACTCTATTCTTCCTTTCTATTAATACATGAACAACAAAACGTCGTTTACTACATGTGCCGCTTAAAGCCTGCAAATACCTTTTATAAATGAAGAATTAACAATGTTTTTTTTATTACTATTTTCCTTTCTCCAACTTGCGTTCATCTTATATATATATATATATATATATATATATATATATATATATATATATATATATATATATATATATATAATTATTTATTTAAAAATATGATTCCAACACGATAAGAGGTCTTAAGAGGATTAGAACTTGCAAAACTTGGGATGACCCATGCCCTTTGTGCTTCCATGAGAAACTACACATTATTAAGCTTCTAAACAATAAAAACCTATTAAACAACCGGCAAGAATTAACGGTTTTCTGCCGACACAACCGAACTTACGCTCTGAATAACTAGCTAAAAACACGCATACAAAAAAATAAATTTTAAAATCCATAGCCCATATACATAGTTTTAATAACCTACAAAAATTGATAACCCTTTATGAAGTCGTCAAATAACAAACGTTACGGCCTTTTCATATACACAAATCCCTTTCATAAAAGAATAAAATAAAAATAAATAAATAAATCTCCGTAGACGCTCAAGCCAGACTATGCGAAAACTTCCTCCGTCGTAAATTTAGCCACCCCCCTTACCGTGACCCGGCATCTATGAAAGTAACTCTATACTGATACAAATTATTAACGCCCCACCCCTGCCGATTCTAAACAATCCGCCCTTGATGTTACCATGGAAATTTTTGATTTCAATTCTGACCATACTATTAAAACTCGTAAATTTCAGAAATAAGTCATTCCCAAAAAATTTCGCTTGAAGATGGAACAGAACCTACTTTAATTCAAATATTATTTTGAAGTTTTCGGCTCTTGTTTTGAAACATGAGACCTCTTCTGTAGCGTGTTGGAATCATATTTTTAAATAAATAATTATATTTATGCTCTACTTTCGTATCGAGCACTATTTTTTAAAAATAATTACAAAAATACTAAGGAACTTTGGATTATTTACCAAACCAGTTTCTTTCCTATTTTCTACAATATTTTCACACACACACACATATATATATATATATATATATATATATATATATATATATATATATATGTATGTATGTATGTATGTTTATATAAATGAAAAGAAAGAACAGTGAGATATATAATCCGGTGTTCTTATTAATGTTTTTTTATTTTTATTTTTGCAAAACAGTGCTCAATGTAAATTTACAGAGCATAAATATTATAAATTAACTGATTTAAAATATGATTTCTTCGCTACACAGTAATAACCAGGTTTCAAAAACTGAAGCTAAAAACTTCAAATTTAATTATATAATTAAATTAAAAGCATTAGTTCTGTTTCATCTCCAAGCGAATTTTGGAATAACTCATTTTGAAATTTACTGAGTTTTAAACATATATATAAGTTTATAATTTCCTGTTTCCAAGGATACAGAGAAATCCAATCATTCAGACAGGGGCAGTAGCGTGTTCATTTTTATTAACTATTGTTGTATCAATTATGAGTTCCGTTTGAAAAAGAGATTAAGTTTAGGGAGGGTAGGGGTGTCTTTTTTTCTACGAATTTTGACATCCGTTAAACGTATGTCGTCGCTTTTTTCGTTTTTTTTTTTTTTAAACGGCAAAAGGTTTCTCGGCATTTTTTTTTTCGTACTTGTATACTTAAAGATTCTTTCTAAACGGGGTGTTTGAGTTAGAATACGTTTTATTTAACTACAATTTTAGAATATTTTTACTCTTAATTACTAATAGACTATATTTCTTTTTAAATCAATTTAAATAATTCTATCACATTTAAAATTATTTTTTCATATCAAATATAAGTATGTATATTGCCAGCTCCCAAATTTTTTTTTTTAAATATTATTTAAGGAAAATTTTGACAATGACAGCAAAGAATAGCTATTTCATTTCTTTGATTCAGTAAATTTTAATTTCTTATAAACTTATATATAGTTTCTTATATGTTTCGTATATGTTTCAGTTGTGTTCCTTATTCCGTCTTCCTCTTTTTATTTATATGAATTAATATTCATTATTTTATTTACATTTACTGGGGTATTATTTAATCTTATGATTCTCCGTTACGTATTCTTAAATATTTTGACAAGATGCAACAGAATATACGCTAAAAATGGCGACTGCGCAAGGGGAAATATTTTAATTCTAGTAGCTTTATTTACGATATACAGTAATATTATCAATAGGAATTCACAAAATTGAGGAGTATTAAATGCATACCCCACTATTCATATATAAATTATACACAATGTATTACGGTATACGCTATAGGAAGATATTATTTACAATACACCGAAGAAGAGAGTTTTTTTGCTGAACATTTATTAACTATATGGTAAGTGGTTTTTCTTAACATTTTTGGGTAGCTTTATACAAAGAAGAATGAATATTATTTATTTGCTATAAAATATGTACAGGATTATGCCTAGTTCTGCAATATTTGTCTACGGTAGGCCCACTAGTATTGCTCAGAAGCTGGGGTCGAATTATACACGAGCTATATGTGAACAATGAGGTTTTACATAAAAAAAATTCTGGGTCGCACTATAAATGAAGTAGACTTGTACACGAGTATACACGGTAACACAGTTGACAATGTACGTTTAGACAAGTTAAGATAGGAATTGTCAGAATATAATTTGATATCTGGAATTCTCAGTCACCACGCCTAAATTCCAGAAAAAAACAAGAAATTTGACAGCAATTTAGCAATTTTTCCCCTTTATTTTCATTTCTTTTATAGTCAGTGCTCTTAAAAAAACAAACGATCTAAACCCCAATATATAGCGAAGTTGGTTAGTTGCGCCTTTCATAAATCAGTAATGAGAAAGTTTTTTTTTTAACGGAAATGAGGATACTTTGTTAATTTATTCGACCTATTTCATCTCGGTTAATAGCGTAAGATGGCTTCCAAGAGCCAAACAAAATATTAAGCAACGGAAAAAAATACATTAGAAATAAAATTTTTAAAAATAGTGTTAAATTTGCTATTTAATAGCAATCCCCTTATATGGCAGTGAGTGCAGGATAATTTTCTCGCAAATGAAAAGGAAACTCGAGGTAACATATTGATTGTTTTTTTTAAATCATTTCACCCTAAGAATGAAAATAAAATCACTAACACGCAGGGTGTGCAACAATATTTATATATTTTTTTAATCAATTCACCCCAAGCGACATGATAATGCCATTATGATGCAAGGTGGCTACAGAGAGTGAAAAATCAGGAAAAGACTTTAGAAGGAACCGGAAACGTAATCCTAGGAAAGCAGGGGTTAGGACCCTACGCTTGTTCAAAAGACCCGGGAGCGAGAACAATAAAAAAAAAAAAAAAAAAAAAAAAAAAAAAAAACAGAAATTAAAAAGACAAAAGATAACGATTTACATTGCATTTCAATCTTTGAAGATCAAAGTTGAATTGAAAGCAAGAATCCGGAAGAGAATTCCACAAGCAAGCAGTTCGAGAAAAGAAAATCTTAGCATAGAACTTACGGTTGCATTAAGTCATTTCAACCGTAAAATAATCAGACCTAGTCGCCAATCTAGTACTGCTGTAGAATTTAGACACCATAGAGGAGAGTTCATCCGAACAATTACTATGAAAGTATTTATAGAAAAGACACAGGGAATCTATATTACAGCGGTGGGAAAATGACAGAAGTCGAGATGCCAGGACAGGAGCAGTGACATTGCAGATTCTTCTTTGGATCTTATCAAGAATCTCTAAATATATAACAGGAGCACCGGGTCATATGTAGCATCAATATTCTAAGCATGGACTGATTTGTTTTTTGTGCGGCATATCAACATTTTACAGGCAGAATATATATTTGACATTGTAAGAATTTTATTGGATATAAACATGATTTACTGAGACAGGTCGAGGGGAAGAAGGGGTGGTATTTGCACGTAAGTGAATATAATGAACCCGACTGGAATTGGAACTCGGCTTACCGATTTCCAATTCCGAGCCGTTATTAATTCGAACACCGGCACATCCAAGTTTACAGCAGTTGGTATTCCCAAGCGGCTACCCATCTAGGTACTGACCAGACTCGTTGTTGCTTAACTTCGGTGTTCGTACGAGAACCGGTGTTTCAACGGGACATGGCCGTAATCCTGTGCTTCTACAGAAGGTTGATGAGAATACTATAGGCGTAACATGTGAACAACGAGGAGTTTTAAGGTAAAAGTGACAATTGAAGAAAGATGATTTAGAGAAATTGAATAGAAGAGGGGCAGAAGGAAACAGCAAGTACTCTACCTAATACTGCTTAGAGTTACAAAGGATAGGATGATGTGGAGAGCCATAATCAACCTACCTAACAAGCTTGGCAGAACAGGAGTGGGACGGATAGTAAGGAAACAAATATTGCTTAGAGCTACATAGGAAGTTGTGGAGAGCCATGATCAGCTTACCTAACAAGCTTGTGCAAATGGATGGTAGAACAGGGGGTGAGAGGATAATAAGAAAACAAATATTGCTTAGATCTACAAAGGATAGGAAGTTGTGGAGAGCCATGATCGCCTACCTAATGGTGCTCGTATGACAGTACAAATAGTTGGAAGGATAGTAAAAAAAAAATATTGCTAAGAGCTACAAAGGATAGGAAGTTATGGAGAGCCATGATCAACTTAACGAGCTTGTGGAAATTAATGATAGGACATGAAGTGGAAGGGACAGTAAAGAGACAAACATTACTTAGTTACGAAAGATAGGAAGTAATGAAGAACCATAATCGCCCACGTCCTGAAGGAGCACGTCACATGAAAGATTATAAGTAAAAACGTTTCAACCAGGTTATCCTTTGCTATTTTCAGTTGTCTGTTGTGTAGTTTTGTCATAAAGACAAAATAACACAATAATCAACGAATAAACCCTATAAACCACTACAAAAGACACCTAAAGATGATCCGAGTGTACTTAGTCGAAACGATTGTATCTAAAAAAAATAATATTTAGCCCCCCCCACACACACACACACACACAATCACACCACCACCACCACGAGGGTTACATATGGCACAAGGCCGGGTTTAACATGGGATTTCCGAGCCCGTAGTCTCGGACAAAAATATTCCCTCTTTGAACCCGCATAAACGGGTTCAGGGGTAGTCAACCACCCCGAACGAGACTCTGCCCTTCGGCGGAGCCTCGTCCGGGTTCCTCTCCGCCCGGAAGCAGAGAGTTAGACTGTTACTTAGCCCGGGGGCAACAAAAATATAATAATTAAGATGAGAAAAAACGGTTCCTGTACTATTACCGAAGTTAAGCAACGTCGAGTCTTGTTAGTACCTACATGAGTGACCGCTTGGGAATACCAGGTGCTGGAAGCTTGGATGTGCGGGTGGAGTAATGGATAATGTCTCGGAATTGCTAATCGGAGAGCCGAGTTCTAATTCTGGTTGGGTTCGTTATATTCACTTACGTGCGAATGCCCTTAAAATATTCCCTGGCTTTAAATAACCTGCAATGAGTTGATAAGCCGTAAAAAACAAATCATTCAAGCAAATAAGCAGGCAAAACGAAGGGCACTTATACTAAGAAATAAACCATTGAAATTTTTGGTACACATTATGAGAAAAGAGGGTTTGGAGAATTTAACACACACAATATATATTGAAAGCAAAGGATGCAGAGAAGTCTAACTGGCGAATTTATGAGAAATGATCGTAGAGTTGAGACAATGATGGACGGTAAGGAGCAAAAATTTAGTGCGATCTTCAGACCACGTGTCTTCCGAAAACCGCACTGTAGTATACAGCTAACAATCACCATAAAATGTTGATACCTATATTGGCACAATCCATATATACAAGCGCTCTACCTTCTATATTCAGTACTATTTTTAGTACTATAAATATATCAAATTCATTTATATATATATGATGAAATGGACTATGTCCGATAAATTATTTTGATATATTTTCTGTTTATACGTTATTTTTATAGATACAGAGATATTTTTATAGATAACACTTACTTAATTTTATCTTTTTTTAATTTTTTTTTTTAAAGCGTTTCACGCCAAGCAACAAAAAACAAGAGGTTAATGATTTAAATGGTGAGAATACATCGTCGCAAACAATATAAATAAGATACATCAACCCCGAACCTGTATATGAATGATATGATCCCCGTTTATAAATTCCAATTGCATAAAGTCTTTTTAATTTTTTACAAGCTTTCGTCTGTTCTTACAGACATCATCAGGTATGGAAGTAGATTTTGTTCTTGTTTTTACTTCTCGGTAATAAGAGGACAACGAAAATAGAGATATAATCCGAAAAAATGCTATGAGAAATGTGTTATTGTTTTGGAACGTGCGGTCGCAATGCTGAGTTTCAATTTAAATTTTATGGTTGTGCGTTTTTGTACAAATATAGCAATAAGAGAATTCTTTTTTACTGGTAGATTTTCCGTGAATATGGCATGAACTATATTGTTCAATAATTACAGTAATGTCACACTTATTATCCGAGAATTGCACGTTGGATCAGTCATTTTAATTTCAATTAAAAGGTGCAATTATAATTTACAAATTCATGAATCATTCAGACATATTTTTTTGTATGAATGATTCATGAATTTATAAATTGCATTCAGAGTTTTTCCCTAAAAATTGTTCTTGATTTATAAAATATGATATATCGTTTTCCCCACTCTCTCTCTCTCCAAATATATATATATATATATATATGTGTGTGTGTGTGTGTGTGTGTGTTGGTCTGTGTGTGTCTCTGTGTGTGTGTGTGTGTAATACAATGCAAAGAAACCTATCAAAATACGTGAAAATTACAAGAATTTAATCTATATATATTTAATCTAATTTAATCTATCTATATTAATCTTTATTTTAGGAGTAGTAAAGGTCTTTCAAAAGTCCTCAATGGATCGCTAAAATAATACACACGCACACACACAAACACACACACACATATATATATATATATATATATATATATATATATATATATATATATATATGCAATCTTGGAGGTTAGTGCCCGCAAAAAAATATAATGTCAAAAGGGTAGTTTTTCTTTGACACCGCTATTATTTTAACTACCTTCACTCCTCGACAATGTTTATTGTTTTAAAAAGTGATTACTAAAATTTTAAGTAATGAACACTATTTATTTATTTATAAGATTGTTCATTTACACTATGTATTTATTATACAATCGACATCTCCAGTTGCCTTGATCTATCCACTACCCTTCTCCTCATCCTTTCTTCTATCACTCCTATCTGATCTTGCTCCAAATCTTCTGTAACCCCTTGGGTCCTAGTGGCTTCTCGCCATGCTTGGGGTGAAAGAAAAGAAGAAAAAAAAAAGGAAGAAGATATTGTTCATTGGAATGGTGCGTAAAACAATCGAATTCGAAATTTATAAAATGGTAAATGATAAGGGTTTCTTTATTGCTGAGTCACATATTTTAATTATTTAGTAAATGCCTATAAGTTTATGAATAAAAATTGTTTACATATTTATTTATTTATAAATTGGTAAATGATAAATATTTCATTGCATAATTGTATTAGTATTTCGAATGTTGCAAATATAAAAGCATTATTGTGAATAAACAATCTAATAAATAAATAGTGTTTAATATTTTTTGTAAACTCTCAAGAACAAAAATGTATAATTTAATTTTCATCATATGTTTAGATTTTATTACAATTCTAATCATCGCTTTTTTCCGAGGGTGGAAGGTAGTTCATAGCAATTTTAAGGAAAACACAGTCTTTTTGACACTTCGCTTGTGTGTGTGTGTGTGTGTGTGTGTGTGTGTGTGTGTGTGTGTGTGTGTGTGTGGAAAATATTTCTTTTCACCCCAAGCAAAGCGATAAAGCCAGTAAGATGCTCGGGCTTACTGGGTGTGAAAGTAACTAAAACAATTTTAAGGAGAGAATGGACATTAAAAAAAAAAAAAAACAGGATTCGAAGACAGAAGATGGCGACTGACATTGCATTTAAGGTTTTGAATATCGCAGTTGACAGGAAAGCAGGAAGAGTGTTCCATATACGGGAGGTGCAATAGAAGGAAACATTAGCATAGAACTTTTGTCTACACTTAGCAATTTCTGCAGGAAAACGATGAGACCTCACTGCCAATCAGTACTGCGCTTGAATTCACGAAATCGAGGTACCAAAGAGGAAAGATCATCAGAACCATTATGGTGAAAATATTACAGAGAAACTAGGTTACGGCGGTGGGAATGTGATTGAAGCCGAGATGCCAGGTTTTGATCGCTAATATTGAAGACGTTTTTTGAAATTCCGTCAAGAACCTCTAGATATAAAACAGAATCATTAGATCAGATGTGACAGCAAATATTGGATGCACGGATAAATGCTAGAATTATAAAGGTGCATGATAGATTCTGGTGAGAAAAAATGCCTAGCACGACGCAGTAAACCAACTTTCGTAACTTTCCTATATTTCAATATAATCATTCCACTTCATTTCATGATTTTTTTTTTACGACTTGTCAACCTTTTGAAGGTTATTAAAAGCCATTAAATATTTTTAGATTGTAAGAACGTGGTGGATACATTCATACATTTTCCAAGGATAGTGGCGTGTAACTAAATATGACGAACCCAAGTGGAATTGAAAAACGGCTTCACGATTTCTAGTTCCATAACATCAATCGCAAATCCAAGCTCATAGAAGCTGGTATTCCTAAGCCGTCACCCATGTAGGTAGTGACTAGGCCCAATGTTGCTTAACTTCAGTGGTCGTATATATATATATATATATATATATATATATATATATATATATATATGTGTGTGTGTGTGTGTGTGTGTGTGTGTGTGCGCGCGCGCGAGCGTGTGTGAGTGTGCAAGAAGCTTCATGCACACCCACACACAATAGCTTTTATGACTGAAAAGTTTATATATATATATATAATACCAATTGGTAATTGGTGGGGATAATTCCAAGGAGGATATAAATCCAAAGAGAGTTTAATGTAAGTTGAAGAGCAATATAATAATAATAATAATAATAATAATAAGAAGAAGAAGAAGAAGAAGAAGAAGAAGAAGAAGAAGAAGAAGAAGAAGAAGATTAATAATAATAATAATAATAATAAGAAGAAGAAGAAGAAGAAGAAGAAGAAGAAGAAGAAGAAAAGACAATCCTTGAAAATCCATTTCGGTTATAATTTATTTCATGACTTTACTTATTATATATATATATATATATATATATATATATATATATGAAATGTAGTCCGACAATTGCTTAATATATTTTCTGTTTGTACGTTATTTTTATAGATACAATTTATTATAAGTAAATGCTATGTTTTTAATTAAAAAGTATTAAACAATACGGTAAATATAATTAATACTGTTTAATTGAAAACAGACCATTTATTTAAATCAACTGTTTCTACAAAAACATATAAACCGAATATATATATATATATATATATATATATATATATACACGCACACACACACGCATACATACACACACACACACATACATACACACACATCCATGCACAGTCCCATGGGTAATTTGTCGCAATTTTATATTTCAATTTTAGAGCATACGCGTTGATTATTCTTGATTTTGTCGACTGCACAGTATAGTAGGGTCAGTTGGGCTCCGTCCGTGAGAAAAAGAGCACCATGACGCAATTCACTCCGCCAGAAATTTGGAAACGGCATGCTACACTGCTTTGCGCCGAAGGCTCCAATACGAACATTTCATAGTGTTTGGATGTCAATCTGAGAATAGTGCAGAAGCTTCGAAAAGAGTTTGATGAGTTTAATGGTGATTACGAAGGTGTTTGGGGTGATGGCGAAGTTACCCTTCTATTGATCTTGCCACAGGGTCTCAGGCTCTACCCGGAGGTCTACATCAAGTGTCTTGAGGAGCTAGTGTTCCGTTGGGCCAAGAGGATAGTTGCTGGAAAACCCCATGTCTGTCAAAAGTACTCTGAACCATGACACACAAGCAGGAGAACCCAGTCATGGCTGCCAGACAGTTTCTGCGACGACATAACCCCTTACATCTGACCACCTAAACACCCAGACTGTAACCTCCTGGATTATTATGCGTGGGGCGCGTTTGAGCGAGAGACCAACAAAACTCGTAACACCAAAATGAACTGAAGGCAAAGATTATGGTAGCATTCACCAACTTAAACATGGAGACCGTCCAGAAGACTTGCAGGAGATTCCAAAGTTGTCTGGAGGCCGTGGTTGAAGCCAACGGCGGTTTTATTGAATAAAATTACGTTTTAATTTTTTCACTATAATTTTAAGAAATTTTGGTAAAATAATATGTCAGTGTCATTTTCATTTTTGCCTCATTTAGACGATAATTTATCCATCGCACCCTATCTATCAACCTCTCTCTCTCTCTCTCTCTCTCTCTCTCTCTCTCTCTCCACATATATATATATATATATATATATATATATATATATATATATATATATACACACATCCTGCCTACCCACTGAGAAATGATGTGACACAAGGGAGGGTTTTAGTGTGGGGGAAACCCGATCGCGTACACACGAGCCATGCCCCAAAATTGTCCGACCGCCTCGACCGGTATGCCTACCTAAGCCCCACTCTCTAGTGCAATGAAGACGGTGCAGCCGCGGGTAGCTGTTCCCCAAGATTAGTCACATCTCAGTATTTATATATATATGCATCTTGCAAGTTCCAATATTATATAACCGTTAATAAATAACACATTCTTTAAAAAAAAAAAATCATCTTTCGGTCTACAATATATTTATTTCGTCTTAGAGTTTTATTTTTAATGAAAAAAAATTGCAAAATGAGAATATAAAGTTTTACTTGCTGCTCTAAAAATACACCAGATCCATCTGAAAACAATTTTATATATATTGATCGCCTCATTCGGTGCATTGCTAGTATGTAATGCTTATATTAAGTCTGTTAGCGAAGAGAATTCGCCATTAATTCGCCATTAATATTGCTAATTGACTGACTGTATGATTACCTCTTTATAATATAAAATATATGTTGCCCAAGATATATATATATATACGCACACACATATATATCTGTATATATAAACTTTCCTAAGGAGAAAATTTCTATCCATCTATCTACCCTCTCTCTCTCTCTCTCTCTCTCTCTCTCTATATATATATATATATATATATATATATATATATATATATATATATATATATATATTATAAATTAACTGATTTAAAATATGTTTTTTTCGCTACACACGCACACACACACACACACACACACACATATATATATATATATATATATATATATATATATATATATATATATATATATATATATATATATATATATATATATCCAAGTATATGATTGGTGTATACGGAATAAATTCCAATAACCAACATTTACTATTCTTAAAAGAGTTCTCAATACAGAGTTGACCAGATATAATTATTTATTTAAAAATTACAACATATTTATGTTATAATTTTTAAATAAATAATTACATATATATATATATATATATATATATATATATATATATATATATATATATATATATATATATATATATATATATATATATATATATATATATATATATATATATAAGGCACGGTGGAGTAATGGAATCGCAGATCCGAGTTCGAATTCCAGTCGAATCCATTACATTCACTTACGTGCTAATACCCTTCGGAAAAGTATGAATCCTCTTCTTCTCCCTCCAGCTATGGGTAAAATAGCAGGACAGACTGGGTTCTATAGCCTTGGATGGCAACTGGTCTAGGAGAAGGACAACTCTGAATTCAAAACCTGTGGAGGGTTGTTTGGGGAACTTGTGGCACTTAGTGCACCAGGTCTCAGAATTCAGCCCTTCAAAATGTGTGGATGGTCCTGCACGAAGCCTTCACCACTATAATCAAATCTCATGTGCTGTTGTCGGGCTGTCGGTTTCCTGGGAACTGATCTGCTTGACCCTCATACGTCGAATCTCGACGGGAGAGTCGACTATATATATATATATATATATATATATATATATATATATATTCTGTCTACACGTTATTTTTAATAGATACCGGCCTGAATTTTCGAGAAATTTCGTAGACAATATGCGTTCTGCAACAGGTTAGCCGGTAAGGCATGTCTCTTGAGCAGATATGATCATTCGGTAAAGATCGTCGAAGATTTGTGTTTTAAAAACAGTAATTTGGACTTTGTTAACCAGACGCTTCTCTATACCTGAGTGGTATAGCACGTCAAAACAACTGAAGGTTCTATATAAGACACAGGTTTGATTCCTGTTTGAGAACGCATATTTTCTATGAAATTACTCGAACATTCAATCTGGTAAATGTAATTAATACTGTTTATTTAAAAAAATAAATAAATAAATAAAACATTTACTTAAATAAATTATATCCATTAAAATAATGTATAGACAAAAATACATAATTGTCGTACAATCCATTTAACATTTCTACCCAAGGACTATAGGTATATCCTGCTGTTCAACCCAAAGCTGAAGGGAGATTAGATAGTTGCATGCACTTCCCAAGGGTATTTGCACGTAAGTGAATATAGTCAACCCGACCGGAATACGAACTCGGTTCTACCAATTTTTCATTTCCCAGCCGATATCCATCACGCCACTTTATAGCTTTCCAGCTCTGTGACCTCAGCCAAAGTCACAAATGCTATTTAACAGCCGCCTACATAAATACTAAATAAATGTTTCTATTTCGTGTTTCTATAAAATATTTCCCCATGTATATAATTTACATAAAATATCTGAACAAATACATGTTGAATGTCGGGAACAACATTTTTAATAGAAAACTGATACCGAGAGACTCTTTTGGCTATACAAATTTCACAAATAAATAAGAAAGACGAAAAAAAAAAACCTTCACGAACGCGTTCATTTATTTATACATGAAAATGTGAGTTTTCCGTTTTACAATGCAACGTTTAGCATTTTGAGAATTCAGAATTCACGCTTTCTTGAAAATCAGACTACTTTTTCAATATATACATTGGCATTTTTTTTTCTTTTCTTTTTTTGCACTTCGATATGGTGTATGTAGTTTAAATTCGAAAGACTGTCTTAAAATTCCTTAGCAGACGTTAATTCTGAGTGACAAAACGTAGATGTTGTATTTCACGTATTGTTCTGCTGTTTGTAAACTAAATTCCTCTTCTCTCACCGTCTTTCGTACACTCCATCTTATTTTCTCAACTCCCGTCCTATGAACGCCATGATTCTGCGTTAATTTCTTTTGCCAGCTTAAAATAAACAATATAGCTTTCACATGACACTCTTTTTACGTACAGACGCCAATGAGATCATTTTTTTTTTTTTTTTTTTTTTTTTTAACCACAGTGTAAAATAGTTAGCAAGCTTGTCTCGGTCCTCACTGGATGCCCCCTAGGCAACTAGTAAACGAGCAGGATAGAATGAATATTTCGAGATGGGAATATAACTGTAGCTTTGGACCGAATTTAACCAAAGGCTTTTGTGGTCAAATTGATAAAAACAAACTCAGTGGGTATATGAAAGTTTAATTCTTGTTGAAAGCCTTTTCTATATTCCTATCTGCCACAATTGACTTTAACAATTGGAATGTATTTGACTGAAAAAATTGTGATAATAAGCAACAATAAAACGAAGAATAAAAGAAAGATCTAGCCAAAAGTTTATAATAGAAATAAAATTAATTAAAAATATTTATTATATCAAATATTGATTTGATTATTAACAATACATTTCACAGAATCCAAAATTGAATATATGAGCTATATATGACATTTTGTTGTAGAACATCCAGTTCACACTCCTCCCTGTCTTTTTATTCCGTGTTTCCTGTTTTTTTTTTTACATTCTTTTTCACTAGCAGGTAGGTGTCACCTTGCATCTTAGCGACATTGTTACCTTGCTTGAGGTGAATTGGTTTTAAAAGAATTGCCTAATTATTCTAGAAATTTTATTGAAGAAAAATTTCTCGAATATTCCGGCTGGTAGACGAA
The DNA here is from genome assembly GCA_963932145.1 of Acanthosepion lycidas. NCBI lineage: Eukaryota > Metazoa > Mollusca > Cephalopoda > Sepiida > Sepiidae > Acanthosepion > Acanthosepion lycidas. The sequence goes on from OZ010599.1 coordinate 39,943,036, forward strand.
AATAAATAAATACAACGTTTAATAAAGAAAAAAAAATAATTCAGCGTCTACTCAAATGTAATGTTTAAGTAATAATATATATATATATATATATATATATATATATATATATATATATATATATATATATATGGTTGGATTGATGTGAGTCTGTGACCCTGGGTTTCACGCTTTTGCGATCGTCAGACAAACTGATTAATTTTTTTTTAAATTTGGGTTTATGTAGATTGCCTGTATTGGTGTTATTATGGAAGTGTGGGGGAATGGTCGTTGTGATGTCATCGTGCTAACGCAAACATAGATGCATGTCCGTACACCCTGGCACACATACACGCTTGCTCGTCCGCCGGGACTCATACAGATATATACATATGTGGACAGTTTGGGATTTGACATATGTATGTATATGGGTGGTGTTGTATGCATTTGTATGCTGACATTCAAAGATTGGAAGTGTAGCGAAAATTTATTGGGAATGTCTCGTGAATGTATACATGTCAGCAATCAGAGCATTTTTCTATTTTTTCACTGAATAATATTTCCCCGCATGCACGTATATACGTGTGGTGGGGTCTGTGTAAAATTATGATAGGTAAATATTACTATTATTTTTATTTTTAATTTTAAAAAAAAGTTTATTTGTTATTATTTTAAAGCTGGTTATTTGCTTGTTTTTGATCACTGTGCATATGTAACTGGTAGAAATTTCGGTTTGTAATCCTTAAGGTTTTTGAATTCTCCTATACTTGTTTTGATTGGTCATTCTAGCTTTTGTAAAAGCGTTTTCCCCTTACGAAGGATCGTTAATTAATTTCAAACTTTTAAAACCATTTATTTTACATTCAACATCATCACTTGATAAGAGACCGGAGGCGTTGAAACAAAATGGCTATTTTTGTAGTGATTTTATAACATATGTTATAATTTTTAAATAAATAAATAATTATATATATATATATATATATATATATATATAAACTAATTAAAGCATTTTTAATCCGATATTATATCTACTTATATTCAGTAGTTTTACCAAGTCCTTGCCGTTTTGGGTAAGACGATAAACTACGTCCAACAGCACGGCCTCTGATCAGGTTTTGAAGAGCGTGAAACCACCTCTTAATTGCTGGTAGTCCCAGGTCCACAATGACCCGCGGTGGTAGCACGTGTTAGGGGGCCCAAATATGGGTAAATAGTTAGCCCCCAAACTGGGACCAAAACACTATGTAAGTGTAAAAATAGGTTTTAATACCAGAATTACTTTGTAAAAAAAATTTATACCAGAAATACATTTTTGAAAAAAAAAATCTTTTTTTTCAAAAGTGTTAAGAAAAAACATTACTAGAAATAAAAAAAAAATTCGGCATTAAATAACCCATTGAGGTTCGTATGCCGTGAAACAAACCAAACCAAACGATCCGAACAACAAACATTCTAAGAGAATGGCATTACGGTCTCAGACTTTCTGGGAAGGAAGTAATTGGCCCATCAAATATCAGAATAGGAAACACCTATGTCACTCACTTATTTCTCCTAAAATAATGAACTTTCCCCTGAAATTACAACATGTCAGGAAGCATAGACCGTAAAACACACTCTAACCAATTGCTATGACCTTGCACCTCTACGTGAACGATTTAATGACATGGCTAATTTAGGGGACTTTTTAAGGAGAATAAAAGTAGGCACTGTTAATTTCCAAAGAGCAGATTGACACATTGTGTTAATAATGGACAAGACAGGATATAATTTGGAATAGAAAATATATACAAGTGTGCTTCGAAAAGGAATCAAATTTCGCGGCAAAAACAGATCACGTGACATGCTGTTGCGTAGTGATATTAAATAGTGCGGAGATAGGGCGTACAGCCGCATCACTACATGAGCAAAGAACTACTTCAGATGATACATTTAACACAGACTATCATAGCCTACTAGAAGGAGGTTGGTCTAAACCGCAAATTATAGAACTAATTAACTCCAGTCTAAAAGCATAATTAAAGAGTGACGGAAGCAATTGCTCAAAGAATTGTTTACAAGCCATATATTTAAAACAAAAAAAAAAATCATTCCAATTTGAAGATCCCATAAGCGGTCTCGAAAGCAACTATAAATTCATAAATTCTAAACAAGTGGCTAGAGATATGGAACCACCACCCAAATAATAAGCATTACAACCCTAAACCCATTCCAGGAGAATGGCATCATGGTATCAGACATTCTCGGAAGGAAGTTGGACTATCAAGAAAGAGTGTAAGAAACAATTATATCACTCACTTTTTTCTCCTTAAAAAACCAACAACCACCTTAATGCATATGTCAGGTGGCATATACTGTAAAAATATTTTAAACCGACTGTAGTGACATTCTCCTTATACAACAATCATATGATGTAACTATTCTAGAGAGACTTTTCAAGAAGATAAAAGTAGAGACTTCCCTAGTCTACTCGGAGGAAGTTGGTCTATATGACAATCTATACCACCAAATGACTCCGTTCTAAAGGCATAACTGAAGAGTGATGAAACCAAAGACCCATAGGATTGTTTACAAACGATGGATGAATTATCGTCTAAATGACGCAAAAAGTGAGAATCGAACTCACTACCCAGCCGTAATTGTCCTAGCGAGACAAGCTTGTCAAACATTACACCGCCTTAAGTTGCCTGTTGTCCGCCATTATATATCACGTTATAATATAAGTTCTCGGGAAGTGCTTTAACATCGAGCTTAAGCACCGCCCTTGTCAACATTTAAGCGAATATAATTTTAAAATATTGTGTTTATAATTAACTTTGAAATAAATACCTCTCTCATAATTTTTCAAGTTTAACTGTCACCTCAACGTCTTCTCTGCTGTGCGTTACCGTAATTTAAAAAGTTTAATATATTACGCTCAGAAATGTGGAACACTCAGTGAGGATTGAATTTCCTTCAGTATTTTTTGTCTACATGCTTTTTAACGCTTACAGATATTGACATTTTTGTTTTCCTTAAAGCGATTTGTTATTTTCTATCCAATGCTAGAATAATTATCGTGTTTGATGGCACGAAAAACGCATCAATATATTAAAAACCGCCACAATTTCAGCAGGGTTTATTTAAGAAGAAAATCATTGTTTTTAAGCCAGTAATTAATGCTTAAAGCAAGCTATCTGTGCATTATAAAACATTACAAAAGCACTTTCGCGTTATTAGAAAACATTACTCTTTATAAAAAGCAAACTATTAGTGCATTATAAAACATTACAAAAACACTTTAGAATTAGTGAAAAACATTACTGCCTGTAAAAAACAAGCTATCAGTGCATTACAAAACATTACAAAAGCATTATAGCGTTATAAGAAAACATTATTGTATATAAAAAGCAAGCTATCAGCGCATTACAAAACATTACAAAACTCTAGCTTTATGAGAAAACATTACTGTATATAAAAAACAAGATAGCAGTGTGTTATAAATCATTACAAAACCAGATTAGCGTTATAACAAAACATTACTGTATATGAAAAGCTAGATAGCGGTGTATTATAAAACAGTACAAAAACATTTTGACGTTCTTAGAAAACATTACTGTATATAAAGCAAGCTATTAGGGCATAATAAAGCTTTGCAAATCACTTTAGCGTTATTAGAAAACATTACCGTATATAGAAAGTAAGATATCAGTTCGTTATAAAGCATTACAAAGCACTTTGGTGTCATTAAAAAAAATACTGTATATAAAAAGCAAGATAGCAGTACAGTTGAACATGAATCGTACTTTTTACCTGACTCTCTGAATAGCTGAATTTAAGCGTGGTACTAGATTGATATCTAGGTAACACTCGTTTACTGTTGAAATAGCTAAATGCAACTGCCACTTCTACTCTAACAGTTTCTTTTCTCGCACGTCCTGCCTGTGAAAATCCCTTTCGTTTACTAGCTTCCCTGATAACTATAAAAATTGTAATACAACGTCAATCGTCGCCATCTGTCTTCATGAATCCCGTTCATCTTTTCTCTTTTTCTCAGTTCTCCCTATTCTCAGTCTTCTCTTTCATTCCCTGTTACCACCTGTTTTTATTGCAATCTTAATTAGACCCAATCGAACACCAATCATTTTTTTTTCTTTGGTCGCTTCGTATAACAGACACGTCTCTACAGTCACAATATTATATCTACCAGGTTTCTGTTTCATCATTATCACTATTTCCTTTCGGTTATTTCTTTTTCGTCTTTTTTAGAATCATTTCACATCAAGCAAGGTAATAAAGCCACTAAGACGTAAGGGAATTACTGAGTATATGAGAATATGAAAAAAAAGAAAAACATTTTTAAGGAGAGAGAACAATAAAGAACAGGAATTAAGATTACAGCAGTTAACGAATTATTGTCTGCTTTTTCAAAGCTTGAATTGCGTTTGAAACAACCTCGCTGATTGGCCAATAAATGCTAATGTTGGAATTTGAATTTGAAGTTCATGTGAGCCTATTTTTGCTCAGAATTGAGATGTTAATGCTGTATAAATATGCCAATATTTAAAAAATGCCTATAAACTTTAATTACATACGGAAATCCTTTTTTTTTTTTAAATTTTAAAACGGATTAGTTTTAGGGTATTATTTTTCAAATAAGACCAAAATTTAACTTCAATGGAGACATTTAAATTATTTAAAATGCGTTTTTCGGGTTTTCAAAGAAAGTCTGTGGTGGTACCTACTACTGACCTATCAATTTGCTACTGCTAAATCTCATGCCATGCAGACGTTGAGCTCATGGGATTCACCCCATCTTTCCAGCTTTCACCGACTTGGCAGAGCGTCTGGACATCCCTCCAGTGCCAGATTGATTGCTGGACGACGTCCTTCCAACGGCTGAGTAGTTTTCCCTGACGTCGTCTCAAGTCTGCAGATGGCGAGTCAAACTTGTAGATGACTGGGGTGATCATCACATCGTCTCAGGACGTAACCTAGCCAGAGGACACTGCGCTGAACGATGGCGAGAAGAATTCTCGGCTGGCTGATCTTTGGACACAATATCGGGCCAGTGCACCCCTTCGATGATCCCGAGAGCGCGGGATTCGAAGCATTAGATGTTGGGGGTAGGGTCTATCTGGGAGGCCACACCTCAAATGTATCTTCAAGTTATCAAGTGTCTATCTGTATTTAATTTATGAAGATATAGTTCAAGTTTTACAGTGTATGCCAGTTTGTTGTTTGCATTTTTTTAATTAAAATCAGCTTAGACTGGTACAGGGATATATTTGTGAAGCAACCCTGTGTAAATCAATCACGCTAGAAAATTCTGTTAGAACATCCGCTTTCATTTATTTTTATTTATTTTATTCAGTCGAGCTAGCTTGGGCATTCACGCCAACCATCATGGTTCTGCATCAAGGCCGGAATACCATTAGGGTGTTATTGTGTCATAACATAACTGATCAATGCAAGGTGGTTGCTGGGCGACCAATCCATCTCCCCGTGGGTAGATGTCCAGAGCAGTAGATCAATCGCGAGTTCTTGCTTTGCTCGCCAGTAGTGTCCTGCAAAGTGCATTCTGCGTTCGATTAAGATTATTTATTTCGTAAAAAATACAAAATTGTGACACAAGGCCGAAGGGCAAATAAGGAGAGGTTGGTCTTCATTAGCTTTCTTAGTCCTAGTTAATCAGAATCACGACCCATTCATTCATTATAAATTATAATAATTATAATTTGCACATTCACCACAAGAACTCAACCATCACCACTCATTACTACATATACCACAATACCGCATATTCGCAGGGGACCTACAGAACATCCCATGATGTAAAAAATTTCATTTCATTGTTGCTGTAATGGAATAAACTGCCACTCCCATGAGTGACTACACTATAGGTAGTAACTACCTATACGTATCTTAAAGTCAACAGACTACAGTGTCTAACTAGGATCTGTTGAGTACGACTCGGACTTAGGCGAGAACTACCGACCTTCCAATAGTAGTACTCACTACTGGATAGACTGGTATTTATTTGAACAAACAGTACAAATTGTGGCACAAGGCCAATAAAGGGGAGGGGTAGAGGCTGGTCAACACTAACTATCTTATACCTAGCTAATCAGATTCGCGACCCATTCGTACATTACATTTTACACATCGTCCATCACCAAACAATCCTTCAACCACCATAATACCACGTGCTCTCAAGGGAGACCTACCAAAATCGCGCCCCATACCATGAAAATTCTAATGATGATATATATATATACAATTCTAATAATGATAAAATGAGAGGGGAGGGAAATGAACCCAATAATAAACTTAAAATAAACACAAATACAAACTAAACATAATTGATGTTAGTAGGGACCGTCCAACCCATAAAACAGAGAGGCCGCTGTATTCTTCCCAGGGGACAAAATCAAGAGACGCTCTCGCTAAGGGAGTGGGAAAAAGTATAAAATATTAGGCTGGAATGGGAAAATATAAAACTGACCCAGTCGAGATGAAAATGGGGCGGGGGTCAAAACAAACTGGGGAGGATGGGAATCTCGACTTGGATCATAACCAAAGAACGGCCGGGATGCAGGCCAGGAACAACACTTACTCACATTAACTAGGTACACTGAAGCTTGTCTAACCTAACCAAGGGGAGGGTTCCACAGGAAGCCACCCCGATGTGCAATAGGTTGACCTAGAAGAGAAAATCAAGGCTAGCCCCGTTCACACGAAGCAAGCTCGCTTCTTTTACCCACATTTCGCTAAAGACTGTCGAATGCAATCGTTTTCTATCCGATCTAATCTTCATCTTGAGCTGATGCTCAAAGAATCGAATCAGATCCGAATGAGAAAGACGATTGCCTCGCAAGACTTCCTCCTTTCGCGTCGTCCAAATCACCATTCGAGCCGTGGCCATCAGCGTCAGAAACACCATCCGTTTCATCCCGGAATACGGGGGCGACACATTGTCACACGCGTATGCGCGATCAATGGACACAAGCTGTTCGGGAGCGAGACGAGCCGTCAGCTCGCCGACATGGTCCCATAAGGGGCGGACCTGGGGGCAATGGTAGAAGGCGTGCGCAGCCGTTTCCTCTAAGCCAAGGCCACACCGTTCACAGATCCGCCAAGCCCCATATGAAAGCCTTGTCGTTGAGAGGCAGCCGATTCCGAGCCAATCGCCAGCTAAGCGAAAACTCAGGGTTACTGAGGTAATCCGCCGCTGGCGCCCAAGACCAGTAGGAGCAATACTCCTCCTCCGACAAGCCGAGCGTATCTCGTAGGAGATCCCTCGCGGGCCTCTCCACTAATTCACGATAGAAGACCTTCCTAGGCCGAGAAAGGTCACTGGACCGGGGAACGGCCCTCAAGGCCGACCGACACTCGCGAAGGAAAACCGATTGATCCCGGGGTTTACGACCGCGCTCAACCCGCGAGATGGGGGGACTGATGGTAAGGCCAGGGAACGCGTCCCTAACAATCCCCTCCAGAATCGGATCTCCTCCAGTCAATGCACGGCGTAGGAAAGCCAACCTAGAGGCACGGATGTGACTCGGCAGGTGCGGCATTCCCAGCACCCCATGACACGGACGTTTAGTGCAGACTCGTCTGTCGACCCGATTCCCGCGTCCCCTCCATAAAATGGAGGATAGCGATTGCTCGAGCGCCTTCTTGTGAGTCTTACAGAGAGGAAGTACGGACAATCGATAAAGAATCAGGGGGAAAATGTATGTAGCACACACCTCCGCCCTGCCCTTCACGGACAACCTCCGTCGATTCCAAGTCTGACCGGCGGAATCGACCTTTGCTCGTACTTCAGACCAATTCTTCTCCAGCTGGAGGTCAGGCCCAAACCACACTCCAAGAATGCGGACAGGACCGTCTGTCCAACTGAAGCGGCCCGGAAGAGCGACCCCCTTCCAGGCACCTAACCGCAAGCCGGACGACTTGTCGCGGTTTATTTTGGCCCCTGTCACCTTCTCGTACCGATCAAGCGCTACTGGATAGACTTGCGCATAACTGTTACTTTTATTCTTATTGTATTGATTTTTACAATAAACCTTTACTTATTTTACCCACTGTGTTTTTCAAGTATATATTCCTATTAGCACGAAATATGACAATTGTCCATAAAGTTCGTTTATATGCGTTCAGGTAAGATTATTTATTTCGTAAAATTTTGATACAAGGCCGAAGGGGAAATGGGGAGAGGCTGGTCTTCATTAGCTATCCTAGTCCTAGTTAATTACAATCACGACCTATTCATTCATTACAATTTGTCCATTCACCACAACGACTCATCCATCACCACTTAATCCAGCATATAACAAAATACTGCATATTTAGAGGGGACCTACAAAACATCCCATGATGTCAAAATTTAAATCCATTACATTGTCCATAAAGTTCATTTGTTAATAAAATTCCATGATTTATTAAATGACAGGGTTGAAGAATGAAACCAGAAAATAAACATGCAGTCATTAACGACATCATCAAAAGAGATTTGGATGCAGCTGGGTTCCCTTCCGAAATTGAACCCGTAGGCCTCGACCGTGGTGATGAAAAGCGGCCGGATGGCATTACCATTTTCCCTTTTAAAATTAGGAAGTCGTTGATTTGGAATGCGACCTGTGCGGATACATTTTCGGTCGGTAATTTGATCAGTCCCGCGGTTGAGCCAGGATCCGTCGCACGGGACGCAAAGATAAAAAAAATAGTTAAATATTCTTCTCTTGCTGATAGATTTTTTTTTACTCGATGGCGTTCCTTCGGAGGATTGGCGCGATTGCGTCTCGATTAAGGGACGAGCCTCACGAAACGGAGTGGCTCTTGCAGCGAATCTCACTGGCGATGGTTTGAGGTAATGCTTTCTCCATCATTGCGGCTGGCAGAGGATAGCAAAAAAAATTGTTTATAATTACTTTGTTCTGGAATTGTCATCAGTGGTCAACTGTACTTGTTTTGTTTCAATAAATTTTTGGTTAATCTTAAAAAAAAAAAAGAAAATGAACTAAAATGAAACACAAAGATAAAACTAAAACAAAACAATATTAGTAGGACCCTCAAAATAATAATAAGAGTGGCCGCTCTATTCTGTCACTAGACAAAATCAAGGAGCACACTCATTAGGGGAAATGAAATATGCGTTCAGGTAAGATTGTAGAAATAACAAAAAAAGAAAAAGAAAATTAAACTAAAAAATAAAACTTAAAATAAAGTCGGCGTTTTTAGATTACCGCGTGATTTCGAAAATACGTTAAAACCACGTATGTGATCTTGTTCTCAAAAATTTGATTTTGTACACCGGCCTTTGACATGGATGTTATCGTTTGCCGATCTGTGGACATTAAAAAGAAATATATACCCATACGTTTTGTTTCATCCGTAAGGAATAAAATCTTTTAGTCTGACGAAAGTATTATTTTGCTTAAGAGAATACGAGAGGATCTTACCTGAAAAATAATGTCGATTCTTTTGACAGCATTAGCCTTGGGTGAGTGTTCTTCTTTCCAATATTATAATAAGAACAAATTTTATAATCTGTACAATTTTGAAATAGATCACGACAGAGAGAAAGCTGTGGGGTTAGAAGTGAAATATGTTTATATGGATGTCTTTGTTTGTTTTTGCTTTTTTAAAAATATACATAAATGTGTATTAGATAGGCTTGAAGAGAATCGGAAAGATGCGTGTGAAAGCTGTAAGATTTTAAAAGCCATATTAAGAGTCACCACTAAAATGGCGTCTTTCGCTTGAAAAAATCCCAACGTTTTGATTTTCCATCTGCGAGCGTCACGTGGTTTTCATGCCTATTTTATTTTATTCGGAAAATTAATGTTTTTTTTTCTTTCAACCAACATCATTCTGACGTCAGTTTAAACTAATTACTGTCTTCTTTTTTTCCATATATCTAACACTATAGTTATAAATTTCTAAAGGATTAATTAATGGATTTATTTTAATCCAACATTTTTTATATTGCTGCCACATCTGCTCTGGTGATCCTGCTATATACATCTAGAGATTCTTGATAAAATTCAAGGAAGAATCTGCAATGTTATTGGTCCTTATCTGGCATCTCAGCTTCAGTCCCTTTCCCATCGCCATAACACAGCTTCCCTGTGCCTTTTCTATAAATACTTCCATGGTAATTGATCTGACAAACTTTCCTCCATAGTACCCAGACTTTATGAATTTAAGCGCAGTACTAGATTTGCGGCAAGGTTTCATCATCTTACAGTTGAAATGGCTAAATGTATAAAAAGAATTAAGTTGCTTGAGCGTGCAATGGACTGTCAGAGAGAAAGCAGACGCTGCGTTGGGCTCTTGCTTAATTTTTGAATTTCGAAAATATTGTTAGGTACATTTTGATTTGTGATAATAAAACTGCTGCGTTTGTTTTTCATCCAAAACCAATAAAAGGGTTTCCCTCCAAATCCCGAGTTGTGTAGCCTACCTGTAGATTATTTAAGGGTGGTCTTGGATTTGATTTTCGGAGTCGACAAACATCTGCTGCAGGAAACAAGGTCGCCCTGGTTCAGAAAGAAAGCAACTGAGAAGAATTTTGACAATCACCAGACGAGAATTGAAAGTAACAACAATGTCGCTTCCGCACCAAGGAAACGTCTTCGGCTGGTGTGCTTGAGCAATTCTTCGCTGTTACCAAAACTATTCAGAGAAGAATCTCTCCTTTTCTTCACTTTGTGTAGTTTTTTGTTTTTTTTCTGAGGACTTTATGTGCAGCATTATAATTTTTATTGTAAAACGGTATATTTCCTTTTCATTAATAATTTACATACATGTTATTGGCCATCATTTGACACACAAAACACTTAATTAGCATAATTCATTTTTTTTATATGCTAAAAATAAATTTTTCGTATGTTTTTAAACTCGGCTCGTGTCGTCTGTCTTTGTTGTGTGCCTACATAAATTAATTTTACCTCAAAGGTTTGTTTAAACTAGTTTTGTGTAGTACTTTTTAACATAAAAATCTTATACTTTACAGAAATTAAATATTAGGTTGGTGCAAAAATAATGTCGTTTTCTCACATATTACATATGTGAGAAAACGACATTATTTTTGCACCAAACTAATACAATTATTTAAAAATTGGAGCTGTAGCTGTTTATTTGGGCAATTAAAATAATTATACCGTAAGTTCTATGCTAACAGTTTCTTCGCTCGAATTTCTCACTTGTGGAACTTTCTTTCGGCTTCTAGCTTCCCAGTCAATTTTGAATTTTCAAAAATCTAAATGTAATGTCACAAGGGGAAGTGCAAAAGAAGAAACTGTTAGCTTAGAACTTACGGTTACATTTAATCATTTCAACTATAAAATGATGAGACCTTGCTGCCAATCTCGTACTGCTTGATGAGACCTTGCTGCCAATCTCGTATTCGTAAAGTCTAGGTACCAAAGAGAAAAGCTCTTCAGAACAATTACCATAAAAATATTTACACAAAAAAGGGACAGAGTAGCTATGTTACGGCAGTTGGAAAGTGACTAAAGCAAAGATACCAGGTCAGGACCAATAACATTGCAGATTCTTCTTTGTATTTTATCAAGAATCTCTAAATATATAGCCGAAGCTCTAGATCAGATGTGGACGAATGGTAGACTTATAAATATATAAGATAGATTCTGACGAGAAAAAAAACATTCATTTAATCTAAATCAAGGCAATAAATCCATTAGAACGCAAGTGTTTACCGAGTGTGAGATAATGAGAAAAAGGAAACCTTATTAAAGAGAGAGGACATTGAAAGAACAATAATTAGGCACAGTCTTAATTAAGACAGATGATGATGATTGACATTGCATTTCAATTTTTGAAAATCAAAGTTGACTGGAAAGCAAGAAGCCAGAAAAGCCATAAGTGAAGAAGTGTAGAAGAAGAAACTGTTAGCATAGAACTTACATCAAGTTATTTCAACTGTAAAATGATGAGACTTTGCCACCAATCTGGTAGCATGCTTAAATTCATAAAGTCTAGGTATCAAAGAGAAAACCTCATTAGAACAATTACCATGAAAATATTTATAGAAAAGGCATAAGGAATGGCAGCAGGAAAAGTGACTAAAGAAAGATACCAGGTCAGGACCAATAACATTGCAGATTCTTTTTTGTATTTTATCAAGAATTTCTACATATATAGCTGAAGTGCCAGACCAAATGGAGATGAATGGTAGACTTATAAATGTGTAAAATTGATTCTGGTAAGAAAAATTGTCTAGCATGATACAGTGAACCAACTTTCCTAGCAGCAGACCTAGCAATTTGCCCAACTTTTGAAATTTTTAATCTTTGATACGAGAAACTAATAATACTCTTACTAACAATGACTAATCAACCAGCTAGTATGTTAATTTAACCAATTCATCAAATGTAACTTGTTGACATGGTAGATATTGGGCTGAGTATAAATGAAAAGTTTTTTTTTTTTTTTTTTTTACATTGATTTGAAATTGAACTGTTCCTTCATAAGAAATTTATTAACTTATCTGGGATAAAGACTTTTTTTCTTTTTTTAATCATTTCATCTGAAGCAAGGCAATAAAGCCAATAAGATGCAAGGGGTTACCAAGTGAGAGAATATGAGAAAAAGAAAATGTTATTAAGGAGAAAGAATAGAAGAAGAACAGGAATTAAGAAGACAGAAGATAATGATTTGACATTGCATTTCAATTTTTGAAAATCAAAGTTGACTGGAAAGCAAGAAGCCAGAAGAGAGTTGCACAAGCAAGAAATGCAGAAGAAACTGTTAGCATAGAACTGTAAAATGATGAGACCTTCATTGCAATCTAGTCAGTTAAATTCCATACGTGATACATGCTTGGGCGATGAGGTCTCTTTCGATTCGTGACTGACTGGGCAAAAGATTTTCTCGCAGTAGGTTTGCCATTTCTTTCTGCGAAATACTGGTGGCCAACCAAGGTTATACAACCCGGTCTGTCCTGCTATTCAATATATCACTGAGTAGATAGAGATGGATTCATACCTTTGGTTTGGTTTGGTTTATTTTGTTTTACGGCATATCAACCTCAATGGATTATTTAATGCCGACAAAATATTTTTATTGCAGATAATATTTTCTTTTGTCAAAAATCTGTTTTTGATAATATATTTCCTTCAAAATTGTATTGCTGGTAATAATTTTTCTTTTTTCGAAAAAGTAGTGCTGGTAATAGTTAACTATTTGCCTATATCTGGGATCCTAACAGGTGCTACCACCCCGGTTCAGGGTAACACCTGGGAACACCAGCAATTAAGAGGTGGTTCCACGCTCCTCAAAATTTCCTGATCAGAGGCCTTGCTGCTGGATGTAGTTTATCGTCTTACCCCGGACACGGATGTAGTTTAAGTTCTTACACAGCACGAGGATTCATACATTTCGCAAGGGTATTTGCACGAAGGTGATAGTAATGAACCCGACTGGAATTCGAACTCGGCTCTTCGATTTCTTATTCCGAGGCGATATTTATTACACAATACCGTACATCCATTCAATCTAGTACTGCGCCTGAATTCATAAAGCCTACGTACCATAGGGGAAAGTAATATTTATTATGAAAATACAAAAATGTGGCACAAGGCCAATGGGAGTAGAGGAATGCTAGTCTTCAATCTGTCTTATCTTAAAACTTAGCTAGCCACAAATAGTGACCCAAGCATATCACAATATTCCTTACACCAAAACATTTTCTTACTTACTATTCTTTACTGCATTCACCATAATACCTCAAAGTCTCTATGAAGTCTGAACTATTCCCTATCCATACAATTTGTATGTCGAGTTGGGGAATAAAAATAGAGGAACGTTCACTAGAACACTTATCAGGAAAATATTTAATATTTATTGGAAAAAAAACACAGGGTCAAGACCAAAAACATTGCAGATTCTTCTTTGGATTTTATTAAGAATCTCTGAACATATAGCAGGAGTACCAGACCAGATGTGACAGCGATATTCAAAGCAATGACGAATGATAGAATGATTAATATGATTTATTTATTTTTGCTATTTTGAAAGAAATCTGCAAGTACCTGTTTACAGTCACTACAAGTATGCAAAATGTTGCAAGTCTCCTTCCTAAGTTATATTTTTTATAAATTTCAGCGATAAAATCTGGATATTGAAACATCTTGTTTTAAAATGGCCTTTTGTTGTTGTTGTTGTGACTCCCACGTGTACATGAGAACGGGAACAAAAATTGCTAATATTCCGAGATACGAATGAGAGGGATTAAAAAATATTACTTGAAAAATACTGGCTGGCTACACTCGTCTGCTTGAATGGTTCGATAATCACTGTCGCAGACGCCTGCTCAGGCGCATTTATGTTTTCTTTCACCCCCGAAGCCAATCTGTGGTTTATACTGCATATAGGCTGAGTGAACTATCGCGCGAGTAATACTTGAACAAGGCTAGTACAACGTCTCGGTCATAATGACTTAGAGACAGTTTTGTCAAGTTATGGATGGTTTTCGGGCAATTTCCCAGGCCGATGTGGTTTTCGATCTTCTTGGTCCACTGCTGATGTCTTAACTATTATCAAGCATAGAATCACTGAAGACCTTAATAAAAAAAAATACGATTCGAGAGTAATAGCCTTAGAATTCTCGAATACAAACTTGCCAGCTATCGAATCTGTGGGAGAGTCCGTCTCAGTTATCAAGTGCTTTCTGTCAGGTAAGTCTATGAAGATGATCTATAATGGTCAATCCTCTGAATCACATGAGATCAAGACTCTCTCTCTCTCTCTCTCTCTCTCTCTCTCTCTCTCTCTCTCTCTCTTCGGCCCTACACATTTCTGGCTTACATTAACTGTTTTAGCCTTGTTAGAGGCCAGAAATAAAGACACAAACAGAGGAATTGAGTTAAACAAATATATTAACAGAAACAGTAATACAAACATATACAAACGAGAGCGTTACTGCAAGAATGTTCGTTCTGACTGCTGGAAATTTCTTTCTCCAAAAGGCAGTGCCTGCTTTTATTTATAGCTAGGAGAGTTCATGCGTGCGTGGGTAAATTACTATAACATTAACAATCTAAGTACATTCTAAGATCCTTAGTACTTATATGTGCCATTGACACCAAGGTGTAGGGGTGCACGTTCAAATATCCTGATGGCTAGTGCCTGGCAGCTGATCTTTCCTCTGACTCACAGCTAAATAGGCACGCTAGACACTAGGACACAAGGGGTTACTGGGAGGGAAAGACAATGAGAAGAATTTAATAAGGGGAAGTTAGGAAAATGGAAATAAAAGAATAGGTTTCAGGAAGACAAAAGATGACGATTGGCATTGCATTTGAATTTTTGAAAATTGTAGGTGGCAGGCGACCAAGAAACTAGAAAGGAATTCCACAGGCGGGAAATGCGACAAAGGAAACTATCAGAATAAAACATACGGTTGCATCTATCTAGAGAACCTTTAAAACGGGAGACTGAATTGCCAATATTGTAGCGCTCATTTTTCTTTTTAATTTCACTATGCGGTTCTATGAAAATATTGTAAGAAATTCTGCAAGTAATGCTACTAATGGCCGGATTAACGACCAATCTCATTGGTCGAATCTCATTGGGTTTTTTCGCGGGATTTTTAACGGCTCGTGCCCTGTTATCTTCAGTTGCTGAAAAATGATCAGAATGTCCGGACGTTCTTATTTTTGCTGGGCCTTTAGCGCTCTAAAACCAAGCCTAATAATTAGGCTATGACTACCAACTCACACCAACTACTCCACCCTGTTCCCAGGGGCAAGAAAGGACATCCTTTTTTGCAAGAACTCCAAAAGGGTTGCAGTAATTTTTAAGGTAAGCCTGTTCTTGTAAGTTTTTCTTGCCTCTGCCAGGGTTGAACTATGTGAGAAGAAATTCTCACAATATTTGATGGTATACAATATGCTCTATTTAGTCTCGTAACCTTTTCTCGTCGTCTTTTTAAAATATTCTGTTTTCTACTGAAGAAGATTAAACACAGAATCTAAAACAGTTAAGAGAGTTTAGAATTCTACCTTCAAAAATCATTTTAGAACAGGACATCATGTAAAAAGAAAAAGACTAATTTTTTTTTTTTAATCCGTAAATTATATGCTTCATTATTTTTCAATTAGTAACAAACTTTTAACAATCGTGCACATTTCCGTCTTTTCAAAAAATAAATGTTTCTCAAAAGTTCTTATCGTTTTTAATTTGTCGTGTATTTTTTTTCAGTTTCGCTGTCGTCGATTTCCACCGTCCACTGTGTAAGTATTTTTTTTTATTTTCTTTTTCTTTTCTTTCTAAGTAAATTTATAACTCTTTTGAACATACGATTGGGTCCCTCAAACATTCTTGTTTCACAACCCCACGCCGGAATTCCAAACCCGTTTTTGTTGCTGTGAACAAGACTGAGAAAGTTCCGATGCACGCTCAACACAATAGAATAGATGACTGTCCAAATTTCGATTACAAAACTTATGTTCGTTTTTTTTTTCTGCCAATTATAACAGGAAAAATAGAAACTGTGATTCCTGACTGTGATCTGATCACGGACACGGCACTGGTACCTGGGTAAAACGGGAAGATTAAACTTTCCCTTAATTATCTAATCTAGCAATAGCAGTAAAATAACTGCTGAATTTATTGACATAACTGCCAATAGAATGAGCAGCCACTTTACAAATGGGGACCAACGACCCCGTAGTATAGTTTTTCGCCCAGTTTCTGCGTTAAACCGTGGATCGATTCCAGTTTGTCTCGGTGTGAATGAAATTGGGAAAGACCCAGTGAACACTCAACAAAGAAACAGAAAAAAAAAGGCAAGATATCTCACGCGGTGAAAAGTACCGTATCTGGCTGTCACTGGATATCGCCTTGACGAGAAAGACTGTTGGTTCTGATAGACAGGGTTCCTTATTTATGGATCTACCTGACACTGTCTAGAGGTAGGTAACATCCCCTGCTACTTCTGTGTTCTATCACGACAGCCTAAGTGACCAGATCTTCCCTTCGGACGGCGAGAGCTCATTCTCCGACTCTATCCATAACTCTCAATCTCCATTCTGCCGTAATTCTGACGCTGGCTAGAATGTGGACTGACTGTATAAATCCATGACCGGAATTCCCCATCTTCTGGCCAAGTGTCACTTGATGCTGAAAGTTTTTTTTTAATTATTTATTTATACATTTTATTTCCCTTTTCTTTATTTATGGACAACAGATAATTGCTTTGAAACCCGAACATCCCAATTTTACTGTCGACACAGTGCATTGTCATAAAACCATCGGGTACTCCGGACGCAGATAATATCATTTACAATTAATTACATTTAATTACGTAGCTGTTCTAAACAGTTGAGTGGGAGCCTGTTGTGTCACATTATCAGAAAATACCAAGCTGAACCAAAATAGGTTGTTGAAGTGATATATATATATATATATATATATATATATATATATATATATACTGTGGAGGTATTTATACCATCAAAAATGTTTTCATCAACACGATACAGGATGAAAGTAAATACATGACAGGATGAAATTTTATTAAATATTTATTACATTCTTCTTCTATGTACCGTGTCCCTTCAAGTTGTGGTTGATCATAGCTCTCCACGATTTCCTGTCTTTTGTAGCACTTGGTAAAGTTTGTCTTTTTACTAAATCTCTTAATTTCTGTTCTGCCTGCCATTTACACGATTTCGTTAGGTAGGTCATGCGCTGCTTTCCTCCGTCCCTGTTGCTTTCAATGTGTCTTGTGAGTGCCAAATTCTCCAATCCCTCTTTCCTCAATATGTGCCCTAGAAATTTCAGCTTTCACTTTATGATGTTAAATATTTGTTTGTTTCCATTTTCTCTAAAGTTTCATCTTTGGTCACATGTTAAGTTCATGGTATTCTCAGCATGCTTCTGTAGAACAACATTTCTGTTTCATGAAGTTTCTACTCCATCTGTGATTAAATGCTCCAGCATTCACTGTCAAATAGGAGGACTGATATTACATAACATTTCGGTAATCTAGCCTTTATTTGTAACAAAGTTTTCCTGTTGCTTAATATCTTGCTTAGCTTTTGGAAGGCATCTTTCGCTATCCCAATGCACCTTCGGCTTTCAGTATCGCATTTTCCATCCTCTGTTAAAACAATTCCCATATATTTAAATTTTTGCGCTTGATGGATTTTGGTATCTCCAATTTGCAATTCGCATGTTGGGCTGTTTCTTTTACTAACAACCATACATTTTGTCTTCTTACAATTGATGATTAGTCCTTTCTTCTCACTTTCCTTTGCTACCTTCTGGAGGATTTTCTGTAGTTTCCTTTCTGTGTTTGATATCAATACTGTATCGTCTGCATATCTAATGTTAAGGTTGTGAACCGCCAATGATAAATACTGGTAGTGCTTCTAATTATCTCAGGAATGCTTCACTGTAAAGGTTGAATAAGTCTGGCGAGATGACACACCCTTGTCTTAGGAACCTCTCTATTTTTGTGTACCTACTCAATTCATTCTATATACGCATGCAGGCTATTTGCTCCCAATATAAGCTCTGGGTTATTTTAATATCCCTCCACCCGCGCCAAATAAATCAAGCTTGCCGAGAACAACATTGGTCTAAATTCCAATTCTCCCTAAGCGCTCTTTCAATTTTCCAGGTGGAACCGAGTGTGCCCATTACTACAGGAATTACTTCAAAAAATCATAATTTATAGTTATTCCAATGCAGGTCCTAGTATTTCTCAATGTTTAAATCAATAAAACGAATGAATAATTTGACAATTGCTACTTTATCTATCGCAATATTCTCAGGTCTCTGTATTTCAATGACATCGGTCCGGACAGAGATATCCCATAACTTAACTGTCATTTTCTGTCACTGATTCTGACTGATATTCATACCAGTTCTCATTCAAAATAAAGACAAATTTACGACATACTTCCCAATGGTTCCTTTTACCTACCCAATCATGTTGTTGCTTATTTTTTGTTCTGTACATAATTCTCAAGACCTAGAATTGCCAATGACACAAATTCTTCAAAACTCATTGTTATTATTATTTCTTTAGAATCTCCTCTTCTATCAGATGAAACATCAAAGACAATAATTTGACACTTGATATTCTCCTTATCTATAACTATATGGTTGGGCTTTGGTGCTTTAATAACATGAGAAATCCCATAATCTGGACTGATAAATCTCATATCTTGTGACCGTTATTTTCTACCACTGCTTCTGGCTGATATTCAAACCGTTTCTCTTTCACATTGAAGCTATTTTTTTGCCATTCTTTACAATGGATTTTCTTACCAATCCAATTATGTTGCTTAGATTCTTTGTGCCAATTTGGGACATTCATAAAGTATGTGTTTAAATGTTTCTCTGCTTATCATGGCATTGATTGCATTCATCCTGATGGCCTGTGCCTGTGATGCAAATAAGTAACTCTGTTTCTCCCTTTATAAAAGCATCTTTTACCCAAAGCAACCTCTCAGGTTCAGCAATTATCTTTTCTGCTGAAGAAGCTGGCCGTGAAACTTTTTTCTTTTAATTTGTCATGCCGCTTATGCAGCTTATATGCTATAATCACTGGTTCAACATTTCACACTTCCAGATCTAGATGGTTCCAAACCTTCCTCTGATTTCCATATTCTCATCTTTTTTCTTAGGCAACGCTCCCATTCTCTGATAGTGACTAGTATGACCATCACCTTCATCTTTCACAACTTCTTCAGCTCACTAGTAAATTATTATTATTATTATTATTATTATTATTATTATTATTATTATTATTATTATTATTATTATTATTATCACCTACAGAGAGAGTGGCATGCCAACAACATGATGATTTCCCACAAATACATGACGATCAATGTACCCATCATGACATCTAATCTTATAAGGGTATATCAGGTACATGCATCACAGGCAAATGTAAGCAATATGATGACTGGGTTTGCTAAAAACGCTATATAACCTTGCAGGTGGGACTCGGTTAGAAATTCATTCAGGTCAAATATTCGAGCCCGACTAGACGGTGTTCGATTGACAGTGTTCCTAAGTATCTAAGTATCTGCTTTGTATAAGTGTCTTTTTTGTTTAAAGTTTCTGCAAAACTTTCATCAATAGCTCACACGTTCAGTTTATCGCATTCTCAGCATCCTTCTGTAGAACCACATTACTCCAAGTCCCTTCTGTTGCTTCACGTGTACCCCCTTCACACAAGCTCATCAGGTTGTTGGTTTGCTACCTTCCTCTATCTCGCTTGCCCGCAATATTGCCAGTGAGGATTAAGTTTTCCCAGCCCGCTTTCCTTATTATGCATCCAAATAATTTCATTTGCCTCTTTCTAATTATAAGCGTGTGCTCTTTTTGTTATCATTTTTTTTTTCATTTTTTTAATCATTTTTTTGTCATTTTTGTTCATGTTTTATTCATTTTTTATTCATTTTTAATCATTTTTTTTTTATCATTTTTTGTTATTTTTTATCATTTTGTTTAAAACATTGTCGTTGCTTCCTTACTTCATCGATGGAATTCTTAGAATCCTTCTGAAGAATCACATTAGCGTTGCCTACAGTTTTCTCTTCATCTATCAGGAGATTGTCCAGCATTCACTGTCATATAGGAGGAATGAGATTACATAACAGTACACTACTTTTTTATTTGTTCCAAACGACATTTTTCTGTTTTTTCTTGCTCAACTTCACAGCATATACAAATATCTTAACCTATTCCCCGGCGTAGACATGTGTATACGTTTTTACTGAAACTATCTTTTCCAGATACGGGCAAATAAACACATCCAAATTACAATGTTCAAAAACCATCTACAGGCGTGTTTATACGTCGATCTTGATCCTTTTCATGCCTTTCTGAACTTGAAACGTGTCCAACTGCCAACTCATACGTCTGGTAGAGGTGTTAGCCACCGCTCAGGTACTTCAAGCTGCCTCAGTTTTTTTGTTACTACAGTGTAACCCGGATATAAGAGAAACCCGGATATAAGAGAGATTTTATCTGGTCCGAACTTAGAGCCTGTGTTAATGTAAACAAAATAGACCAAACCCGGATATAAGAGAAACTCGGATATAAGAGACTTCTTCTCCGGTCCCGACAACTCTCTTATATCCGGGTTACACTGTATATTAAAAACAATTAAAAGAATTAACCTGAAAATGAAACGTTTTTTCACAAATTAATTGGCGGAGAAGTGGTTAAACAAAGAAATGACTTCGATGCTGCGAAACTAGGGAAACTCACTCATGCCTGGTTATCACGAGCTTGCATACACTCATTGCACTAGAGATCGGTTCTCGTCTCCGAGACCAGCGCAACCGACGGTTGCGAGGGCTGGGAAATTTCTGGATCTGGCCCGAGTATACGTGCTCGGGTTCCCCACATAAAACCGAACCTTGTATCACATATGATCTCAGTGGAGAGACCGGAGGAGTAAATAACATGCCTTCCGAGGTCCTGCTGTGGGATGGGTATTATCTCTCAGTTTGGTCTCTGAGGTGTCAGGTCCTGAGGAACAGCTATCATAGCTATCAAAAATGTAAATATAATCGATACAATCACAAAAAAATAGCAGTTAAATAAGATGGTTGTCTTTACAGGAAAGTGAATGTCCAGTAAAATTCACAGGAATTAAGGAACACAGTGCTTGTCTTCCAGAATCCCCAAACGTCGTGACAAAAGGTGAGACGAAATTTGTTGTTTCTTTCCATTTCTTAATCAAACCTATTGCTTCTTTTCATGCTCATCATACGACTCTATTATTAACTATGTGCAAAAATTTCCAGCATTTCTATTTAATAAAAATAAAGTTTCTAATGTCTTATCAAATCACTCTCTACATCCTCCCAATCATCCTCACAAAAAAGAAAGAAATAACGGTCGCTTATGTTAAGATTAACATTATGATAAGATTAACATTTTCAAATATCTTTTGTATGTTTTTACTTGATTTTTTTTTTGGGGGGGGGTCGCTATTACAATCCCATATTTCTCGATTTTACAAGTCTGTATATTTGTGGATTTATAACATACATACACTTCAAAGAAACCCCTTGTTAAATCCGTCACCGGGAATCGAACACGGTATCTCACGCGTACCACAACTTTGTAATCGCGTATTTTTTTTTTGTTTCTAATTATCTCCCTGTTTTCTGTTTTTCCTTTCTCTCTCTCTCTCTCTCTCTCTTTCTCTCTCTCTCTCTCTCTCGCTCTCTCTCACACACACACACACACACGCAAACACACATACACACATATAGATAACATTAAATGGTGATTTTCTAAGTGTAACTCAAATGTGGCACACGGCCGAAAGTATGGGGCACACAGTGGGGATCGAACTCATTATTGTAATCGATTTAGCGAGACAAACTTGCTAACCATTACACCAGGTCGAAGTGGCCAAAATGATTTTCTAAACATAGGCTAGATGTGGCACAAGGCCGAAAGTGTAGAGCGCCCAGTGAAGATTGAACTCGCTAACACAAGGCTGAATGTATAAGACACCCAGTGAGGATCAAACTCACTACTCAGTCGTAATTGTTCTAGCGAGACAAGCTTGCTAACCATGACACCACGTCAAAGTGTCCCACGCTTAAAGTTATATGTATAGGGCACTTCGACGAGGTGTAATGGTTAGCAAGCTCGTCTCGCTATGACAATTACGACTCCACTGGGTGCCTCATACATTCGGCCTTGTGCTACATCTAAGCTACGCTTAGAAATTCGCCATAAAAGTATATGTGTATATATTTCTAAGATTTATTTAGTCTGACGCTAGACAAAAATAATAGAAACTACCTCAGCTTAACCTGCAAACCGTTACATACAACGAAACAAAAAAGACAACAATAGGTCGTTAACAATATCAATGTTTACACACAAAGAAACTCATCCTGGGTATGACGATAAACTTGGCGATTGGGAGGTTTTAAAAAGCATGGAACCAGCTCTTAATTGCTGTTGTTCCTATGTTTGGCTGTTAGGATCCCAGCTATGTGGAAATAGTTAACCCCAAACTGGGGTCAAAATACTATGAATGTATAAAAATAATTTTTTATAACATCAATATATTTTCATAGCAGAAAAAAGTTACCAGCAATATATTTTTGTCAAAGATAAAAAAAAAAAAATGACCAGCAATGATTTTTTGAAAAAAATTCCAACAATGCATTTTTGTAAAAAAAAATAATTATTAGTGCTCCGAAGAAAATTTAATTTTGGCATTAAATGACCCATATGAGGTTGATATGCCGTTAAACAAACAAGCAAATAATGTCACGAAAATACATCATTAACAAATGTCAATGTTTACACATAAAATAACATTGGTATTTTTTAATAATCTATGATCCTTTCAGTCCCATGCGATGGCCGAATGTGCCATCACTGCACCGACTGCATACAATGCTATGGAGACCGGTGTGTTCATTGCGCTAGATCCTACAAAAAGATTCCGTCTGCCCAATTTCACTCACAAGACTTGGGTCAATACCGTGGTATGGTTTTCAGGGCACTTTCCAAAGATCTCGCACGCTGGGATCGCCTAGCCAGGCTTCAAGAAATTGCCTTCCTGATAAATCGACCATAATGAAATTCGAACCCGGATCTCGCATGATCAGGAAACGAACGTTCTAACCACTTGGGCACGAGTGAAATTGGATAGACGGAACTATTTTGAAGTCGTCGATGATTGCGCTAGCAAGAATTCACAAGTCATCGTGACCGAGGGTTTGGGCGGGCTGGCCTTTTTCAGACTGTTGATCACGCTAGATAATGCGTTCTCCCCCAAAAACTGTAACTAAGGTCCGCTCAGCATAGTTGCAGTGTAAGCCACAGGTGGGCTCTGTGGGTGTTGAACAAAACACTAATGTGCCTGAGCAGGCGTGTGCAACAGGGATTGTCTAACCGCCCTAGTAGATATGCATGCTTTGATACGAGCGGCCAGCTACCATACCACAAGACGACTAATTCACACTTTGGTAGGTATTGTTTATAATCCTGCTGTGTGCCTAACCATATTTATCATCAGAAAAGCCTGGTGGGGGGAACCGATTTAGTTGCTGGTGGCCAAACATTGCGGCAGGTAATACTGGGTTACATGGTACCTGTAACACTCTTAGAGTGACCTTACATAACCAATGATACCAGGATATGTTTACGCGTTTTGCTTTCCATCCGCCATATTTGAAATTGATGTGTGCTACTACACCGTTCTAAGGTTAACCCTCACCGTTGAATAACGTAGATATATTTCAATCTATTGATGATCAGCGTTACAAGTGAGGTTATTTATTATAAATATAATTCAATCTCTTAGTCTTATGCCACCAAGAGTGCAGTGCCCCTTAATTTTTTTATGCTGTCTGTGCATGACTGGCTTTACGTATTATGAATTTATTCTTTATTTTTTTTATTTCCAGGTTTGAGTCAGACTGACAAGAAAACAATTCTTGCAGAACATAATAAAATTCGATCCAGTGTGAATCCCTTTGCTTGCAGAATGAACAAAATTGTAAGAAAACACATACTTTTTTTAATATAATTTTCTTGTCTTACATAAGCGATGTTCAAGAGATTAGTTTTGAGAACGTCATAGACAGATGGCTTGAGTTACTGCGCATGCGTATTTGATATTAACTGATTAATTCTGGTTTCGTCTGATTTCTATTCTATTTTGGTTTTATCAACCACTATATGGTTATTTAAAGCCAGATAAAGGTTTTGAATCGTGCCTATTTTGGGTATGGCTTGATGTTATATGTTGATCAGCGATAGTTTCGGGTACAGTTTGAAAGTTTGTTTTTCTTCTTTTTAATTAGTTATTAGAGATGCAGGGTGGAGTGTAATGGTTAACAATCTTCTCTCACTAGAACATTTACGACTGAGTAGTAAGTTAGATCCTCACTGGGTTTGTAGTGAAAGAGATGATCAGTTACCCCGAAAAAAAGTTTGTGTTTTGTGTGCGATCTGCCGAAGAAAAATTACCGAAAAGTAGTTAGCAAAATTCTACTTTAAGGACCAGAATCTATGTTAATGTTCTTCCCTCCCCTGAATGGCGTGACTAATCAGAAAATTCTCTCGGTGAACAGAAGTCGTTGTTTTTCGCTTATAAAAGGAGATGATTTTTTTGAGCTTGGTGAAACGAACCCGCGTTGTTGCTGGTGAGAAGTGAAGGTTGGATGTGTGACACCATTTTGTCGCCTCTACGGTGTGTGTTGGACTGTTACGTCGGACTATCATTTGAACTGCGATTTGGCCACAAGTGTTGCAGCCGAGAAACAGAAGAAATCTATTGAAGTTGCTAGTATCAGTTGACAGTCTTTTCTTTACTACAAGCTATTTCGGCATTTACCTTGTCTCTAGCAAGATGGCGGAAAGACCGTTCGATATAAAACTGATCCCCGAATTCAGTGGTGATACGAGTGGATAGTCTGTGGTTGAATGGATCGAAAAAGTGGAACTGGTCTGCGAATTATGCGAGATCACGAAGATTGAACGGATTCTTCCACTGCGATTGGCAGAATTGGCAGAATTTAAGAAGCTCGCCGTTCCAATCGCACCGCTTCCTGAAGAATGGATGACCTCTGCCTTCGTGTCTGGATTGCCTAGTCATGTCAAGCAGATACTCCGTGCATTATCCAGAATGGAAGACCTGACGCTCAATCAATTGTTGACCAGAGCCCGTGCTATCATGATCGACGAAAAAGAGGCTGATGAACCAGTGGCCACAGTCGTTCAACCAATTGAACTCAAAGAAGGTCCGACCCCAGCCATCTGTCGCCATGGAGATGTCACTTGCTATCGGTGCTCTGGGCCGAATCATTTTGCCAGAGACTGCGGCTATCAACGCAAAGAAATGCGCAGCGGGTTGACGCGAAAGGCACGTCTCGATCTACGATGCTTCCAATGTCATAAAGTAGGTCATATTGCCTCTAAGTGTTCGGGAAATGGAATGGGGGACGCGACGTCAGCGCCGGTCTCTTCCCCGCACCGAGCATGAAAGAGGTGATTAAGGTGTGCATCAATGGAATAACGCGTACTGCTTTAGTAGATTCGGGCTGCTCTCGGTCACTCACGAACGGTTCGATTTGTCGACAGTGGAGCCGACAAAAGATGGACATACTAACGGCCGATGGAAAGGCTCTCAGAAGCCGGGGAGTTGGAAACATTAAACTCAGTATCAACAGCGGTGACCCCGTCACAGTCAGTGTGTTGGTCGTGGACAGCGCGTTATTATGGTTTTGATCTGCTCATTGGGATGGACATTATTAAGATGCTGGGCGGCGTACGCATTACAGAGGCGGGCGAAGTCAAGTTTTCTGATCCGCCCATCTGTGCTACTTTGAAGATCAACGAGCCCGACTTTAGCGCAGAGTTCGGCCAAAGGACGCAGACATGGACAGCATTTTGGAAATGGTCGGAAAATTGCCCACCAGAAAAGCTCCAGAACCGAGTGTCAGAGTATTCGATGCCCGAACGCGTCAAGGAAGAATACCAGCGCGAATTGCAGGTGTGGCTGGACAATGGATGGCTGACTCCGTATCCCGAGGAAGAGCTTCGTCCTCCAAGAGGCCTCATCCCGTTGATGGCCGTGGTAGAAAAGAACAAGGGAAAGGTGCGCCCTGTACTAGATTATAGAGAACTAAGCGAACATGCAGACGCATACACAGTTCATGCTGATGTGTGTGCACAAAAATTGAGAGAATGGCGAACGAAGGGATCCAATGTCTCTGTGATTGACCTTCGAAAGGCCTACTTGCAGGTACGCGTGCACCGGTCACTGTGGCCATTTCAGACGGTGATCCTTAATGGGAGGAGATACTGCTTAAGCCGAATGGGATTCGGACTCAATGTGGCGCCGGCCATCATGAAAGCCATCGTGGATGCTGCGCTATCCAAGGATGAGACAATTCGTCAAGCGACGTCAGCTTACATTGACGACATCTACATCAACGAAACCTTAGTGCCCGCTGCACAGGTGAGAAAGCATCTTTCTGACTTTGGGCGCGAATGTAAGAACCCAGAACGACTGGAGGATGGTGCTCGTGTGCTCGGCTTGCAGGTCTGTGGGGAGCACAACGTGCTTTACTGGAAACGTTGAAGCGAGCTCCCGGACATTCCCAGACACATGACGCGACGCAGCATGTTTCCGTTTAGTTGGAAGATGGTGGGACATTTTCCCGTGGGCGGGTGGATCCGCATTGCAACTGCATTTATCAAACGTATGGTGACTGCTGTCACTTCCGGCTGGGATGACACAACAAATGATGCTCCCCTTAGACACATGATAGCGGAAGTTATTACCAGGGTGCGTCAAGACGACCCCGTACGGGGCAAATGGTGTGTTGACGGATGTGAATTTAACGTCCGGGTCGACGCGAGCTCCCTTACAACAGAAGTGTCTCTTGAAGTAGGTGAAACTGTCGTAGAAGATGCGTGTTGGTTGCGTCCCGAGAAGGATACACAACATATCAACCTGTCAGAATTAGACGCCGTTATCAGGGGAGTAAACGCGGCCCTTCAATGGAATGCAAAGGTGTTGCATTTATTCGCGGATTCCGCATGCGTGCATTAATGGATAGCAGACACTCTTACGGGGAAGGCCAGGATACGTACAAAGGCTGCAAGCGAGATGCTCATTCGAAGGCGGCTAGACACACTGGGAAAGTTGGTAAGTGAATACCACTTATCCGTAGATATACAGCTAGTCAGATCACATCAGAACAAGGCCGATACTTTAACAAGAGTACCCCAAAAATGTCTTGACGCTATTAAAAAAGAGGTAGAGCCGGTAGGACATGTCTGTGTAACATCAGCGAGCAACCGTAACTCAGAATTACTAAAATCCCGGTGTAAAACGGACCCTATATTTCGTGAGGCAGATTTATCCCTCCGTATCCAAAGCTGCTGTCAGGGCAGTGGTCAGGGAATGCAAGGAGTGTCAGTCCATCGACCCATCACCTGTGCAATGGCAAAAAGGACAAGTGAGTGTGAGCAAGGTGTGGCACCGTGTTGGAATGGACATCACCTATTATAACGATATCACTATTTAACCCTAATTGACTGTGGCCCAACCCGGTTCACTATTTGGCGACGTCTACGTCGACAGGATTCCGCAAGCGTCATTGACCACTTGGGGTCATTGTTCTTTGAACGTGGACCTCCGACGGAACTCCTCACTGACAACGACACTGCATTCCGAAGTGGACTATTCAAAGATTTTTTAGATTCGTGGGGAGTACAACTCAGATTTTGCTGGGCGTATGTCCCATCAGGAAATGTATGCCATTTCCTGATGTCATCGGAGCATCAAAAGAATCGCTGCTAGGAAGCAGTGTTCCATAATGGAGGCGGTGTATTGGTACAACGTTACTCCGAGGGACAATAATGTATCACCCTCAACTGCGCCAGCCAACATGACTTATCAGTACAAAGTCCGGCTACGAGGCATTGACGCGACGCGTTCAACTGAACGGATGAAAGAACGTGCGCCGTATGACTTGGTCGATCGCGCGTGGGTAAAAGCTCCACATAGCCGGTAAACAACTCGGTACCGGGTGGGGCATATCACTGGAGTAAGTAACTCGCGCTCCGTGCTGTTTGATGGCATACCAAGACACATAAAAGACTTGCGTTGCTATGTAGGTACAGATACTTCAACAAGTGACGCTAGCAGTGAGTGCTCAGAAAGTGAACGAATAATTACCATCGAAGGTAGGGCTAGCACCTCTTCAGATGACGAAGACTGTGCGTGAAGCTGTCAGACAAGAAGAATCCTCAGAAGAAGAATCTTCAGAACATTCTTCAGATGACGAAGACTCTGTGCGTGAGGTTGTCAGACCAGAAGAATCCTCAGAAGAAGAATCTTCAGAACATTCTTCAGATGACGAAGACTGTGCGTGAGGTTGTCAGATCAGAAGAATCTTCAGAAGGAGAATCTTCAGAACATTCTTCAGATGACGAAGAATGTGCGTGAGGTTGTCAGATCAGAAGAATCCTCAGAAGAAGAATCTTCAGAACATTCTTCAGATGACGAAGACTCTGTGCGTGAGGTTGTCAGACCAGAAGAATCCTCAGAAGAATCTTCAGAACATTCTTCAGATGACGAAGACTGTGCGTGAAGCTGTCAGACAAGAAGAATCCTCAGAAGAAGAATCTTCAGAACATTCTTCAGATGACGAAGACTCTGTGCGTGAGGTTGTCAGACCAGAAGAATCCTCAGAAGAAGAATCTTCAGAACATTCTTCAGATGACGAAGACTGTGCGTGAGGTTGTCAGATCAGAAGAATCTTCAGAAGGAGAATCTTCAGAACATTCTTCAGATGACGAAGACTGTGCGTGAGGTTGTCAGATCAGAAGAATCCTCAGAAGAAGAATCTTCAGAACATTCTTCAGATGACGAAGACTCTGTGCGTGAGGTTGTCAGACCAGAAGAATCCTCAGAAGAAGAATCTTCAGAACATTATTCAGATGACGAAGACTCTGTGCGTGAGGTTGTCAGACCAGAAGAATCCTCAGAAGAAGAATCTTCAGAACATTCTTCAGATGACGAAGACTCTGTGCGTGAGGTTGTCAGACCAGAAGAATCCTCAGAAGAAGAATCTTCAGAACATTCTTCAGATGACGAAGACTGTGCGTGAGGTTGTCAGATCAGAAGAATCCTCAGAAGAAGAATCTTCAGAACATTCTTCAGATGACGAAGACTGTGCGTGAGGTTGTCAGATCAGAAGAATCCTCAGAAGAAGAATCTTCAGAACATTCTTCAGATGACGAAGACTCTGTGCGTGAGGTTGTCAGATCAGAAGAATCCTCAGAAGAAGAATCTTCAGAACATTCTTCAGATGACGAAGACT
Source organism: Acanthosepion lycidas (assembly GCA_963932145.1). Taxonomy (NCBI): domain Eukaryota; kingdom Metazoa; phylum Mollusca; class Cephalopoda; order Sepiida; family Sepiidae; genus Acanthosepion; species Acanthosepion lycidas. Next base: position 39,972,870 of record OZ010599.1, read on the forward strand.
CTGTGCGTGAGGTTGTCAGACCAGAAGAATCCTCAGAAGAAGAATCTTCAGAACATTCTTCAGATGACGAAGACTCTGTGCGTGAGGTTGTCAGATCAGAAGAATCCTCAGAAGAAGAATCTTCAGAACATTCTTCAGATGACGAAGACTCTGTGCGTGAGGTTGTCAGACCAGAAGAATCCTCAGAAGAAGAATCTTCAGAACATTCTTCAGATGACGAAGACTCCGTGCGTGAGGTTGTCAGATCAGAAGAATCCTCAGAAGAAGAATCTTCAGAACATTCTTCAGATGACGAAGACTCTGTGCGTGAGGTTGTCAGACCAGAAGAATCCTCAGAAGAAGAATCTTCAGAACATTCTTCAGATGACGAAGACTGTGCGTGAGGTTGTCAGATCAGAAGAATCTTCAGAAGGAGAATCTTCAGAACATTCTTCAGATGACGAAGACTGTGCGTGAGGTTGTCAGATCAGAAGAATCCTCAGAAGAAGAATCTTCAGAACATTCTTCAGATGACGAAGACTCTGTGCGTGAGGTTGTCAGACCAGAAGAATCCTCAGAAGAAGAATCTTCAGAACATTCTTCAGATGACGAAGACTGTGCGTGAGGTTGTCAGATCAGAAGAATCTTCAGAAGGAGAATCTTCAGAACATTCTTCAGATGACGAAGACTGTGCGTGAGGTTGTCAGATCAGAAGAATCCTCAGAAGAAGAATCTTCAGAACATTCTTCAGATGACGAAGACTCTGTGCGTGAGGTTGTCAGACCAGAAGAATCCTCAGAAGAAGAATCTTCAGAACATTCTTCAGATGACGAAGACTCTGTGCGTGAGGTTGTCAGACCAGAAGAATCCTCAGAAGAAGAATCTTCAGAACATTCTTCAGATGACGAAGACTCTGTGCGTGAGGTTGTCAGACCAGAAGAATCCTCAGAAGAAGAATCTTCAGAACATTCTTCAGATGACGAAGACTCTGTGCGTGAGGTTGTCAGACCAGAATAATCCTCAGAAGAAGAATCTTCAGAACATTCTTCAGATGACGAAGACTCTGTGCGTGAGATTGTCAGACCAGAAGAATCCTCAGAAGAAGAATCTTCAGAACATTCTTCAGATGACGAAGACTCTGTGCGTGAGGTTGTCAGACCAGAAGAATCCTCAGAAGAAGAATCTTCAGAACATTCTTCAGATGACGAAGACTCTGTGCGTGATGTTGTCAGACCAGAAGAATCCTCAGAAGAAGAATCTTCAGAACATTCTTCAGATGACGAAGACTCTGTGCGTGAGGTTGTCAGACCAGAAGAATCCTCAGAAGAAGAATCTTCAGAACATTCTTCAGATGACGAAGACTCCGTGCGTGAGGTTGTCAGATCAGAAGAATCCTCAGAAGAAGAATCTTCAGAACATTCTTCAGATGACGAAGACTCCGTGCGTGAGGTTGTCAGATCAGAAGAATCCTCAGAAGAAGAATCTTCAGAACATTCTTCAGATGACGAAGACTCTGTGCGTGAGGTTGTCAGACCAGAAGAATCCTCAGAAGAAGAATCTTCAGAACATTCTTCAGATGACGAAGACTCTGTGCGTGAGGTTGTCAGACCAGAAGAATCCTCAGAAGAAGAATCTTCAGAACATTCTTCAGATGACGAAGACTCTGTGCGTGAGGTTGGCAGACCAGAAGAATCCTCAGAAGAAGAATCATCAGAACATTCTTCAGATGACGAAGATTCTGTGCGTGAGGTTGTCAGACCAGAAGAATCCTCAGAAGAAGAATCTTCAGAACATACTTCAGATGACGAAGACTCTGTGCGTGAGGTTGTCAGACCAGAAGAATCCTCAGATGAAGAACCTTCAGCACATTCTTCAGATGACGAAGACTCTGTGCGTGAGGTTGTCAGATCAGAAGAATCCTCAGAAGAAGAATCTTCAGAACATTCTTCAGATGACGAAGACTGTGCGTGAGGTTGTCAGACCAGAAGAATCCTCAGAAGAAGAATCCTCAGAACATTCTTCAGATGACGAAGACTCTGTGCGTGAGGTTGTCAGACCAGAAGAATCCTCAGAAGAAGAATCTTCAGAACATTCTTCAGATGACGAAGACTCTGTGCGTGAGGTTGTCAGACCAGAAGAATCCTCAGAAGAAGAATCTTCAGAACATTCTTCAGATGACGAAGACTCTTTGCGTGAGGTTGTCAGACCAGAAGAATCCTCAGAAGAAGAATCTTCAGAACATTATTCAGATGACGAAGACTCTGTGCGTGAGGTTGTCAGACCAGAAGAATCCTCAGAAGAAGAATCTTCAGAACATTCTTCAGATGACGAAGACTGCGCGTGAGGTTGTCAGACCAGAAGAATCCTCAGAAGAAGAATCTTCAGAACATTCTTCAGATGACGAAGACTCTGTGCGTGAGGTTGTCAGACCAGAAGAATCCTCAGAAGAAGAATCTTCAGAACATTCTTCAGATGACGAAGACTCCGTGCGTGAGGTTGTCAGATCAGAAGAATCCTCAGAAGAAGAATCTTCAGAACATTCTTCAGATGACGAAGACTCTGTGCGTGAGGTTGTCAGACCAGAAGAATCCTCAGAAGAAGAATCTTCAGAACATTCTTCAGATGACGAAGACTCTGTGCGTGAGGTTGTCAGACCAGAAGAATCCTCAGAAGAAGAATCTTCAGAACATTCTTCAGATGACGAAGACTGTGCGTGAGGTTGTCAGATCAGAAGAATCCTCAGAAGAAGAATCTTCAGAACATTCTTCAGATGACGAAGACTCTGTGCGTGAGGTTGTCAGATCAGAAGAATCCTCAGAAGCAGAATCATCAGAACATAACACACAATCTTAAGAATAAAGAGGCCCGCCTCTGAGTGTCACTTATGTGACAGTGGGGTAGTGAAAGAAATAATCAGTTACCCAGAAAAAATGTTCGTGTTTTGTGTGCGATCTGCCGAAGAAAAATTACCGAAAAGTAGTTTACAAAAATCTACATCAATGAGTAGAAACTATGCTAATGTTCTTCCCTCCCCTGAATGGCGTGACCAATCAGAAAATTCTCTCGGTGAACAGAAGTCGTTGTTTTTCGCTTATAAAAGGAGATGATTTTTTTGAGCTTGGTGAAACGAACCCGCGTTGTTGCTGGTGAGAAGTGAAGGTTGGATGTGTGACACCATTTTGTCGTCTCTACGGTGTGTGTTGAACTGTTACGTCGGATTATCGTGTGAACTGCGATTTGGCTACAAGTGTTGCAGCCGAGAAACAGAAGAAATCTATTGAAGTTGCTACTTTCAGTCGACAGTCTTTTCTTTACTACAACAGGGTGACACATACTTTCGGCCTTGTGCTACATCTAAGCTACGCTTGGAAAACGCTATTAGAGATGCTGGTTTCTAATACAAGTTATTCTGTATTCTGTTTCTGATACCAGTTGGTCATTAGAGTCTACATTATTTTTAGTGTAGATCTTTATGAAATGTTCTTTTTCTTTCGTTTTTTTTTTTTTTTTTTTTTTTTTCAGATATTAATATAATGTTCAAATATGGCTTTTCTTTTTTTTTCTATTCTTTTTTAGAACTATGCAGCTAAACTACAAAATGATGAAAGGTTTTCGTCTGATTTTCTCTGGAGACATTCTGAATAGACGAATTAAGTCGTCTATGTTTTCAATATGGACGACATCAGCCCAGTCATATAGAAAATTTTTTGTCTAAAATAACAGTTCTATAGAAGGCTTAAAACAGATTTTAAATTATATAAAATATAATTACAATTTTTTTATGCAATTATTTTTTCTCTACTTAATTTCGGCGCCAAATCACGTAGTGTGAAATATTCCGAGTGTGAATTAATAACGAGACGTGTTAAGTAACTTCCTATCCTTTGTAGCCGTCAGCAGTTTTACTACATATGCTAAGACTTTCCCCCACCCTAGTTTGCACATCCATTCACACAAGCACGTCAGGTAGGTGGACGTTGCCTTCCCATATCTCTCTTGCCGCCACTATGCTCTCTTAGGATTAAGTTTTCCAAGCCATCATTCATTATACGTCCAATGAATTTCGTCTGCTGCTTCCCAATTCTTAGCATATGTTCTTTTTGTTGCCATTTTCTTCAAGACTTCATCATAGCTTACTCGCTTAATTCACAGTATCTTCAGTATATTTCTGTAGAACTACATTTGTGTTTCCTCCAGTTTTCTCCTCGCCTATGGGGAGATTGTCCAGCATTCACTGCCATACAGGACGATGGCTATCACATAGGAATTCAGCACTCTTTTCTTTGTTTTTGTCATGGGTCCTTACCTATAACTACAGAATTAACTCTTCCTAACACAATGTATACTACGCCTCTCAAGAGAGAGGGGCGAATCAAGCCGAGAAGCTCGGCTTGATTGTCAAACTCTCTGCCACTGAGCAGAGAGGAACCCGGACGAGGCTCCGCCGAAGGGCAGAGTCTCGTTCGGGGAGGTTGACCGACGCGATCCCGTTTATACGGGTTCTACGGGCATTTCTTGGCCGAGCCTACGGGCTCGGGAAACTCACGTTAAACTCGGCCTTGTGCCACATGCAACCCTCGTGGGAGGGTGGCTAGATACCGAATCAAGCCGAGCTTCTCGGCTTGACGGTCGAACTCTCTGCCTCTGAGCAGAGAGGAACCCGGACGAGGCTCCGCCGAAGGGCAGAGTCTCGTTCGGGGAGGTTGACCAACCCGATCCCGTTTATACGGGTTCTACGGGCTCGGGAAACCCACGTTAAACTCGGCCTTGTGCCATATGCAACCCTTGTGGGGGGTGGCTAGATACCTAGTCGAGTCGAGCCGATAGTAGTTCACTCCAAACCATACTGACAGTCATACCTTCCACATCTTGTATTATTATTTCGTGTAATATACCTTCGTTATTTCTACTCTTGTGTTCGTGTTGTTCTTCCTTGGTCCTAACCTGGACCATAACAGTTTCCAACGAATTTTACTATTTCTCAGCACTTGGTTTAGCATTTGGAATGCCTCTTTCACTATTCCAATGTACTTTCTGATTTCGGTGTCATATTTTCCGTCCTCTGTTAAAACATTTCCCGGATATTTAAACTTCTGTACTTGTTTTATATCGACATCTCCAATAAGATTCCATTAACATATTATTGCCCATTGTCCCAAAAATAGGACGCTGAGCATTAATGGTAGACGCCTATAATTAATACTTGATTTCTTTCAGAAATCTATAATTATTATCAAATTTTCATTTTAATCTTTATAATTATACACAATTAGTATAATTAATATCCGATTTTTACTATAATTTGCATAATAGCGGATTTTTGTTTTAATGTTATAATTTATAACGCATTTTTGTAAGCTTATAATTAATAGGGGATTTATTCTTATAAATCTATAAATATTAGCCGATTTTTTAGAAACCTATAATTAATCCCTCATTTCTATATTTTTTTTTCCATAATTATAACTGAATATTGATTTTGATTTTTATAATTCACACCAGATTTTAATTTTAACCTTTATATATACAGATTTTTATTCTAATTTAATTTGTGATTTTTATCTTTATAATTATTACTGGATTTTTTTTTTTAATTTAAATTCTGATTTTGATTTTCATAATTAATACCGGAGTTTTATTTTAATTTAATTTCTGATTTTGATTTTTACAATTAATACCAGATTCTTATTTTTATTTTTATAGCTGATACTGGATATAATAAAATGGGCACGGGCACCTCGAGGTGGTGTAATGGTTAACAAGCTTGTTTTGCTAGAACAATTACGACTGAGTAGTGAGTCCGACCCCACTGGGTGCCCCATACTTTCCGCTTCGTGCCACATCTAAGCTACACTTGGAAAATCACTATAGTACAATGGGCATTAATATGTTAAACATGCACTCATTGTCACTCTATTTTTTTCTTTCCTTCTGTCTTTTCTTCTTTTTTTTTCTTTTTTTTTCTTCCTTTCTTTCTATTTTCTTTCTTTCTTTGAGTTTATCGAACTTCCCTCTTTCTTTCTTTGGGCACGTTACTCCTCTTTCTTTCTTTCGCTCACTCAAATCATTTATTTGCTTCATGGTCTACAAGTTCCCCTTTGTATAAATACCGCAATTCTTTTATCTCCTCACTATATAAGTGTTTATTTCTCTAAATCACTCTTTCTTTCTTTTTATTCAGTACTGGGACAATGACCTGGCGTACGTCGCCCAGAAATGGTCCAGTAATTGCAAATTCTCTTATGACCAAGAATGGCAAAGGCACATACCAGGTAAATTTAATCAAAATTAAAATAATAAGAAAAGAAAATGAATCGTCATTTAATACATCAAATATTAATCACATAGATCGATCATTATGCAGGGAAAATTTCAGATCAAAATTCGAGTGATATTGCATTTTAGGCTAAGGACTTAAGGATCCACTTTCGTACAGTATGAGCAGAAAATATATATACATTTAGACGCTAACGGTAAACATTGATTAAAAATGAATACCGTATATTGCCGTGTATAAGTCGACCTTTAGATAAGACAAGGTCAAAAGTATGTTATTGGAAATGCTGTTACTTACTATATCCTTGTTTGTTCAGGACAAACGAAATAACAAAACCAATTCTATGCCATGTTTTTCTTACACATGTCTCCTAAAAGAGAAACCATTGTTTTGTTTACGTTTCATCATGTGATCTCTTACGAATACTGTTTTTGCTTCTTCCTCTTCTTTTCCTATATCTAAACAGTTACAAACAGCCTGGTGTACTAATGGCCATTTACTTATACTTCATTGACAATCACAAAACACCACTAATAACAGTACAATAATATATGATAATAGTATATTCCATTGCTGTGGGTACAATCATAAGACGATGTTTACATTTCATCAGCTGAGCTTGCATCAATACAAGTTGATTTCATTGATATGGAATTATTTTTCAAATAGGCAATTAATTATGAAGTTATGCCAGTAATATATAAGATAGAAATGGTTTTATTACTTTTATTATCAGTTTATTTGATAATGTGAATCGTTACATGTGCGCTATTGGCTATTGCACCGAGGTCGATGTTAGACTCAGAACTTTTAAGGTTTCTTTTCTTAGAATTGTAATATAAGACGACCCTCAATTTTTAAGTGTGATTTGGATTAAAGGTCGTCTTATACGCGGAAATATACGGTAAATAGAATACGACAGAACCGCATTCACCAATAATCCTCGGTGGATATATTGCAGGACACTCAGCGGATGCCTGAAGCCACGGAGAATATCAAAAGCTACACATACTATATTTTTTCCTCCATCTTGCACATTTATAAGTCTGCCATTCGTCTATGCATTGAATATTGAAGCCATATCTGGTCTGTTACACTGGTCATATTCTCATAATCGTCCCAAACAATTATCCTCGTCAAAATCAGTCTTGCACTTTTGTAAATCTACCATTCGTCTGTTCATTGACAAAAGCTGGCATGTCTGGTACGGTGCTCCGGTTAAGTACCGTGAGAAGAGGGAGTAATATTAACATAATAATTTCAAGTCAATAAATATTCTTCATAATTTAAATTAGCAGCATGGCCCGGCGTTGCCCGTGCCTGATTCAAAAATCGTACGACTCATACAGCAATCGCTATCACTTGACTTAAAATATTTTTGCCCTTCCTTGCCTTTAAAGGAGTGCCCTTTGCCGTGTTGATGTTGCTACATGCCTTACTTCTTGCCTATCTCACACTGCAAATTTTTTCTAAGCTCTATACTAAACATTAAATCTCTTACAAAAAAAGAACTAAACAAAATGAACACAAAACGATCAGCTTTAAAAAAAGGACTCGTAACTGGAAACACCAAATGAAAAAAGAATGTTAACAACAAATACTTTTTCACACCCAACCCAGTTCTGCGGAATCAGAATCAACGTTGAGTTTAAGCAAGCGAGTGAGCCAACTGGAGTAAAGTGCCATGCAGATTTAAATTTTTCCCACTTGTGACCAATAAAGTTATCGATTTTTTTCATGCTAGTTAACATTCGTGTCAGTCAGCTGTTGGCTCTCACGCTGGCCAATAGAATCTTCCTGCCTATTCGTGGCAGCCAGCCTTAGGCTCTCACTCCGGCCAGTAGAAATTGGCCGCAAACTACATGGAAACTGCCGTAGAAGTATGAGAAAATCGATTATTTCCACTATCGATGGGAGTCGATGGGAGTCGGTCTTGACCTTCCCGCTAACTTGGAGCATGTGCATGTGCATGTGCATGTGCATGGTGCAAATCTGTCGAAAATTGCGGCCGTGCATTCGTTACACACACAGACATCCTACCTTTTATAGATAGAGATGATGTTATGTTGTTTATAATGATAATTCTAATTTGTTCCCATTTTGATATCCTTTTCTTATTGTTATCAGCTAGTTATTGTCATTTTTTAAAAAAACTACCCAACTCAGAGGGATCACAATAAGTCTATCTCTCTATCTCCCTCTCTATCTGTCTTTGTCTCTCTCTCTCTCTCTCTCTCTCTCTATATATATATATATATATATATATATATATATATATATATATATATATATATATTATCAAATGGACAAAGTCTTAAAATAATTGTCGGACTTTATCCATTTTATAATGTGTGACGTCATTTGTTTACATTTGATACGCCATAAGCAGATATGAATATACGCGAGAGATTCATGGATGATTAAAGTTTAAAAAGCAGTAAATTCGATCTTGTTAACCGAACGATTCTCTGTGGCCGAATCGGTGAAAAGGCACGTCAGGCTATATGACGGTTCCGTATAGGATACAGGTTCGAAATTCTGTCGGAGGACGAATATTTTCTATGAAAATTTCTTGGATATTCAGGCCAGTAAATGTTGTTTAATACTGTTCATTATAAACAGAGCATTTACTTAAATATTTGTATCTATAAAAAGAATGTATAAACATAAAATGTCTTAATATATAATAAAAAGGCTTAAACACTAATATTCCATGGAATTTTTTTTATTATATCCTTACTCTGTCCTGGACATTGAGGTCTTCCTCTTGGAATTATTTTTATACAAATATATATGTATGTGTATGTATGTATGTATGTGTATATATTGTAGATATATGATTGCATATGTATGTGTATATTTACTACTAATATTATCACTATATATATATATATATATATATATATATATATATATATATATATATGTGTGTGTGTGTGAATAAAGACAAAAGGAAAACTTATCTAAGCCGACGCTTCGTCCGCTGAGAGACTTTCTCAACGCATTTTTGTCCTCTGAGGAACTTTATCGAGACATTTACCTCGATAAAGTTCCTCAGAAGACGAAACGCGACGGCTGAGATATGTTTCACTTTGGCCTTTATTCATATTGTCTTTTTACAGATATACTGTATCTGAAATTTTTGCACAAACACACAGAGATAGATAGATAGATAGATAGATAGATATGTAACAATGTCTTCTCATTGAATTATGTCCAGAAAAGCACATCCGTCGCTATCAAATAATTTATTGGATAGCAGTTATCCCAGTAGTTCTCACTGTAGGTATCACAAACCATAATTAAATCCATCTTACACCTTTATATATTTATCAAAACGTCCATGCATTGAATATTGATACCATATCTGGTCTAGTGTTCTTACTATACAGAGTGTATCAAATTTTGGGAGCTGGTTCCTCACGCCAAAACAAGGACAAAAATCGATATATACATATCTACTGAAATCCTTCAGTTTAGAGTTATTAAGTTTAAAGAATGTTTACGGTAGATGGCGCTGTGTGGCGATGTACACTAGGTTACATTTGTCATTCGTGTACATTTGTGGCTAGTCTGTCTTCAAGCTTTAACATGTCTAGTAGTGAGTTAACTGAGAGGATTACCGTTTAACAATGACAGAATATTCATATCATGAGCAGGCATATATGTTTTTTGCATACGACCTCGCGAATGTTAATGAACGCGAGGCTGCACGGCTGTATCAGATTGCGTTTCCAGACCGAATGCAGCTGAGTCATCCAACTTTTGCTGCTGTTTATCGTCGCGTTGTTGAGACAGAACCTGTGGCACTACAAACTATGGATCGAGGAAGACCGAGCTTTGCTCGTACGCCTGACCACGAAGAACACATTCTACGGGCTGCCGGAGAGGATCCAGGAATCAGCTCGCGTCAAGTGGCCCTAGCATGTCGTACATCTCATAGTACCGCATGGAAAGTAATTCAAGAGCAGCTCTTGCATTCGTATTATTTGCAACGTGTGCAGTGTCTTTCGCCCTCTGATCACGCACCACTGAAGAACTTTTGCCGATGGTTTATTGCACAAACTGCCGATCCAATGTTTGTCTCTTCAATCTTGTTTACAGATGAGGCAACATTTGGAAGAGATGGAATAAAACATTTACACAACAAACATTTGTGGGCAGATCAGAATCTCCATGGCAAAATACAGAGTAGAGACCAGCATCAGCTTACAATTAATGTATGTGCTGGTATTGCATGATGGGACTCCAGCACATTTTAGTCACATTCTTCGCATTACACTGGCTGACATTTACCATGAAAGATGGATTGTTAGAAGAGGACCGGTTTCATAGTCTGCATGCCCCCCCGGACCTAAATTCTTTGAATTTTTATCTGCGGGGCAACCTAAAACAATTAGTTTATGAAGCAGGCATTAATAATCCAGACTCATCATCAACTTGTCATGGGGGACTGCGAAAACATTCGACACCGTATGAGAGTATTTGAAAGGGTCCGCCAGTCAATGATCTGACGGGTGCATGCGTGTGCAGAAAGAAGTGAAGGACATTTTGAATATTTGTTATGAGTTGCCGTGTTGAGGTACAACGATGGCCTTTTGAACCTATGTTTATATGGAGATTTTACCTTGTTTTGGTGTCAGGAACTCGCTCCCAGTGTTTATAAAAGTATTTTTGATACACCCTGTATATCTGGAGATTCTCAACAAAATCCAAAGAAGGATCTGTAATGTTACCAGTCCCGACCTTGCATCACGACTTCAGTCACTTTATCACTACCGTGACGTGGATTCTCTCTGTCTTTTCTATAAATATTTTCATAGCAGTTGTTCTAATGGGCCCCTCTCCTTGGTACCTGGACTGCATGAATTTAAGCGTACTACTAGATTAGCAATTAAGACTCATCATTTTACTATTGAAATGGTAACGGTAAGGTCTATTCTAATACTTTCTTTTCTTGCACTTCTCACCTATGAAAATTCCCTTCAGACATTTTTTTTTTCTTTCACTTGGTAGATGATACTGACTTTCTAATAAAGGTAAACATTTTTTTTTCCTGGCAACTTATAATAATAAACGAACATTTTTATATTAGCTTGGTGCAAAAGTAATGTCGTTTTCTCACATATGTTACTATGTGAGAAAACGACATTATTTTTGCACCAACCTAATAAATGTAAACGCACCCCATTTGCTATTTCATTCTGTCCGAGAATAAAATTAATTCATTACAATTTTTTTTTTTTTTTTTTTAAAGGCAAATTTAGTGCCGGACAAAATATGGCGGTTGGCTTTCAAACCTGGAAAGAAGCAATCAATTCGTGGGGCAAGAAGCCTGAATCATACACCTATGGTGGAGATAACCCAGCTGCAGCTGTTCGTCATTATGTACAGGTATGAAAATTATGTCGTAAAAATTACATCGTAAATTTTTTTCTGTTGAATTGTTGCCCATGTTATTTATTTTGTGAATTCTATTTCTGCTTCGTAATGTAACGGCTATCGGAAAGGAAAGTGGATTCGGAGGGCCGAGTTCAAATTCCACTCCTCATCTGTTGAGTTTACTTTGGCATGAAAAATCTTGAAAAAAAGCATGAATCTGTATCTTCTCCCCACAGCCCTGGGGTAAGGTAGAATTGCAGCCAGTGTAGGAAAATGATTAGTTTAAATTCCAAACGGTAGCGAAGGCAACGGGAAATTCACTCCATTATCGTTTCAAAGAAGTCTTGTTAATACACATATAATAATAAAAAGGAAGTTGTGAAGAGCCATGATCACCTATGTTCTGAAGGAAAAAGGACATTTTTGAATTCCAAACTGTGAAGAAGACAACGGGAAGCCACTCCAATGTCTTTTCAAAGAAGTTGTGGCAGTTCCCAGATAATAAAAGGAAGCTGTGAAGAGCCATAATAGAAGAAAATGTATTATATATATATATATATATATATATATATATATATATATTGCGTATTTTCAATTGAATAAATTCGAAATAAATTACTTGAAGCGGCGTGTGCTGGTCACACTTATCAGGGATAATACAGTGTACGACAGAAAGACCTCCCACATATATTAGGGAGGTGAAGACACCATTGTCACTAATGTCACAGTATTATGCATTTCTGGGAGGTATATGTGGGAGGTATTTCTGCTGCGCTTTGTATTATACCAAAACATCAATTATAGAAAGATCTTTTCTCCGAAAACAAAAACAAAAAAAAACCTAATTTCCTCATGTTTTCATTTCCCTATCTTACCCATTATGTCGGGGGTATTTGTACTGCACCCTGGATAACCATCTGTTATGGTCCGGTTCCTTGTACCACGGTGATAGCCCAAGGTAGAACCAATAAAGAAGAACTCGAATACGGATATGAAATAACACAGATATATTACAAACAGGAATATATACAGAGAAGTAGAAATTTTTAGTACGAACAATCAGGTTTAGTAGTAATTGTCTGAACGCGACTCTGTTTCGGACTGCCTCTGACTCGAATGACTGACTCGCTCGCTCTGACTGACTGACAGACTCCTGACGGACTTCACTCCAGACTTTAGACTGAACTCTAGACTTCAGACGGAACGGTATTTAGTCACATCCCCCCACGAGGGCATCATGTGGCACAAGGCCGGTTTAACGTGGGGTTTCCGAGTCCGTGAGCTCGGCCAAAAATATGCCCTTTGAACCATATAAACGGGTTCAGGGTCGGTTTACCTCCCCGAAAGAGACTCCGCCCTTCGGCGTAGCCTCGTTCGGGTTCCTCCCCGCCCGAAGGCTGAGAGTTCAACCGATCAGCCGATCAGCCGATCAGCCGGTCGCCCGACTTCAGACTGAACGGTATTTAGTCACCCCCCCCCCACGAGGGCATCATGTGGCACAAGGCCGGTTTAACGTGGGGTTTCCGAGCCCGTGGGGTTTCCGAGCCCGTGGGGTTTCCGAGCCCGTGGGCTCCCCTTTGAACCCGTATAAACTGGTTCAGTGTCGGTCTACCAACCCGAAAGAGAATCCGCCCTTCGGCGTAGCCTCCTTCGGGTTCCTCCCCGCCCGTAGGCAGAGAGTTCAACCGATCAGCCGGTCAGCCGGTCGCCCGACTTCGGACTGAACTCTCTGCTTCCTCTTGAGGCGCAGTATTTACTACGTATGGAGTAGCCCATTATTATGCTATTATGGGTAAGGTCCCATAACACCATCAAATGCAAGAAGACAGAATGTATGGTTATCAGCAAGAGAAATTATCCAAGATACGAATTCCAAATTAGAGATACCAAAATCAAGCAGTTAGAACAATTTAAATCGATTGGAAATGTTTTATCAGATGACGGAAAGTACGACACCGAAAATCCTAAGGTGCAATGGGATAGCGAAAGATGACTTCCATAAGCTAAGCAAAATATTAAGAAACAAGAAAATGTCATGGGAAACAAAGAAAAGAGTGCTGAACTGCTATGCAATACCGGTGCTCCTATAAGGCACGGAATGCTGGACCATTTCATCACCGATAAATTCCTCTTGGGTAAGACGTTAAACTACGTCCAACAACAAGACTTCTGATCAGCAGGTTTTGAGGAACGGGGAACCACCTCTTAAATGCTGATGTCCCCAGGTCCTCTCCGATCCAGTGTGGTAGCACCTGCTAGGGTTCCAAATATAGGCAAATAGTTAACCCCAAAACTGACATTAGAACACTATGAAAGTGTAAAAATAGGTTTTAATACCAGCAATAAATTTTTTGAAGGAAAAATTATTACCAGCAATAAATTTTTGAGGAAAAAATATTACCAGCAATACATCTTTGCACGAAAAATTTCATACATTTTCGAGGAAAAAAATATTTTTGAGGAAAAAATATTACCAGCAATACATTTTTGAATGAAAAAAAATATTACCAGCAATAGATTTTCGAAGAAAAATATTACCAGCAATGAAAATTTTGTCGGCATTAAATAACCCATTGAAGTTGATATGCCTTAAAACAAAACAAACCAAACCAAACCAAATGCAGATGGAGTAGAGACTTGAGGCAAATGTGTTTCTACAGAATGATGCTGAGAAATACCATGAACCAAACATGTGCGCAAGTTTTAGAGAAAATGTAAAGAAACAGAACACTTCTGTTCGTATAAGTCTGTCTGAAAAGTAACGGGATTGGGTTTTCTGTGAATTTCAGAGGACCTATACCCACTACCTCTAAGAACTTTATTATACACAGTTTTATGTTTTTCAAAGACCTCTTTGTTAGAAGAGTGTTGGCTAATCCGACGTTCTACAGAAGAAGAAATGATTGGGTGGGTGATTTGAATTAGGATGGATATAGAAAAGACATATATATATATATATATATATATATATATATGGTGTCCATAAAGTTCGTGTGCAATTTATAACTTTATTTGTATTTGCGATAGAAATAATCTGTAAAAAAAATTATAAAGTTTAATGTACCTAGTTTCAAGTATAGCTAAAATAACTAATGTGATTTCAAGCATTACTAATTAATTATTAAACTATTAAATCAGTTGGCAAATGTTTTCCGTGAACTGCAAAAATCGTATTACCCTTTGTATTGTTAATGATGGAGGACATGTGGAAACTTAAATAAAATTTCAATAAAACCTTAAAAAAAGATAGATTTACTTCTTTCTAATCCTTTTTACAAATTATTTCTATCGCAAATAAAAATATAGTTATAATTTTTTTTAAGTGCACACGAACTTTATGGACACCCTGCATCAGTGTAACCCGGATATAAGAGAGTTGGCGGGACCGGAGAAGAAGTCTCTTATATCCGGGTTTGGTCTATTTCGTTTAGGTAAGTATGGCTCTAATTTGGGACCAGAGAAAATCTCTCTTGTATCCGAGTTTCTCTTATATCCGGGTCTCTTATATCAGGGTTACACTGTATGTATATATATATATATATATATATATATATATATATATATATATATGTATGTATGTATGCATGTATGTATACACATATATATATATATATATATATATATATATATATTAGTTTGGTGCAAAAATAATGTCGTTTTCTCACATATGTTAATATGTGAGAAAACGACATTATTTTTGCACCAACCTAATATATATATATATATATATAGGTAGAAGAATTTCATTGTTTTAGCTCAATAAAAGAAAGGTAATGATGTTTTTTTTTTGTTTTGTTTTGTTTTTGTTTTACTTTTAATTTTTATGCCATTCTACACCAGCAATTTATATTTTTTAATATATTTATTTATGTTGTAGATGGTTCAAAACGCTGTTTCACACGTTGGATGTGGATTCTCGGAATGTTCGAATGAAAAAGGGCGTTTTTTTGTATGCAACTATGCCCCAGGGTAAGATATTTTTCTTTGATGTTTGGATATCGTCTAACGGCGAGAAACCCACTTTTTTCTTTCGCAGAAAAACTGAAAATAAACTTTTCCAGAAACATTTTCCTGAAATAATTCTATAGAAATTGTATAGAAATTATACAGAGAAATTAAAGGGAGAAATTATAGGAAAAAATTAGATGTCATATAGAAATTGTATAGATATTAAAGAAATAAATTATAAAAAGAAATTGTAGAAATTACATAGAAATTATAGTAAGAAATGTTAAAATTTATAACGAAATGGAATAGAAATTATGCAGAGAAATTAAAGGAAGAAATTATATGAATTATATAGAAATTACACAGAAACCATATAGAATTTTAGAAAGAAATTATTGAAATTATATTGATAGAATTTATATCTCTATCTATAAAAGGCACGATGTGTGTGTGTGTGTGTGTGTGTGTGTGTGTGTGTGTGTGTGTGTGTGCGTGCGTGCGTGTTTGTGTAACGAATGCACGGCCGCAATTTTCGACGGATTTGCACCAAAATTTACATGCACATGCTCCAAGTTAGCGGGAAAGCCAAGACCGACTCCCATCGATAGTGGAAATAATCGATTTTCTCATGCTTCTACGGCGGTTTTCATGTAGTTTGCGGCCAATTTCTACTGGCCGGAGTGATTGCCTAAGGCTGGCTGCCACGAATAAGAGGAAGATTCTATTGGCCAGCGTGAGAGCCAACAGCTGACTGACACGAATGTTAACTAGCATGCTAAAAAAAATCGATGGCTGCATTCGTCACAAGTGGGAAAAATTTAAATCTGCATGGCACTTTACTCCAATTGGCTCATTCGCTTGCTTAAACTCAACGTTGATTCTGATTCCGCAGAACTGGGTTGGGTGTGAAAAAGTATTTGTTGTTAACATTCTTTTTTCATTCGGTTTTTCCAGTTACAAGTCCTTTTTTAAAGCTGATCGTTTTGTGTTCATTTTGTTTAGTTCTTTTTTCGTAAGAGATTTAATGTTTAGTATAGAGCTTAGAAAAAAATCGCAGTGTGAGATAGGCAAGAAGTAAGGCATGTAGCAACATCAGCACGGCAAAGGGCACTCGTTTAAAGGCAAGGAAGGGCAAAAATATTTTAAGTCAAGTGATAGCGATTGTTACAGGATTCCTAGGATTTTTGAATCCAGCACGAGCAACGCCGGGCCATGCTGCTAGTAGAAATTCTAGAAACAAATTACAAACATAATACAATTTTTTTTTTTTTTTTTTTTTTTTGAAAGATAATTCTTTAGTGTCGGTTTTGAGTCCAAATTGGCTGGAAATAATTACGACCTTGAAGGTGAGAAATCGAAAAAACTGATTTTTTACACCTTACGCAAAAATCAAATGCAAAATTTAATGTCAGTAAAAAACAACGTACAATCAATTTAAAGAGTTGAAAACTAACGCAAAAGATTATTAGAATTATAAAAAAAAAATTATATTATAAATAAAAATTATCATATATTATTATTATGACGGTCCATGCAAAAGATTCCTTCCTTGCCAGATTGGGAACGTAAAAACGGCCCTTTTCAGGGCCACGCCCATTCAAATTTTTATCCCAAGCTTTAACATTTGGGGATGTGTTTCAGTTGCACCCAATTGTTGTTATTAATATTGATCTTTGGGTGGGCTGATTTTAAACTTAAACTGCTCCAATTGAACGGCAAAAAATTCCCAGTAATGAAACGAAGACGGGGTTATACTGCTAGTTTGTTTCATAAGCTGGCAATTTTGTAAAATTCACAGATGTCATAATTAACCACCATCTTTAAATGAAAATATTTTTTTACTATTTCTATGGGCAAAGACTATTTTCAAATTCTCCCTTTCTTTTTTTATTTCAGTCCTCTCAGTGATGCAGACATTAAGAGACCTTATGAAAAATGCACCACGCCTTCCTTCTTAAGAGGTAAATCTTCACTTTCTCTATTCATCGAACATTGGTTTTAGGTTCTTAACTCTTAAACGGCGGGTGACATTAACTGATGTTTCATTAGAGATCAATAGATATTATTCATTAATTATTTACATATTTTTCTCAACGACTTTTTTAATCCTTTCACCCCAAGCAAGGCAATATATCCACTAGGACTCAAACGGTTACTGAAAATATTAGAAATGTTATTAAGGAAAGAAGACAATAAAAGAACAGGTATTAAGAAGACGACAGAAGATAAGAAGTGTGAGAGAAGAAACTGTTAACATAGAACTTGCGGTTGCATCTAGCCAATCCAACTATAAAACAATGAAATTTTGCTAGCAATTTAGTCAGTCAGTTATGTGCAGGTGTGATATACGCATAGGCGATCATGTATCTTTCGGTGCATGACTGACGAGGTAGATTTTTTTCCTCACAGGAGGTTACCATTTCTTTTTGCGGTAGACCAGTTTCCGGCCTGTCCTACTATTCACCCATAGCTGGAGAAGAAGAGGATTCATACCTTTCCCAAGGTTATTAGCACGTAAGTGAATGTAATGGATTCGACTGGAATTCGAACTCAGCTCTCCGATTTCCTCAATCCGAGCCGCTATCCATTATTCCACCGTGCCTCCTAAATCTCAATCTAGTACTGCAATTAATTCATGAAGTCTGGGTACCAGACGAGAAAGTTCATCAAAATAATTATCATGAACATATGGGTATTATTTTTTTATTATCCCAGTCTAAATGACCGTTTAGTAGGAATCGTGAGGTTAAATCATTTTCCTGGAAGATTTACCTGCAAATATTGCTGGAAGAACCAGTCAATGACCACACTATGATCATATGTATACTTCTCGAAGAAAGAGACGAAAAAAGGTGACAGTTTGGTGTAAAAAATGCGCAACTTTATTGCATATGGAACGCTTCAAGGAGTACCATGCTTTTTTCTAAATATTAAACCTAACATTTGCTTGATTTCCTTATTTTCTCTTTATTTTTATAAGATAACGGAGTTAAAATATAATTTTTATGGTTTTTACCTAATTAGAGCGAAAATAAGCATTAAATTATCCTTTCAAAAATGATTTTTACTTATTTGACGCGCACGTTCATACTACCGCCTTTCAATGATTGGTTATAGGCACCCCAACTCCAAAAAAAGCTATGCCTAAATTTAAAAATGCATTTTAAAAGTAAAACATCATTCTTGAAGCTTTTATTTTAATTTTCATTCCAAGCTAATAGGTTAAATTTAATATTTCCAATATGCAACATTATTTGCCGTATTTGAAACAGAATTTAAATTGATTGGAATTAGGTTTTTTTTCTGATTATCAGTAAAATCCCTAAAATCGTCCATATTGACAAATCTGTCAACACATCGTAATTCTCTCTATTTTAGGTACTTTGACTGTGTATACGAAGACGCTTGTTGAGAAAATGTTAGAAAATTACCAATAAATTTTAAATTTGCTGTAATTACCTCTCTTATTTTCTGATAATGCCATGTATGGACGTCAATATTTACAAATCGAAACGTTTATATGCCCATAAAATGAATTCAATTTTTTTTTTTTAAATATTGTGGTTTGTTAAATTATAGTGAGCTTTTCAATTTATGATTATTAAATAAGCTTTTAATTTAATAACAATATCACTTGACCGCTACAAATTAATACACAATATCAAAAGATTTAAAACTTTATAATTATTATAATTGAAATAAAAAAGGTAAACAATTCTTGTAAAAATTCATTATTTTTCTTAAGACAATACTGTCCATAATATATTTCATTGATAAAAATAATGAAAAGCTTTTCTAATTAAATAATATTTTAGTTTTATTGAATTTTTTACTTTACGATTCAGGGCATATTTTCTGTAATTGTTTCGCAAAAAATGATTTAAATACTTCGAGGATTTGTCCTTATAATATATGTAGACTTTAAGCGTTATAAAAAAGAATTTCTCGAAATTTCATAAAATTAGATGAATGTAGAGTAACAGATGTAAAAAGAAAATATCTGTTAGATAAGATTTTCTAAAACAAGAAGCATTTAAAAAATAATTTCATTTGTTTGTGAATGTCCTGAAATTTTCATTAAAATCCGACTACTGTCTGATTTTTGCAATTTCCAAATCAATGTATTTTCCACCACAAATAGTCGCTCAAATTTCCCTTACTAGTTTGTGGCCTTACAATGACGCCAGAAAAACAAGATTTTTAACCAAAAGGTTGATTGTTTTTGTTTAGCGGCATATTAACACTTCTATGACTTATCTCATGCTGAAATCAAAATATGGAAAAAAAATTTGATTAATCTTTATTTATTTCATTTATTTCATTTTTGATAATGTATGCCATGTCTTCAATTTTAATATTAGGTTGGGGCAAAAATAATGACGTAATAATGTCGGTTTTTTTTACGTATTTTTAACGTCAAAAAACGACATTATTACGTCATTATTTTTGCACCAACCTAATATAAAATGTATTACTGGCCTTTATAAAAAGTATTGCTAGCCATTTTGCTTTTAAAATGTATTTTGCTTATAATTTCACTACAAAAATGTATTGTTGGCCATTTTTTTATAAAAACATATATTCCTGGTATTTATGCTATAAGAATCTATTTTTATACTCTCCTACTGTTTTTATTTTTGTTTTGGGGCATTCACTATTTGCCCATAGCTGGGACGCTAACAGGTGCTATCAGCCCAGGTCAGGGTGTACCTGGCAACAACAGTAATTAAGAGGTGGTTCCACACTCCTCGAAACTTCCAATCTCACAATCAGAGTCCTTGTTGCCGGATTCAGTTTATTGTCTTACCCAGGACTAATTCTAAAAAGGATTAAAATGAATTTTTTACGCCAAAATATTCTTTGGTCTTTCATCTTAGTAATAACAGAAAGATTTTGACGTTTAAACTTTGTTTTTGAGTACTTTTCATCACATATACTCATTACACCTAGTTAATCGTCATTGAACGTAATGGCGTATATGACCCAGTAATTTTTCCACAAAAATATAGATGTCATATGTGCCAAGATAAGATTATTTTTTAAACTATTTCTTTACAAGATATAATTGATCAAACATTTCCTTTTTTTTTTCTTTAATATTTGTAACTTTAACCTTAGTTATATGTAGTGTACATCCAGCTATGGGCTCTAGCCTTGGTTGGAAACCAGTCTAAGAGACGATCAACTCTGAATTCCAAACTGTGCAGAAGGTAGGAATCCATAGCAATTTACAGATAATAAATAATTTTTAGTGGTCCATGATTGCCTACGTCCTGAATGGACATGACATCCACCCATATCCCCCTGGAGTCAGTTTAAACTGACATTTTCTTTTCAATATACTGTAACTGTTTTGCATAAAGCTCGTATTTCCTTGATTCCAGAAATGTTGAAAAATTTTCCAACATATTTCAGTGTATTTCTTGATGTTCACTTTGTGCAAGGCTCAATACACACTCGATGTAGAGGATTGCTGAGTAAGAGGCACGGTTCATACGGATATGTGGGGAAGATAACAAATAGATTTGAACAGGTCAAGATCCGGAAAGGAGTTATTTCCTCAAAAAAAAAATGGTTCTTGAGAAGAAGCTGCTCGAGTGGAACTTACATCTTACTATACGAAGGGAATGAAGTTGGTTCGCTACAATGTGCAAGATAGTTGGAATAAACGAAGGCATCTGTTTAAGTGACACGATAAGAATAAGGAGCTAAAAAGGCTGTAGAGTCTTTCTTGGGAAAGATTTCCTTCTCGACTGTTTTGAATTCAGAATTGTTCTTACAAAGTTATATAATTCAGTCTGCCTTTATTGTTGCCTTGTTAGGACCAGAAATAAAGACACAAAGAGAGAAATTGAGTTAAACAAATATATTAACAGAAAGAGTAATACAAACATATACAAACGAGAGTGTTACAGCAAGAATGTTAGTTTCGACTGTCAGAGTTAACTGCTGGAAACTTCTCTCTCCAAAAGGCACTACTTTCTCCTATTTATAGTTTGGAGAGTCCATGCGTGCGTGGGTAAATTACCATAACAGCATTACAATTTTACTCGCAGCTGGGGGGACGAAGAGAAGAGATAAATTCACGCCTTTCCCAATGGCATTAGTGCGAAAGTGAAAAACGTTATTTTTATAATAACGCAAGATAATAATAATTATTATAATTAAATAATTCTATAAATGACGTAAGATAGAACTATATACAGTAGAACTTCGGTTGTCGGCTATAATTCGTTCCAGAAAATCAACCGAAAACCGAATTGCACAAAAACCGAGGTAATATTCTCACAAGAAAGAATGTAAATACAATTGATCCATTCCCCCCCAAACCCCAAATATTAACAAATTTTACAGAAAACAACAAGAAATAAATATAAATGACGATTTTAATAGAATAAATGAACATTGGATTTCACTTTACTTTTATTGAAAACTCTTGTTGGCGTATGTTAGGCGGTGAAGAGGGTGTGGGAGAGCGAGGTGTTTTTCTTTGGAAGGGGAATCCTCCTCCATAAAGACTTCAGGTAAGTCTTTTTCTGGAGTTATTATCTTTCCCTTTTTGTGCTCTCTCTCTCTCTCTCTCTCTCTCTCTCTCTCTCTCTCTCTCTCTCTCTCTCTCTCTGTTTTTTCAGCTTGGAGTGGGTCTTCTAGCCTTGGTTGGAAACCAGTCTAAGAGATGGCCAACTCTGGATTCCAAACACGCATAGTCTCTCTCTCTTTCTTTTTCTCTCTCCCTATCTCTCTCTCTCTCTCTCTCTCTGTCCCTCCTCCTCCTCCTCTTCTGGAGATATTTTCCCAGCTCCCGTTTGTTGCTGAATCTTTCTGAGTTCGTCAGTTGTCAGCTATGAATCCTCTTCTTCCCCCCCCCCCCAGTTATGGGTAAATAGAGACTTGGATGGCAACTGGTCTGCCGCAGAAAGAAATGTCAACCTACTGAGGGAAAAAACTCGTCTGTCATGTATCAAAAGGTACATTATTGCTGACGCGTGTATCACGCATGTCACATAACTGACTCACTGACGGCTGGCAAGAAATTGATTCGTAGATTTGAAAGGATTAAATAAAAACAGACATAGTATGTCTCAATTATTTAACGAAACTTATTTGAATGATAATATGCTGCCTAAATGCCCAAATATATATATGTGTGTGTGTGTGCATTGATGTAACAGGAAAGAACAGTCAGATTTTTAATTCAAAGTCCTTTAGTATTTATGCTTTAAAAAAAACAATGCTCGATACAGAAGTAGGGCTTAAAATTATAATTATTTAAAAAAAAAAAATGTTTCCATCGCAACACAGAAATTACTATGTTTCGAAACTGAAAGTCAAGTCGTAAAGTTTAATTTCAAAATTAAACCTTAAATTTCTCCATAAAACTGACAACCTTTGTCAGGATATGCGGGATTCCGGATATGAGGAATTCTACTATATATATATATATATATTATATATATATATATATATATATATTATATTATATTATATATATATATATATATATATATATATATATATATATATATATATATATATATATATAAGTGAACATTGAAGTTAACACTCAGAGGCGACAGGCTGTTTCATGCTTGACGCAATCGTAAGGCTACTTTTATATTTACATACGCCCTATCTCTGATATTGAGTACTTTATGCCATAAATATAGCACACCTTACAACTATATTTCTTCATATACATACATATATATATATATTATGAAATGGACTATGTCAAACAATTATTTTTATATATTTTCTGCTTATATGTTATTTTTATAGATACAAATATTTAAGTTAATACTCCGTTTGTAATAAACTGTATTAATTATGTCTGAGATTTATATATGGGAAGAATAAATAAATAAGATAAATAAACAAATTAAATAAATAATTAACAAACTGTACGAATACACGCACAACCCCAAGTAAATATCATAATAATAATAATAATAATAATAATAATAATAATAATGATAATAACAATAATAATAATAATAATGATAATAATAATAATGATAATAATAATAATAATAATAATGATAATAATAATAATAATAATGATAATAATAATAATGATAATAATAATAATAATGATAATAATAATAATAATAATAACTGCAAAATACTTGAAAAAGACAGCAAAGACGAATGCAACCAACCAGATACAGAAGCGATGGCAAGATAAACCGCTTCATGGCCAATACTCTGCCCGTATCAACCAAGCTGATGTAGACAAAACCCGTACCCATCAGTGGCTACGCAGTGCAGGGTTGAAAGCGGAAACTGAAGGTTTTATCCTTGCTGCGCAGGACCAATGCTTGCTAACTAGGAATTATCAAGCACATATACTAAAATACTGTGTCAGCCCAAAATGCAGATTCTGTGATAAATATCCAGAAACGATTGATCATCTTGTATCAGGTTGCACGATGTTGGCACCCACTGAATATAAAACCCGACATGACAGAGTGGGCCAATATCTGCACTGGAAAATCTGCAACTTCTACGGGAAGGAAACTGAAAGAAACTGGTACCAACACCACCCAGACCCGGTTACGGAGATAGGACCTGTTACAATTCTATGGGACTACACAATTCACACTGACAGAACAATCAAGGCCAACCGACCAGATATTGTTATTAAAGACCACAAACAAAAACGGTGCCTCCTTATTGATATGGCAGTCCCTTCTGACTGCAATGTATCTTTGAAGATATTCAAAAAGCTGTCAAAATACAAGGACCTTGAAATAGAGGTCTCGAAAATGTGGCATATGGGAACATCAACAATCCCTGTTGTAGTTGGAGCCCTAGGACTGGTTGGAAAAGATTGCAGTAGACTAATTGCAGGGATTCCTGGAAGCCCATGCCTCAAGGAGATACAAAAAATTGTTCTGACAAGTACAGCCCACACTTTACGAAGGGCTCTATCTATGTAATTTTTTTTTTTTTTTGTCAGTGAAAAGTGTCATGATGCCATTTCTAACCTTAGGTCCCTGGGTGGGACCCGGAAAGAAATGTGTAAACGCCAGAAAGCAAAGAAAATAAAAATAATAATAATAATAATAATACAAGGATCTTGAAAAGGAAATCTCAAATTTTGGCACATGAGAACATTTGTAGTTGGAACCGTCAGATTGATTGGAAAAGATCCTGATAAACTCATTGAAGGGATTCCTGGTAACTCATGCCTTAAAGAAATACAAAAAATTGTACTCACGAGTATAGCTCACACATTACGAATGGCTTTATCTATATAAAATGTGTGTGGTTTTTTCTTTTTTTTTTTTTTACAAAAATGCTCAGTGGAAAATGTCATGAAGCCATTTTTAACCTTAGGTCGCTGGTTGGTACCCGGAAAGAAATGTGTATACAACAGAAAGCCAAGGAAATAATAATAGTAAACCAAAGGAAATAATAAATAGATAAATAGAATATACCATAAGTAATCAATAAATAAAGAGTTAAAAGTTAACAAACAATACTATACAATAGCTACAAATAACCGCATGCATTCTGACGCACACTTATTTTTACTCAACAGCTTTGAGAATAATTTGAAATACAGGCTGCTGTATAAAGAGTGTTACTAAAGAAAAAGCTCATAACTCCTGAAAATGTTATTATATCAGCATAAAGTTTTAGCACAAAGTAAGAATTAATCTGTTAAATAGCAACAGAAAATCTCATCCAATATGGTTCCCTTTGGTTTTCACCACATATTGAAGTCATTCAGGAAAGTTATTGATGGTGACACACACAGTTTCCATGTGTATTTTGCCCCATACTCTCTACAGTATTGCCTTCAGAGCTTTAATATTGTGGTGCAAAGTAGAACAGACATCACTCTCAAGAATTACCTACAAACATTTGTCAAGAGTATTGCTATCTGGTGACGAAGAAGGTCATTCGTCCTTGTTAATGTATAGCCAGGACAAATGTCTCTGCACAACTACTGTGTTTCATGAGCAGTATGGCTCGTTGCTCAGTCTTGTTGAAGTGTTTAATGTTAATCACTATGTGGCATTGCACAATGGCTTGAGTGCATCTTCTATCATTATTATTCTATTTTTATTATCTCCTCTTGTTACCCTTATTCAAGAACGAGGGTAAGAGAAGGTAGGAAATACAGGGTGTGGCATGAAAAACTGTTACAAAATAAAAGTTCATAACTCCTGAAAAATGTATTATATCAGCATAAAATTTTAACTCAAAGTAACAATTAATCTGCTAAATATCACAAGAAAATTTAACTCAATATGGTTTCCTTTTCACCACACGCCGAAGCCTTTCGGAAATTTTGTCTTCAGAGTTTCAATATTACGGTGCGAAGTAGAAAAGGCTCTCAGGAATTGCTCACAAATGATATTTAAGAATGTTGATATCTGGTGGGGAGTAAGGCCAAGGACAATTGTGATGGCGATGAAGCCAGGACAATTTTCTCTGCACCTGTTACACGAGAAGTATGGCTCGTCGATCCGTCTTGTTGAAGTGTCCAATGTTCGTCGCCACCATGTGGCATTGCACCACGCCTTGAGTGCACCTTCCAAGATGTCCTCTACATAAACTTTCTTGTTGATCTTTAACCCTTGAGGCACAAATACAAGAGGAGACTTTTGTCTTTCTGAAATGGCTGCCCAAACCATAACTAGCGTCAGTTTCTGGGTCCTGAGGTATTTTCCTGAAGCCGAAGAATCTGATTGACGACTTGTTTGAAGAATACGACTATTTTGATGAATAAAAGTCAATTCAACACTGAACAGTTTCTCATCAATGAAGATGATGTGCTGCAGCATGCCATCGCGAATCCGTTCCACCAAATGGTTAGTTCTTTGAAGCCTCTTTCTCAATATGGCTGCTTGAAACTTTTTGTTGGTTATCTTGTAGGGCATCTCTAGATCATTTCGCATGTTTCTTTCCGATGTTCCGGTCTGCTTAGACAATTTTATCATTGAACATGCATTACGCCTGATTTTTTTCACGCACCGGTTTAATGAGTTTGGGTATTCTGGAGGTGTGAGAACGTCCTGGTCTCGGTCTATCTCTGATGGAGGAAGTCTCGTATCGATTGATTGTCCTTTTGATAAACATTCTACTGACTCCATGTTGTTTTAAATATCTCATCTGAAGTCAGTCCGTTTTCATGTTTTTCAATTATATACTTTCATTTAATTTCAATAGACATTGTTGCCTGTAAATACTAGAACACTTTGAAACAAAAAAACAAATAGTATATACGTTTTTGAACGAGTAAACAAAGTAACAAAAATTGTAAATAATAATGTAATGATCAAAAATTTTAAAGTAGAATTTATTTGAAATTTTGTAACAGCAGTCATGCCTTATTCTGCATAACTGTTGCTACCTATCAAATAACTGTTAGGATAAACCGAGAACACTGAATCTTGCCACACGTAATACCCTATTGGCTAGAATATATAAATAGTCGAGCAACAACCCAACACACATGGCCTCAACATTGAGTTCAAACATGAAAAAACTTGTTGCTCAGTATCTGCTCTTATATTTACACACGTTCTAAGCCCGATATTGAACATTTAGTTTTTAGTATGGTTTTACCATATATATATATATATATATATATATATATATATATATATATATATGTGTGTGTGTGTGTGTGTGTGTGTGTGTGTGTGTGTGTGTGTGTGTGTTTAGTGGAGTGAGTTCCTGTTACTTGCTCTACACTTTGGAATACAGAATAGTGTTTTCCCAGCGTAGGTAATCAGGGCTCTCTACCAATTCTTTTTATTTTTTTTTTTTATCTGGGAATGACTCAGAATTCTTCGAAAATATAGTGTAGTAGGTTCTTGTTGCTTTCTCTACGTTTTGGAATTCTGAATTCCGCTTCTCAATTAGACAATTGCTTAAAAATTATATCCAAGAATCACAAATATCAATATACGTTTTCTTTTTTTCTTCTTCTTCTTTCAGACTGCAAAGGATTCGCTTGTCTGAATGGCGGCATCATGTACCAAAAAAGTTGTTCTTGCCTTTGCACTCAGACGGATATCACCTATGGAAAAAACTGCCAATGTAAATATCCGTAAGGTTGAATGAAAAATCAGAGAGGATGTTAAATGTATAAGACAATTTGGAAAACTTCTACTTTGACATGTTTCGCACATGATCCGGCGCCACCATAAAAAATAATTTTAACAAAATCCCCATTCATATGAGATATGAAAACTGACTAAAGTCTAAAACCCCTCTGCGGAAATAAGCATTGTGGTGTAATGAATATCAGATGAGAATGTAAAAATCAGAGAGCCGGGCTCGAATTCCAGTCGGGATTGTTACATTTACTTACGCGCAAATACCGCTGGGAAATATAAAAACGTCTCTTTTTCCCCAAACTCTCTCTCTCTCTCTCTCTATATATATATATATATATATATATATATATATATATATATATATATATATATATATAATTATTATGATATAAATAAAAGTCTTTTTTAATATACAGTGTAACCGGGATATAACAGAGTTGTCGGGACCGGAGAAGAAGTCTCTTATATCCGGGTTTCTCTTATAACAGGGTTTGGTCTATTTTGTTTAGGTAAGTATGGCTCTAATTTGGGACCAGATAAAATATCTCTTATATCCGGGTTTCTCTTATATCCCGGTTACACTGTATCTGTAAAAAGGCCTTTATTTATTTTCTGTTTATTTATTAATGTAATTATTATACAGTGTAACCCTGATATAAGAGACCCTGATATAAGAGAAACTCGGATATAAGAGAGATTTTATCAGGACCCAAATTAGAGCCTGTGTTAATGTATATAAAATAGACCAAACCCTGATATAAGATAAACCCGGGTACAAGAGACTTCTTCTCCGGTCCCGACAACTCTCTTATATCCGGGTTACACTGTATATTATTTTATTTTAATTCGACAAATTATTTATGTATTTATTTATTTTAAATAATAGGTTTTCATTTAATCGCTTTCTTATAATTTTTAAAAACATTTATGGTCATATACGTTGGCTTGTGAAATTAGTATTTAAAACTATATTTCTATAACGACAAAGTTAAAGAAAAATTACGTTTGACGCCATAACGTGAATCACGTTTTGTCTCGCGAGTGTTGACGTTGTTTCTCTGAAATAAAATTCTTTTTCGGATGACGCCGGTTCATGGGCGAAATATATCGAAGTAGAAGTTTTCCAAATTGTCTTATGCATTTACTATGTGCGCGTGAAAGAGTGAGAGAGGGAAAGAAATAGAGAGGAAAGAGAGAGAGTGGAAAATAGAGAGGAGAAAGGATAAGGGAAAGAGAAAAAGAGAGAGAATAAAGTTTGATGAGATTCCGGCGAAATAGTAAGTAAATAGTAATCTATATAGTAATATAGTAAATATATTAGTAATCTACATTTTTATTTATAAATTATATTGTCTACGATAATTTATATTATAATATACGATATTTTAATTTATAAATAATATTGACGACGATAATTTATAGTTAATAAACGATATTGTATATTATAAATAATATTGTATACGATAATTTATAATTTAGCATACGACATTTTTATTTATAAATAATATTGTCTACGATAATTTATATTATAATATACGATATTTTAATTTATAAATAATATTGACGACGATGATTTATAATTTAGTATACGATATTTTTAATTATATCTACATCATATATAATATCTACATTAAAACTTTCAAAACATGATACAGAAATAATTTAGTACATTTAAGCGTCTTTCTTTTTCTAGTGAATTGTACCATTTCCGAGGATCCTTGTCCGTGTAAAATTAAGTACTCCACAACTGATTGTGTTAAAGATGTCAATGTTCGTTATATCTGCCCAAATCTTTGCAACATTTGTCCTTGTAAGTATTTTTTTTCAATAGGATATTTTATTTGCTTTCAAGTATTTGATATAGGCATTGATTTCATAGTTATGCAATGAAAAATACTACCTACTAAATCGGTAGGAAAAACGAGAATGTATTTTCTACTTATTTTCAGTGACATTTCTTTGTCTCATTACAATTGGAGGTTTGTTTGTTGCGTCTCGCTTTTCACTGCCGACATTATATCCTCCGTAAGTATATATATATATATATATATATATATATATATATATATATATATATATATATATATATATATATATGCTTAACTGTGTATTTGTAACATATATAATATTATCCGAAACAAAAATGGAAACGAGATAAAGTGTTGTATACTCTTTCTCGTCTTCTCCTGGCCGGGGGCCGCTAAATGTTTTTGGGTTCAGAAATGAAAGTACGTCAAATACGGACATTTAACTATTTTATTAATCATGTCGACGTTATATCTTCTAACTATCCAGTGTGGTCACTCTCCCTCCACTGGCTAGCTGTTTCAGACACCAAAGAGAACACGTTTACATTGCCTGACGGTTCAGAAAACCCTTTCTCTCTCTATTGTTCTCACGCTGGCTCAACCAATCAAAATCGACTTCCCATATTTTGTCTTCCATCTGACCTCGAAGGTCAGCCTCAGGAAGTTCGAGCAGAGATACTCTTCCTCCTAAAAATAATAGTCTGCTAAACTATTATTTAACATGTCTTACCTAATCATTAAAAAGAAATTCATTTATGAATTTTATTTAAACTATATTACTATAAAATCACCTCTACGCTTTCATGCCTGCAAGTCGTGCTCTTTACATTTTTTCTTCATTGAGCCACGGTCACATTGCCAATCCGGCATGCAGATATATCCTTCCTGAAAAAGAATGAATATAATAAAACTCTGACCAGTTTTTTTCACGCATCACAAACCTCACAAAAACAAGAATACCAAACAATCTTTTGTCCATTCTTGGTCACTACCTTCCGTGATCCATTATCAACACCTCAGACGACAGTCTGGATTCAAATCACTCCAACAGTGAACTTTGAGCTTTCCAATGTCACCTCCTTCCAGGTCAGCAGGTACCACCCCTGCAATCCGATATTCCTGGGGATAACAAAATTTCTTGCCTCTTCACTTCAGACTACACGAAATGTACATACTATTCATAGAAAAAAATACTGGTTCAGAAAATCACAAAATACATTCCGAAAGCCCCACGCCACAGCGTCAACTTATTCCATAACTGAGCCACGCCCTTGCCCATAAATATTATACTTTAAATATACCATGATCCACATTTATTTCTTACTCACAGTGACCCAGCATAAATGGTCCATTATCATCCTATTTAATCAACCACAATCAATTGATTACTTTGTTATTTGCGCATTATCAGATTTACTTGAACAAATCTTCGCAAATATACCACCATTAATTTTATATAATTACGATTAATAACCATCTGCCTATGTGTACCAAAACTCAACTAGCAGCATCTCAAATCCTTCAACTCCTGGCTGTCCTCACGTGGAAAACAACCACACCCGCTCAGCACCTCCAAACTAATCCATTACTGGCTTTACCGTGGCTACAACGGTTGTTTTTTTTTCCTTTAGTCGGCTACCGTGACCTGGAATCCCACAAGCCACCTGACCAATTCCTTTTTGGTCATCAGGGCTCTTACTCGGCTTCGTGGTTATCTTAGGTTATTCATTCTATACTAAAAACTTCATAGCGTGCAGCTCCCATTATCTGGTTTCCCTATATACATAGGAAGGTGTAATAATTTCCCACGGCAGAGGATACAGACCCAAACACATTCGGAAATCCTAAAATATAAAAGCCGAATCTAACTATCCAGTGAAGTTGCTCATCATCCACAGGGGAGCCGTTTCAGGCACCAAAGAGAACACGTCTACATTGCTGGACGGTTCAGAAATAGCTCACCAAAAACCCTTTTTTTGTCTATCGTTCTCACGCTGGTTCAAAATAAATCGACTTCCTATATTTTGTCTTCCATCTGACCTCGAAGGTCAACCTCAGGAAGTCCGAGCAGAAATACACATCCTCCTAAAAATAATACTCTGCTTAACTATTTTTTAACAAAAGTGGAAAATTTCTTAACGACGCGTTTCGCCAGAAAGTCTGCTCTCTTTGATTTACTCGAGTTAGAATGAAAGAAAGACAAAATTGTGTGTGAGAATAAAAAGAAAAAAATACTATTTAACTACAGAGAAATTGTATCTATAAAAATATTAAATAATTGTCGGACTTAATCCATTTCATCATATGTTGTCATTGTTTACGTTTAGATACATTTCGTGAGCAGATACGACTGATCAAGAAAAATCATCGATGATTGTGTGTTTATAAGCAGTAATTTGGAATTTGCTAACCAGACGTTTCTGTGTAGCTAAATAGTATAGCACATCAGATCAAATAATGGTTTCCGTATAGGAATACAGTTTCGATTCCAGTCGGAAACGCATATTTTCTACAAAATTTCTCGGACATTCAGGCCGATAAGTGTAATTAATACTCCTTAATTAAAAACAGAGCATTTCCTTAAATAAATTGTATCAATAAAAATAATGTATAAACAGAAAATATAATAAGTAATTGTCAGACAATCCCTTTCATTATATATATATGAAATTATATATATATAAATGAAATTAATATGTAAAGCTAGCTGATGTAAGCCATTTAATGACCCATGTCCCTTGTACTTACCTGAGAAACAATATATTACTAGGTTTATGTAAAAAGTAAAAGTTTACTAAATCAGTGACAATAATTACCTATTTTTGCCGTCATTGTCATAAATTTTACTTAAATAATATTTAAATATAATTTTTTTTAAAAGTTACCTAATAATTTACATACTTATACTTGATGTGAAAATAATTCTACATAATGTAAAGGATTCTAATACATTTACTTGTTCTTAAAAGAAATATAGTATATTAAAAATTAAAAGTGAAAATATTTTTCAAATCGTAGTTAAATAAAACGTATTCTAACCTAAACACCCCTCAAAAATCTTTACGTATACAAATAGAAAAAAATGCCGTAAGAATTTTTGCCGTTAACAATAATTTTTTTTAAAACATCCAGACGACATGCATTTAACGGATGTCAGATTTCATTGAAAAAGACATCCCTGCCCCTACCAAAACGTAACTAATAACTGATACATCAAAATACAGCGTTAATGAACACGCAAACCCAGTAATTTTAAAAGTTACTCCAAAATTCGCTTGAGGATGAAATGGAACTAATGTCTTTAATTTAATTACAAAATTAAATTCGGAGCTTTCAGCTTCCGTTTTTGAAACCTGGTTAGAACTGTGTAGCGAAAAAACCATTGTAAATTTATATTCAGCACTATTTTGTAAAAATAAAAATATCTATAAGAACACCGGATTATATATCTTACTGTTCTTCCTTTTTATTTATATATATATATATATATATATATATATATAGATAGATAGATAGATAGATAGATAGATAGATAGATAGATATCCCTCAGAAATCCTGGGGATTAATATACCCACCCTTTTGCCTACAATTAGTATAGTGACCTCAAGTTATCGTGGTATAAACCTCTTGACAGCCAGGAGAGTCCTACTGTACAATATTTGAGGATTGATATTTCCAAAAAGCCTGAAAGGCATCACATATTTTGGCTGAAGTCTATGGGTATGGAAATAAAACAGCACAAGAGGGTTCAGGAAATCAGACTCAAAAGTATTCGGAACTATGTCAGTTGACAGCTGAATTTTCCCAAGAATCTTCGCAATAGCCTTGAGTTTATTTTTCAGTTGCATCATTCTTTATAGAAAGAATGCATTGCTCACAGAGTCCTTAAGATTTTATATCGTTTTTGGACATATTTTTTACACTTAAAATAGCTGAAAATTTTAGAATCTTCGTCTGAAAATGTTTTATATGATTTACAAACAAAACAGCAAAAACATTTTACAGTTCGACCTCTTTAAATCGGCATCTTTGGGATCAGGCCACTGCTGGATCGCAGAGAATGCCGGATGACAGAAATCACCACTAAAAATTACTCCATGTATACATAATCTTGTCAGCTCCTTACACATACATATTGCTGTGTTATCAAAGGTAAAAAAAAAAAAAAACTTAAAACAGGAAATAAAAAAAATCATAAATTCTTCCAGACAAGATTGTTATTGTTTCATGCAATACAAAGGCTAAAAAATGACTAAAATTATATATACTTAGATTTCTGGCTTTTGTTTTTAGTTAAAACTTAAAAATGTGTTCCTTTTGTTTCCATAAGGCATACACAGTGGAAGATCCAATGCCATAATACTTACACAAAGTCTTTACAGACGTTCCTTTCTCTAATTTCTTCAGTAACTTCACCTTTTCAAGCATAAAGATTTATGCTTATGCTTCTTACTTCTTGCAACATAATCTACGCCGCATGCTCTGTAGCGAGTAATCGTGAATGGGTAAATATACAGCTACCGTATGCATTCGTGTAACGCGCGATCTTGCGTATCGTGCAACCCGCAAATTTTCACTTATGAAAAATGATTTTATCATGTATCTCATGTATTATGCGAGTTCCTTTTTTGGAGAGACCAAATTACAATAGACTAACGTCTTTTCCTCTATCTCTTTATCCCATCTTCTAGTTAAATGAGTTAAAAATGATTTTATCATATATCTCGTGTATCATGTGACTTCCTTTTTTGAGAGACCAAATTACAATAGACTAACGTCTTTTCCTCTATCTCTTTATCCCATCTTCTAGTTAAATGAGTTAAAAATGATTTTATCATATATCTCGTGTATCATGTGAGTTCCTTTATGAGAGGCCAAATTACAATAGACTAACGTCTTTTCCTCTATCTCTTTATCCCATCTTCTAGTTAAATAAGTTAAAAATGATTTTATCATATATCTCGTGTATCATGTGAGTTCCTTTTTTGAGAGGCCAAATTACAATAGACTAACGTCTTTTCCTCTATCTCTTTATCCCATCTTCTAGTTAAATGAGTTAAAAATGATTTTATCATATATCTCGTGTATCATGTGAGTTCCTTTTTTGAGAGACCAAATTACAATAGACTAACGTCTTTTCCTCTATCTCTTTATCCCATCTTCTAGTTAAATGAGTTAAAAATGATTTTATCATATATCTCGTGTATCATGTGAGTTCCTTTATGAGAGGCCAAATTACAATAGACTAACGTCTTTTCCTCTATCTCTTTATCCCATCTTCTAGTTAAATAAGTTAAAAATGATTTTATCATATATCTCGTGTATCATGTGAGTTCCTTTTTTGAGAGGCCAAATTACAATAGACTAACGTCTTTTCCTCTATCTCTTTATCCCATCTTCTAGTTAAATGAGTTAAAAATGATTTTATCATATATCTCGTGTATCATGTGAGTTCCTTTTTTGAGAGACCAAATTACAATAGACTAACGTCTTTTCCTCTATCTCTTTATCCCATCTTCTAGTTAAATGAGTTAAAAATGATTTTATCATATATCTCGTGTATCATGTGAGTTCCTTTTTTGAGAGACCAAATTACAATAGACTAACGTCTTTTCCTCTATCTCTTTATCCCATCTTCTAGTTAAATAAGTTAAAAATGATTTTATCCTATATCTCGTGTATCATGTGAGTTCCTTTTTGAGAGGCCAAATTACAATAGACTAACGTCTTTTCCTCTATCTCTTTATCCCATCTTCTAGTTAAATGAGTTAAAAATGATTTTATCATATATCTCGTGTATCATGTGAGTTCCTTTTTTGAGAGGCCAAATTACAATAGACTAACGTCTTTTCCTCTATCTCTTTATCCCATCTTCTAGTTAAATGAGTTAAAAATGATTTTATCATATATCTCGTGTATCATGAGAGTTCCTTTTTTGAGAGGCCAAATTACAATAGACTAACGTCTTTTCCTCTATCTCTTTATCCCGTCTTCTAGTTAAATAAGTTAAAAATGATTTTATCATATATCTCGTGTATCATGTGAGTTCCTTTTTTGAGAGACCAAATTACAATAGACTAACGTCTTTTCCTCTATCTCTTTATCCCATCTTCTAGTTAAATGAGTTAAAAATGATTTTATCATATATCTCGTGTATCATGTGAGTTCCTTTTTTGAGAGACCAAATTACAATAGACTAACGTCTTTTCCTCTATCTCTTTATCCCATCTTCTAGTTAAATGAGTTAAAAATGATTTTATCATATATCTCGTGTATCATGTGAGTTCCTTTTTTGAGAGACCAAATTACAATAGACTAACGTCTTTTCCTCTATCTCTTTATCCCATCTTCTAGTTAAATGAGTTAAAAATGATTTTATCATATATCTCGTGTATCATGTGAGTTCCTTTTTTGAGAGACCAAATTACAATAGACTAACGTCTTTTCCTCTATCTCTTTATCCCATCTTCTAGTTAAATGAGTTAAAAATGATTTTATCATATATCTCGTGTATCATGTGAGTTCCTTTTTTGAGAGACCAAATTACAATAGACTAACGTCTTTTCCTCTATCTCTTTATCCCATCTTCTAGTTAAATGAGTTAAAAATGATTTTATCCTATATCTCGTGTATCATGTGAGTTCCTTTTTGAGAGGCCAAATTACAATAGACTAACGTCTTTTCCTCTATCTCTTTATCCCATCTTCTAGTTAAATGAGTTAAAAATGATTTTATCATATATCTCGTGTATCATGTGAGTTCCTTTTTTGAGAGGCCAAATTACAATAGACTAACGTCTTTTCCTCTATCTCTTTATCCCATCTTCTAGTTAAATGAGTTAAAAATGATTTTATCCTATATCTCGTGTATCATGTGAGTTCCTTTTTGAGAGGCCAAATTACAATAGACTAACGTCTTTTCCTCTATCTCTTTATCCCATCTTCTAGTTAAATGAGTTAAAAATGATTTTATCCTATATCTCGTGTATCATGTGAGTTCCTTTTTGAGAGGCCAAATTACAATAGACTAACGTCTTTTCCTCTATCTCTTTATCCCATCTTCTAGTTAAATGAGTTAAAAATGATTTTATCATATATCTCGTGTATCATGTGAGTTCCTTTTTTGAGAGGCCAAATTACAATAGACTAACGTCTTTTCCTCTATCTCTTTATCCCATCTTCTAGTTAAATGAGTTAAAAATGATTTTATCATATATCTCGTGTATCATGAGAGTTCCTTTTTTGAGAGGCCAAATTACAATAGACTAACGTCTTTTCCTCTATCTCTTTATCCCGTCTTCTAGTTAAATGAGTTAAAAATGATTTTATCATATATCTCGTGTATCATGAGAGTTCCTTTTTTGAGAGGCCAAATTACAATAGACTAACGTCTTTTCCTCTATCTCTTTATCCCGTCTTCTAGTTAAATAAGTTAAAAATGATTTTATCATATATCTCGTGTATCATGTGAGTTCCTTTTTTGAGAGACCAAATTACAATAGACTAACGTCTTTTCCTCTATCTCTTTATCCCATCTTCTAGTTAAATGAGTTAAAAATGATTTTATCATATATCTCGTGTATCATGTGAGTTCCTTTTTTGAGAGGCCAAATTACAATAGACTAACGTCTTTTCCTCTATCTCTTTATCCCATCTTCTAGTTAAATAAGTTCAAAATGATTTTATCATATATCTCGTGTATCATGTGAGTTCCTTTTTTGAGAGACCAAATTATAATAGACTAACGTCTTTTCCTCTATCTCTTTATCCCATCTTCTAGTTAAATAAGTTAAAAATGATTTTATCATGTATCTCGTGTATCATGTGAGTTCCTTTTTTGAGAGGCCAAATTACAATAGACTAACGTCTTTTCCTCTATCTCTTTATCCCATCTTCTAGTTAAATGAGTTAAAAATGATTTTATCATATATCTCGTGTATCATGTGACTTCCTTTTTTGAGAGGCCAAATTACAATAGACTAACGTCTTTTCCTCTATCTCTTTATCCCATCTTCTAGTTAAATAAGTTAAAAATGATTTTATCATATATCTCGTGTATCATGTGAGTTCCTTTTTTGAGAGACCAAATTATAATAGACTAACGTCTTTTCCTCTATCTCTTTATCCCATCTTCTAGTTAAATAAGTTAAAAATGATTTTATCATGTATCTCGTGTATCATGTGAGTTCCTTTTTTGAGAGACCAAATTACAATAGACTAACGTCTTTTCCTCTATCTCTTTATCCCATCTTCTAGTTAAATGAGTTAAAAATGATTTTATCATATATCTCGTGTATCATGAGAGTTCCTTTTTTGAGAGGCCAAATTACAATAGACTAACGTCTTTTCCTCTATCTCTTTATCCCGTCTTCTAGTTAAATAAGTTAAAAATGATTTTATCATATATCTCGTGTATCATGTGAGTTCCTTTTTTGAGAGACCAAATTACAATAGACTAACGTCTTTTCCTCTATCTCTTTATCCCATCTTCTAGTTAAATGAGTTAAAAATGATTTTATCATATATCTCGTGTATCATGTGAGTTCCTTTTTTGAGAGACCAAATTACAATAGACTAACGTCTTTTCCCCTATCTCTTTATCCCATCTTCTAGTTAAATGAGTTAAAAATGATTTTATCATATATCTCGTGTATCATGTGAGTTCCTTTTTTGAGAGACCAAATTACAATAGACTAACGTCTTTTCCTCTATCTCTTTATCCCATCTTCTAGTTAAATGAGTTAAAAATGATTTTATCATATATCTCGTGTATCATGTGAGTTCCTTTTTTGAGAGACCAAATTACAATAGACTAACGTCTTTTCCTCTATCTCTTTATCCCATCTTCTAGTTAAATGAGTTAAAAATGATTTTATCCTATATCTCGTGTATCATGTGAGTTCCTTTTTGAGAGGCCAAATTACAATAGACTAACGTCTTTTCCTCTATCTCTTTATCCCATCTTCTAGTTAAATGAGTTAAAAATGATTTTATCATATATCTCGTGTATCATGTGAGTTCCTTTTTTGAGAGGCCAAATTACAATAGACTAACGTCTTTTCCTCTATCTCTTTATCCCATCTTCTAGTTAAATGAGTTAAAAATGATTTTATCATATATCTCGTGTATCATGAGAGTTCCTTTTTTGAGAGGCCAAATTACAATAGACTAACGTCTTTTCCTCTATCTCTTTATCCCATCTTCTAGTTAAATGAGTTAAAAATGATTTTATCATATATCTCGTGTATCATGTGAGTTCCTTTTTTGAGAGACCAAATTATAATAGACTAACGTCTTTTCCTCTATCTCTTTATCCCATCTTCTAGTTAAATAAGTTAAAAATGATTTTATCATGTATCTCGTGTATCATGTGAGTTCCTTTTTTGAGAGGCCAAATTACAATAGACTAACCTCTTTTCCTCTATCTCTTTATCCCATCTTCTAGTTAAATAAGTTAAAAATGATTTTATCATGTATCTCGTGTATCATGTGAGTTCCTTTTTTGAGAGGCCAAATTACAATAGACTAACGTCTTTTCCTCTATCTCTTTATCCCATCTTCTAGTTAAATGAGTTAAAAATGATTTTATCATATATCTCGTGTATCATGTGAGTTCCTTTTTTGATAGACCAAATTACAATAGACTAACGTCTTTTCCTCTATCTCTTTATCCCATCTTCTAGTTAAATGAGTTAAAAATGATTTTATCATATATCTCGTGTATCATGTGAGTTCCTTTTTTGAGAGGCCAAATTACAATAGACTAACGTCTTTTCCTCTATCTCTTTATCCCATCTTCTAGTTAAATAAGTTCAAAATGATTTTATCATATATCTCGTGTATCATGTGAGTTCCTTTTTTGAGAGACCAAATTATAATAGACTAACGTCTTTTCCTCTATCTCTTTATCCCATCTTCTAGTTAAATAAGTTAAAAATGATTTTATCATGTATCTCGTGTATCATGTGAGTTCCTTTTTTGAGAGGCCAAATTACAATAGACTAACGTCTTTTCCTCTATCTCTTTATCCCATCTTCTAGTTAAATGAGTTAAAAATGATTTTATCATATATCTCGTGTATCATGTGACTTCCTTTTTTGAGAGGCCAAATTACAATAGACTAACGTCTTTTCCTCTATCTCTTTATCCCATCTTCTAGTTAAATAAGTCAAAAATGATTTTATCATATATCTCGTGTATCATGTGAGTTCCTTTTTTGAGAGACCAAATTATAATAGACTAACGTCTTTTCCTCTATCTCTTTATCCCATCTTCTAGTTAAATAAGTTAAAAATGATTTTATCATGTATCTCGTGTATCATGTGAGTTCCTTTTTTGAGAGACCAAATTACAATAGACTAACGTCTTTTCCTCTATCTCTTTATCCCATCTTCTAGTTAAATGAGTTAAAAATGATTTTATCATATATCTCGTGTATCATGAGAGTTCCTTTTTTGAGAGGCCAAATTACAATAGACTAACGTCTTTTCCTCTATCTCTTTATCCCGTCTTCTAGTTAAATAAGTTAAAAATGATTTTATCATATATCTCGTGTATCATGTGAGTTCCTTTTTTGAGAGACCAAATTACAATAGACTAACGTCTTTTCCTCTATCTCTTTATCCCATCTTCTAGTTAAATGAGTTAAAAATGATTTTATCATATATCTCGTGTATCATGTGAGTTCCTTTTTTGAGAGACCAAATTACAATAGACTAACGTCTTTTCCCCTATCTCTTTATCCCATCTTCTAGTTAAATGAGTTAAAAATGATTTTATCATATATCTCGTGTATCATGTGAGTTCCTTTTTTGAGAGACCAAATTACAATAGACTAACGTCTTTTCCTCTATCTCTTTATCCCATCTTCTAGTTAAATGAGTTAAAAATGATTTTATCATATATCTCGTGTATCATGTGAGTTCCTTTTTTGAGAGACCAAATTACAATAGACTAACGTCTTTTCCTCTATCTCTTTATCCCATCTTCTAGTTAAATGAGTTAAAAATGATTTTATCCTATATCTCGTGTATCATGTGAGTTCCTTTTTGAGAGGCCAAATTACAATAGACTAACGTCTTTTCCTCTATCTCTTTATCCCATCTTCTAGTTAAATGAGTTAAAAATGATTTTATCATATATCTCGTGTATCATGTGAGTTCCTTTTTTGAGAGGCCAAATTACAATAGACTAACGTCTTTTCCTCTATCTCTTTATCCCATCTTCTAGTTAAATGAGTTAAAAATGATTTTATCATATATCTCGTGTATCATGAGAGTTCCTTTTTTGAGAGGCCAAATTACAATAGACTAACGTCTTTTCCTCTATCTCTTTATCCCATCTTCTAGTTAAATGAGTTAAAAATGATTTTATCATATATCTCGTGTATCATGTGAGTTCCTTTTTTGAGAGACCAAATTATAATAGACTAACGTCTTTTCCTCTATCTCTTTATCCCATCTTCTAGTTAAATAAGTTAAAAATGATTTTATCATATATCTCGTGTATCATGTGAGTTCCTTTTTTGAGAGGCCAAATTACAATAGACTAACCTCTTTTCCTCTATCTCTTTATCCCATCTTCTAGTTAAATAAGTTAAAAATGATTTTATCATGTATCTCGTGTATCATGTGAGTTCCTTTTTTGAGAGGCCAAATTACAATAGACTAACGTCTTTTCCTCTATCTCTTTATCCCATCTTCTAGTTAAATGAGTTAAAAATGATTTTATCATATATCTCGTGTATCATGTGAGTTCCTTTTTTGATAGACCAAATTACAATAGACTAACGTCTTTTCCTCTATCTCTTTATCCCATCTTCTTGTTAAATGAGTTAAAAATGATTTTATCATATATCTCGT
Source organism: Acanthosepion lycidas (assembly GCA_963932145.1). Classification (NCBI taxonomy): domain Eukaryota; kingdom Metazoa; phylum Mollusca; class Cephalopoda; order Sepiida; family Sepiidae; genus Acanthosepion; species Acanthosepion lycidas. The sequence continues at coordinate 40,014,202 of OZ010599.1, forward strand.
GTATCATGTGAGTTCCTTTTTTGAGAGGCCAAATTACAATAGACTAACGTCTTTTCCTCTATCTCTTTATCCCATCTTCTAGTTAAATAAGTTAAAAATGATTTTATCATATATCTCGTGTATCATGTGAGTTCCTTTTTTGAGAGACCAAATTATAATAGACTAACGTCTTTTCCTCTATCTCTTTATCCCATCTTCTAGTTAAATAAGTTAAAAATGATTTTATCATGTATCTCGTGTATCATGTGAGTTCCTTTTTTGAGAGGCCAAATTACAATAGGCTAACGTCTTTTCCTCTATCTCTTTATCCCATCTTCTAGTTAAATAAGTTAAAAATGATTTTATCATGTATCTCGTGTATCATGTGAGTTCCTTTTTTGAGAGACCAAATTACAATAGACTAACGTCTTTTCCTCTATCTCTTTATCCCATCTTCTAGTTAAATAAGTTAAAAATGATTTTATCATGTATCTCGTGTATCATGTGAGTTCCTTTTTTGAGAGGCCAAATTACAATAGACTAACGTCTTTTCCTCTATCTCTTTATCCCATCTTCTAGTTAAATGAGTTAAAAATGATTTTATCATATATCTCGTGTATCATGTGAGTTCCTTTTTTGAGAGGCCAAATTATAATAGACTAACGTCTTTTCCTCTATCTCTTTATCCCATCTTCTAGTTAAATAAGTTAAAAATGATTTTATCATGTATCTCGTGTATCATGTGAGTTCCTTTTTTGAGAGGCCAAATTACAATAGACTAACCTCTTTTCCTCTATCTCTTTATCCCATCTTCTAGTTAAATAAGTTAAAAATGATTTTATCATGTATCTCGTGTATCATGTGAGTTCCTTTTTTGAGAGGCCAAATTACAATAGACTAACGTCTTTTCCTCTATCTCTTTATCCCATCTTCTAGTTAAATGAGTTAAAAATGATTTTATCATATATCTCGTGTATCATGTGAGTTCCTTTTTTGAGAGACCAAATTACAATAGACTAACGTCTTTTCCTCTATCTCTTTATCCCATCTTCTAGTTAAATGAGTTAAAAATGATTTTATCATATATCTCGTGTATCATGTGAGTTCCTTTTTTGAGAGACCAAATTACAATAGACTAACGTCTTTTCCTCTATCTCTTTATCCCATCTTCTAGTTAAATGAGTTAAAAATGATTTTATCATATATCTCGTGTATCATGTGAGTTCCTTTTTTGAGAGGCCAAATTACAATAGACTAACGTCTTTTCCTCTATCTCTTTATCCCATCTTCTAGTTAAATAAGTTAAAAATGATTTTATCATATATCTCGTGTATCATGTGAGTTCCTTTTTTGAGAGACCAAATTATAATAGACTAACGTCTTTTCCTCTATCTCTTTATCCCATCTTCTAGTTAAATAAGTTAAAAATGATTTTATCATGTATCTCGTGTATCATGTGAGTTCCTTTTTTGAGAGGCCAAATTACAATAGACTAACGTCTTTTCCTCTATCTCTTTATCCCATCTTCTAGTTAAATGAGTTAAAAATGATTTTATCATATATCTCGTGTATCATGTGACTTCCTTTTTTGAGAGGCCAAATTACAATAGACTAACGTCTTTTCCTCTATCTCTTTATCCCATCTTCTAGTTAAATAAGTTAAAAATGATTTTATCATATATCTCGTGTATCATGTGAGTTCCTTTTTTGAGAGACCAAATTATAATAGACTAACGTCTTTTCCTCTATCTCTTTATCCCATCTTCTAGTTAAATAAGTTAAAAATGATTTTATCATGTATCTCGTGTATCATGTGAGTTCCTTTTTTGAGAGGCCAAATTACAATAGACTAACGTCTTTTCCTCTATCTCTTTATCCCATCTTCTAGTTAAATAAGTTAAAAATGATTTTATCATGTATCTCGTGTATCATGTGAGTTCCTTTTTTGAGAGACCAAATTACAATAGACTAACGTCTTTTCCTCTATCTCTTTATCCCCTCTTCTAGTTAAATAAGTTAAAAATGATTTTATCATGTATCTCGTGTATCATGTGAGTTCCTTTTTTGAGAGGCCAAATTACAATAGACTAACGTCTTTTCCTCTATCTCTTTATCCCATCTTCTAGTTAAATGAGTTAAAAATGATTTTATCATATATCTCGTGTATCATGTGAGTTCCTTTTTTGAGAGGCCAAATTACAATAGACTAACGTCTTTTCCTCTATCTCTTTATCCCATCTTCTAGTTAAATGAGTTAAAAATGATTTTATCATATATCTCGTGTATCATGTGAGTTCCTTTTTTGAGAGGCCAAATTACAATAGACTAACGTCTTTTCCTCTATCTCTTTATCCCATCTTCTAGTTAAATGAGTTAAAAATGATTTTATCATATATCTCGTGTATCATGTGAGTTCCTTTTTTGAGAGACCAAATTATAATAGACTAACGTCTTTTCCTCTATCTCTTTATCCCATCTTCTAGTTAAATAAGTTAAAAAAAAGTAAAAGAGAATGATAAAAGTATCGTTACTAACGCCATGCTTCTTGCGTAAACGCGTACAGCCATAAACAACCGAACGAGAAACCGCTAAACATCTTATAACTACAAACTACAAACAATCTTATAACTACAAACAATGAAAGAAAAAGCAAATTCACTATGTTTGTATTTTTTAATTTTATGTTTATGATACTAATATGTGACTATTCTATGCATTATAATTGGATGCATTTAAGTGAAACATCCATTTTATTAAAATCGTGTTCATTTTAAATACAGCTGTACTTTTTTACTACAGTAAATAGATATATAGTTTGTTTCAATGGCGTAGTCAGAGCCAGCAGTGCATACGCTATTTAATTTTATATTTCGTGTATGATGCGACCTCCCTTTAAATTAGCTTCAAAATTAGGTCTTCGAAGGTCGCATTTTACCCTAGTCGATACGGTATAAATAAATGAGCAGAACAATATCACCAAAAGACTAGGCTGGCGCACCCCTAGCAACCTCTCAATAAAAGCTGATGACGGCTGATTATTAAACATCCCCGGATCATAAGTGTTGCCGGACTATTGAATACCGGTTCAAAGATTTCGAACCAGCTTTTTATGTTTTCTCCGTTTGCACAAAGAAAAGTATTTTCATTTAAATTGACATCTAGCTGTTACCAATGATCTTTGGGGTTGGCATTACCGATCGCATCATCATTTTCTGCTAAGGTTACATCTAAATACCAATTTACTTGCAAGAGTGTAATTGTTTGACAGCAATACAATTCATAAAGGCCAAAAACTAATTCTAACTCGAATGACCTCCATTGACATCGGGGGTCGAAATTGACCTTATCCACCCTGCCATTTATGAGGACACAACCAAAAAACACATCTTTGTACTTCAGTGCAAACTCAGTAAAGCATTTCAATTTGCTTGAAATTGCTTTATTTGGATGTGCAGGTGGTGTACTGGTTATCAGCTGGGGCGAGAAATCAGCGAATCGAGTTCTAATGCAATCATTCGTAACGTCTCTTCCCCACATACTAACGTGTTGCAGAAAACCAACATTGTTCATACATTTAAATGTCCTCTCAGAGATTGTATCTCCAATGGAAAAAAAAAATATTTATGTCGGACGCACTACGACCGCGTTGTCTCGGCAGCTGAGTTTTCATTTGAATATGTCCAACATTTCTAAACATTTACGACAGCACACTTGTCCACATTTGCAATTCAGAAAAATTCTTGTTTTAAATACATCTATATTTTTTCATGAAAATAATAAACATAAAGAAAAAATTCTCGAAGCTATCTATATGAAAAATTTGAAACCAAACCATAATAAAATTAATTATGAACACTACACAAATGTTTTAAAATCCGTACAATAGATAGTTTCAAATACCAAGGTTTGCACTAATAGTCTTAATACTTACTTCTTAAAAACTGTCGATACACCATATTTAGTTACCTCCCCTGAAGCGGCGTCAAGCAATCACGTACTCACTCAGCGTTCTTCATATCACAAGCAAAAAAAATAACTTTCACAGCAATTTTGATTTTGAAAATGATAAACACTACAATATTTGTCTGGAAATAAACAACACCATGATGATGACATTCTGCTATGTCGAAAGTACTCAGAATAAAATAATATGTAAATAATGGTGGCAAAATATATGCAACACACACACACACACACACACATATATATATATATATATATATATATATATATATATATATATATATATATATACTTACACACATATATATATGTATATGTACATTAAGAAATGGACAAAGTCCGACAATTTATTTATTAAAAACATTTTTATGTTTAATGTTCTTTTTATAGATACAAGTATTTAAGTAAATGCTCTGTTTATAATAAACAGTATTAAATAACATTTACCGGCCTGAATGTCCGAGAAATTTTTCATAGAAAATATTCGTCCTTTGAGCGGTTAGGCACGTCAAGCTAAATGACGGTTCCGTATAGGATGCAGGTTCGGCCATGGCATTCGAGAAACCTTGGTAATGAAAAATGCATTGCCTTTTTAAGTTTTTGTGTGCCTCGTTTCATTCTAAAATAAATATTCTTTCAAATATATGAGTACTTCCGGTCATTGTTAACTATTTTCAATTACTTTTTTTTTGTTTTTTATAATGTCGTCGGTTTCATTTTCCAATATCGTATTCGTACACTCAGACATGATTTTACTCTGTACTCAGGCATTGGAAAATGTGTTTTCAAAAAATGTACCTAAAACCAAGAAAATAATCAGGAACATCGAAAACGTAAATAAAATAATTAACGAGTAACTTTCGTTGGTAATCCGAAAATATTATTTTATTGCTAAAAATGTTATTTTAGTGAATACGCATGTTTGAGCAGACATTTCTTTTTTTTTTTTTCTTCTTTTTTTTTTCTTCTTTTTTTTTCTTTTTTTTTTTTTGCTTTCAATCAATGAATTGAATAACTACCGGCCTGGACATACAAAATCTTATGAATAATTATTATTACCTGCTGAGAGGAACACTTTTTTTAGTCAGACTTTCCATGTCTAGGCCGGTGAACATTAATTTCATTCTTTGAAAAAAAAAATACGGAAACAGATGTATCCAATGTAATAACATATATATATATACACACACACATATATATATATATATGGGTGTGTGTGTTCTAATCTTTCTTCTATTTTGTGTTTCATACAGATTTCGCACTGAAAGATTCAAGTAAGTCGCACTTTCTATATCATTATCAATAAGTAACTGAATGTCAAAATAGAAAAACTCCAAAGTGACGCGTTTCGTCCGATAAAAAAATATTCATTTTTATAATGGCTTCCTCGATGGAGTCAGTCTTAGATAGATAGATAGATAGATAGATAGATAGATAGATAGATAGATTTTTAAAATATGTATTTGGGTATATAGTCTAATCGATTGTATTCATTTTTTTTTTGTTTATGTCATTACTTTTATAACTAAGTATCTCACTTATAGATAGATAGATAGATAGATAGATAGATAGATAGATAGGATAAAGAACAAATAGGAAATGTTTATCAATCTAACATTTTGTTTTTATGTTCTTTGACTTTCATTGGTTAATCAGGATTCATATGCATTTCACTTGTTCAACAAGCGTTAGTATAATTTATGGCGTTCCGAATTCAAGGAGGAACGAGACGTCCTTTTGAAGTTCGAAGAAACCAACGAATCCCATGCATAACTGAAAAATGGTAAATATTGTTTTATGTATGTAACTGTATAATAATTCTAGTTTTTCTATGTGGGATTCAGATGATAATGTTTATTAGTAAGTGTGTGAGTGTGTGTGTGGTAGACATTATGGTGGGTTTTGCATGATGATTTGGGAACGTTTTTACGTACGCAAGATTTGTTTTAGATAAATCTACGCTAAATTCTTTAAAACTACATTCGATAAAGTTTGATGATCTAATATAATGTTTTTCACGTGTGTTTATTGCTGTTAATATATTTATTAATAATTTCTTAAAATGCTTTCAACGTAAAGAATTATGTTCTTTTTTAATTAGGTGACATTTGTAAAATCAAATAATGACCTTTTTTATTCCAGTGAATTACGAACGAATTTAAATGGTTGTCCAAACGTAAATCCCTTTTATGTTCAATGATACTACCCTTTAGCTCTCAAGATGTCACGTCGATATAACAATATTTACATTGTAAAGGATTTATTTGATAAATATCGTATCCGAATTGGTGTTGGATTTATTTTTTCCTTGCTGGTCAACAAAATTAAACTTTTTTTAATCATCAGATCTGATTAGTCAATTTCTCATGCTGATTACCAATCTGAAGTTGATTTTTCTCTCTTATATCATAATTTTATGTTACTGATATCTGTACTTTTCACGTTTGGTTACGTAATGCATGTATTTATAAGGTACAAAATATGGTATTTCCATGGTCATTTATTGTACAAAATCAAAACTAAATGTGTGCACAATAAAGTTATAATACTCTCTATTGAATTACAACTTAAAATCTTTGCGATTTAGATTTTCTTTGATGCTTATTCTCAGCTTCATCACTGTATAACATCCAACAGTAGCCAGCTATCATTCCTTCATCCCAAAATTTTTGATATCGTTACTCCATTAATGCTATGTCGTGATGAAAGCGTTCCCCTTGCTCACTAGACACTGCTCCATGGTTATCTGCAAAAAAGTTCTGATGTGAATCAAGGAAATGGATTTTCAGTCACATCCAACAGTCCATTGTTGCAAAATACTCTAGAAAACATTTTACGCCATTTCTAAAATCTTGAAATCTTTTGTTTTCCAGAAAATGTTCACATATCCATTTAAAGCATTGCCAGGCTTTAAGTTCAATCTTATCCAGGGTTTTGATGAAGTTGTTGTCATTTATCTGCGGACTTATACGCCTTCCTTCAGTTTTGCCTCGGTGATTTTAGGGAACTTGGGCTTCATATATTCAAAGTCTTCTGAGCTCTTCCTGGCAGGTATCTTCACATATATGAACCCAAATATTATGTGAAGAAAGGGAAGAACATTTTCTAACTTTACTAATGGCTTACTCTGGACGTTAAAGACTCATAGCTCATATGATTCTCGCTGGGGTCACTCTGATTGCATGTCATGCTTGGCAGTTGAAGCCATATTTCGTGATTCTTGACTGCATTCCCATCAACATTCCAATCACTTTTAAGTCTCTACATATATTCCACTTGTATTATGAGTACTTTATGGCATCGAGGAGTACCTTATCAGAACTCCTTCATATGCAATGAATGTCCAATGGGAATAGGTGATTTCTTATTGCCGTTGTGTAGTAATACTGCTTTGAGACTTCTCTTAGATGAATCAATGAATAAGCGCCATTCGAATGGCACACGTTCTTGGCACAAACCGTCAAATAACTCATCAATGTTATTATACAAACAAAGTGGTCCGTCCACAGAAAAGAAATCGAAGCCTTATACCTCTTTCTAAAATGAATACAAACGTCATCCTTGAACAGACACTTTACTTTGAAACGGGGTGCTAACAGTTCAGCTTTTATCCTTTGATAAAAAAAAATACTCACAAAATACTTCTTCGTCAGACATTTAATGGCCATTCTCCAATGGTATCGGAACAGAAAGGTCACGTGTGGTACTGGTCTTGCCGATTCTAATTTGGGATACACAATCCCTTAACTGCAAACCACATACATTAACCATGCAGAAAGAATTGTCTTTGAAATGTTACTTTGGTTCCCTCCATATTATAGGTACTGCAATCGGCATTTCTCTCTTCCTTTTATTAAGCCAATCCCTTTGTCCATTGGAACAAGCTGAGCAGATGATATGTGGCGCCCAACTCGTATCTTGATTCCCGAGAGGGCATCCAAAGTACAAATTCTTGATTTCAATTGTGATGACACGTTGCTGATGTTTGGTGGTAAACGAACCGCAGACATGACAAAATATACCAGGTCTGTTCTTGCAATGCCTTGGCATCTTGAATAGAGCTTGATGATGATGATGATGATGATGATGATGATGATGATGATGATGATGATGATGATGAAAGGTAATTCGATGATGATGATGATGATGATGATGATGATGATGATTCTTGAATGTGGTTGTGGTGATGATCAAGATTCAATGATGATGACTACGTTCATGTGATGGGTTGAGGATTACCATATAATAGAAATTTGATGGCGATGATGATGATGATGATGATGATGATGATGATGATGATGATCGGGAGATTCAATGATGATGACCGATGCTAGATTAATGATGATGATGATGATGATGATATAAGGGAAAATCCACGACTGACATCATTATCACGATAACATTATACGATGATGATGATGATGATGATGATGATGATGAAAGGTAATTCGATGATGATGATGATTATGATGATGATTATTGAATGTGGTTGTGGTGATGATCAAGATTCAATGATGATGACTACGTTCATGTGATGGGTTGAGGATTACCATATAATAGAAATTTGATGGCGATGATGATGATGATGATGATGATGATGATGATGATGATGATGATCGGGAGATTCATTGATGATGACCGATGCTAGATTAATAATGATGATGATGATGATGATGATGATGATGATCGGAAGATTCAATGATGATGACCGATGCTAGATTAATGATGATGATGATGATGATAATGATGATGATGATGATGATGATATAAGGGAAAATCCACGACTGACATCATTATCACGATAACATTATACGATGATGATGATGATGATGATGATGATGATGATGATGAAAGGTAATTCGATGATGATGATGATTATGATGATGATTCTTGAATTTGGTTGTGGTGATGATCAAGATTCAATGATGATGACTACGTTCATGTGATGGGTTGATGATTACCATAAAATAGAAATTTGATGGCGATGATGATGATGATGATGATGATGATGATTGTACACCGAACTCGAGGAGTGACGGCTATCAGACAACTGAAAAGAAAAAGTAAAATTTAAGGAGTTACCATATATGGCTAATGGAATATTTCGTGAAAAATGCTTAACTAAACCATAACAAATTTTAATATTTCATAAAATTACATAATACACGCAATTAGTAATAAAATACAAATCAGTAATTACCTGTATAAGACTTTTATGAGTTGGCAGTGCGACTGATCAGATTTTTATATCCATCTCATCTCATCAGAAGAAAGTGTACTTGATACAAGAAATCCGACTACATTTTTTAAATCAGCGGACAAAACTATACATAATACAGCACATAATATTCCTAATGAAAACTGGCTGTTGACTAGTGTTATATCTCCGATTGTCTTGATGGAAAAGACTCGTGAATTCGGGATAACAAATTTATTTGCGAATTTTGTAGAAATAGTGTTAGAGGGTCGGATTATGAATTTTGTGCTGTTGATGTTAAAAGTGCCATCTGTAGTATGGGATTTGTGGACATTGTGTGCCTGATTTCTAGCGTTGAGCATGAAATGAAGCGGGTAGTGAAGATGTCTAAAAGTTTGCTTTTTTTTTTGCTTTTTTTTGCTTTTTTGTTTTTCTGTGTACTTCTCTTCTTCACCGCGGAATTCTGTTTTAAAAGTCAAATGCACATGAAACCTGCTTAACCAATGAAAATCAAACATAAAAAAAATAAAAAATCCAAGAATCTCTTTCTTCTTTTTTTTCCATATCCCATTCTGTGTTGAAGCTTTAATGAAATTGAAACATGTTAGATTGATAAAGGTTTACTATTTGTTCTTTATCTTATCATTCTGTCGGATTACGTTCCATATTTTATCTGTATTTGATCTCACTTATATATATATATATATATATATATATATATATATATATATATATATTAGGTTGGTGCAAAAATAATGACGTAATAATGTCGTTTTTGACGTTATACGTCAAAAAACGACATTATTACGTCATTATTTTTGCACCAACCTAATATATATATATATATAGAGAGAGAGAGAGAGGGTGGGGGTAGAGATACAGAGAGACAGACAGAGATGTGAGATTGGTAGGAAGAAATAAATTATTACGGATATGTGGAACTCCCTTCCGATTTCTTGCTTCCTGCTACACACAACCTTCAAAAATTTAAACACAACGTCAATCGCTTCAATTCTGCTCACTAAAGGTCTTTCATTCCCTGTAAACCACTGCATCTTAATCTTGCATGATGTGTAAAGATTATATATATGTCTGTGTGTGTGTGTGTGCGTGTGTGTGTGTGCGTGTGTGTGTGTGTGTGTGTGCACATGGAGCGATGGATAAATTGTCGTCTAAATTATACATAAATGAAAATAACACTGATTTTAACAGATATATTTACCAAAATTTCATAAAAACATCTTGAAATACTAAACAGTAAGTTTATTCAATAAAATCGCCACTGGCTTCAACCAAGGCCTGTGGACGACTTCGGAATCTCCTGCAACTCTTCTGGACAGTCTCCTTGTTTAAGTTACAAGATGCTGCCATAATCCTTGCCTTCAGTTCATCTTTGGTGTTAAAAGGAGTTTTGTTGGTCTCTCGCTCAACTCACATAATAGCCTGGGGAGTTAGGTGGCCAGATTTAAGGGGTAATGTGATCGCAGAAATTGTCTGACGGCAATCACTAGGTTCTCCTGTTTGTGTGGCATGGTGCAGAGTCCTGTTGCCAAACATCGAGTTTTCAGTAGCCACCCTCTTGACCCAGGGAAGCACTACCTCCTCACTTGATGTAGACCTTCGTGTTGAGGCTGAGGCCGACACCAATAAATTTGCGAGTTCATTTCTTATCAGAACGATCAGAGTGAGTTTTCCGAACTGCGGTACTTTCGTAAGCACTTTTAGACTCATCCAATTCTTCTCGAATCTTCGGCACTGTCCTGAGATTGACATCTAGACACTCTGAAATGTTCGTATTGAAGCTTCTGGTGCGAATGCCAAGCAGTAGAGCATGCCGTTTCCAAATTTATAGCGGAGTGAATTGCCTCATGGTGCTCTTTTTCTCACAGATGGTGTTCAACTGACTCTACTATACTGTAGATGCGCGTAATTAAAAATATAAAATGACGACAATCGCATATAGATAGATAGATAGATAGATAGATATTGTAAGAAACAGCAAGTACACTCATTGACACAGATATCTATCTATTTATCTATCTATCTATCTATCTATCTATATATATATATATATATATATACATATATATATATATATATATATATATGTATATATATATATATATATATATATATATATATATATTATGAAATGGACAAAGTCCGACAATTATTTTAAGACATTTTTATGTTTATACATTCTTTTTTAGATATAAATATTTAAGTAAATGCTTCATTTATTATAAACACTCTTAAACAACATTTACCGGCCTGAATGTCCGAGAAATTTTCACAGAAAATATTCGTCCTCCGATAGGATTCAAACCTGTATTCTATACGGAACAGTCATTTAGATTGACGTGCCTTAACCGATTTGGCTACAGAGGAGCGTTCGGTTAGCAAGGTTGAATTTGTTTAAATTTGGATGCGCTTCGAGCAGATATGAATATCTTAAAATGTCTTATATATATATATATATATATATATATATATATATATATATATATATATATATACGAATACACAGACTCACACACATACATATACACACAGACACATACACTCATATATATATATATATATATATATATATATATATATATATATATATATATATATTTAGAATTTTAATATGCTATATTTATGGGTAAAAGTGCTCAATATCTGAGATAGAACGTATGTAGAATTAAAACTATAAATGTGGACACTAAGGTCAACACCAAACAGCGACAGTCTGTTTTATGCTTCAACACAATCTTCTAGCTGTCTAAGAGTGCATTCAAGTATGAAACAGACTGTTGCCACTCGGCATTGACCTCACTGTCCATATATATATATATATATATATATATATATATATATAATTTGAGTTAAGGAAAAGTTTTTGTTTGACACGTTTCCTCCTTTAGGACCTCATTGGCCTAAGTTTCTTTATGTTGATGCGCACGAACAAGTGATGCTGGCAATTCTAAATTTAGAACAATTGTTTTTAAATCTAAATAAAATTACCTATATTATACATAGGCAATTTCATTTAGTTTCTGATTTTTATTTTTTGTTTCCATCATCTTTGTTATTAAATATCGCATATTGTTATATATATATATATATATATATATATATATATATATATATATATATATATATATATATATATATGTATATATATATTGTTGAATATTTTATTGAGTTTTTATAGTATTCTTCAATTTTTTCCGTCTTGTGGGGACAAAGTAGTGTAAACTTCGTCCGCCGTGTTTATTTTCCCAAGCGCTTTCAGCCACTTATTTGCCCGTTTTCAAGGAGTTTGTTGTTAAGTGTTGTTCATTTTCACGGTTGTTTTTTTAAAATGTGAAAATAAATTACGAACAATTATTAACAAAATTCAAGAACACTAGAAAAACTCAGTAAAAAATATATTAATACAATATAACTAATTCTAACAGGAAATTTTAGTTTGAATGTTTTTTTAGCCTCTCTCAGAGGGTATCTGACAGTATGAATTTTAGTTTGAATGTTTTTTTAGCCTCTCTCAGAGGGTATCTGACAGTATGAATTTTAGTTTGAATGTTTTTTTAGCCTCTCTCAGAGGTATCTGACAGTATGAATTTTAGTTTGAATGTTTTTTTAGCCTCTCTCAGAGGTATCTGACAGTATGAATTTTAGTTTGAATGTTTTTTTAGCCTCTCTCAGAGGGTATCTGACAGTATGAATTTTAGTTTGAATCATTCGTCTCTCCCCGTCAAATCTGTAAATATTTTACTCATTTTAATTTAACTGACATCATATTTTTATTTTTATTTTTATTTTACTCTACTGCTATTGAGAAAGGCATACATTATTTCACGATTCATTTTCCACTGACATGAAGTGTAGCAACTATATCGAATCAATAGCTGCATCTACTGCAAGGAAATTTGGGTCACTGTGTTGTGACAGAAGATTTTTTTCTCGTTGTTGTAACCCAAAATATTAGAAAGAACAAAATATAACAAAACACAGTTAAATATATTTTAAAACACAACAATATTCGTTTTTATTCTCACCTACCAGGATACAGCAGGATTTGTTCGGATAAACAATTCACTGTCTACAGATGGTGTATTGTCCAGCAGCCATGTTGTTGTCTCATAGTAACCCCTTTTTTTCATGAAGAGTCAGCGATTCGTTAGGGGAGAGTTATCTCCCCTAACACTCGTCAGTTCCATCTTATGCATTTACAAATTTACCATTTGTCCGTGCATTGAATACTGTCGTCATATCTAGTCTGGTACTCCTGCTGTCATCTAGAGGTTCCTGTCAAAATCCAGAGAAGGATCTGTAATACAATCGATACTGACCAGGCATATCGACTTCAGTCACTTTCTCACCGACGTGAAGTGGCTTCCCTCTGTCTTTTCTACAAATATCCTCATGGCAACTGCGATTACGAGTTTTTTTTATGGTGCCCCGAATACACGAATTTAAGCGCCCTATGAGTCACAAAGTAGATTTATTTGATTAAAATTATGTACAAAATAAATTACAATGTAAAAATTTAAATATTATGATTTAAAATAAATATGGAGTATTATATGGATCATTATGTTACAGAGTGAGAATTGAGTAAAATCAGTGAAATATGTACAAGTGAAATATGTACAAGTAAAATATGTACAAGTGAAATATGTACAAATAAAATATGTACAAATAAAATATAAAATGTGAAATATGTATTAGGTTGGTGCAAAAATAATGTCGTTTTCTCACATAGTAACATATGTGAGAAAACGACATTATTTTTGCACCAACCTAATACAAGTCAAATATGTACAAGTGAAATATAAAATGTGAAATATGTACAAGTGAAATATAAAATGTGAAATATGTACAAGTGAAATATGTACAAATGAAATATAAAATGATTCTTACGCCCTATAAGGGATTTATATTTTTTCCCGCGAAGAGGACATCAAAACTTTTGTTTTAGTTGCTTATTGGATTATACATTGATGATGTATTTACATTTGGTATTTACTACCAGTAATATATACAGGACATGTACACTATAATTACTAAGAAATACGCATTTTTTTTCACAAAAATTTTAATTTTAGCCTTTTTTCCATATGTATTTTTTTTTTAATTTTATTTATTTATCATGAAAATTAAATGATAGCATTGTATTAGGTTGGTGCAAAAATAATGACGTAATAATGTCGTTTTTGACGTATTTCATAACGTCAAAAAACGACATTATTACGTCATTATTTTTGCGCCAACCTAATAGTTGTAGGTGAACCTCTTTTGTCTCCTGGTAACTAATAATTTCAAACCCAGCGCGCCACAATGTAGGGCCGGATTTCTGTTGCTTCCCGTATTCTCTTTATCTGTGAGAAGATTGTCCAACATTCACTGCCATTGATATTACATAACATTTAAGAACTCTTTTCTTTGTATCTGACGAAATTCTATTGTTTTTTATTACGTTTTCTTTTGGGAGGCATCAATTGCGTGTCCGAATTGCGGTGTCGCATTCAATTACTCTTAATTCTTTCTTTTTTTTTTACAGGAGGAATAAGACACTCCGTCGACTTGATCTGGATGGCGTTCACCATAATTATTTTTCATTTTGTTCATTTTGTCGTTTTGACTGAATAAAAAAAAATGAGACCGTAACTGAAAACAATAAACAAAATTTGTTGCTTAAGTTGTTTTCTTGTTTTTGTTATGTATTTAGTGGTGGCGGTGGGGGGGGGGCTGTATTTTTCCTTCTTGTTTTGTTGTTTGTCATTTGTAGTCATGATGCTAATCAAATTGAATTCTTGTCGCGTTTATCTTCCATTGCTTGGCCAATTAAGCAATCCAGTGACCGACTTACGACTAGGCCAATGGTAGATCTCAAAGAAAATGAATACCTAAAATCAACAAATTTCGATGTTATTTACGCTGGGTTAAAGAAGGTCAGGGTTCAAGGGAAAGTTAGCTGTTTTGTGAGTGATCATTTCAGTCTCGTTTCGTTAGGTTGACGACTCACGCAATCAACAGCAAAGCAAATATTTCATGAATTTAGGTTGTATTTTAGCATTGTATAAACTACAGGTATTATATATATGATTGTGTGTATGTGTGTGTTATATGTGTGTATGTGTGTGAGTACATGTGTACATATATTTGGTTGGATTGATGTGAGTTTGTGACCATGGGTTTCACGCTTTTGCGATATTCAGACCCAGGGTCACAAACTCACATCAATCCAACCAAATATGTTAGCTCTATCTCTGATATTGAG
This sequence comes from Acanthosepion lycidas, assembly GCA_963932145.1. NCBI lineage: Eukaryota > Metazoa > Mollusca > Cephalopoda > Sepiida > Sepiidae > Acanthosepion > Acanthosepion lycidas. Next base: position 40,029,612 of record OZ010599.1, read on the forward strand.
CGCTTTCTAATAAGTACCGCGCATATAATATATAAATAATTATATATATATATTTATTTATTTATATTTATATACATACACTTTTCACATATATATATATATATATACATATATTAAATATTCAAAAATAAAAATATATAAAATTAAAAAACTATCAATATATATATATATATATATATATATATAAATAAATATCAATTAGAATATATATATATATATATATATATATATATATATATATATATATATATATATATATATATATATATATATTAAAGGTAAACTAAATCTGTTGGTGGAGCCAACGAAAAACTTGGTAAGTAGGAATGTGTTGTTTTCGTGTAAGGAATTCTGTGGTATGTTTGGGTATCGTGGCTAACTAAGTTTAAGATATGACAAATTGAAAAGCAGTCTTCCTCTATCGCACCCTTTGGCCTTGTGCCATTTTTTTATTATTCAAAGTAAATATTGCTTTACTCTTTGGTACCTAAATTTTATGAATTTAAGCGTACATTTTACAGTTGAAATGGCTAGTTGCAACTGTAAGTTCTATGCTAACAGTTTCCTCTTGCGCGCGCTTCTCGCTTGTGGAACTCTCTTCCAGCTTTTTGCTTTCCAGTCAAGCTTGATTTTCAAAAATTTAAATGCAATGTCAATCGTTATGTCTTGTCTTCTTAATTCCTGTTCTTTTATTGTTCTCTCTCCTTAATAAAGTTTTTCTTTTTCTCATATTATCTCACGCTCAGTAATCCATAGCGTCTTAATGGACTTGTGAGTTATCCCACTTGGCTTTGCCAAAAACGCCGCTAGGGGACGCTCTTTAAGCCTATAAATAGGCAGTTATATTAATTTGCTTTTTGTCTTTGCAACTCTTGCTTTCAGATGTAATCGCCCATGGTTAAAGTGTCCCCTTCTGGGGCAAGTTCATTTTCATGGTTTTCTGTGCCTTGACTTTTGTACTCTCTCTCTCTCTCTCTCTCTCTCTCTCTCTCTCTATATATATATATATATATATATATATATATATATATATATATATAAATCACACACACACACGCATATAGATACACGTGTCTATTACACATGATTGTAACACACACACACACACGCACACACAAATAAGCACATTCTTAATATAACTTGTTTTAATGGGTTTTTTTCCGTTCGTTACAATTGTCTATACCTGTGTGATATAGCAACAACTCTAAGTACAAAATTTTAACTGTTTATCTGTTTCATAGTCGGGATATGATATATTATCACTTTAAACGTTATTTTTAGTGGATATTCGTATTTGAGTAGACGCTCCGTTTATTTATTAAAGTAGAATCTTATGAATCTTATATTTGACGTTTTCAGCTTTATTTGCAGGGTAAATGTTCCATGAGCCTGTAGGTATTTCCTATTCCAGTGTTGATTCTAGTGTTGATAACACTGACTAATATCTACCCAAACATACTAGCCTACCCGCAACAGCTTTATTGCCTTGCTTCGGGTGAAACGATTGAGGAAAAAATCCCGAAGACGATTGGCTGTTAACAGACTTCCGATAACTCTTGCAGCCAAGTCTTTCTTAACTCCAGGATAGGTTTTAAAATATAACCCGAAATAGAAAACTACTTCGCCCGTGTTTGAATGAAAATGAAATTTAAACGAATTTCTTTGTTTCCCGCTAAATTCTTAACGAGATTTCCATACACAACTCTCGCCAACTCTTATTTAAATGACACACTGGAACAGAAAACACCTTTTCCTCTGGGTAATAAAATAACCCGATTATTTTCTGCAAACAAACATCCGCCCTCGTGCGGTAATTACGAACCAGCGCGGGGCTCATGTTATCTAAAGCATGTACTTACATGTCTTGGATATTTCTGCAGGTTAAACAATTTTCGTGTAATCAAAAATTAAATATTGATCATTTTTACTATCCTCCTTACGCTTGTGATAAATTTTTGAAAATCTTTTTTCTCCATTTCTTAAAATAAATTGTGAACAAGTGACATAGGGCTTGGAGAATCTGATACTCACAAGTCGAATGGAGGGAAAGACAACAGAAAGCAACGCATGACATACCTAACGGTAGATGACAGAACATGGCCTTGGTGGAAGTAGAAAAGAACAAAACTTATTGAGAGCTACAAGGGACAGGGGGGAGTGGAGGGCTATGATCGCCTACATCCTGAAGGGACAAGGCACATAAAAAGAAAGAAGCAGAGTAGTGTGAAGAACGTTCCTGTTTATAAACACCAAATTAAAACGAATGACAGAATTTTTGTTTAACAAGACACTATAACAATATTTTATTTAAGATATTTCTAAACGCCAGACTGAATATTACTGTAGCAATATTTTAATACATTTCTAAACGCCAGATTGAATCTTACTGTAGCAAATTTTATTTAAAACATTTCTAAACGCCAAATTGAAGCACATAGAATCTTTCTCAAACAAAACACTGTAACAATATTTTATTTAAAACATTTGAATCTTTGTAGACAACACTGTTCAGCTGGTTAGATTCCTCATTTCCATGGCGACATTATTTGCAATCAGCAACATTTCCTTAGCTTAGGCCACTGGATAAGTCTCTACGTGCCATTCAATGTTGCGAGGGGGATTTTCGTCAAATCCGTCAATTAATACATCAATTAAATTCTGAAATGATAAAAATGTAAATGTACATAAATATATTTTATTCAATGGAATCCAAGAAAATTGGGCGTAGATCCCGCTGCGCTAGAGGTAGTTTCGCCCAATACCACAAATTGCTACAAAACCAAAAAATATTTAACTCGAATCATCTTCTAAAATAGCCTCGTCAGATCAAAATTTTCACATGGATGTCATGTGTGGCACCAAACACGTCCAGAAATATCTAAACTGTTAGCTGTATACAGTCGCTTTCTCATATCGATGGTTAAAAACAGTCTCAAACGAATGAAGCACGTAGGTCTTCACGAGAACTATCCTACTTGAAACCGTGTAGTCTGCAGAATCACAAAGAACTGCACCAAATTACACCACTTGAGGACTTTCAACAAGCGCAACAACTAAAATGGATAGCACATGTAACTCAAATAGAAAATAATGGCATATGTTGAACTTCAACACTACTCCAAACAAGAGGTAAGGAATAATGAGAAGAGGGATAGCAGCCTGTGGGCTTGGGAAACATATTTTCTTGAAAAATTGTTTTAGTCAAAAGTTTTTATCAATTTAAACTGACAGTAGTACTGGATGTTCGGTCAGTGAATGCCGAATGTTTCCTTATAAGAAAATTACCATTACCATTGAGTATGCTAAAAAAAAAAAAGTTACGGTGGAGTAATGGATAGCGGCTCAGATTGAGGATTCGGAGAGCCGAGTTCGAATTCCAGTCGAATCCATTATATTCACTTATGTGCTAATACCTTTGAGGAAAGGTATGAATCCTCTTTTTCTCCAACGCTATGAGTAAATAGCAGAACAGACCGAGTTCTGTAGCTTTGGATAGCAACTGGTCTACCGCAGAAAGAAATGGCAACCTTATGCGGAAAAAAATCTGTCTCGTCAGTCATGTATCGAAAGATACATGATCGCCTACGCGTGTATCACGCATGGCATATAACTGACTGAATTGATGCTCAAAAATGAAGAGGAAAGTTGAAACAAACGCATGTAAAAAAAAAAATTAAAAAAAACGAGTTTCCGATTTCAAACCTTAATAGCCTCTTCGGGGCTCTGTGAAACCTTCGTGAATTTTTAAACAGTTATATGCAATTTTGATATATGTACTGAGCAAAATCCTGCAAACCAAAGCCCGGCAGTTGTTCTGATAATGTCCTGTGACCGCCACTTGGCTGTTTGCGTTACATCTTACTGGCAGTGGTTGGTGCTTGTATCATGCTATTAGGTTGGTGTAAAAATAATGACGTAATAATGTCGTTTTTTTGACGTTAAAAAATACCTCAAAAACGATATTATTACGTCATTATTTTTGCACCAACCTAATACAAGCACTAAATTCCGTACACCAGCATTTAAATTCACGCGGGAATTCAAACATTAATATCCTTTTTTTCTTTTTCTTTTTTTTTTTTTTGAGTGCGTATGGAGACTGCTTATTAGATTTTTACGTGTTTCTCGTTTTTCCACCAGAAAATTACTTTCATCCTAGCGCATGTATTTTTTTTTTCTTCTTTTTTTTGCTTCTTTTTTTTTTTTTTTTTTTTTACAGTGACGTTAACCCTGTACAAGGCCCGGACGGTTACATTAAAAGGCAGTTTATACGGCTAGGAAGGGAAAATAACGCCTAACCTTAGACTCGAACAGGTTAAGATAGTAGTGATCGGGAAAACATCCTCTAGGGAGTTTGTTCCACAGTGCAGTTGTTCGCGGGAAGAAGCTGTTTGAATGGAATTTACCTCTCAACGATGGAATACGGAGGGAATGTGGGTGGTTTGCTTCAATGTAAGTGGTATGGCGGGTCAAAACCGTGAAGATTAGAACTGGTGGAACCAATGAATGCAGCTCGTTCGAGCACTCTCCGTAGAAGTAGCGATAGAGCAGTGAGAAGATCGCCACATCCCACCTGTGTGTGTGAGAGAGAGAGAGAGAGGTTGAAGGAAGAAAATAATTTTTCGTCCAACTGGACTTGAAGATGCTTTTGAACTATCGAGACTTGACAGCTCCCAACCAAATATAACAGTACTCCCTTCTTGGGCTGATCTCGCTCTTATAAAAGGAGAGGATCGCATGGGGAGTCAGATATTAATAGGAGCGGTACAGGGAGATGACCATTTTTGAAAGTCTGACCAATTTTTCCTTCATCCTTAGGTGACCATTTTTGAAAGTCTGACCAATTTTTCCTTCATCCTTAGGTGACCATTTTTGAAAGTCTGACCAATTTTTCCTTCATCCTTAGCTGGCCATTTTTGAAGTCTGACCATTTTTCCTTCATCCTTAGCTGACCATTTTTGAAAGTCTGACCAATTTTTCCTTCATCCTTAGCTGGCCATTTTTGAAGTTTGACCATTTTTCCTTCATCCTTAGCTGACTATTTTTAAAAGTCTGACCAATTTTTCCTTCATCCTTAGCTGACCATTTTTGAAAGTCTGACCATTTTTCCTTCATCCTTGGCTGACCATTTTTGAAAGTCTGACCAATTTTTCCTTCATCCTTAGCGATGGATCGTATGTACGAGTTCCATTTGAAGTCAGGTGTGCGTTTCAGGCCCAAGAGTCTCTCAAGGCACGGTTCATCGTGACTATTGGTAGTTCGAGGTCTTTCGAAGCATTGAATGTAACCTGCCATTTTTCGGAGCATCGAATTTAAACAGCTGTTTTTTACCCACTGAGAAGTTAGTTCTAGATCAGATGAAAGATCAGCTGCTAATGTTTTCAAACATGTTAAACATGTCTGCATAATTACTCTTACTATTTCCCTATGGGTGTGTGGTTACAAGGTCAGCATTCAGACCTTGAAACCCGGGTTCGAATATTACTATCGCCAGTTTGCCAAGGAAGTGACTTTTTGATAATAACGGTCTGGGGAGACGATCTTAACGTGCGGCGCTTTTGGGGAAAGGTCTGAAAACAATACCCCAAGGGTTGATCCAAGCCTGGTAACCGAAACAGGGGCGACAGAACTTTTCCGAACCTGTCGAATTCACACGTCATCGTGAACGAGTTTTTGAACAAACTGATCACATTCAAAATTGTTGATCACGCCAAATTATGATTCTCTCTCTCACTCTCTCTCTCTCTCTCTCTCTCACTCTTTCTCTCTCTCTCTCTTTCTCTATCTCTCTCTCTCTCTCTCTTCCAGAAACAGTACCTAAGATCAGCTCGTGTATAGTTGCAGACTAAATCACAGGTTAGTTTGATAGGCTCCAGAGGCAGATATGCAATATAATTGGCCCTGCTCTGGCATCTCGTCTACAGTCACTTTCTCACAGACGCACCGTCGCCTCTCTCTGTCTGCTTTATAAATACTTTCATGGCAATTGCTCCGAGGAGCTGCATTCGCTGGTTCCCAGACTTCATGAGTTCAAGCGCCCTACGAGGCTGGCATCACGCTCTCACCCTTTCACTGTCGAAACTCCTAAATGTAGCCGTCTCTTCTACTCCAATAGCTTCATGTCTCGCACCTCTCGCCTGTGGAACTCCCTTCCCTATTCCAGTTTCCCTGAGAGCTATAACCTCCAGCTATTCAAATGTAATGTCAATCGACATCTCCAGTTGCCTTGATCTATCCACTATCCTTCTCCTCATCCTTTCCTCTGTCACTCCTATCTGATCTTGCTCCAAATCTTCTGTAACCCCTTGCGTCCTAGTGGCTTCTCGCCTTGCTTGGGGTGAAACGCTTAAAAAAAAAAAAAAAAAAAAAAGCTCTGTTGAAGAAACACAAATGTGCCTGAGCAGGTTCCCTCAACAGGGATTAGCTAACCACTCTAGCAGGTGCACATATGCTGAAACGAGCATCCATTACTGACAGCAGTATGTGTAAGACTTGCGGCACAATGGCAAAAAATATTTGCTCTGCCGTCAAAAGCAAGTTTGACAGATTGAGCCACACCTGTAAACTCAGGGCTAAGAAATCTTTTCTTAGCCTTGTTTTTTTTTGGGTTTTTTTTTTGTCTTTAACAGTCCAAGTCAAACCTTATCTTAAAATATAGCTCAACAAGTTGCGAGTAGAGTAACTCAAAATGTAGTTGCACTTAGTTTTTAAAGTCTCCCATAATGGTACCACCGTCTACACGTGTTTTTCGAGATTAGACGTATACACAGCAGCTAATATGGTTAGAAGTGAGTGATTTGTTTGTGAGTTCGTTGTAAAACAAAATAGATCCCCCACTTAATAGCTCATGTTGTGATATTGGACTACTAGTAGCGAGTTAAGCTACTAGTTGTGTATCAAGCGACATTTGAAAGTCTGGTGCTACTGAATTTTAAATTTATTTTCTTCTCAATCACCGACCAAGAGAACTCAGCATATTTTAAAAGTAGCCCAAGTAAACCTAGCTTATTTTTAAAGTAGTCCACGTAAACCAAGCTTATTTTAAATATAGCTCAAATAAGCCCAACATATTTTAAAAGTAGCACAAGTAATTCCAGCTTATTTTAAAAGTAGCTCAAGTATGTCCAGCATGTTTTAAAAGTAGCCTAAGTAAGCCCAGCTTATTTTTAAAGTAACCCAAGTAAGCTCAGTTTATTTCAAAAGTAACCCAAGTAGAGAGGTTTATTTTGAAATAGCTCAAGTATGTTCAGTTCATTTTAAAATGACCCCAAATAAGCCAAGTTTATTTTAAAAGTAGCCCAAGTATGTCCAGCTTATTTTAAAAGTAGATCCAAAAGCATCCCAGTTTATTTTGAAAGTAATCCAAGTATGCCGTGAATATTCTAAAAGTAGCCCATATAAATCCAACTTATTTTCAAAGTAGCGCAAGTAAGCCCAGGTTATTTTGAAAGTATTCCAAACTTAGTTTATAAAGTAGTCTAGGTGTGCCCAGCTATAATAATATATATATAAACTCACCCAAGTGTGCCCACCTTATTTAGGAAGTAGTCCAAGTGAGCCTATCTTATTTAGGAAGTAATCCAAGTGAGCCTATCTTATTTAGGAAGTAGTCCAAGTGAGCCTATCTTATTTTTAAAAGTAGCAGCCAAAGCCACGAGTGAAATTAAAAGTTTAACAGTTTTAGGTTTTAAAGAGGGATCGATCTGGCAACCCAAGTTACCTTGCTAGACACGGATCTATTGTTGATTATCTACAGATTTAATTAAAAAAAAATATTTTTGACGACAATAAAAGAAGACCAAAGTTAAACTACACCCGGATTATTAGTAGCAGCAGTATTATTTTTATCTTTTATTAGATTAAGAAAGCAGACGAAACAAACATCGTTGTATTTTTAAACAAATCCCCGACGACTGCACCAAAATATCAAAAGGTTAACAGGAATCCTATCGACCAGCTGGAATTAAATATCAACAAACTAACCATAGCCAATAAGGGCGAACGAGACAATTTAAAAACTCCCAAAATAATTGGTGATTTATAAACGAGGTTACATTTATGGAAGCATAAAAGCACACAAAACCTTCCTCTCCCTCCTGTTGTATACCAAATCCCCACTCCTGATTATCAATTAACCAAAATCATTAACCAACTCATTACACCATACATTCCCAGTAAACACAGCATCAAATCAACTCTAAAATTAATCCAAATCCCCAAAACACGAAAACCCGATAATGAAACCATGGTTCCACTTGATGTTGAATTTTTTTTTTTTTTTTCACCAATGTCTCAGAGAAACGATTGATGTAATTATGAGAAATATATACAATAATCTATCTCTCCTTCCATTAAAAATTAGACCCAATATATACAGAAACTACTTTTAACTTGTACTGTTCCATTCTTTGACCACAAAAACAATATATATGTACAACGTGACGGTGTTTCTATGGGTTCAATTCTGGGTCCAACTTTTACTAACTTATATATGGCTCACCTCGATAATATTATATTTAATATTTTTAGAAAAAAGTTCCATCTACCTAATACACGGACTACAAAAAGAATTTTTAAAAAATTATCCTTAAATTCACATATGAACTTAATAATAATAAAATTCCTTCCTTGATATATTGATAGACATCAATATTAATACATCCACTACCTCTCCATATAAAAAAAACTACCAACATATATTCGTGCACTCTTAATTATGAAAGCGAATGTCCTAACTACTACAAAATACAATTATACAAACTTTAATAAACCGTGCAAAAGTTAAGTTATCCAGAAAAAAAGATTTTCTACACTGAACTAAAAACATTAAACAAATTAGCAATGACTTTCCTAACTACAAATAAGGCGATCTATTAGAAATCTTAATATAAATCAAATATAACATAATACTTCCTCAAATAGCCCTAAACATATCAATCTTTTATACCATAATCAGATGCATTCTAAATATAAACAAGATGAAAAATCCTTAAAAAAAACTCATCAATACTAATATATCACCCACAGATCCCAGTAAAAAAATTAAAATTAATTATATATTATATTATATTAACTTTGATATTACTAACTTAATCATCCGCAATAACTCCCTCCCACCAATTAATGTATTGCAAAAAAAAACATCATATATCAATTTAAACATCCCTTGAGAGATTGAATTTCTGACAAAAAAAGATGATATATATGTTGGTTATACCACAATCACGTTATCAAGAAGGCTTACTATACACATTAATGATTCATCATCCAATGCTCAACATCTACAAAAACATTCTTGTCCAACATTTACAATTTCGAAGAATATCAGTGGACAATACGTGTATACATCACAAAGAAAGTGATAAGCAGAAACTACAAATTCTTGAAGCCTCTTTATCAAAAAATTAAAACCAACACTTAACAAAATTATGAATATAGTACAAATATTCTGAAATACTTATAGTATGTTTTTTTAAAAAATATCTAAGTTATAACAATTTAAAAACAATTAAATTATTACCTCCAATTAATATTTCAATTATTAACTAAGTTCCCTCCCTTACATTAAAATTTTTAAAAATGAAATTGACGCTATGTACACGAGCGTATTCACAACTGTAATAATTCAAAAACAAAGAATATCTCTTACGGCATAAATCTTTTAAAATCAGTGTTGGTGACTTTGCTCATGACTTGAATTATTGACGGTTTAACCACAAAAGCAAAAAATTATTTCAGGCAAGCATAATATATATATATATATATATATATATATATATATATGAGAGAGGGAGTGTGTGTGTGTCTGTGTGTCTGTGTCTGTGTGTGTACTGACAGCGTCCTAGAGATGTATTTGCTGTCTAGTGTCTAAGAAATCCCCAAAAGTTATGGCACAAGGAACTAGAACAATCTACCACTTGGACTAAATAAAGAGTTCGGTTCTAAATTACAAAACGATTTCATTGTACTTCGTATGAAATTGTGTCATGGAATTTAACTTATACTAATTTATTTTATGACTCGATTGAATAACCCGAAGTGAAATTAGCCCAAAAGCACATAGAGGTAAAAAAAAATTTTAAAAAGCATAAAGATAATTCTCTGCAAACATTGATCTAAAGAATCGAAACGGTTTACTTACATCAACCAACAGGGGAACATCGGAAAGTGTCTGATAAAGCCTGAACGTTGTCTCTGGAAGATCATCGGAAATATAATCCGGGCCTGTTTGTCCTGCCAGCCTTTCAGTCAATTCCTTTTCATTTCCCGGTTGATTAACGACATTTTCCATTTCGAAAGTTTTTCTTTCAGCCATCTCCCTATTTTCTAAGATCAATTCTTCTCCGTCTACCGTAAACAGCGAACATGTACTACCTTCTTCACTTATGTGGTCATCTTCCGATAGAGCTAATTCGTTCGACTGATTCCGTTGAATTGAAGTCTTTGAATGTCTTTTATTTGCTTCTTTAACATTAGGATTAAGCGTGTTAACGCCTTGAGTGCAAATGTCTACACCTTTCTGTTTATTTAAAGGTTCCGTAACAGTTTCTTCTTCTCTTGATAACAGTTCCTCAAACGAAACAATGAATCCAGGCTCTTCCGTTAAGAAATCACTATCGTATTCAAGTACGTTTTCAGTCAGTAATGGTCTCTGTTCACAATTCATTGCGGGAGGATTAAGAACCGTTTGTCTCCCCTGATCAGTCTCTTTCGCTTTGACGCCTGTAGCCTCTTTCTCGAGTGCAAACGACTGTCCTGACTTACCGATCTCTCCATGTATTGTTTCTATGTCAGTTACAAAATGGTCATCTGAATTTCTATCGTCATTAAATTCCGTTTCTGTCTCAACTAGAAAATAATCGTCGTCGTCGATGCTTGGATAATATATGGTTTTCGAGTCAGTTTTCTTCGGTTTAGCGCCATTTCTACTTTGCAAAATACGAGCTTCTGCCTCTTCCGTCAATAACTGATCCAGTGGAATATTGCAGTGTAGATCGTTGAGATCAATATCTGCACACTTATCGTTAAAGTCACTGTATTGATTACACGCGTGATCCGTTTCTAAGAAAATACTTTGTGTCAAATCACCGGTATTTTCATGTTCCATATCCGCTTGCAAATATATACAGCCATCGTGACTGCGAGCGTACTTCATAAAAGATTTTAACTCAAGTACAAACGACTGTGTCATTTTTACCACGTCATCTAAGAGGTTTTCCTGGGATAAAACAGCTTTTTTCGGATCCAGAAGTGTGTCCCCTGAGACGGCTTCGTCAGGCCATTGAGTGGTCCTCTGTCTCTGGAGATTCTGATCATTTGCATCGATCTTCATATCACGACCTGCTGAATCAGAACTAGGACTTTTTGCAAGTTGTCCATTTACACCGACAATGTCGAGACTAACACTAGACCCATCCTCCTCTAATAGGCCTTCCTTTCCATCTTGACCTGTTTTACGTTTCGATAACTGATATCTTGTACTCTCCTTCTTCAATAGGCGTGGTTCCTCTTCGTCTAGATCATACATCAAATCATCGTCCTCTAATATGCCTTCCCCTTCATCTTGACCTGTTTTACGTTTCGATAATTGATACCTTGTGCTCCCCTTCTTCAATAGGCGTGGTTCCTCTTCGTCTGGGCCATAACTCCAATCATCCTCTTCTATTAGGCCTTCCTCTCCATCTTGACCTGTTTTACGTTTCGATAATTGATATCTTGTGCTCCCCTTCTTCAATAAAGGTGGTTCCTCTTCGTCTGGGCCATAACTCCAATCATCCTCCCCTATTAGGCCTTCCTCTCCATCTTGACCTGTTTTACGTTTCGATAATTGATACCTTGTGCTCCCCTTCTTCAATAAGGGTGGTTCCTCATCGTCTGGGCCATAACTCCAATCATCCTCCGCTATTAGGCCTTCCTCTCCATCTTGACCTGTTTTACGTTTCGATAAATGATATCTTGTGCTCCCCTTCATCAATAGGTGTGGTTCCTCTTCGTCTGGGCCATAACTCCAATCATCCTCCCCTATTAGGCCTTCCTCTCCATCTTGACCTGTTTTACGCTTCGATAATTGATACCTTGTGCTCCCCTTCTTCAATAGGCGTGGTTCCTCTTCGTCTGGGCCATAACTCCAATCATCCTCTTCTATTAGGCCTTCCTCTCCATCTTGACCTGTTTTACGTTTCGATAATTTATATATTGTGCTCCCCTTCTTCAATAGGCTTGGTTCCTCTTCGTCTGGGCCATAACTCCAATCATCCTCCCCTATTAGGCCTTCCTCTCCATCTTGACCTGTTTTACGTTTCGATAATTGATACCTTGTGCCTCCCTTCTTCAATAGGGGTGGTTCCTCATCGTCTGGGCCATAACTCCAATCATCCTCCGCTATTAGGCCTTCCTCTCCATCTTGACCTGTTTTACGTTTCGATAAATGATATCTTGTGCTCCCCTCCTTATATAGCCGTGGTTCCTCTTCGTCTGAGCCATAACTCCAATCATCCTCCCCTATTAGGCCTTCCTCTCCATCTAGACCTGTTTTACGTTTCGATAATTGATATCTTGTGCTCCCCTTCTTCAATAGGCGTGGTTCCTCTTCGTCTGGGCCATAACTCCAATCATCCTCCCCTATTAGGCCTTCCTCTCCATCTTGACCTGTTTTACGTTTCGATAATTGATACCTTGTGCTCCCCTTCTTCAATAGGCGTGGTTCCTCTTCGTCTGGGCCATAACTCCAATCATCCTCCCCTATTAGGCCTTCCTCTCCATCTTGACCTGTTTTACGTTTCGATAATTGATACCTTGTGCTCCCCTTCATCAATAGGCGTGGTTCCTCATCGTCTGGGCCATAACTCCAATCATCCTCCCCTATTAGGCCTTCCTCTCCATCTTGACCTGTTTTACGTTTCGATAATTGATACCTTGTGCTCCCCTTCATCAATAGGCGTGGTTCCTCGGCGTGTGGGCCATAACTCCAATCATCCTCCCCTATTAGGCCTTCCTCTCCATCTTGACCTGTTTTACGTTTCGATAATTGATATCTTGTGCTCCCCTTTTTCAATAAACTTGGTTCCTCTTCGTCTGTGGTCTCATTCAAATCATCCTCCTCTAAAATGCCTTCCTCACCATCTTGACCTGTTTTACGCTTCGATAATTGATATCTTGTGCTCCCCTTTTTCAATAGGCTTGGTTCCTCGTCGTCTGGGCCATAACTCCAATCATCCTCTTCTATTAGGCCTTCCTCACCATCTTGACCTGTTTTACGCTTCGATAATTGATATCTTGTGCTCCCCTTTTTCAATAGGCTTGGTTCCTCTTCGTCTGGGCCATAACTCCAATCATCCTCTTCTATTAGGCCTTCCTCTCCATCTTGACCTGTTTTACGTTTCGATAATTGATATCTTGTGCTCCCCTTCTTCAATAGGCGTGGGTCCTCGTCGTCTGGGCCATATCTCCAATCATCCTCCTCCAATAGGCCTTCCTCTCCATCTTGACCTGTTTTACGTTTCGATAATTGATATCTTGTTTTCCCCTTTTTCAATAAACGTGGTTCCTCTTCGTCTGTGGCCTCATTCAAATCATCCTCCTCTAATATCCCTTTCTCTCCATCTTGACCTGTTTTACGTTTCGATAATTGATATCTTGTGCTCCCCTTTTTCAATAAACGGGGTTCCTCTTCGTCTGGGCTATAATTCAAATTATCCTCCCCTATTAGGCCTTCCTCTCCATCTTGACCTGTTTTACGTTTTGATAATTGATATCTTGTGCTCCCCTTCTTCAATAGGCGTGGTTCCTCGTCGTCTGGATCATAACTCCAATCATCCTCCGCTATTAGGCCTTCCTCACCATCTTGATCTGTTTTACGTTTCGATAATTGATAACTTGTGCTCCCCTTCTTCAATAGGCGTGGTTCCTCGTAGTCTGGGCCATAACTCCAATCATCCTCCCCTATTAGGCCTTTCTCTCCATCTTGACCTGTTTTACGTTTTGATAATTGATATCTTGTGCTCCCCTTCTTCAATAGGCGTGGGTCCTCGTCGTCTGGGCCATATCTCCAATCATCCTCCGCTATTAGGCCTTCCTCTCCATCTTGATCCGTTTTACGTTTCGATAATTGATATCTTGTGCTCCCCTTTTTCAATAAACGTGGTTCCTCTTCGTCTGTGGCCTCATTCAAATCATACTCCTCTAATATCCCTTCCTCACCATCTTGACCTGTTTTACGTTTCGATAATTGATATCTTGTGCTCCCCTTTTTCAATAAACTTGGTTCCTCTTCGTCTGGGCTATAATTCAAATCATCCTCCCCTATTAGGCCTTCCTCTCCATCTTGACCTGTTTTACGTTTTGATAATTGATATCTTGTGCTCCCCTTCTTCAATAGGCGTGGTTCCTCGTCGTCTGGACCATAACTCCAATCATCCTCCCCTATTAGGCTTTCCTCTCCATCTTGACCTGTTTTACGTTCCGATAATTGATATCTTGTGCTCCCCGTTTTCAATAAACGTGGTTCCACTTCGTCTGTGGCCTCATTCAAATCATCCTCCTCTAAAAGGCCTTCCTCTCCATCTAGACCTGTCTTATGTTTCGATAATTGATATCTTGTGCTCCCCTTTTTCAATAAACGTGGTTCCTCTTCGTCTGTGGCCTCATTCAAATCATCCTCCTCTAATATCACTTCCTCACCATCTTGACCTGTTTTACGTTTCGATAATTGATATCTTGTGCTCCCCTTTTTCAATAAACGGGTTTCCTCTTCGTTTGGGCTATAATTAAAATCATCCTCCCCTATTAGGCCTTCCTCTCCATCTTGACCTGTTTTACGTTTTGATAATTGATATCTTGTGCTCCCCTTCTTCAATAGGCGTGGTTCCTCGTCGTCTGGACCATAACTCCAATCATCCTCCCCTATTAGGCCTTCCTCTCCATCTTGACCTGTTTTACGTTTCGATAATTGATAACTTGTGCTCCCCTTCTTCAATAGGCGTGGTTCCTCGTCATCTGCGCCGTAACTCCAATCATCCTCCCCTATTAGGCCTTCCTCTCCATCTTGACCTGTTTTACGTTCCGATAATTGATATCTTGTGCTCCCCGTTTTCAATAAACGTGGTTCTTCTTCGTCTGTGGCCTCATTCAAATCATCCTCCTCTAAAAGGCCTTCCTCTCCATCTAGACCTGTCTTATGTTTCGATAATTGATATCTTGTGCTCCACTTTTTCAATAAACGAGGTTCATCTTCATCTGGGCTATAATTCAAATCCTCCTCCTCTAAAAGTCCTTCCTCTCCATCTTGACCAGTTTTACTTTTCGATAATTGATATCTTGTGCTCCCCTTTTTTAATAAACGTGGTTCCTCTTCGTCTGTGGCCTCATTCAAATCAACCACCTCTAAAAGGCCTTCCTCTCCATCTGGACCTGTTTCATGTTTCGATAACTGATATCTTGTGCTCCCCTTTTTCAATAAGCGTGGTTCGTCTTCGTCTGGGCTATAATTCAAATCATCTTCCTCTAAAAGGCCTTCCTCGCTATCTTGACCTGTTTTGCGTTTCGATAATTGATATTTTCTGGTCCTCTTTTTCAATAAACGGGGTTCCTCTTCGTTTGGGGCCTCATTCAAATCATCCTCCTCTAATAGTGCTTCTTCTACATCTGAACCTGTTTTATGTTTCGATAATTGATATTTTGTGCTCCCTTTCTTCAATAAGCGGGGTTCCTCTTCGTCTGGGCCATAACTCCAATCATCCTCCCCTATTAGGCCTTCCTCTCTATCTTGACCTGTTTTACGTTTCGATAATTGATATCTTGTGCTCCCCTTTTTCAATAAGCGTGGTTCCTCTTCGTCTGTGGTCTCATTCAAATCATCCTCCTCTAAAACGCCTTCCTCTCCATCTGGACCTGTTTTACGTTTCGATAATTGATATCTTGTGCTCCCCTTTTTCAATAAGCGCGGTTCTTCTTCGTCTAGGCTCTCATTCAAATCCGCCTCTTCTGAAAGGCCTTCTTCTCCATCTGGACCTGTTTTACGTTTCGATAATTGATATCTTGAGCTCCCCTTTTTCAATAAGCGTGGTTCTTCTTCGACTAGGCTCTCATTCAAATCCTCCTCCTCCTCTAAAAGGCTTTCCTCTCCATCTGGACCTGTTTTACGTTTTGATAATCGATATCTTGTGCTCCCCTTTTTCAATAAGCGCGGTTCATCTTCCTCTAGGCTCTCACTCAAATCCTCCTCCTCTAAAAGGCTTTCCTCTCCATCTGGACCTGTTTTACGTTTTGATAATCGATATCTTGTGCTCCCCTTTTTCAATAAGCGCGGTTCATCTTCCTCTAGGCTCTCATTCAAATCCTCCTCCTCTAAAAGTCCTTCCTCTCCATCTGAACCTGTTTTACGTTTCGATAATTGATATCTTGTGTTCCCCTTTTTCAATAAATGGGGTTCCTCTTCGTCTAGGCTCTCATTCACATCATACTCCTCTAAAAGTCCTTCCTCTCCATCTGGAACTGTTTTACGTTTCGATAAATATCTTGAGCTCCCCTTTTTCAATAAGCGTGGTTCTTCTTCCTCTAGGCTTTCATTCAAATCCTCCTCCTCTAAATTGCCTTCCTCTCCATCTGGACCTGTTTTACGTTTCGATAATTGATATCTTGTGCTCCCCTTTTTCAATAAGCGTGGTTCCTCTTCGTCTAGGCTATCATTCAAATCATCCTCTTCTAATAGGCCTTCCTCTCCATCTGGACCTGTTTTACGTTTCGATAATTGATATCTTGTGCTCCCCTTTTTCAATAAACGTTGTTCTTCTTCGTCTGGGCTCTCATTCAAATCATCCTCCTCCAATAGGCCTTCCTCTCCATCTTGACCTGTTTTACGTTTCGATAATTGATATCTTGTGCTCCCCTTTTTCAATAAATGGCGTTCCTCTTCGTCTAGGCTATCATTCAAAGCATCCTCCTCCAATAGGCCTTCCTCTCCATCTTGACCTGTTTTACGTTTCGATAATCGATATCTTGTGCTCCCCTTTTTCAATAAATGGGGTTCCTCTTCGTCTAGGCTATCATTCAAATCATCCTCCTCCAATAGGCCTTCCTCTCCATCTTGACCTGTTTTACGTTTCGATAATTGATATCTTGTGCTCTTCTTTTTCAATAAGCGTGGTTCTTCTTCGACGGTCTCATCATTCAGATCGTCCTCCTCAGATACATGTTCCTCTCCATCTTGCCCTGTTTTACGTCTCAATGCTCCATTTCTTGTGCTTGCTTTTTTCAATAAACCTTGTTCCTGTTCGTCAATATCTTTCATATCTTCACCGTAACTTTCTCTTAAATGTTCTTCTCCGTCTTGGTATCTTTTTGTGCTTGCATTTTTAACTGTAGACTGTTTCTTCTCTAATGCCTCACTGTCCGCCCCAGCTGATATGTCAGCATCTTTTGCTAATATATTCTCTGTATAATTCATAGCCTCATCATCGTCAGTTAGTTCACTATGTTTCTGGTCTGAATGTTTTAACTCTTCCTCTATTGTATTCAAATTTAGCGTCATTAACAAACTGTTACGCTTTAATGGTATCTCGTTTATACTTGAGAGACTTTTCCGCGGGAATTCATTTCTTTCATTCCGGTCTTCCACAGCGAAAGATTCCATATCCTTCCGTGATATGAGCATAGATCCTGACCCACTACCTATATACGGATATGCAATTTCGTTCGCAGTTTTTATTTCCTGCATGAACATTTGGTTGACATCGAGCGTCTCTTCTAAAATACCGTGGGATTTGAATATAAAATCATGTGTGCTGTTAATGAGATCGCCAATTGTATTGGTCCAGTTTTCGACTAGGAAGTTAATATCCTCCATGTGCTTGGTGACGTTTCGCGTCCAGCCAACGACAATAACATCCGTTGCTTCCAGGTGACTATATATTGTCTCTGCCTTACCAAGTAGTTGGTACATAGCATCCATGATTTCACTAAATGTTTCGCTTAATGGTATGATTTGATCTTTTGCGCCCAGCATGTAATAGTTCACATTGGGCGCCTTTAATTCTACTCCATTTTCTTGACACGCTTCCTTTTGGGGTTTAGTGTCTTTTCTTGTAACTCCCTCTCTACAATCATCCGGAATTGATGATACCTCTGTCGGTTCTTGTCCTACTTTTTCACTTTCATCTGGAGCAGTTGAGTCATCTGTCGACTCTTCTCCTAGCCTTCCTTTCTCAGTTTCATTTGCTTCTTTTACAGTTTCACTACTTTCCTTTCTTTCAAGCTTTTCGGCTGTGTCCGAGGGCGCCCGAAGAGACCTGTCACTATCCACTAGCACATGCCCGTCTGCCTCTTTTATCGGCACCATCATCTTTTCATCTGTTTGCAGTTCATCTTTTTCGGCCATTCTAGCTACGGACTCGTCGGGATGATCAGCATCCATAATCAGAGCAACTTCTTTATCAATGTCGGTTTCACTTTCTGATGAAGCGGATTTGCGGTCACTTCTCCCCACTTGTTCATCAAGTTCCTGGTTTTCTTCAACATCGGATTCTGTTTCCGAACTACTGGTACACTTCATGGAATCCATCTAATTTAATGACAAAAATATATATATATATATATATTCAAACAGGTTTGATTAAATAATTTAGAAATACTATGTCTGTTTACTTTTGTTTTAATCCCTTCGAGTCCACGAATGAATTTCTTCGTACCTGTAAAATATTGATTAAGTAAAATACCGAAATTTTCTTTCAAATGATTTTTATAATTTTTCCCAAATACTTTCAGACTCATCTGAGACTATCTTTAGGGGGTTAAATTGTCTGTGTATGTGTATGCGCATTTCTGTAAATTCAACAGATCATATATATATATATATATATATATATATATATATATATATATACAATCTTTTGAATTGAATTTATATATATATATATTTAACTTTTATATATATATATATATGTGTGTATTTAACTTTTATATATATATATATATATATATATATATATATATATTATTTATTATTTTATATATATATATATATTTAACTTTTATATATATATATTTTATTTATTATTTTATATATATATATTTATTTATTATTTATTTATTATATTTATTTATTATTTATTTATATTTATTTATTTATTATTTATTTATTTATTTATTATATATATATTTATTATTTATTTATATATATATTTTATTTATTTTATATATATTTAACGTTTATATATATATATATATATATATATATATATATATATATATATATATATATAACTTTGCTGCTACAAAACTTTATTGCTATACTTATTTAGGTCTTTAATTCTCTTACATAAAAAGTTTCTACGATTTTAAGTTTTTGTTTATTTTTATTTTAGTGTAATATAGATGTATTTTCAAAAACAAAACTAAACAGATATAGTATGTCTAAATTATTTCACCAAACCTATTTGAATGAAAATATTTTCTCTAAATACATAAATATATTTATATATAAATATTCACTAATTTAAGAAAGGTGCAAGTTACTTATCTGGTTAAACGACTGTTGTGTCGTAAATAGGAAAGGTTGACACACAAAGAAAGTAATTAATAGTTTACTCTGGATAATAATATGGTACACGGTTGAGAACACCGTCTAGTGTAATAAGCAATTAATCGGTATTTACCAGAGACCTCCCCACAAGGCGGGATGTTGCACATGGCCGGGGTTTTACGTAGGGCGTTCCGAGTCCGTAGACTCGGGCAAAAATTACTCGTAGACCCCGTATACACGGGGTCGGTTAGCTGTATATCTCCCCAAACGAAAATCTGATTTTCAGCATAGCCTCGTCTGGGTTCCTCTCCGCCCAGAAGCAGAGAGTCGACAAGCAGGGTTAACTGTAATCGTTAACTCCTTTCCCTAAGGGAAAGTGCCGTTTAAATAGTCTTAGACCAGTCCATCTTGTGAGGGCGTTCAGCTACTCCACAACACCACCCAACACACGTTGATTGAAGATGGCATTGATGCTTGAAATAGACTGTCGCCACTCGGTCTTGACCTCAGTGTTCACTAATATATATATACATTGATATTGAGCACTTTTTCCCACTTTTTTATAGCATAGTATTTTTTTAACGAAATGAGAAAATCGTCAGTCAATTGCTTCAACCTCCTGAAAAGTGAACTAAACTATTACGGAAAATTAATCTCGAAAATCTGGGGTGCAGGTGCTGAATATAACATTAATCAGTAAACAAACAACAATTTTATTTGTAATCATATATATATATATATATATATATATATATATATATATATATATATATATATATATAGGGAATGAACGGGGTATTCGACTGGATACGAAAATTCGGGTTTACAGAGCTGTTGTACTTGCCATCCTTTTGTATGGCTCAGAGTCTTGGACTCCATACAGGTGCCATATACACCAGCTAGATGTTTTCCATAAAATCTGTCTGCGTGCAATCTGTGAAGTTAAGCTTCAAGATAGGGCATCTAACGTAGACCTGTTTAACAGGTGTAATATTGGAGGAATTGAGACTTTTCTCATACAGTCTCAATTACGGTGGACTGGTCATGTCTTGAGAATGTCTGATGACAGGATACCCAAGATCCTAATGTACAGCCAGTTAGATCAGGGCTACAGGAATGTAGGACGCCCATGGCTAAGATACAAAGACAAGCTGAAAAGCAACTTGTCAGCAGTCAATATACCACATAACACCGTTGAGCGCTTAGCTTTGGAGCGGTTAAAATGGAGATCAACGTGTTTTAGTGGACTCAGCAATTTTCAATCTGCTTGTCTGAATCATCTTCAAGAAGCGAGAGCACGATCTAAAAGGTCAACCAATCTAACAGTGATCTCATCTCACAATCCTCACACTTGCTCCATATGTGGCCTCCTATGTAAATTACTAGCGGGTCTTAAATGCTACTTAAGATTATCGCAAAACTTTCATAATTGAATCAATAAACTGTCAGATCCTCATACGTCGAAACCGACAGGAGAGTCCATTATATATATATATATATATATATATACAGTGCTGTTCGATAAAAGTGACTCACTTAATATTTTTTACTAAATGTTCTCTTCTTCGATGAAACGAAAGTTGAGCTAAATTCAAAGGATAAGCGATCTAAAATCCGAAGAAGAAGCTTTGAAAGCTCTTTGAATTTAGCAGTTAGTACTGTCAAGCATACGTTCAGTATAATGTTCTGGGGATGCTTTTCTTTTCATAGAACTGGTTTCTTAAAACCTATTGAAAAGACCCCCAGGAGCGAGCAGTACAAGAGAATTTTAGAGTCTTGTCTGCTCCCTTCTACTGAAAGGGTGAAAATCGACCCCACCGAGCTCATTTTTATGCAGAATAATGCTCCCTGTCACAAATCAAAATTGATGAAGGAATACTTTGATGAGAAGCAGGTGAGTTTCATGAAATGGCCGCCCCAATCTCCTGACCTCAACCCCATAGAAAACTTATGGATCATGTTGATCAACTGCTTTCTCGGGAGCCTGTACTTTATAATGCTCCATAAGTTTTCTATGGGGTTGAGGTCAGGAGATTGGGGGCGACCATGTCATAACACTGAATGTCACCATGAACCACAATTGTGTGATGGAGGGGAGTGGTGACAACAGTGGCAGCACAAAATACGCTAACTGAATAAACGATTACGACGAACCATTGGCTATATTTAATACGTTCTGTCACTGGATAACTTTCATATTATTAGCTGATGATTTTGAAATAATTATCATTGGCTATATTTGATATCTTCGGTCATTGGCTAACTTTGAAATCATTGGTCGATGGCTAACTTTTAGTCTGGGTAGTTCTAATAGCTGCTCGGATTGAGCAATCGGAAAGCCGATTTCAAATTCCAGTCGAATCAATTACATTCAATTATGTGCTAATACCCTTGGGAAATGCATAGATTCTCTTCTTCTCCATCCAGCTATGGGTAACTAGCAGGACAGATCGGGTTCTGTAGCCTTGGGTAGCAATTGGTCTACCGCAAAAAGAAATGGAAACCTACTGCGGGAGAAAATCTGCCTCTTCAGTCATGTATCGAATGATACATGATCGCCTACGCGTGTATCACGCATGGCACATAACTGAATGACTGCATATCCAAACATTTACTATTTAAAATTCACTATTTTTTATCCATAAGCGGCTCGGATTGAGGAATCGGAGAGCCGAGTTCGAATTCCAGTCGGATCCATTGCATTCACTTACGTGCTAATACCCTTGGGAAAGGTATGGATTCTCCTCTTCTCCCTCCAGCTATGGGTAAATAGCAGGACAGACCGGATTCTGTAGCCTTGGATGGCAACTGGTCTACCGTAGAAAGAAATGGCAAACTTCTGTGGGAAAAAATCTACCTGCTCAGTCATGTATCGAAAGATACATGATCGCCTAAGCGTGTATCATGCATGGTACATAAATGACTGACTGACTTTCCAGTTGAATTCATTACATTCACTTATGTGCTAATAGCCTTGGGAAAGTTATGAATCCTCTTCTCCCCCTCCCAGGTATGGGTAAATAGCAGGACAGACCAAGTTCTATAGCCCTGAATGGCAACTGGTATACCGCAGAAAGAAATGGCAACCTACTGCGGGAAAAAATCTGCTTGGTCAGTCATGAGTTCTATTCCTATATGACACGAATTTGCCGATATGCTCAATGATCCTAAAAACTACTATAAAAAATTTTAAAATCTAATTATTACAAACAACACGAGACCTCAAAAATCACTTCTGTGTAAAAAAAATATTAAGAATGCTCATGCTCTCTGAGATATTGCATCTCCACCATTAATGTTAAAAAACATCATTAAATTCTTACATCGAACACACATTGACCACACCATCTCGCAGATTGGCCTGTCACCTATCGACATTAGACAAATATTAGAGCATAATACCAAGATACTCTACAGCAACCAATGAAAGGAAAGACGCAAAAACCTAAAAGCTATTGTTATACAAAATAACTGATTAATGTTATATTCAGATATTAATTTAAAAAAAAAATGTACCAATGTGTCGTCTTCGGTTTCTTCTGGAGTAGAAATATATCTTTCAATTCTTTTCGACTGTTTTTCAGATTCCTCCAATCGACACGTATTCCTGTATGGAAATAGAATTTTAATGGTAGGACAGAAAAAATGAATAAGGACAAAGTACAAGTAAATGAAACAAAAAAAAATGATTGAAAAGAAAGAAAGAAAGAAAGAGAGAAGAAAGAAAGAAAGAAAGAAAGAAAGACGGAAGAAGATTAATTGATAAAAAAAGAAAGCAAAACGTGAAGAAAAATAAATTAACTGAACATAAAGAAAGAAAGAAAGAAAGAAAGAAAGAAAGAAAAACAAGTTGAATGAAAAGAAAAAGAAAGAAAAAACAAATGAAAACAAGGAAAGAAACATGAATAAAGAAGAACTAGAAAATTAATTGAAAAAATTGATCGAAAAGAAAGAAAGAAAGAAAGAAAGAAAGAGAAAAAGATAAAAGAAAGAAAGTAAAAAGAAAGAAAGATCAACTGATAATAAAAAAAGCAAAAAATGAAGAAAAACTTTGATTGAAAGGAAAAGAATGAAAGAAAGAAAGATTGATAAGAAAGAGAGCAAAAAATGAAGAAAACAGATTGACTAAAAAGAAAGATTGAAAGAAAGAAATTATAAAGAAAAAAATGAAAAAAAATTGATTGAAAAGAGGAAAAGAGAGAAAGAAGGAAGAAAGAAAAACATTGACAAAAACGAAAGAAAAAATGAAGAAAAGATGGTTAAAAAGAAAGAAAGAAAGAAAGAAAGAAAGAAAGAAAGAAGAAAGTAAGAAATGAAAAAAGAAAGAATAGGTTAAAATATGACATACCAACAAGCTTCTAGTATTAACTCACGCCATTCTCCATATTTCTTCACCTGACTTGCCATCGTGGCTGCGTACACCAACTCATCTTGGTTCATATTTCCAAATCGGATACATCTGACCAGAATGTCGAAGTATGACTTTCGCTGGTTCAATCTGTAAGTGGTCCATTTCAACAAACTGTCAAGCGCTTGTAGTTCACAATTGATCTCCAGTCGATTGTCACAAAGAAGGTAGCAAAGCATATCGGCTGGCAGTTCTACAAACAGACGATGTTCATAGACTCGGGAATAGTTCCTGAGGATATACGTGTTGGCTAACTGGAACAACCTGCTGGATTCTGGAATGTTCTTCGTCAGGAGTATATACAGCGCTTGTTCGCTGTCCATCTTGCTAGTGTACAGGATACAAGCTCGGAATACTTCCTCCATTTCAAAGTCGAGAGCCGCCATAGAAATCTCTGCAACGTCCTTTTTGCTTATGTCCAAGTGACCTGCCCCGAAAGATAAGATTAGCGCCGAGTCGGGTTGTTTTTTAAATGATTTAACGACGTGAAAATATAAATTAGAACCGATAGCCACAATAATAATGAAAGCAAGAAATATGAATCTCACGATCGCTTTAATTTTAATGAATCTATTCCTCATGACGGCGTGAAGGTGTGTGATTCTGGGAGACTTTCTTCGAACGTTGATCTTCTCGCGAGGATGTGTCTTTCCTCTCTGGTGGGGCACAAGTGGGAGACAACCCTTAAAACACGTGACCTTTTATTAATTGATTTATCGGTTTGTACATCCATATTTCAGAAATTCTGCATCGGTATACATATATAAAAACAAATCGAAATTCTTTTAAAAATAGTCGGTGTCTTCAGATTGGAATAAGCTTTAAAATATATGATTAGTAAATATAGTTTTACTTAATAACAATACTGCGATTAACTATTTTATTCAATTTTACTTGTCCCCCACTTGTGCCCCACCAGAGAGGAAAAACACATACTTCCGAGAAGATCAACGTTCGAAGAAAGTCTCCCAGAACCACACACCTTCACGCTGTCATGAGGAATAGATTCATTATAATTACTCGTGTTAACAGAATAGCCGAAAGCACTCGTATGTAAAAAAAAAAAAAAAAAAAAAAAAGTTCGCTCGTTAACTTAATTTTTAGCAACTCAGGTTCCCATAACTATCAATTTTTTTACTACTTCTAAATGAGATTCTTTTTACCTGTGTATGTAAATTCCAGAAGTTTGCTGAATATCACCGAGCGAACACGTGTCACCTTGACGAGTAGGATTTTTTTACTGCTTGACCATAATTCGGCTATTCGTCTGAACAACAAACTTTGGAACGCCAAAATAAACAAGTGAGCCGTGAAAAACCTGTCCGGAAAGACGATGAAAATGTCGCAATAACGGCCGTTTTTCTTAGCCTGTTGGATGCCATGATAAGTGTCCGCCAAGTGCTCCAGTTGGTGTGGGGACAATTCCAAGAAACGGTAGCTTTCGGGAAATGGACACTTGATTTTTGGTTCCAGTTGGCTGCTAACTCTGCTACCCATGACCGTAAAGAAATCTGAAACAAGAGAATGTGAATCTTTTATTTTTACCAAAATACTGTATTCAAAATTGAAATAAGCAAAGATCTGGGGTCAAAAAAAAGGGGGGAATCGACCATAGACGGAATCATCGAGTCAATGTGAACGATCCTTTCCTTAGCTGCATTATATGTGCTTCGCCAGGGTTACATACAGTTTAGAATTCTGAGTTTTCCATCTCCTAGTCTGGTTGCCACTTAGGTCGGTCCTGCTATTTACCTAGCTGGGGTGGGAGCGGGCTTTAGAAGAGATGGATTCATACTTTTCTTAAGGGTATTAGCACGTAAGTGAAGGTAATGAGCTCAACTGGAATCCGAAATCGGTTCACCGATTCCTCAATCCGAGCCACAATCCATTAGTCTACCGGTACGGTCTTCGTCAGGAGTATATACAGCGGGGTCCTGGGGTCCAGGAATGAATTAATCCATTTGCTCTGGAAAAGTTTCGGTTTATCAACATTTCGGGCCACGAACGGCCTTCGGGAACGAATTAAATTTGTGAACCGAGGTCCCACCACTGTGTGTGTGTGTGTGTGTGTGTGTGTGTGTGTGTGTGTGTGTGTGTGTGTGTGTGTGTGTGACAATTTTGAAAACTTTTATTTTGATATGTTTTGATCGGCGTCATCAGAAAAATAATTCAACAAATCATATAAAGCTAGAAGTTTTTCAAATTGTCTTACATGTTTACCATTTTTTCCTCAATAATCTTCACCCTTTACAAGGTCCAAGAGCCACACGAGGTAGAGGGTTATTGAGTGAGAGGCGCAGTTTATGGGGATATGTGGGTAGGTAACGGTTAACCCCTAAGCTTGAACAGGTTAAGATTGTAGTGATCGGGAAAGCATTCTCTTGGAAAAAATCACAAATAGAAAATACTGTATTATTGTTGCCAGATTTAATTTTAGTTTTTCTCCATTTTGATTTTAGTTTAATGCCCTTTTGAAGGTGCCAACAAACCATTCTGCTTGACCATTTGACTTTGGATGATAAATTGCCTTTGTCAAATGTTCAACTGCATAGTTTTTGCAGAAATTTTTAAACTCACTAGAAGTAAATTGAGTTCCATTATTGGATACCACAGTGTCTGGTACTCCAAAGTTTGCAAAAAGTTTGCACAAAAATTTAATTGTTATTGCAGTAGTAGGTGTTTTTCACTATAATATCATTTTCTGAAACTGTTGACCACAATTAAATAGTATGAACCATTTAGTAGTCTAGCAGAGACCATATGTAGTCTTGTCCAGTTTATCAGTGCTCGACTATGCCTGATAATTTATAGATGATGATTTTGCTGCTGAATTACAACCATTAAATTTTCTAACTGTATTTTGGATATCTTTGTTCAACTTTGGTCAATAAACACAGGTTCTCATCAGGGACTTCATCTTCACTATTCCCAGATGTCCTACATGGAATAGTTTTAAAATTCTTTATTTGTAATGATAATGGAATTACTACTCTTTCTGCATACAAACGTACTTGATCATGAATAGAATATGCTATTTTATTGTTACCAGGTTTAATTTTAATTTTTCTCCATTTTGACTTAACATCATTCATAGTTTTTCTGAATGAATGCATCCTGTTCAGAATTAATTTTGATATCGTTTATCATGACTGGCAATTCTTTAATAGTGTTACACACCAGGCTTTTAATTTTGCTTTCAGATTCCAGTGAAGCAATCGCAGTATCTTCAAAATCTTAACATTTCAATATCGAACTGAACAAGCTATCTGCATGTCCCAATTTCTTTGATGATAGAAATCCCATCTTGAAATCATAGTTCAGTAAAATCATAGCCCAACATTGTAGTCGATTTGCAGTATGTGTGGGAATCCCTTTCTTAGTACCAAATATACTTAATAATAGACAATGATCAGTTTGCAGTATGAAATTTCTTCCTAATATTATCTTATGAAATTTCTTTACAGCAAAAATTATAGCAAACGTTTCCTTTTCAATTTGACTGTAGCATTTCTTAAACTTCTTGAAATGTAACCGGCTGCTTTCACTGTACCGTCTTCGAATTTATGGCCTATTACCGCTCCTATGCAGTGTTCGCTCGCGTCCGATGCTACTGTAGAGGACCCTGTGGGTTTGAGTGTTTTTGTATTAGGAACACGTGCTGTTTATTCTTGCTAGAAGAAGGTCCAACTACGAGAACATGGCGGACTCAAGTTGAGTCTAACCGAAGATGTAAAGAAAACAAACAAGACTGATATATATATATATCTCTGTGTGTGTGTGTGTGTGTGTGTGTGTGTGTGTGTGTGTGTGTGTGTGAAAAAATATATGTATTAAACAACAAATTTACAAGTGAAAAAGACATCAACATTTGTGTTTGTGCGTGAACGTAAAGAGTTTGTATATTGGTGAAAGTTCGTACGTACGTGTGTGTGTGTTTCATGGCGTTTTCCCACAAGTGGGCAAAACGCAGATCTCTGCGAGAGATCACATTTTTAAATGTGTCCGCTGAAATGCAAAGTCAAAAGAGAACGAGGCAAGAAGTCGCCCAGTATTTATAGCGTAGGGAGAGCGTTCCCTAGTGGACAATTAGGAAATTAAGGAGGAGATAACTCTGACACTACTATTATCCGAGGGGCGAGTCGTCATGTGTCATCGATAACTCTGAAGTTAGTAATTTTTTAATTCCTTCGAATGATTTTTGACATTCCGACAACCAATTCCATTTCTTACCCTTCTTAAGTAAATCATTCAGTAGTGTTCGTAATTTGTACATCTCTGGCACTTAAATATTATAATAATTCGCTAAACCGAGAAATGACTGTAGAGTTACCAAATTTGTCGGGGGAGGCATGTCTTGAATGGCACGTGTTTGAGCGGGATCTGGTCTTCTTCCTTTTTCGTCGATTATCTGACCTAAATATGTAAGCTTGTCCAGAAAGAATTGACATTTCTGTTCACTGATTTTGAAACTGTAATCATGTAGTCTTTGAAATATTCCCTGAATCAATTTTACGTGCTGTATTTTCATAGCAGAAGTATATTATCTATATAAGCGACAACACCGTCTAGTCCAGCCAACGTCGTATCCATTATTTTGATGGAAAATACCTGGGGTTACATTTACACCAAAGGATAATCTTTTAAACTTGTAGAGTTATTTATGCGTTTTAATAGTCAAAAACTTCTGGCATTCCTCATCCACTTCGATTTGAAGATATGCAGGTAAATTTTTTAAAAGCATTTACCACCATTTAATTTTGCAAATATATCCTCTGGAGTTAAAATGGCATATACACGTGGTAGGAGGCAATCATCCAATCCAGTTGAAAAACCCGCACATAAACGAATCTTATTATTTTTCTTTCTAATATAAACCACTGGTGTGGCCCGTACTAAATAATCTATTTTTTTTATAACTCCACGATTTTCTAACCTATCCAGTTCAGTGTTAATAGACTCCAACACAGCAAAGGGTATCTTTCTCTTACGCTTAAACACTGATACCACATTTTTTAATTTGAAAAATGCCTTTGACTTAGTACATTTTTCCCAACTCCTTTTATGTATGTATTTTTTAGGGGATTTTTTTTTCATATATAAACAGCTGGCGTAGTCCATTCCGAATAATCTATTTTTCAATAACTCCGAACCTGTCAAGTTCGGTGTAAATAGACACCAACGCAGCAAATGGTATCTTTCTTTTAGGCTTAAAAAATTGGTACCACATTTTCTTTTATTATTTTGGTTCAAAAATAATGTCGTTTTCTCACATAAAGTTGAACGTCAAAAAACGACATTATTTTTGCACCAACCTAATAATTCGAAAAATGCCTTTAACTTTGTAAATTTTCCCAACTCCCCTGAGAAAATATTCGTGGATTTATTTTTTAGTTTACTCAGTGTTTCTTAAGCTGTAATGTTTTTCTTTGGCGAACAATTTTCCCACAGATTGAATTAATCGACCAATTCTATATTTCAAATAATTCTAGCCAATCGACTAGTTGGAACTTTTTAATACGTAAACATTGATGTTTTTAGATTTACTCGCAAGAGCGATGTTATACGTAATTTTCCCAAGAAAAATTAATTTCTTGCCCGATATTTCTCAAGTTAGCCTTGCCAATTCTGTTCCAAGTTTTTTCATCAATAATTGTAATATCGCTACTAGTATTTAATTGAAATCTCACCATAGCTTTATTCATTTGTAATGTCACGAATTATCTATTATTTGAACTTTCCATTTATTTAGTTGGCAGCACTATTTTCAGCAAGTTAATTTGTTGTAATTTCTTTTGCTTTTCGACTTGCAGTAGTTTCGTTTGTGACCTGTTTTTCCACAACTAAAACATTTTAGTTTTAAATGGACAGACCGTGAAGCATACCACAGTCATAGAATAGGTTAAGTTTGCAATATTTGTATTCTAGATTTTTTTCTTTTGGTACAAATGTCTTTTTCCGAACAACTTGTACTTCTGAGGTGCCATTTTGCTCGATTTTCGGTATATTTTAAATTGACAATTTTTTTGCACTCTTCCTCAACACTCTGTATCATTAACTTTGAATCCTGTTCAAGTTTTGTAACGTTCGAGAGCGTATTTCCGTATTGTCGCTTTATGTTAGACCTTTAACGAAGATTAGACATTTAAATCTGGCTGGGTGATAATTCATCCAGTTTAAATTTCTCACATTTACAGTTGACTTTACCAGCATATGTGACAAAATCTTCATTTTCGTCTTTAATAAGGTTCATGCACTTCCAACATGTATAAATTAGTGAATTCTTTTCACCAAAGATTTTTGGTACCGGCACTGTTTCGTTAAATTACACTTTTATGGGGTTTTCGGCAAAATGAAATTCAGATATTTTCATGTTCAGCGGCGCACAATTTTCATAACAGAAGTACCTTCTTTTCATCCGACCATCCTTGACATTCTCCTCTGAAAATGACCTCGTACCTTCAGTGACGTAATTAAATTCACTGACTGAGTTAGCGACTGAGTTCGGCGAAAACGAAAATGACGCATTGTCTGTGCCTTGCTTTCTCAGGATTGCGTTTATCTGTTCTTGATATTCAATACACTCCCGTTGCATTTGCTGTAATAATGTATTCTGGAATTAATGCTGTTGCGAAATCATTATCTTCAATTCTTCCATAGCGTATTTTGTTCGTACAAGTAGTCCTTAACTTATTTTTTAATATCTGTATATCAAACAGCTTTGAAGTTTATCGTTGCGCTATGAATATACACGAATACCAAAACTTTTTCCCGTGAATTTTGAATTTTTTCCACGAGTTTTTTATGCGAAGTGTGAAGGAATTTTTTTTTCGTGTGAATTCGAATTCTAGTCACCACTATTATGTCTTCATTGAATCGAATGAAGATGACACAATCAAGAAGTAGTATGTCGCTTGGAGTCGATGTAGTCTTTCTGAAATCGGTTGTAAGCAGATAAGGTAGATCTCTAACTCTTCTCTCCATCTAATGACGATTCTCGGCATCAGTCTATTTATATTTGGTCGAGTCCAAGTCCACTTCTGGAGAGGGGGTTGTGTTCATCTCCGTAATAATTAGTATAAAATAAAATAAAAATAAAAAATGTATTTTTTTTTAAATAGAGTTAACACAAAACAGCCAAGGAATTCTATGAGAGTGATGAAACTAACCTGATTTTACTTTGTCTCGATTTATTCAGTGAGTTTTTTCATTCATGTTCATTTTCATACCAGATGAAATTCATTTATTTGCTGTTCAATGGTGAAATAGCTAAACAAGATAGATAGATATAAAAAGCTTTTGATAGATAGATAGGAAATGGACAAAGTCCGACAATTTATTTATTAAAGACATTTTTATGTTTAACGTTCTTTTTATAGATACAAGTATTTAAGTAAATGCTCTGTTTATAATAAACAGTATTAAATAACATTTACCGGCCTGAATGCCCGAGAAATTTTCATAGAAAATATTCGTCCTTTGACAGGATTCGAACTTGCATCCTATACGGAACCGTCATTTAGCTTGACGTGCCTAACCGCTCGGCCACAAAGGATCGTTCGGTTGGCAAGGTCGAATTTACTGCTTATAAACTTCAATCTTCCATGATTCTCGTACATTCATAACTGCTCATGGCGTATCAAATGTAAACAGATGACGTCATACATTAAGAAATGGACAAAGTCCGACAATTTATTTATTAAAGACATTTTTATGTTTAACGTTCTTTTTATAGATACAAGTATTTAAGTAAATGCTCTGTTTATAATAAACAGTATTAAATAACATTTACCGGCCTGAATGTCCGAGAAATTTTTCATAGAAAATATTCGTCCTTTGAGCGGTTAGGCACGTCAAGCTATGTTCTATGAAAATTTCTCGGACATTCAGGCCGGTAAATGTTATTTAATACTGTTTATTATAAACAGAGCATTTACTTAAATACTTGTATCTATAAAAAGAACGTTAAACATAAAAAATGTCTTTAATAAATAGATAAATAGATATAAAAAGGTTTTGATAGATATAAACAAGTTTTGATAGATAGATAGATAGATAGATAGAACGAAAAAGGTTTTGATAGATTAGGTTAGTTGATTTTACGAATTTTCAGCCCTTGTTTGGTTATTTATTGCCGATTTTGTATGGAGCACCCGGTGAGGATCAAACTCGTTGCACAGTAGTAATGGTCAACTAGCCATTACCACACGCTGAAATACCTGGGTTAAGTTAGGTTGATTGATTTTATGATATGTCAACACTTGTTTGCCTATTTAATGTCAATTTTGTATGGGACACCCAGTGAGGATCGGATTTCCTATTCAGTAACAATGGTCAACGAGACTAACCTCGGTACATATCGCCCATGGCCGAAGCGCCCCACCCCCGCCACACACACACACACACACACACACACACACGTATGTGCGTGCGTGTGTTTTGCGTGTGCGTAAGACACAGAAATATATACTGTGTGTAACAGCAAAATTGTCCAATTGTTAGATTAAGTTCTGAACCGTTGTATCTTAGAAATGATTAAATATTTCTTACTGGTATTCTCTGAGGTTTTTATGACACTGTTGGACTTTACTTTGGACAATAATAATTGCTTTCTAAGCTTAACAGAAGAATCGTGATGAAATCGATCATAAACGAAAATGACAGGTTCATCATTAATTAATCATAGCTAAAGACTGGAAGCTCATGACGTATTGAAATAAAGTATATATATATATATATATATATATATATATATATATATATATATATATATATTCCAGGAACACCTTTCAACTTATTCAAGATGATCTTCGCCCTCTCTAATCTTCTAAATTTCTGTCCTGGAGTAACAAGATACCTCACACGTTTCATGCACGATTTCATTTTCAAGTCTTTTTTCACTGCTCTTTGAACTGTCATAGCTGCCAAACGGCTTATGGACTGAGTTGGATCTTTTCTAATTGATCTCTTTAGCTCTAATTTGAAATGATGATCCCTCTTCCTGTTGTGACCCCTTGATCCAGTTTTCCTCTCAACTGTTCCCTCTTTTTAAACGAATTCATCGTTCTCTTGATGGTTCTTGAATGGACTTTGAAGAAATAATATTAACTATGGATACAATATCTTGACCGTATTTTGAAAATGAAAACATTATATAAATACATACATGCAAGCAACTATTTCTTGTTAACTGTTAAAATTATTTCAACCTTGAAAATGGCTAAATGTATAGCCGGAAGCGCTCGGATAAAAAGAACATTCGGACAGTTTTTATATAATTTATCATCTGAAAAAAAAATAAAATTATTAGATCACATGAGAAATTGTATAAAAAACTAAATCAAAGCACCTTGTCAGTCGTGTTCAATGAAATGTGCATGAAAGAAGGATTGCTGCCTAAATACACAAATGTATGTGTGTGTGTGTTTTGCGTGTGCGTGAGACACAGAAAGATATACATATGGTGCTAAAAAGTTCTCAATCCAATTCACTTCCCAAAATCTGACCAAATATATGATTTTACAAGCATTTTTTTTACTCAGCCCGAAAGCATTTCAGAATCTCCCTCATGGATAGATGCTCATGACACCTCGACATGGTGTAATGGTTAACAAGCTGGTCTCGCTAGATCAGTTACTACTGTGTAGTGAGTTCGATCCTCACTAGGTGACCCATACTTTCGACCTTGTGCCACATCTAAGCTACGCTTAGAAAATCAAAATAGATAGATGCTCAGACTAGGATCGAAAGCGTATGCTAATAATATATTATTAAATCAGATTTGGATTACTTAATTCCTAATAAGAAAGTAGTAATCGTAAGAAAGAATGCTCATATATCCTCAGTCTGTTAAAAATACGGCTATTTCTTTAGTAAGATTCCGAAAGCCACTCAAGGTAGAGGATTACGTTAATGGGTACTTAATATAGACAGGAGGGAAACATAACGGTTAATTTGACTGCAACACGTTAAGAGTGTAATGATCGGGAAAACATTGTCTTGGGAGTCTATTTCAATGGGCAGTGGTTGGCGAGAAGAAGCTGTTTGAGTAGAACTTGTCGTCAATAAACTACGGAGTGAATGTGGATGGTAGGTTACTA
This sequence comes from Acanthosepion lycidas, assembly GCA_963932145.1. Classification (NCBI taxonomy): domain Eukaryota; kingdom Metazoa; phylum Mollusca; class Cephalopoda; order Sepiida; family Sepiidae; genus Acanthosepion; species Acanthosepion lycidas. The sequence continues at coordinate 40,063,633 of OZ010599.1, forward strand.
TGAAAGTGGTTCTACATATCAGCTTTCGACTATAACCATAAAACCTAGTTAACGATAAACGGCTGAGTTGTTCTCCAACAGAAAGAAAATGCTTCGTTTCCTGAAATTCACAACTGGATTCCATGGTAAGGTGTTCCGTTTCTTTTTATTCAGAAAAAAAAAATGTATTATATGGTGTAGAAAGAAAAAAACACATAAATGGCAGTAAAATATTAGCTTAAAAGGTTATGAAAGAAAGACGTCGCAAAGACCGACGAGAAAATAACACATTTTACGGCAGACATAAAAATACATGGAGATATTTTAAAGCAGATAATTTCAGATGCTACAAAAAACAAAATTTGAACGAAGCAGCAAAAAATGACAAAAAAAAACAAAAAAAAAACATGTAAAACGTCTATTTACTTGGCAAAGGTGAACGCTTCCATTTTTTTTTTTTTTTTTTTTTTCGTAGCTGTTACCTACCTTATGAATATAATATCGTTGCTTTCTGGCAGTTTGTCAGCATCAGTATCGTTTGAATATACAAAAAGAAAGAACGGTTGAGAGTCCATGAAACGGAAGTTATGTAAAATTAGACTTTTTAAAAAGTTTCCGTTTTTACTAAATCTGTGAAGAATGTTTTTACGTGTGGAGAAAGTGACTTATATTTTGTTCTCAATTAGGTAATGAATTTTCGAAATAATTCCGTTTTTTTTTTTGTTTTTTTTTAAGTTAAAGAAAATTTGATTTTCACTAACATTCCCATATATATATATATATATATATATATATATATATTATATAATTATTTACCCGCTGCCCCATGTAGCAAGATGTGGCACAAGGCCGAGTTTAAAGTGAGATATCCGAGCTCGTAGGCTCGGGCAAATATTCCCTATAGACCACGTAAAAACGGAGTCACTCTTCCGAAACGAGAGACTGCCCTTCGGCAAAGCCTCGTCTGGGGGATACTCTCTGACATAATCCAGGTAAGTATATATATATATATATATATATATATATATATATATATATATATATATATATATATATATGAGTGTTTTAATAGGATCCCCGTGATAATGCGATTATTATAGTATGTGTTGGATTGAATGACGATGAATGAGTTCTTGTGGTGTATGAGTAAATTGTAATGAATGAATGGGGCGTGAACCAGATTAACTAGGTGTAGGATAGTCAGTGACGATCAGCCTTTCCCCACCTCCGTTTGGCCTCGTACTACATGTAATATTCCAAAATAAAAACATTCCAATGAATAGTTTTCACTGCCAGGCTCCATCATCATCATCACCATCACTATTGGGATTCCCATGCCTTTAGTAGGTAAGTCTGACTTTCTTCAGGTTCACACTCCTCTCCGATCTTTTGAACAAGAATAGGGGTTTATCCTTTGTTTCCTGATTAAGATTGGGTTTCGGTTTTTTTCTTCTCTTTCACTTCCGGTGGCCCCTTGATTCTTGGTGGCGTTATCACCTTGCTTGGGCTGGTGAATCGTATTCTGTAACGCTCTAGCTTGAGTGGCTCCTGAGCCTTTTACAAATTAAACAACATTGTAAAAAATGGCTCATTTTGTATTTTCATTTAAAGTGATTTTTAAATAGTTATTTTGTACTATTCATCTAAAGGAAGAAACAAACAAAAGAAACAAACAAACAAAAGAAAGAAAGAAAGAAAGAAAGAAAGAAAGAAAGAAAGAAAGAAAACTTTACAACAGCTTGTCTTTTTTTTAGTTTAGAAAGCAAGTTTATTTGTTTATTATTTTTTCAGGCTATAGAAATCGAGATTGATCTCATGGTTTGCTGGAATAAGCGGAATTAACCATTTATTAACTAATTCATTGATGCTTTTTAAACTGAGGCTACAAAACAGCAATTAAATATTTGCTGAAAAATGTCCAAACCTTTCAACAAAAGTGATGAGTCCAGCAATAAACCAAAGAATTTGTTATTATGAAGATTTGGCTTAAATAATTTTCTTCGATTTTTCTTTTTTTGTATTGAAAATCATTCAGATCCTTTAGTCTATTAATGCATAGAAACTCGAAATATAATTCAATGTTCTATTTTAATGAGACAATATGTAGACATGAAAATTTGTTATTCATCTTCATGTTGCAAAACACATAAACTTATTCAAGCGCCCCTATTCGTATTGACAATATCTAGGAAATGTATATTTGTCGATCATTCTCTGTACTTGTATCAAAAGGCGTGATAAAATTAGAATGATCTTCCTAGGATATAAAAATAATATTTTTTAACACTAATTTTTATGTAACATTAATAAGTTCATACTTAATTCAGTATTATAACCAACATTATTTACAACACTATTTATATTTGGACTATGCCCTCGACTTTGTCGTTGTTATCACTACGTTTCGGTTCACAGCGTTTCAGATGAAGGCCGAGAAGCACAACGACCGAAACGTTGTGATAACAACGACAAAGATGAGGACAATAGTCCGAATATAAATAGTGAAAATAATGATAAATTCATATACCAGAAATTCAGTCAGAAAAATTTTTAAAATTAAATAATTCGTAATTTTATTTAATTCTAAGGAAAATAACTTATAACAAATTACCTAAAATTAACTCCACAAACACCTAATTTACTAATATGAATATTTAAAAAATAAATTTGATGTTCCAGGAGCAATTAAAAAATATTTACTGAAAAGCGTCCAAACCTGGGGTTACAAAACAGCAATTAAATATTTGCTGAAAAATTTCCAAACCTTTCAACAAAAGTGGTGAGTCCAGTAACAAACCAAAGAATTTGTTATTATGAAGATTTGGCTTAAATAATTTTCTTCGTTTTTCTTTTTTTTATTGAAAATCTTTCACATCCTTTAGACGATTAATGCATAGAAACTCGAAAAATAATTCAATGTTCTATTTTAATTAGGCAATATGTAGACATGAAAATTTGTTATTCATCTTCATTTGCACTTTTGTTAAAAGACAAAAACTTATTCAAGCGCCCCTATTCGTATCGATAATTTCTGGCAAATGTATATTTGTCGACCATTCTCTGATAAAATTAGAATGATCTTCCTAGATCGTGTAAATAATGATAAATTAACATCCAAGAAATTCAGACAGAAAGATTTTTAAAATTAAATAATTCGTATTTTTATTTTATTCTAAGGGAAATAACTTATAACAAATTACCTAAAATTACTTCTACAAACACCGAATTTTCTAAAATGAATATTTAAAAAATAAATTTGATGTTCCAGGAGCAATTAAATGATTAGTGAAAAACGTCCAAACCTTTCAACAAAAGTGATGAGCCCCACAACAAACCAAATATATATATATATATATATATATATATATATATATATATATATATATATATATATATATATATTTTACTATGAAACGGAGATTCTTTTTAAATAAGCAGAAAGCGGAGATTTTTAGCATTGTATTATTATTTTCGATTCAGCGAATACTATTGGTCGAAAAAGATTTCAATGCATTTTCTATGTAATAGTTTTTTCCGGCGGTAAATTTTGTGCAAAAAGTGGATCACAGAGATTCTATTTAAGTCTGGTTTCTGATTGGTTAACAAATATTTAAAAAAATGCATTTCACCTGTTCTCAACTACGTCCGAATCGAATCAACCTAGTGTCTGACATGAGTTAAAACACAAATTACGCCGTGATTTACATTACTTATAAATACTTGGACACATCTTCATTCTTCCTTTTATTTTATTTTATTTTATTTTATTTATTTTTTTTTTTTTTTGTCTTCTCAGACCCACAGCGATGTAAGCTGAGAGAGATCGCGTTTTCTCTCTTTGGGGAAAACGCTATGAAACATCATGACATACACGCACACACGTAGGTACGAACATCACACATCTACGCACATTTATTCACTCCTTCAACTACAAGGACATAGAAACTTATCAACTTCTAACAGTGATATTTTCACCAGCAAACAACACGCCGCCAAAGCATGTATAATTTTCAACACACTCACTCAACTCATCTCAACCGATTTCATCCCCGTTCGGTGAACGAATTTGAGCGGCAAGATCCTTCAATATATCTATGTTGATTTAATGCTACATTTTTTAGTACCAAATACTACTTCTCGATTTTTAAGCGAAGAATACATTTTTCTCTCACTCAACAAGTTTCTTTGAACTCACCATAAGCAATTCAACTAGCAGATAAAGGTAAATAACTCCTGCTATATTTAAACATTGAACTTTCAGCTAAAGAAACACTTAACATTGTAACAAACTGTTTAATTCTCTTACAAGTAACAGTACATCTTATTAAAGTTCCCCAAACTCACACACTTTTTATCAACAGGAACATTTTCCTCATTTTTTTTACTATGAAGCGGAGATTCGTTGTAAATAAGCAGAAAGCAAAATTTCAAGGACAATAGGAGTAGGTAAGCTTTCCTACCGCCCGGTCAACACTCCTCCCCCTTCTCTTGGACGTGAGTAGAGGCTTACGCCTTGTTTCTTGTTTAGGAAGGGGTTCCCGGTACTCTCTTTCTCTCTCTCTTTCTCTTCTCTCTCTCTCTCTCTCTCTCTCTCTCTCTCTCTCTCTCTCTCTCTCTCTCTCTCTCTCTCTCTCTCTCTCTGGCCTCTGTATCTCCTGTGCCTTTATCTATCCACTACCCTTCTCCTCATCCTTTCTTCTGTCACTCCCATCTGATCTTGCTCCAAATTTTTCTGTAACCCCTTGCGTCCTAGTGGCTTCCCGCCTTGCTTGGGGTGAAACGCTTAAAAAAAAAAAAGTAAATTTCAGCATTTCAAACACAACTGAATTATTGTCTGTACAATTGTTGTTATGCATATATAAATTCCAATTTACTTAGGCAACTTTTCTTCTTGGATGTTATTATTCTTGTTTGCTTATTCCTTGTTAGCACATTTGTGAAGTAAAAAAATAGAACGGATTGAATCGAAACCGTTCAACCCGCTACAAGTTCGTTGTAAATAAGTATAAAACCACATTTTGACAAACAGAGCAGATGATAGATTTCTTCATATGTGACTGATCAAAATTAAGTTAGTTCGATACTTTTATCTTTGTTTCTAACAAAATTTGCTTGTTTCTTAATACTTTGCTTAGCTTTTTTTCCCCAATGCGCCTTCGGATTTCAGCGTCACGCTTTCCAACCGCTGTTAAAAACACTTTTGATTTTCCAATCCTCAATTTATAATTTGCATATTGGGCTGTTCCCTTTTGCTAACAGCCATGCATTCTGTCATCAGTCCTCCTATATAGAAGTGAATGCTGAACAAGCTCCTCACAGATGAAGAAGAGGCTTGAAGCAACAAAAATGTCGTTCTACAGAAGGATATTGATGATGTGGACCGAACATGTGGAAACCTTGACACTCACAGTATATATTGAAAGCAAGAGGGGGGAAACCTCGAGGCGGTGTAATGGTTAGCAAGCTTGGCTCGCTAGAACAATTACGACTGAGTAGTGAGTTCGATCCTCACAGGGTGCCCCCTAATTTCGGCCTTGTGCCACATCTAAGCTACGCTTGGAAAATCACTATTGAAGGCAAGAGGGACAGAAGAAAACATCGCATAACCTACCTAGCGAGCTTGAGTAAATGGATAACGTAGCAAGGTTTAAGAAAGATAACAAAAAGAAAAAAATATTAAGACCTGTAAAGAACAGGAAATTGTAAAGAGCCATGACCGTCAACGTCTTGAAACGAGACGGCACATAGAAGAAAAGTTTGTTTTTTTTATATCAGGGGAGATAATCCTCTTTTCTTTTTCTTTTTTTTTCAAAAAATCTCGATATTATTAGATTACAAAAGAAAATAAAAATGAGTTTAAATAATTTAAACCCAATTAGTTCTAAGATTTTTAAAAAATACTTTCTTTTACACAATTTTTTTAAATTCATTTATCGCTTGTGTAAGGACAACATTCCAAAAGACATTCAGATATTTATTTAAATAAAGAGGAGTTGTTCCCCTTGTATTCGCTCATAGCGCGAGATGGGAGTTTAACGTAAAAGAATAAAACTGTCAGAAATTAATATTTATAAATTTTAAAATGTTCATAAAATATATGATAATACAGTTAAGTAGTATAACTCTTACTTTACAATATGGAATTTTAAGAAAGGCGCTTTGAGGTAATGTTTGATTTGAAACATTTCCGAAAGGAAATGAATAATGAATGAAAAAAGAAAAAAGCCCAATGAATAACTTTCGGGAGAGGAACTCATTGCGACTTCCCAAGCTAACTTTTCTCGCTGACGTGAAGTGAAAAGGTTATTGAACTGAAAGATTATACTGAATCAATTACTAGGTCTGTTGCTGGGAAAGTTAGTTCACTTTGTTGTACGAGGCAATTTTTTTCTCGCCCGAATCTATCTTACATATTTTATTTATAAATCTACCATTCGTCCATGAATTAACATTGAATATCGCTGCCATATCTTGTTTAGTGCTTTTGCTATATATTTAGAGATTCTTGATAAAAATCTAAAGAAGAATCTGCAATATTATTGGTCTTGACCTGGCATTTCGGCTTCAGCCACTTTTCCACCACCGTAACGTAACTTCCTTGTGCCTTTTTCTATAAGTATTTTCATGGTAACATTTCTGATGAACTTTCCTCTATGGTACCTAGACTTTATGAATTTAAGTGCAGTACTAGATTGGCGGCAAGGTCTCGCCATTTTACAGTTGAAATGGTTAGATGTGAACATAAGTTCTAACCTAACTGTTGTTTCTTTTATCGGTCTTCTCGCTTATGGAAATCTCTTCCGGCTTCTTATTTAATCTTCAAAAATTTAAATGCTTTGATCTTCAAACATTTAAATGCAATGTCAATCGTTAGTTTGTCTTGCTTTCTGTTCTTTTATTGTTCTCTTTTCTTACTAATTTCTTTTTTATCATATTCTCTCGCACTCAGTTGTAGGGACATTATTATTAATTAATTAATTAAAATTAAAATATAAAATAATAAATATCATAATTAAAATAAAATAAAACAAATAACATTAAAACTTAGTTTAAAATAAGTAAAACCAAAATACTAAAAGTTATCTTAGCATGCAACGGAAAATTTTTTTCCTATAAGAAACGGATTCTTCGCTCCAAAAAACGCCCAACTCACTCTCTTCACTACCAACACTCAAAGGGTGAAGACGTCCATTTCCTCTCCTCGGCGGCACTTTGCTTGTCATGAAGTAACTTTTTTCATCTATTACATGCAACCTTTAAAACACATGTAACTAAAATACACACACACCAGTACATATAAATAAATAAAATTATATGAGTTTAATTTACAATTTAACATGCTTTTAGTGTTATTTTCTTTTAGTGTTTTTCTGTATTCCTTTGAACATGCTGGTATGATGCGTGTGAACCCACTTAGTAACCCCCTTGCATATTAGTGACTTTATTGCCTTCCTTGGAGTGAAATGATTAAAAATTAAAATAAAATAAAATATTTTCACCTTAAAATTTAGTAGAAAGCGCTGTCATTGACCTGTTTGAATGTCTATATTTCGGGCATGAGGTATTGTATTTACATTGTTCGGACTGTTGACCTCATCTTTATTGCCATATTCCCGACATTTGGACCGTTGTACGCTCCGGCCTTCTTCAGATGATTGTAATTTCGAACTAAACCCCTTATTTCGTCCATCGTGGTAGATTTTCTAGATTGTCTCAGTTAACTCAACACTCCAAGTTTTTTAACCAACTCTTTGGGCCAAGTCACTGGATACAACCAACGCTTTTATCCACTGGGGCTTGGCATCAGTGTATGAATTTTTGGAACTTATAAACTTAATGTCTCAGTGAGCTTCTTTTTTTTTACCAGAGTTCATATTGAAATTTTGTTGTTATTATTGTTTGAATGCTTTTTAAAGGCATTTAAAATAGCCGTATATGGAGCATATACTTTACATATAAAAATATTTAGCTGCTTTGACATATTACGATTTGTATTCGATTATGTAGTTATCATATTTGTGATAATTAAATAATCGCTGGTAGTCTCCATTCTCCTATATGCATGTAAAACGTGGACACTGTAGGCAAAAACAGAGAGAAGGGTTCAAGCGTTTGAGGACAAATGCATGTGAAAACACCTTGGCATCCTCTATTGGGAACATAAAACTAATGATTCTCTGCGGAAAAGGTCGAAAGTTTTGTGGGCCACCAGGAACCTCTTCTCGCCACTGTCAAACGGAGAAAAATGGCGTGGTTTGGACACATTACAAGGCACGACAGACAGTACAAGACCATTATACAAGGCACCGTTGAAGGTGAACGTAAGAGAGGATGCTAATGCAAAAACTGGTTGGACAGTGTCAAACAATAGACAAGTATGTCTATACCAGAATTGCTGATGGCTGCCGTCGATAGACCGTTGTGGAGGAGATTCAATATGGCTTCGGCATTCGGATCCCCCTCCCTTACGGTTACAAAGGTCAAGGGGATGATGATGATGATGATGATGATGGTGGTGGTGGTGGTGGTGGTGGTGGTGGTGGTGGTGGTGATGATGATGATTTGTAATGCAGATTCTAAATTCTAAAAGCAAAAATAAAATTGGAAAATACATCAAGAAAATAATAGAATAATTTTCCAAAACAGTACACCTCCAGATAAGCATTTTCTTCTTGTCATCAAATCGATCTGGGACACCTCTCCACCCCGCAAGCATTTTTTCTTCATTTCATCAAGTCAGACTCTTCTCCTTTCCGATGAAAAAACAATAGCATTCTCCTTCTTCTCATCAAATCAAACATAGATCTTTCCCACCCACCATTCTTAAAAATAACGTTTGTTTTTCTTTTTTTTTTTTCTTTTTTCTTTTTTTTTCTCTTCATAAAATCTCCATTGCATCCCTAGATAGTTATTTTTCTTTTCTTTTCGTAAAATGGAAAAGTAAAAACATTTTAGATAAACTTACAACGATCCAAATTGGAAAAGAATTTCGAATAAGATTCAAGTACAAATTATCAACAATAGACAAGCAATATGAATAAATGACGTCAATGGAAAATGACGTCGAAACGTTTAAGAATAATTTCTCCTTTTAGCAGAAATTATTTATTCCCCGAAGTATGGCACAAAAACCAATGAATGGAACTGGATTAAAGACTGGTCCACATTCTGTCTTAAAGTATCTAGAACCATATTCATTATGGCTAATATCGTCTACATTCTTCATTTATATGTCTCGTGTAAGCGATCATGGCTCTCCCCAGTTTTCTGTCCTTCATAACTCTAAACAACGTTTGTCCATTTACGATCAATTTCTGTCATCTATTTACACCAGTTGTTCAAAAAGTGGACGGTGGTAGCGCCCCACTTGGGTGCTGCAGAAAGATTCGGGGTGGTGAGGAAAAAAGTAGGCAATAGCTTATCTGGATCATTACACCACCACACAGAGATTGAAGTGTATATTGCTTTCTCTTTACGGTGTATCCCATTTATATAACAACTAGTAGCATGGCCCGGCGTTGCTCGTGCTTGATTCAAAAATCGTACGACTCATACAGCAATCGCTATCACTTGACTTAAGATATTTTTGCCCTTCCTTGCCTTTAAAGGAGTTCCTTTGCCGTGCCGATGTTGCTACATACCTTACTTCTTGCCTATCTCACACTGTGAATTTTTTCTAAGCTCTATACTAAACATTAAATCTCTCACGAAAAAAGAACTAAACAAAATGAACACAAAACGATCAGCTTTAAAAAAGGAGTCGTAACTGGAAAAACCGAATGAAAAAAGAATGTTAATTACAAATACTTTTTCACACCCAACCCAGTTCTGCGGAATCAGAATCAACGTTGAGTGAATGAGCCAATTGGAGTAAAGTGCCATGCAGATTTAAATTTTTCCCCACTTGTGACGAATGCAGCTATCGATATTTTTGCATGCTAGTTAACATTCGTGTCAATCAGCTGTTGGCTCTCACGCTGGCCAATAGAATCTTCCTGCCTATTCATGGCAACCAACTATAGGCTCTCACTCTGGCCAGTAGAAAATGTTCGCAAACTACATGAAAACTGCCGTAGAAGCATGAAAAAATCGATTATTTCCACTATCGATGGGAGTTAAGAAATGCAAAGTCGGTCTTGGCCTTCCCGCTAACTTGGAGCATGTGCATGTAAATTTTGGTGCATATCCGTCGGAAATTGCGGCCGTGCATTCGTTACACACACACACATCCTGCCTTTTATAGATAGAGATTATTATCGGAAGTAATAAGATAATTATTTGACATGCAATGCTAGCACCAAGAAAACCTAATTAGATGTTGACTATACATTGAGGGGGATTATGGTGTATCTTGGTACGCAAGGGAACGGCAACCCAAAATGTTTGGGAGCTACTGATTTACATAAACTCATTAAGTAGATTATTCACTGTGCTCCTCTGCCTTCAATATGCCTTGTGAGTGTTAAATTCTCCGAGCCCTTCTCCCGCATTATGTGTTCCAGAAATTCTAAATGCCTCTTTCTGATTGCAAGTGTTAGTTTGATACTATGGACAACCACGTAAAAAAAAAGGTGAGAATTTATCTTAATCTGAAAGTGTTTGTTTTTTTTTTTGTTTGCTTTTTTTTTGGGGGGGGGTTGTCGTTTTTAGTTTTTAGCCTGGTCTTCTAAACAGTATCCACTTTGACCAAACGGAACGCGGGAGAGTACAAGGATTAATGGGAGTTTTTTGGAAACACAGTGACAACAAAACCGGAAATAGTGCGTATCCGAATGCTGTTCTATATTGACAGTCATACTTGAGGTCGGAGTCCGTTCTGGTTCACTCTTGTCCGTCGCGTGGTCCCGACGCCACCCGTTCGTATTGCCAGCTACACGTGAAGATATGTAAGATGGGCGAGGAGTTGATAGGGAGAAGAGCTGATCTATGAACTCGACAGAGCAGAAGTTGTCCCAAGTGTCACCTCGTTACCCACCTAGGCGAGCAGACGAAGCCCTGAATAAAACATCGCCATATAATATGGGAAACTGGACTCGCGTTATTATTTCTCGGTGTAGTGTCTGTTTTTCACCACTGTCAATGGCCAACCGCTGGAGCAAGTAGATCAGTTCTCGTATTTGGGGAGCATTCTGACATCAACACCCACAGTAGTCCTCTCCACCCTTTTATACGCTTGCGAAACATGGACCCTATATAGAAACGAGGTAAAAATGCTAGAACTGTTCCAGCAACTGAAACTAAGGCAAATTCTTAACATCTCTTGAGAGAGCTACACCACCAACACAGAAGTGCTGGACAGAGCCTCAGTGAGCAGCGTCGAGGCCACTATCATCTGCCACCGCCTCCGCTGGGCAGGACACGTCCACAGGATGGATCCTTTCAGGCTCCCCAAGAAAATCCTATATGGCGAGCTGGCCATTGGGACCAGACCACGAGGAGCACCCAAAATGCGCTATAAGGACCAACAAAAGCGCACCCTGACACTTACCAACATCAGCTCCTTCTCGTGGGAAGAAACTGCCAGGGACCGAACGACGTAGAGATCAATACGCGATGGCATCGCGGACTTCGAGGAAAGGAGGGAGAATGAAGAGGCAAGGCGATGAAGGAGAAGAGAGCGCTGTGAACGACCCCGTCCTCCCCCTACCCTCCCCTGTGAGCACTGTCCGCGACTATTCCACCACCGACTGGGCCTCGCAAGTCATGTCAAACATAAACATCAACCGTGAAGATAGGACTTAAAAGATTGACAGAACCCGATACTCGGACACGACTGGGAGCCGACGAGTCTGTTTTTCATCTCCGTTACTTTGTGAACATGCAGCGGGTCCTGTCCCAGCTTTCATGCACACGGACAAGATCGAGAATTGAAATGCAACGTGGGGTAGATCATTGGCCAGACAGTGAAAAGCTTACACAAGGGTCACGTTGTATGTTTACATAAATATCTTTTCTCGTTCACATTTTCCTTAAAACATCTGTTGTAGCTAATTCTACCATATTGCTAATATAAACGGTAAATGTAAGCGGACCCGAAGATTTCTCATGAAATCGATTGTGACCGGGTAGCTTCCGGCCACCGAAATCAAACGTAAACAGACGCCGACCAAACACACTCTGGTTGCTAGGTATGAAACGTGCCGGGTAAAAAGAGGGGGGGATCATACACGGTCGCTTTCTCTTCCGGTGTGCCCGGCAAGCCAAATATGGATACGTATCTTTGTCGGCTGTTCCAGTCCGCCTCACACTCTCTGAATTGAAACCGTTTTTTTCGACGGCGATTTCTTGGTGGTTTGTTGTGTCCCCCACAGTGGAATTATTAACTCCCTCCAAAAATGATGGTAACTTGTTTCTCGCGTGATCCTAAAAACTAATGCTCAACGTCGAAGCTAGGGAGATCTTCTCAACACAAACAACCACTTCAGAAAATCTAACAATAATTTATCGACAGGGAATATTACACAAACATATGTTGTCAACATGTCTAGGTAGTAAAATAGTGATTTGAGTATTTTTGAGATCTTTGATCTGTTTTTTCACTTCTCTTCAATTCTCCCCTTATGCGATAATTATAGTAGCAGTCTGTTCTCGTGCCTCGCAGCGAGTCTGCAACAATCACATTTCCTTTGTGTCTGTGTATCCGTTAAATCCACAGAATGCGTGTGTACTCTTGTCTTTGATGGAGATTTTCTTAGTACTTCGTCCTAAAATCTTTCCGGTAACTCCCGAAACCAAATGCTTCGCCAGTTTATATAAGCGATATCCCCTGGGCACCCCGTTTCCCATTTTGATATTGATGTAAAATCTCAATATATCCAATATATATATCTCAAAAGAAATGACCTCAGCAAAAACATTTCTCCAAATTTTAGTAAGAATTATCTTATGGATTAGCAACGTAGTATTAAAAATTTATCCCCCTCAGATCAGATTTCAACTCGAAAATCCAAGCAAATATTTTCCCTTATCAGCAAAAGAAGACCACCTCTTCGAAATTCCAAAGTTATTGGCGTTTTATCAAATTCGTTCGGGGTTCAATTTTCTCTGATTTCCTCAATTTCATTTTATATTTTATTGTATTTCTGTTTCTTTTCCCATTTTCCTCCTAAATATATCCGTCAGGGAGTTTTCATGATTTACTTATCATTTCTAATCAGCTCAAATCACCATTTTGCATTCTCATGCAACTAAACGTCCAACCAGAGTCAGCGCCCTGTTACGCTAGCTACACTGTTATCGCTCTTTTTAGTATTGGTGGGAGTTTTCCTTTCTAACCTTTTGTTTAAAGTAGTGTGGAAAATCAACTTCTTGATTATATCATTATTTTCCCTTTTAGCAACTTGAGCTATCCGTTTTAGTTGTTGCTGCTGTTGGAAATCTTCAAGTTATACGGTTTATATTCGTTTCTTTCTCATTCTGTAGAACTAGTGATAAAAAAAAAGTTTGTCTTTTAAGACCCAGACGATTCCTTCACTAGACGATATTTTTAGTCGGTGATCTGAGAAAACAGTTATATACAGTTGATAGTTTAAATATTCCTGAATGAATCGGATGTTATGATGGGTGACATCCATTTAAGAGTCTTGATTTGATGTGGGGTACTTAAGAACATGATTTATGAGACAACGCAAACGATGTTGACTTCTTTTGAATTTTGCAAATATTGTCAAATTCTTTTAATTTTGCAAATACTATTGAATTCTTTCTAATTTCGAAAATATTTTCGAATTCTTTTTAATTCAGCAAATATTTTCAAATTCTTTTTAATTTTGCAAATATGGTTGAATTCTTTTTCATTTTAAAGTAAAGAAAAAATGTAGCTATCCATAACAAATCTGGATGGACTTATAAATTTTTTGTTTGTTCATTAACATAGATAAAACAAAAATATCTCTTGCGTTCCAATTCGTAGAACTTTTTTGTGTTGTAAAATATGGTTAACATTTCTTTTGATTAATTTTGGTGACTGATGTTACTTTTATTAAAATCTGAGAAATATATTTAAAGGAGCAGAGCAAGAGAATCAAGACGTTTTCTTTAATTTTCAAATAAATGCATAAAACAGGGACCTCTAAACAGGTGTATCACATTTAAGCAAGGCAATAATGCCAGAGACGCAAGAGTTATTGAGAGTGAAAGAATCTGAGAAAATGTTAATGATAAGAAAGGACAATAATAGAACAGTTTTCAAGAAGACAGAATAAGGCAAGTGATGCTGCATTTTTGATCTCATTTAACAACCACAGAGAAACTTTCCTGCTCACCATGAGCATGGTTGATGCTCAACTCCGTGAGAGCATCTCACTGCTCCTTCTTGGCCTCACGTTTTCAACTGACTTGAAATGAAACAATTACATTGAATCAATAGCTGCATCTACTGCAAGGAAAGTTGGTTCGTTGTGTCGTGCCAGAAGGTTTTTCTCATCAGAGTCCATCTTACACATCTACAAACCTACCATCCATCTGTGCATTGAATACTGTTGCCATATCTGGTCTGGTGCCCCTGCTGTTCATCTTGAGGTTACCGACAAAATCCAAAGATGGATCTGCAATGAAATCGATCATAATCTGGCATCTCGGATTCAGTTATTTTCTCAAAGACGTGATATGGCTTGCCTCTGTCTTTTCTAAAAATATTTTCATGACAACTGCTCTGACGAGCTTTTTTTTCCTGGTGCCCCGACTATATGAATTTAAGTGTGCTACTAGATTAACATCTAGGTAATATCCTTTTACTTTTGAAATAAATGTAACTACCACTTCTACTCCAACAGTTTCTCTTCTCGGCAGTGGAACTCCCATCTTCATACTTGCTTCCCTGATAACTACAATCTTCAAAAATGTAAACGCAAGTCAATTGCTATTTTCTGTTGCCTTGATCTCCATTCATCTTTTATCCTTTCCTCAATCTCTCCTATATCCAGTCTTTTCTCTCATTTTCACTCTCTCAAGAAATCGGAAGAGAGTTCCACAGCCAAGAAGTGCAAGAAAAGAAACTATGAGAATGGAACTTATGATCACATCTATTTCAACAGTAAAATGATGCAACCTAGTTGCCAGTGTAATACTATGTCATAAATTCATGTAGTCAAAGTAGCAAAGAGTAAAGCTTATTAGAACAATTGCCTTGAAAATGTTAATAGAAAAGACACAGGAAACCACATGACAACAAATGGGAAAATAACTGAATTCGAGATGCTAGGTCATGATCAATAATATTGCAGACACCTTTGGATTTTATCTAGAATCTCCAGATATACAGCAGGAGCACTAGACTAGATATGGCAGTTGTATTCAATGCATGAACGAATGGTAGATTTATAAATGTGTAAGATGGATTCTGGCAAGTACAACGCAGCAAACCAACTTTCCTAGCTGCAGACCTAGCACTTAATTCAATATAATCATACCACTTCATGTCAGTGAAAAACGTGAGACTGAGAAGGCACGATGAGTTGCTCTCGGGAGTTTGGCATCAGCTATGCTGACAGAAAGCAAAATGGGTTTTCTAAGATGATTAAAAGATTATCGTTTTGTTTTGGTGACATTAAAGTTTAAAAGCCATTTCTTAAACCAGTTTACAAAAGATTGAAGGTCATTTTGAAGATCAGCTGCAAGGACATATTATTAAGACAGGAGTAAATAGTTGTGTCATCAGCATAAATACCTCATTGTGAACAGATGACATCAGGAATGTTGGTGAAGATCAGAAAAAAAATATACATTTTTACAAAAGAAAGTTGGTTAGTTGGTTGATTTTGTTTACTGACATATCGATACCTCTATGAGTAATTTAATTTTGAAATGTAAATAATTTGAACACAATTTTATACTTTCAACTACAGATAACATGTACATAATTTTATACTCTCAGGGTAAATGTATTTTTTTTTTTTGGGATATATAGTTTGGAGATCATAAAATGTATGGTTGGTAATTTTAGTATTAAAATATATACATTTTTAGTGTTGCCTTGTCATTTTGCTATAAAAATGTATTGTTGGTCATTTTATTATAAAAATGTACTGTTGATTTTCGTTTGGGGGTTTACTATTTGCCCATAGCTGGGACCCTAACAGGTGCTACCACCCCAGGTTAGGGTGGACCTGGAAACGACAACAGTTAAGAGGTGGTTCCATGCTACTCAAAACCTCCAATCTCCCAATCAGAGGACAAAAGAAAGTATTCTATTGACTTGAATTAAAATACTGAATGTTTATCCAGTATTTCAATTCAAGTTAATGTCAAATGTTGTGCAGAATATGAATATATGAATAATGATGAGACATAAAAGAGAAATTTCTAAAGAATTAATATCTTTTGACTTGTAGTCCAACATTATTTCTTAATGATTTCTTTCTTTCCTATTATGTTACTTCTTTCTTCTTTATATACAGTGTAACCCGGATATAAGAGAGATTTTCTCTGGTCCCAAATTAGAGCCTGTGTTAATGTATATAAATTAGACCAAACCCGGATATAAGAGAAATTTCATCTGGTCCCAAATTAGAGCCTGTGTTAATGTATATAAATTAGAACAAACCCTGATATAAGAGAAACCCGAATATAAGAGAGATTTTATCTGGTCCCAAATTAGAGCCTGTGTTAATGTATATAAATTAGACCAAACCCGGATATAAAAGAAACCCGGATATAAGAGACTTCTTCTCCGGTCCCGACAACTCTCTCATATCCGGGTTACACTGTAGTTATAATATATTTACTTTATTATATGATGCATACATATAAGATACATCATGCATATGATATATGATACATACATATAAGATACATATTCATGATACATGATGCATCATACATATACGATACATATTCATATGACACATACATATAAGATACATCATACATATAAGATGCAGATTCATATCATACATACATATATCTGACTATAATTCTGCTTGTACCTTCCTTTGTTAGCATGTACACTATGCCCTGTCAGTAAACCATAAATGATGGACTGTTCCATTTTGATCACATAGAAAGATATAAAGGATATCAGAGAAGCTATTTGATTTCCATGAGAAAATGAAAGAAAGAAACTTCCTGCCTATACGTCATAAATAATGGACTGTTCCATCTAGATTGCAAAGAAAGACAGGAAAGACATATCAGAGATGCTACTTGGTTTCAGTGAGAAAACAAAAGGAGAACAGAAAGAAAGACCCAGCTAATACCTCATAAATAGTGACCTGTTTGCTTTTGATCGCAAGGAAAGAAGGAAGAGGCATATCAGAGATGATACTTGGTTTCAGTGAGAAAACAAAAGAACAGAAAGAAAGACCCAGCTAATACCTCATAAATAGCGACCTGTTCGCTTTTGATCGCAAGGAAAGAAGGAAGAGGCATATCAGAGATGATACTTGGTTTCAGTGAGAAAACAAAAGGAGAACAGAAAGAAAGACCCAGCTAATACCTCATAAATAATGGACTGTTCCATTTCAATTGGAAAAAAAGATGGAAAAAACCTATTTGATTTACTATTAAGCCAGGTGTAAATAGTCTTGTCATCAACATAAATACCAACCTTTCTTTTCTTTATTATCTAAAGTTTTCATTGAATTATTTTTTTAAATGGATATGATGCATGTCACCAATCCCATTCAGAAATATGTAAATACAGTTACTTTATCAGAATAACAGGTATAGACATATTTTTATAAAATTGTAGCTAATTAGCCAAAACAGGAACCAATGTGGTAAAAAGAGTTAGAGTCTCATTGAAAGCTTAGCCATTATTTCTGATCCATAAATGAACATAGAATAGGCTGTGCTTGAGGCAGGTTTCACCCAACACCATAAATTCCTACAAAACCAAAGCATTAATCTGAAAACACGAGTCAAGTTCTCAAATAATGTTGTCAGATCAAGACTTTCATATGGATGTCATGCATGGTGCCAAACTCGTTCAGAAATATCTAAACTGTCAGCTGTATACAACCACTTTCTTAGATCAATGGTTAAAAACAGCTTTGAGTGAGCAAAGCCAGTAGGACCATACTTCTTTGAACATTATGGACTGGCATTACAGAATCACAAGGAACTGTGCTAAATAATAGAAACCACTTCACTTGAGGACTTTCAGTAGCAGCAACAATAAAAAGGATATCACATGTCACTCAAAGAAAATATAATGCACTAATCAAGATATTGACATTCCACACTACATCAAACAAAAAGTTACGAAGGAAACTCCCATCAGTACCGGAAAGGGTAATAACAGCTAATGGACCTAAGAAACCTATTTCCTGAAAAAGATTTTAAGAAAAAGATTTTATCAATTTCAACTGAAAGTAGTACTGACTCCTCCTCGGTCAATGAATGCCGAATGTTTCTTTATAAGGAAAAAGCTAATGTTATCATTAGCATATATATTTTGAACTCTATATTTGATCTGGCTAATAATTATCAAAAATACATAAAATTAATTCTTATAAATTTGTCTAATTAGAAATTGCATGTCTATAAATAATAAAAATATGTCATATATAGTTTACACAACAACCACTCTTTCACAGAGGTTCACATATCATTTATCTGAACAAAGTATAATTAGACAAAACACTCCAAGAACTATTGGGTTGTTAGATAAATTTATGTTTTTTGTAGTTGTATTCTTCCTCTACAAATTTTGTTTATGGTTTTTGAAATCTGACTGAATTTTACTTCTTTTTTTTGACATATGATGATAGAGTTCCAAGTAGCCCCCCCAAAAAAAAAAAAACATGAACATTTTTGACACCGGCTTCTCTTGTCTTTGAATCAAGCTTCCTATGCTACCAAAGATAATCAAGCTATTTGTACTGCGTACAGAGAAGCCACTATTACAGAAATGCACAGACATGGTCTCATGCCAATTCCTTAGAGAATTGGTGTAGAATCTTCTGGATGAGCTCATTCAATTGGATCTCACTGAAATGAACTGTTTGGCAAGAAGTGAGAAAGTCTGTGAGGTTAAACTTCTCAAGACCTCACAGACTTTTTGTGTCCTGGCCAACATCTTCAGTTCAATGTAGCCAATTAAATGAACTCATTCAGAAGGATCTTCTCTAATCCTCTAGCAAATTGGCCCAGCAGATGAGATGCTCTCAAGATACTATCATCCAAATATATTATTGAATGATTTGCTAATATTGTTCATAATAGGATTAAAATAGATGGAAAAAAAACAACAAATTTAGCTGACAACCCAATATAATAATACTCCATAAATCCAATTGCAAAAAAAAAATGACTAAAGATTATTGAAGCACTTTACAAACCAATCATTAATAAAATATAACCATAATCTCCACATCAAAAGCAAATCATCAATAAGGAATTGAGTAACATTTTTTAACAAGTTTTCTTAAGTATATTGTTGACAACAAAAACTTAAGTAATGCATCACAAAAAATTTAGTTTTACATTAAAAAGTGTGTTGCCAATTCACAAAGAGTGAAAGGCACTGACAAATTCAATTTTATTGGAATAATCAATTAAACAATTGAGAGGTTTCCATTAATATCTCAAGGATGCAGTTATGGAGGGATGCGCGGGTCGTGTAATGGATAGCAGCTCAGAATGAAAAATCAGAAAGCCTAGTTCGAATTCCACTCGTTACTTTCATTTATGTGCAAATACCCATGAGAAAGAGATGAATCCATTTCTTCTCTCACCAGCTATGGGTTAAATAACAAGACAGATTCAGCCCTATATCCTTAGTTGGCAACCAGTCTAGTGCAGAAAGAAGCGGCAACCTACTGCAAGAAATCTTCTGCCTAGTCATCATAAATTGAAAGAGACATGATTGCCCAAGCATGTATCACATATGGCACTTGCCTTTTTTTTTTACATCTAAGGAGTAAACAAAGGATACACACATATATATATATATATATATATATATATAAATACACATATACCTACGTTTGATGTAGGACTCGAGTTTTGTTGGTTACCCTACTCATCAGGCACAAGATATAGCTTATTGTTTATTTTTTAAAAAAGTATACAGATGCTCATGGGATGGATGCTGATTTATAGTTCAAAATTAAAATAGCACAAAAAATAGTACTAAAGCAATACTGGGGTTTAAGTGCAGGAAATGAGGTGTAGGTATGAGTCAATAATAATAAAAAAAAAAAAAAAAAAAAAAAAAGAGAAAATGTGAAATTGAATTATGATTAAAATTTAAAATTTGAATGCTGGACTCTGTTCATAAAAGACATGTATTTGTTAATATATATTTCTTAGCTCTGTCTAATCACATTGAGCACTATTATGTCTACACCTCTTGGATAAATTTGATAATTATTTATTTGCTTACCAGCATATGCATGCTAGCACACATGTATATGGTCACTAATATCTAGTTATCTCATTTACCTAACCCTATACATATATATATATATATATATATATATATATATATATATATATATTTCAATAAAGGTGCAATTAATTTATAAATTCATGAATCATTCATACAAAAAACAAATACAGAAGTTAATGATTTAATTGGCGAGAATCCATCGTCACAAACAATTCAAATAAGATACATAAACCCCGAACCTGTACATGAATGATATGATCCTCGTTTATAAATTTCAGTTGCATAAGGTCTTTTTTATTTTTACAAGCTTTCGTCTGTTCCTACCAATATCCTCAGGTATGGAAATAGATTTTGTTCTTGTTTTTACTCTCAGTAATAAGAGGACAACGAAAAT
Organism: Acanthosepion lycidas; assembly: GCA_963932145.1. Taxonomy (NCBI): domain Eukaryota; kingdom Metazoa; phylum Mollusca; class Cephalopoda; order Sepiida; family Sepiidae; genus Acanthosepion; species Acanthosepion lycidas. Next base: position 40,084,338 of record OZ010599.1, read on the forward strand.
ACAGATATAATCCCAAAAAATGTTATGAGAAATGTGTTATTGTTTTGGAACGTGCAGTCGCAACGCTGAGTTTGAATTTAAATTTTAAGGTTGTGTGTTTTTGTACAAAAATAGCAATAAGAGAATTCTTTTTTACAAACGAGGATCATATCATTCATGTACAGGTTCGGGGTTTATGTATCTTATTTGAATTGTTTGCAACGATAGATTCTTGCGAATTAAATCATTAACCTCTGTATTTGTTTTTTGTATGAATAATTTATATATATATATATATATATATATATATATAAGAAATATAGTCTTAAGATGTGGCATATTTATGGGATAAAGTGCTCAATATCAGAGATAGAGCATGTATAAATATAAAAGTGAACATAGAAGTCAACACTTAGAGGGAACAGTCTGTTTCATGCTAGATGTAATTTTATATATGTATGTATGTGTTTTTGTGTGACACATTTCATCTTTTAGGAATGTATCAGATTAAATTGATATTGACATTGATGCAACTACACAAAGGAAATTAAAATCCGTCTTTGTTTTTTGTTTAAATAAAATAAATAAATGGTTATATGAATACAAAAGTTGTCTTTTACAAAACAACACACTAAATGCATTACTCGCTCGCCATAAGAAGACTGACCACAATTTTGATATAAAAAAATACTAATCAAATTAAAAGTGAAAACAATTTACTGAGATGAAAATGTTCAGAAAGAGCTTTAGTCGCTAGATCCATCCACAGTAAATTTGCATCCAGGTTCTTACAACATTTCAGCTTTTTTTAGCAGATCTTCTATTATCACATATTATATTTAATAACAAAAGTGACGGAAACATATACAAAACAAAAAGAATCTGAATTAAATCAGGTTGATTATATCCACAAAGCATATATTAAATAAAAAAAAAATGATTTAAATTTAAAAATTCTCAGTGTCTGCTTTCCTTTGTGGACATGTGCAATCACCGTTGTATCAATATCAATGTTAACATCAATTTAGTGTAATGATGTCTTCCCAATATATATATATATATATATATATATATATATATATATATATATATATATATATATCCCGGGTGTAACAACAAAAATGTCCAAACAAATCATGTAACAGCAAAATCGTCCAAATTTTAAGCTCTCAGCCATTGTTTCTTAGGAATGATTAAAGATATCTTAATGGAATTCTCTGGGGTTTTTATAATACTATTGGACTCTACCTTGAGCAATCAGAATGTATAATTGCTCTCCAAGCTTAACAGAAGAATCATGATGAAATCGATCACAAATGAAAATGACATGTTCATCATTAATTAATCATGGCTAAGGATGAGAAAATCATGAAGGATTGAAATAAAATCCAAATATATATATATATATATATATATATATATATATTATTCCAGAATCATTTTCCAACTTATTCAAAATGATCTTCACCCTCTCTAACCTTCTAACTTCCTGTCTTGGAGTAACAAGGTGCCTCACAAATTTCATGTACAATTTCATTTTCAAGTCTTTTTTCACTGCTCTTTGGACTGTCATAGCTGAAAGACCTCTCTCACATGCCAAACATCTTATGGATTGAATTGGACCTTTTCTAATTGATCTCTTTAGTTTTAAGCTGAAATAGTGATCCCTCTTCCTGTTGTGACCTTTCTGATCCAGTTTTCCTCTCTACTGTTCCATCTTTTTTAAACTTATTCACCATTCTTTTGATGGTTCTTGAATGGACTTTGAAGATGGAAGCCAGAGTATGAATGCTAGTACCATTACTGAAGTCCTGAATTAACGTTTTCCTCTCACCATTGCTCATTTGATGAAGACAGCGGGTCTGACACAAAACAATTATAACCTGTTCTCTTTCTAGCTGAATAACCCAAAGGGCTTGTCAGCGATTCTTATGACAAATTGTATCAAGATGGCTAAACATCTCATCTGAAAACCTGGAAAAAAGAAACTCAGTTTCATGGTTTTTTTAAAATATTAAACATTTTGTGGGATGGAAAATTATGTTGCAACATGATTTGAACAATTTTACTGTTACTCCTGGTATATATATATATATATATATATATATGAATGACGTGTTTTGTCCTTTAGAACTTCATTTGCCACGTTGATTCAGCTACATGTATCAGGAATGCTGGGAGTTTAAAATTAATTTTTTTTTTTTATATATATAATCCAGCTGACTTCATTTAGATTCTTTTCTTTTTCTTTCCCATCACTGTTGTTAGTATATACCCCATGAAAATAGATCTACCTGGAATGGTGAAATGTTGCAAGAGCCAGTTCGCAAATTTACTGTGGATAACAGTGATCAAGGCACTCTCTAAATATTTTTGTCTTAGTCAATTGTTTTCTCCTTTGATCAAAATAGCATTTTTTTTTTTTTACATCAAAATTGCGGTTGAAAGGACAAAATGTGTCAAATGAAAAATTTTTTCCACTCATACATTTTTCCCCAATATTTTATATATATATATATATATATATATATATATATATATATATATATATATATATATATGCTTCCAACTGAACATAAGGAAATAGAGCTTTCTTTTAACTGTCCCATTCCATGAAAAAAAGTTTCAGGGTAGATATCAAGTATATAACCTTGTACAGTTTTGTAAGTGAGATCTTTTCAATTTTTGTGTATTTTAGGGGGTTTTTTTTACATTACAAAAGAGAGATCAATTTAACAAATGTAAAATCCCGTTTTTCTTTGCATAGTCTCTGGGTGTCTTGCCACTTTGGTCCATGGCATCAGGGTCAGCACCATTATTCAGCAAGTATTTTATTGCATTCTCTCTCTTGGAGTTCATGGCCTTTAAAGAAAAGAGAATAAAATTTAGAAATTTGCTTTGAAATATTAAAGTCACACACACATATATTTTTATCAATTTAAATGTTATTTTTAGTGGATACTCATATTTGAGTAGGCACTCCACTTATTTATTAAAAAGTATTTATTAAAAAATTATTTTCTTCTACAGGCTTGAATATACAAGAAATCTTATTAAGAAAAATTTGCACTCCCCAGCAAGATTTGAACCTGCATCCCTCAGATCAGAGAAAGCTACCATTAAGCCCAGCATGCTTTAACCAACTTGGGCATGAGGAATAGTCGGTCAGGAGAGGCCAAATTTAGTGCCTACAAACAAAATTTTTCCTGCCATTGAATCTCTCAAAGTTTTTCATATCTGCACCATTTTGTATACAACATAACCAAAGAGAATTTTAGATTTTTTATTAATCTGTCAGATTAATAAAAATAAATATATATATATATATATATATATATATATTGTCATCCACAGACAGACTGTTTCACAGCTCATAAGTATGGCTAGACATCCAAGTGCTTATATATCAGGTGGCATTTAAGCTAGCTCCTGCAGAGGGCTCTTCATTGGGCATTCATCACATTAGGTAGGGAGGTGTAGATGTAATAGGCAACAAGTATTACATTAGTATTTAAGCTTAACTTTTAAAAGTTCAATGATATTAGGTTGGTGCAAAAATAATGACGTAATAATGTCGTTTTTTGACGTTAAAAAATACGTCAAAAAAACGACATTATTACGTCATTATTTTTGCACCAACCTAATATTTCTTCTGCTGCCACTTAATTTAAAGACAATTTGATGTACATAGGTCCATACAAACAATTATTTTTATTTCATGATTGACTTTCACTGGATTTTGCAATTAATTTTGATTATACTCAAGGATTAATACAAACATAAAGTTTGTCATTTAGCCGATTGATGTTATTTTCTACATCCCAACTCTATAGTTTCATAGACAGAGCCTCCAGTAATCGCTCAGTCTACTTATCAAGAGATACCAGCAGTGTACAGTGGAACATTGGTTCGCAAATTTAATTCATTCCTGAAAATCATTCATTGCTGTCAACATGCAACACAACTCTTATGATTTTTTTCAACTGATAAAAAAAAAAAAATTCATCATAAACAAATAATTTGGAAAATAAAAAAATCTATACATTAGTTTAAAAAAAAAAAATTTTTTTTTGAATAAATAGAACATTTTTAAACAGGTACATAAAAAATACGATGTTTACATTATGAATAACTGAAAGCATCACACACTCACCACATGTAGGGCAGTCCGTTTGTCATAATCTGAACAATTCAGATCAGCTCCAGCTATGTGCCATGAATGTATTGTGTCAACATCATCTAAATCTGCCGCACTGTAAAATAAAGATATGTCAGCTTAGAACCTTAACAAAATTGCTCTCAGGGTTATGGCAACATCACATTGAAACACCAGTTCATGTATGGGTTATCACTTGGGAATACCAGGTGCTGTAATCTTGGATGTGTGGGTGGTGTAATGGTTAATGGCTCAGAAGTGTTAATGGGAGAGCCAAGTTCCAATTCCAGTTTGGTTCATTATATTCACTTACGCACAAATACCCTTGGGAAAGGTGTGAATCCACCTCTACTCCACACAGCTGTGGGTTAATTAGTAAGATTTGTATCACTATAAATCATTATTATCTTAAAAAAAAAAAATTCTTACAATCTATAAATATTTTCTGGCTTTAAATAACTTGCAAAGGTTAATAAGACGTAGAAAATGAATCAATCAAAATTGCTCTCAAATTCACAACTGCCCAATGGTTTTACTCAAATTCTTAAAAAATGTAGATTATTTTTAACACCTGTCTATATTTCTGAGATGAGGTATTGTAATTATTTACATTGTTCAGACTGTTGTCCTCATCTTTATTGCCATATTCACAATGTTTCAGTCATTGTATGCTTTGGCCTTCTTCAGGTGATTGGAATTTTGAACTGAACACTTTATTTCGTTCACCAGAATAGATTGCTCTAGTTCCACGTGGCATTCAGAAGAGGCAGGCCTCTTCTGAATGCCAGTTATCTCCCTTTAACTCAACTTTCAAAGTTTTTGTTCACCACTGCAGTAGCCAGATATTGAACTTAAAACTCTATGGGTCAAGTCACTGGATCGAACCAAAATTTTTACCCACTGGGCCATGTGTCCTTGAGTTGTGAGTTCGATACCTGGCTACTGCAGTGGTGAACAAAAACTTGGAGAGTTGAGTTAATGGGAGATAACTGAGATGTCCAGAAGAGGCAAGGCATGTGGAACTAGAGCAATCTACACTGGTGGATGAAATAAAGGGTTCAGTTTGAAATTCCAATCACCTGAAGAAGGCTAGGGTATACAACCGAAACACTGTGAATATGACAATAATGATGTGGACAACAGTCCGAACAATGTAAATAATGTAAATATTTTTTAACATTTTTCAAAATCTGACATCTGATAATAGTGTCACACTATGGACACTCACATAGAGGGGTGGGAAAAAGTAATTTTATCTCAGTCTCAAGTTTTTCTGCTTTATGGCCAGCAAATGGCTATATTAAAGTTTTCTAACTGTTATCTACTTTGATCAAAGTGAAACAAAGAGTAAAGGAGTTTTTTTTTTTTAGGAGACCAAGCGACAACAATGCAAACATTGATTATTTCCAGGTGTTGGTCTATATTTAACAGTCTCAAAATTAACAGAGACACATATATATATACTTACTCCTGTGCATTTATCTTTTGATGAATTTGTTAAGCACAAGGATACTGTATTTAAATCAATGTTGAAAACTTACCAGCATAATTCCGTTGCTATCCTCACACTGTTCCGAATGTGAATGGTGGCTCCTGTACGGACTAATAAGGGAATGACATCAAATCTATTTCCATAAATGGCATCCATTAATGGAGTATTGTTGTTGCTATCACACTGATGAACACTGGCACCCTCTTCAAGCAAATACTTAACTACAGACACCAACCCTTCTCTAGCTGCAAAATGGAGGGGTGTTCGGCCATCTTGGTTTGCAGAAGATAAATTACCTCCCTGATGAGAGAAATAGAAATTTTTTATTTTTTTTTTTAACAATCAACAGCTAGAAGAGAAAATAAAATTCACACAAACAGAATTCATTTGGGAAATTTAAGTTTTAAAATCCAGTATATATACATTAATTCTCAAGAGTGCCACTATCAAATCTTATCAAAACATAAATATATGCCCTGGATTTTTTCAAATATCTCCATTCCTGAAAGAATTATTCCTTTCCCAAACCAAAATATGTGACTACGAAAATGTTAAAAAATTACAAAAAAACTGTTAACTTCATAACCTCATGTTATTTAAAATTAATCTCAAACTAAAATAATTTAAATAGTAATTTGTATTAAAAAATGCAAATTTCAAGAACATTATTTAGTCACTGTCAATTGAATGGTGTCACTTGGCATCTTCCATAGCTTACTAGACTTTTCAACTAATCTGATGAATATTTATGAGTGTTCTTAAATTTAAAAATTTTGTAAAACCAAAAACATTGTTGCTCTTGTATATAAATACTTGTTACAAAATAAAATCCTTGCATAATCAATTGTTGTGTTCTTTTATATTCAATGTCAGACGCTTTTTGACATTTGGTTATGACTGATAAGTTCATACCACTTTTCATATATTAAAAAAATTTTTTTTAAAAATGGTTAAATTCCTAATCTCATTTTATTTACAAAATATATAACACATATATTAATCTCAAACTAAAAGAATTCAAATACTTATTTGCATTAAAAAAAAATTTCAAGAACATCACTCACTTTTGTCTATTAGACATTGAATTCTGACAATTCATGTCCTCCATAGCTTACCTGACTTTTCAGCTAACCTAATGAATATTTATGAGCATTCTAAAATTTAGAAATTTTGAAAAACCAATAACATTTTTGCTCTTGTATATAAATACTTGTTACAAAATAAAATCCTTGCATAATTAAGTGGTGTGTTTTTGGAGACTTTTATATTCAATGTCAGACGCTTTTTGACATTTGGTTATGATGATGAGTTCATACGAATTTTCATATATTAAAATAAAAAACTGATATCAATTATAGGTTTCTAAAATAATTCAGTATAAATTATAGATTTAGAAAAACCCTGATATCAATTATAGGTTTACATACATAATTATGATACAAAGATAATCACCTTATCTTTCAGTTTTTTTAACGTTTCTAGTTCACCCATTTTGGCAGCACCACACATCAAGTTGGGAAAGATCATATCTCGGAGTTTGTTAGTTTCCTGAAATAAAGGATTTCAAATTCAGTTAAACATCGCAGACTTTGTACAGATGGAAAGGGCAGCTGTTTTGAAAAAATATAAAATTTGTATATGAACAGGAATTAAAAGGGAAAAGACATCAGGATGTGAAGCATGAAAAAGACATATTCATGAACAATCAAGACCAGGATATCTTACCAAAACAATTTACTCTTTTGACTTTAATTTGAGTACAGCTAAAAATAATGACAGACAATCCATGAAGAAAATAATAAAAAACAGACATTAGAAACATCCTTAAATATAATACACCATATATATATATATATATATATATCTATATCTATATATACACACACACACACACACACATATATATATATATCTATATATATATACACACACACACACACACACATATATATATATCTATATATATATACACACACACACACATATATATATATATCTATATACACACACACACACACATATATATATATCTATATACACACACACACACATATATATATATCTATATACACACACACACACATATATATATATATATATATATAGACACACACAAATGTAAGCAAATATGTGGATATGTCCTGAAGAAGGTCTACTAGACCGAAACGTCTGACGTCGACATTGAAACAACATTAAAACAGCATACTTGCATATTCGGATTTTTGTTTTTCCATATTTTTCTTCACACACACAAATATATATATACACACACACATACACGCACATATATATATATATATATATATATATATATGTGTGTGTAAGCAAATATATGGATATAGATCCGACAGTATGAAGAAAAATATACGGAAAAAACAAACAAAGATCCTAATATGGAATTATGCTGTTTTAATGTTAATATAATGTCAACGTCGGACGTTTCGGTCTAGTAGACCATCTTCAGGACATATTCATGAAACATAATTAACATTAGACTATATTTAATTCAACATGACGTGACGTGATTTTTGTTTGTTTTTTTCCATATATTTTTCTTCATATATATATATATATATATATACAGATAAAATGAGAATAAATAGAGCATAATTCCACTGTATGTAACATTTAATTTAAAGGAGGACTCAATAATTGCCATTATGAAGCGAGATTTTTAACGTTTTAATATCCTAAAATAAGTTTTATATATATATATATATATATATATATATGTGTGTGTTTGTATGTACTTATTTAAGTTTTTTATGTGTACTGAGAGGCAGTGTGCAAAATTTTGACATGAGATGCACAGAAATCAAGACGCCATTCACATCCATATGCAAAAAGGTACCATGCTGAAAACTACAAAGAGACCACCCCAACTGACAGTGACATAGTTCACAGTAAGAACTAATTTCTAACTATCTCTTGTATCGCCTGTTACTACTAAGAAGCACATACACATGTACTCTCTCTCTTTCACACAAATGATGACCGACCCACCGAAATTCAAGTTTGTTTTTGAAAAGAGAAAAAAGAAACATATAACATTTCACCGTTTCTCACGTATGTACATAAATTATATTTATTTATTTCTTCCTAATTGGCCCTAAAAAGAAAATAAAATACAGTTAAATTCATCAAAGAAATATTCAACAAGACTAATGTTGCCCGTAACTCATATCTGTCTCTCATAATTTTTATTTAACTAAAGTTCTTTTTTCTTTTTTAAAAACAAATATAACTTAAATTTATCATCATTATTTTTCCTACTTCCCCTAAATTGTACTTGGATTAAACAAAAATTTCTTACAATATAATACATATTACTTATAATACATTCTTTCTTGCTATCAATTTTGACAGCATAGGTACACTAGTCTTAATATAATTTTCCTTGTCTCTCATTAGTTCCTTAGTTAGCACGTACATACCTTACATCCTGCTAATACATCATAAATAACAGACTATTCCATTTTGATCACATGGAAAGACAGAAAAGACATATCAGAGACACTACTTGGTGAGAGAATGAAAGACAAACACATTGACAATACCTCATAAATAATGGACTATTCCATTTTGATCACATGGAAAGATGGAAAAGACATATCAGTAATGCTACTTGGTTTCAGTGAAAGGAAGAAATGCCCTGCCAATACCTCATAAATAATGGACTATCTCATTTTGATTGCATGGAAAGACAGAAAAGACAACTCAGAGATGCTACTTGGTTACAGTGAGAGAAAGAAAGAAAGAAACACTCTGCCAATACCTCGTAAATAATGGACTATTCCATTTTGATTGCAAAGAAAGATGGAAAATACAGAAGGAAAGAAAAAATTCAAACTGAAAAGCCGTGAAATTTTCAAGTTAGTATGTCACCAAATTTACGAACCACCCCTTTAATCCGACTCAGTATAGATTTAGTACATTTTGCACAAAAGAAAACTAATTTGAAAGAAAAAAACAACATGTTAGAAAGTATTATCAAAATAGAACACCACTTTTTCAGCACCTTCTCATATACAAAAGTTAAGCGAAAACATGTGATTCCTTTTAGGTAAGAAATGACATACTGTCAGTCAGAAAGCTTATAAAGAAATTCTTGAGACTTGTGATAAAGGTAAAACTTACCTCAAATGTACTTAGGTTCAATGTATCTGCCAACTTTTCAATAATTTCCAAACTCAGTGCAGACTCATCCTTCTGCACAACAGTGATTTCACCCCGAAGGTTTTTACTCATTAACTGTGGAAGAAAAAGAAAACTGTAGATTAAAAGTCAAATAAAACTTCTCTTTTGTACCTGGCACAAGGACCAACTAAAATAGTCGTGCTAGTGGGAAGTTTTCAACTTGTAAAATCTCACAGTGTACATATCTACACACTTGTTCATATTATGAAGATATATTAATATACTCTTTTGTACCAAATACAAGGACCATCTGGAATAGTCATGCCAGAAAGAAGTTTTTAACTTGTAAAATTTGACAGTGTACATATCTACACACCTATTCATATTACAAATATACATTCTTTTGTACCAAATACAAGGACCATCTAGAATAGTCATGCCAGAGGGAAGTTTTTAACTTGTAAAATTTGACAGTGTACATATCTACACACCTATTCATATTACAAATATACATTCTTTTGTACCAAATACAAGGACCATCTAGAATAGTCATGCCAGAGGGAAGTTTTTAACTTGTAAAATCTGACAGTGTACATATCTACACACCTATTCATATTACAAATATACATTCTTTTGTACCAAATACAAGGACCATCTAGAATAGTCATGCCAGAGGGAAGTTTTTAACTTGTAAAATCTGACAGTGTACATATCTACACACCTATTCATATTACAAATATACATTCTTTTGTACCAAATACAAGGACCATCTAGAATAGTCATGCCAGAGGGAAGTTTTTAACTTGTAAAATCTGACAGTGTACATATCTACACACCTATTCATATTACAAATATACATTCTTTTGTACCAAATACAAGGACAATCTAGAATAGTCATGCCAGAGGGAAGTTTTTAACTTGTAAAATTTGACAGTGTACATATCTACACACCTATTCATATTACAAATATACATTCTTTTTGTACCAAATACAAGGACCATCTGGAATAGTCATGTTCATAGGAATCTTTCAACTTATAAAATAAGTGAAGAATATTTTATTCCTGAAATGAAATAATCATACAGTGGAGAAATTTGGAAAATAAAGGCATGATGGTCCAAATACACTCCGTGTTGAAAATGAGGGTTGTAGAAAACAATTTAATTGTGCAAGCACTTGTATTTCTTATTCATACAAATGTATCTTGTTAAAAACAAAAATTTTAATTCCACACATTAATGTTTCTATAATGGTCATATCAAGTCAAAACAAGACTTCTGTACATTCTTGTAATTATTGTCTGAATAAAGAAACAGTACCAAATAAGCATAATGCTAAGAAAATTAAAGGATGAATGGATTTGTTTTTTTATGGTTTATCAACCCTTTGTGTCTTATTTAAAGACAAAACATAATTTGAATTGTAAAAGGTTGCTTATAGTACTCCGTGCCCCCTAAGTAGTCCATCATCGAAGTACTGACCAGGCTGCTTAAATTTGGTGATTTACTGAGAGAGGAAAATTAAAGAAAATATTTTAATAGTGTTGGACATTAGTATTTGGCACCACAAGAGTTTAATAGAGATTATGTTATTTTTCTTCTATCTGGGAATGGCCATGGGTTAAAAAGTACAGAGTGCAGCATTAAAAAAAATATTAGTAAACCCATGTAATTTAGACAGGTCGTGATAATTCTGCCTGTTTATTCCTTAGTTAGTTCATCCATCCATTACTCTCTTCAATACTGATCTATATTCGGCATCTCACTGGCAGCGATTTTTAAAGTAAAACCCTCACCCACTTCATCTCACTCTTGCCGTCAACAAATTTCAGTGATTTTCAAAGAGACACCATCACCCACTCCAAAGCAGTTAGAGGTGCAGCAATGAAGGATTCTTATAAAAGTCCATTTTTCTTTGTTTTGTATATATATTATCTTGTATTTCTTTTGTGTATATACTGCCACTTTTTCGCTGAAAAACAGCATAACATTATGAAAAAAGCCCTAAACTTAATAAAAACTAATTTTTAATGTCGAAATGTTTGTTGTTATTATTAAGAGGAAAGACCAAAGAATTTTTGATTATTTTATTAAATTTTTAATCCTTTATAGCATGTTCAAAATTTAAGTAAAATCTTGTTTTTTTTTTTTAGTTGGCAACGCAACTGATATTTATGTTAGTGTTTTTGTGCCTATTTTTCAGATGAAAAACACATTGCCTGAGAAATTCTTGCAAAAATCAAATAATTTTCAGATTTTAATAAAACTTTCAGGACTTATTCACAACTGAATAAAATTATTTTTACATTCTTTGTTTTTCAGAAAATTGTAGTAAACATAATTTTTTTTTTTTACACATGTTACAACCCACTAATGATTTTTTAGTTCCACTTAACTAATTAGAACCTAATTCTAGAAAAAATAATTTTTACTTTAACTTATCTTTCTAATTAAATTTCTATTTGAAATTCTTATTTTTTAATTTGCATGTCATTTTGCAATTTCCTTTCAAATTATTTTTATATTTAACTATTTCATAAAAAAGTTTTTTTTTTTAATTTTCTTTTTCTTTTTTTTATTTTGTTTGGAACAAAAACATTTGAAAGATAACCTTGAATTTAATTATTTTTAGACTTTATTTCATTCACATTTGAAATTAGTAACTTTCAGGACTTATTCGGAAATGAATGAAATTATTTTTGCATTCTTTGTTTTTCAGAAAACTTTAGCAAACATCATTTTTTTTTTTTTTTTTTTTTTTTACATATGTTACAACTCATGAAATTTCTAAAAATTAAATTGGTCTCATAAAATTTATGGTGACCTCTAAATGACATTATTGTTAAAAGGTGACATGTTTTATGGGTTCTCTTCTATTTAATGGGAAAACCCACTCAACTTGGGACTGCAATTCTTTCTTTTCATTTCTGTATTTCATTGTGTCTTAACAGGCTTTGAAAATTTGTACATAAGTGAAAAGCATTAAATATATCTTCAAATACATCTATAAGGAACCTGACAATGATTCTGTTCAAGTAAAAGACAATCCAGTGACAGATTGTGAGCAGAATCAAGTTCATGATGAAATTACTAATTATCTTGCTAGCTGATATGTTTCTCATCCAGAAGCTATGTGGAGACTGTCAGAGTTCAAGCTACATAACACATCTCACAATGTCTATGGACTTGCTGTACATCTTGAAAACCAGCAAAGAGTTTACTTTCACAGAGGCAACACTCAGCAAGCTGCTCAGGCACAGAGGAACTGTGACACTACACTCATTGTATGGTTTAAACTGAATGAGCATTATGATGATGATACAAGGAACCACTTGTACCCTGACATTCTACTGCATTATGTGGTTAGTAAGCGAACTAGAACATGGATACCAAAGCAAAGGAATACGAACATCATAAGTAGAATGTATACAGTGAGCCCTAGGGACACAGAAAAATTTCACTTGCGAATGTTGCTGCTGCATGTTTCTGGCACTATGAGCTTCCAGGATCTGTGCACTGTAGGAGGAGAAATCTTGCCAACATTTAAGGCAGCATGCCTGAGATATGGTCTTCTCTCAAACAATGACACATTGCTAGAAAATGCTGCCTGTCAGATGCCCTTACAGTTATATTTGCTGCTCTGCAAATGCTCTTCACATGTGGACCACTCACAAAGAATCCATGATTGAAGATTTCTTGCATCAAGGTTTTAATGCAGACCATGCAGAAAACATGGCAATGCACTCAATTGATGCAATTCTGATAGAAAATGGTATTGTTTAACAATTGGGCTGCTTTAACCTATTGGAATACTGCAGCTTGACCATCATAAAGACCTTGATCACCCAGGTATTGCAACACTTACTAATGAACAGAGACTGACTAATGCTGTGCTTGAATCTGTAGATAAGAGGTGAGGTGCCCAACCACTCCTGTTTCTATAAAGATGCACTGGGAGGTTGTGGTAAAACTTATATGTTTAATACCATAATTTCTTATCTGCAAAGGAACAACTGCAAAGTGTGCAATGGTGCTTGGACAGGCACTGCCTCTACACTACTGTCAAGTGGAAAGACTATCCATAGTTTGTTCAAATTGCCTGTCCCACTCATGGAGGCCAGCATTTGTAATGTACCAGCCACTTCAGACGATGCAAATTATTTTCAAAACCCAGATTTGATCATCTTGGATGCAGCTTCTATGTTCCCTTCATTTGCTCTTCATGTTATTGATAACACCTTGCAAGATATAACTGGCATTGCTGCTGTTTTTGGTGGTAAAGTTGTCCTCTTGGGGGTAGACTTTAGGCAAGTCCTACTCATATTGCCAAGAGAAACTCATGAGGAAATCATTGAAATCAGTATTAAAAATTCTCATCTATGGCTGATTTTCATCCAATACAGATTAAGCCAAAACATCAGGACAAGAGCAGATCAAAGGGAATTTGCAACATGGCTCTTGCATCTTGATAATGGAATACCAGCAGATTCACAAGATCCTAATTGTGCTGTTGATGATATAGAAGTGTCATTGGTGGATTATATCTGCAACAATACATCTGAAGAAGATAGAAGGAGCAGTGTAATTCTTTCTCAAAGAACTCAGATTGCCTCCTGATCAATGAAGAAGTTTTGAGACAACTTCCAGGTGACTGCTGCACCTATTATAATACAGATAAAAGTGCTACCTACTTGAAATCCTAATCTCTTTGACACCATCAGTAATGGCTTCTCAAAAATTGAGTTTAAAACTCAGCTCAAGAGTAATGCTTCTTTGTAACATTTCTATCTAGAACGGACTCTGCAATAGTACAATTCTGGAATCGGTGGCCATACATGAACATTCAATTCAGGTTCCCTTGGTTAGTGGCTCGCTAATTGGCAGACTTATCTGCATCCCCAGAATAAAGCTGGATCCAAGCGACTAACTTGCCATTCACCTTGGCGAGAACCCAGTTTCCTGTCCGTTTGTCACATGCCATGACTGTTATCAAGTCACAGGGGCAGACATTTGAGAAGGTGGGATTCTTCCTACCTCATCCAGTGTTCAGTCACGGGCAATTGTATGTGGCATAGTCTTGAGCTCGCAAACTCTCTGATGTAAGGGTTAAGGTGATGGAGACAGACAAACAAGGAAGGAGAAGAGAACAAACTGTTACTAAGAACATTGTCTGCCAAGAGGTACTGACTTGAAGGAGTGGAGTGTTTTCAGAAATTCTGGAGACCATTCATTACCGTAGGTCTATGTCCTTGGTTTATATATATATATATATATATATATATATATATATATATATATATTAAATGAATATCTTTCAAAAGATGAAAATATTTATATGTGGCATGTATTATATAGCTTTGTACATATATAGGTATATTGCTTTCTGTATTCATATCAGAGGAAACTGGCATGGCTCTATGTTGGGAGTGGGGAATAACACAGACTGATTACCATTAGCAATCTTTGCACACATGGTGGACACTCCCAAGTATCTCTATGTGTTGTTTATTTTCCCAGCCTATGAGTATTGTATGTTGAAAATTTTTAGATTTAATAGCTAAACTTTATGTATTTGTAAATATACCTGTACAAATATACACAATTTTAGTATTTGTTGCCTAAGTATCTCATTTTATTATATATGTAGAGATTTTAATTGCTCCTTCTTCAATGCGTTATTTTTATACATACATATATGTAGAAAAAGTTTATTGTTTATTCAACATTCTATTAGTCATTCCGTATACTACTACTAATAATAATAATATTATATTAATATTATAATAATAATATTATTATTATTATTATAAAATATTATTATTATTATTATTATTATTAATTATTATAATTAGTATACATTTAAGAGAAGAGTGTGATTTAAGAAAAGATAAAGAAATGAAAAAACAAAGTGTTTGACAATGTTAAACAATATTTCAACAGAATGTCTTCAACAAGTTTAAACATTTTTTTTTCAAGTATAAAAGTATTAGTTTGGTGCAAAAATAATTTCGTTTTCTAACATATGTTACTATGTGAGAAAACGAAATTATTTTTGCACCAACCTAATATATAAATCTACAAAAAATCATAAGTCTTCGTTCCTTACCGGTACATCCGTTTTTTTTCATTACAAGACAAGCAACGTTTGTACAAAGACTTTTTTTTTTGTTTTTGCACATTTATACACTTTTATACTTGAAAAAAAAAAAAAACTGTTTAAATATAACTTGTTGAAGACAGACATCCTGTTGAAATATTGTTTAACATCAATCATTTTGTTTATTATTATTATTATTATTAATTATAATAATAATTATTATAATTATTATACTACTACTACTAATGGTAATAATAATAATATTATGCTAGTTTAGAGGAGGTAATTTATAGTAAAAAATTAATGAACTGTTCGAGGATGTTAAAACATGAAAGAGTTAAGGCACTTAGATTTGATCAACTGTCGTATATTTTGCATGTATTGTAGACAAGAGAGTTTATTCTCATTGTTCATGTTTGGGAGAAATGATTCTGCACAGTTTCAATAAGTTCGTGTGTAGGAACTTGGTGATCACCAAACCCACAAGAATATATGACATGGCCAAAAGAACCTTGAAAAATAAGAATAAAATTAACAAACCGTTCTTTTTTCTTCTACGGATAATTCTTCCTGACCAAGCAAAAACATAAGTTTTGTAATAGCAGCCTCAAGGGTCATGTCACCACTGCTCACAACTTTGGCTTCTTGAATGCCCTAAAAGCAAAATATCAAATTAAATTTCAACAACACTTCATTAGATACTATATATAAAATCATTGAAATCAGTATTAAAACATCTCATCAGGTGGTTAACATGATATGCATTTTTGTTGTGGTAACTTGCAGGTTCCAAAGTAACAATTTATAATAAATATCTATTGTTCTACTCTTGTATTGAGCCCTTTTTTAAATTAATGTTATGAATGTTTGAATCTATTTATATTATACTTTTCATTCTTTTACATTTGGATGTATATATATTAAAATAATGAGAAAGGACAGTAAGAATTATAATCCAATGTTCTTATTAATTATTTTTATTTTAAAAAAAAAAACAGTGCTCAATACAATTCTGCAGAGCATAAACATTATAAATTTACTAATTTAAAAATATGGACCTATCACAACAGAGGAATTACCATGTTACAAAAGCAGAAACTAAAACTTTAAATTCAATTATAGAATTAAATTAAAATCCCTAGTTCTATTTCATTTGAAAATGAAAAAAAACTAGGGATTCAAATTTAATTTGAAAATTAAATTTAAAGTTTTAGTTCCTTTTTTTTTTGAAACATGGTAATTCCTGTGTAGCGATGGGACCATATTTTTAAATTAGTAAATTTATAATATATATATGTATATATATATATATATATATATATATATATATATATATGGAATATGAAAACCAGTCTGATGTTGAAATTTTTATTTTGATATGACCTTCTGTTACATTATACGAGCATTTTCAAACATAAATGTTTCGAAGTCTCTAAGGGAATGTTGTTGTGGCAACACTGCAGCACAAAAGGCTGCAGTCAATTTAAAAATATATCCATGAACAATTCAACAAAACATGTACATAGAAAATATGTTAAAATGTAAATATGGTGATGATGAACAAAGATAAATGAAAGCAAGCTTTAGTGAAAAATAAATGTATACTTATGAATAATTTCATTAGCTTTATTTACACTATTTATATTCGGACTATTGTCCTCATCTTTGTTGTTATCAAAACATTTCAGCTGTTGTCCCCTTCAGTCTTCCTCCAGTGTATACTGACCTGAGTAACCTACAGGGAATTCTGAACTGAACTCTTTACTTAATCAACAGAGCAGGGTTGAGGGTAGACTGTTCTCATGCTACTGCCCATGTCTAGGGATCTCTCATCTTAAGCATGATCTGGCTTGAATTTCTGGGATGAAGAGTTATCATTATTTTCCTTATTTACATTTAGACTATTGTCCTCATCTTCATTGCTGTTATATTTCATCCACTGGCCTTCTTCAGGTTAGATTTTGTTTCTATCATTTCACATTATTTCTATCTATAAAAGGGAGGATGTGTGTGTGTGTGTGTGTGTGTGTGTGTGTGTGTGTGTGTGTGTGTGTGTGTAACGAATGCACGGCCGCAATTTTTGATGGATTTGCACCAAAATTTACATGCACAAAGTTAGCGGGAAGGCCAAGACCGACTTTGCATTTCCCAACTCCCATCAATAGTGGAAATAATCGATTTTTTCATGCTTCTACGGCAATTTTCGTGTAGTTTGTGGCCATTTTGTACTGGCCAGAGTGAGAGTCTATAGCTGGCTGCCATGAATGTTAACTAGCAGGCTAGCATGCAAAAAAAATCGATAGCTGCATTCGTCACAAGTGGGAAAAATTTTAATCTGCATGGCACTTTACTCCAATTGGCTCATTCACTTGCTTAAACTCAATGTTGATTCTGATTCCGCAGAACTGGATTGGGTG